>CM036543.1:6292334-7492334 GCA_020745685.1 Tautogolabrus adspersus | reverse complement strand
ATAAACCTACCACTCTCCATACAAATGAGTTGTCGGGAGCAGAAGCACAGACGTTCTCCTATTAATTGCCTCGTTCTTTAATGGACATAATTGTTGTCTCCACACAACAAACCCTTTGGACATACATTAGATAATGAATTGTGTTGTACTTCATTAATGGAAGGGAGGATGTGGGAAGTGTAATTTCATTAACACTGTACTAAACAGTGAGCTCAATAATTTGCTAAATCGGTTTCATTATGTATAGCTAATTGTATCTTTCTCATAAACACATCAGCCTTGAGAGAAGCAGCAGAGGCGAAGAGACGTAAGTGGCAGCATCCTCTAAACTGCTCGCAAATGCAGCTAATTATGATGTCATGTGCATCTCGCCACGCTCCCTCCTTTTTAAGGGTATTTTCTTCAAAATGGGACTGCATTGTGCAGCAATGTCAGAAGCGAGTGGGCTGAGAGTTAATCATTTCTAGATTGTGTGGAGATTGCTTTGAGGCTAATTTCTTCCTTTGCAGTCGGTGATTAATGCCCGGTCTGCGAGGTCACGAGAGATAAGGCCGGGCGGCTGCGTTAGCTCCCAGTGAAGATAATGCAGAGCAGACCTTATCAAGGGCACGGAGGCAAGGGGAGCAAAGCGTACCGAGGGGGACTCTCCATGCATAAGGCCATAACGAGATATTATCAGCCATCAAGCAGCACAATCAATTACCTCATCCCTGCAGGACTCCTCATGGCTGGAGAGGGAGGACAGAGGGCATGATATGTCAGAGGAAAGCTTTAAGAATTCTATCATGCCGCTGACCTGCTTTTCCTAAGGGCCGTTTTTTTTTTTTAAAGGAAGTCATAAAAACACAAAGAACAGAAAGAGAAACACTCACTCCCCCTCGGTTAAGGCCTTGGTATGCACAAAGGGAAGAGCCTGCCTGATTATCCAACAGCGTTTAAAAACAATGAGTGCGTTTACAGTACATGGGCATGAGTATTCACATACTCAGAGAGGAGAAGAGAAGCAGAATGAGACAACTGGGAAAAGCAAGTTCAGGGAAATTTGGCTCCAAAATGAAAACAAAAATGAAAAAACAGGAAATGATGATGACAGGGGCAAACGATCAGGAAGCAGCCTGAGAGATACACAAACTTGTTTTGTTTGAGAACTTGAGACAATTGAAATCAAAGCTGTTGACTCCACAATAGAATCCAGAAAGCACAGACCCTATATGATGCAACCCTGGTCTTCATTTCTCTTCATTTGGGTCTTAAAAAGTCTTCAATCTGATTTTCAAAAGTGTGCAGCAAACTCTGAAACTAGTTCTTCTGTTGTATTTGTGGCATCATTTAAATATTTAATAAACCTGTAAAAAAAGAGAGCCCTGAAGTTATTTTTTTATATGATTTAGTTCCCCCCTCCTCGGTCACACTAATCAGTATCAGAGGTGCATGTGCTGACCTTGTCCTTTAAATCCACTGGACTTCAGAAGCGAACTGAATGACTGTGGTGCTAACTGTATGCTGCCTGTGTTGTTTCTTGTATTTCGTTTTTTCATATTATCTGTGCTATTGTTATTGTAATTGTTCCATCCACTTCTAGAACTGATTTGATCCCTCAGTAGACTTTTAGGTATATTTATGTGTCGACATGTTTTTCTTTCTGTCACACTGCTTGGGGCTGGGAGAGCATTTCCTCTTTTTTTATGTATGCAGATAAATGAGAAAAATGACAAATAAAAGCAATCTTGAATCTTAATCTTGAGTTGTTTTTGCTGCAGTTTATACCAAATTATTTTTTTTAAATAGACAAACATGTCCGACTTCTTTTAGCCTATTTCTTTGTATTCTTCTCATCGTGGTGGTACACGGAGATTCTCAATTTATTTTCTTGTTTTTCTGACTTGTAATCATTTTAATTGCTTTGTCATTGCTTTGAACTTGATTGTTTTAATTCATTTTATTGCTTTTATTGCTTTCATTTATTTAGCTTCTTCTGTGTTTTAACATTTTTTTCTCTCTTTAATGATGTATCTGTTTTTAATGTTTTTATCTCTTCATTCTCTTATCCCGGTTTATCGCTTGAATCTCTCTTTAGTCTTTTTATTTCTTATTGTTTCTCTTTTAGTTACTTAAACTGGTTTCTTGTGTTGCTCTCACGATGTTTGGGTTCATGTTGGTCTGATTTTGTGGACTTGTTTTTTCTCGTTGTTTAGGTTCTTTTGCGTTTGGGTTTTTACATTTCTTTTAAAGGTTTATTTTTTGGGCTTTATTTAGAGACAGGACAGTGGATAGAGTCAGAAATCAGGGAAAGAGAGAGAGAGAGAGAGAGAGAGTGTGGAGGGATATGCGGGAAAGGAGCCACAGGTCAGATTTGAACCCAGGACACCCGCCTGGAGGACCCCAAAACCCCCGTACATGGTACCAACCACTAGGCCACTCTATGTTAGAGTTTTTATGCTTTGTTCATGTACGCTTCTGCATGTATGTAAACCCCTGTTTTTAAAAGGTGTCATACAAATAAAGTTATGAGTATTAACAATATCTGATCAGACACCATGACCCGATGATGAGGGTTAAACATTTTACGGACAGGAAGGAAACACAAGGAGGATAAAGGTCCACCTTATTATCAGGGAAAAACATTGAGACAAACACGTTGTTGGTTTTTATCGTTGATGAGATTTTCAAAATAACGTCAGCTTTGTTTCTTGAAGTGAAACAACTAAACCTTTCATGATTTAATCCTCACTCCTCTTTCTTTAATGAAGCAGTCATTTCTGCTTTTGAAAAAAAAAACGTGATATAATAAAGGAAATAAAAAAGACACACAGGGAAAGTCGATCGTCTCCTTTAAAAAAAAAAAACACATAAAAAGATCTCCCGAGTGTTTCTCCTCCTCACAGGATGTGCGTGATTTCAAACATATTTCTCTGAAGTCATACAGATGCTCCAGCACATCATGGAAATTAGTTTTGATTGCGGCTATAAAACTGCCAAAGGGACGTCTCCTGCAAGTGAATATGATTGGAATCAAACTGCTGTTTGATATTTGTTGGAAACCGGCAGGAATTAAAGTTGCACCATATGAAGCAATTTTAATTACTTTACCCAAACACGGGGGCAATGGGAGTCCCGCTTCCTCTCTGAATGGCATTGCAGGACGGAGATTATTTAAAGCCCACAGCACATCAAATTAATGACAATTATGAAGGATCTTGTGGTCAGCGCTTACGCATCACGTCAGTGTCTCCAGGCGTCGACCAGCGTGTGTGTGAGTGGTGTGTGTTTGCTTATGCGTACATGGCCGGAATGCGCTGCGAAACCCTTCAAGTGTCTCCTAATTAGACCCAGCACGGCCTTCCCGCTCTCACGCAGTGTACTGTTTCACTCCACACCCAATTATTTTAATCCTCTGATTGCTCAGAGAGCGCCCGGCCCGAGAGTCTGCAGAGACAGTTACTGCTGGGGAGATGAGTGTGTCTGGAAAAATGTGGACACATCAGCTGCCACTGGGGCCTCATCACCGGGCCCTTTGCCCCCGGGGCTCTGCAGCTCTGGCCTGCTGTGGGCTCCTCTGGGGTTACTCCGCCTAAAATAAGATGTCAAGGGATTTTCAATGCTCTTGTCAGCATTCCTACTCGCTCGCCCAGACTCCTTCCTCTGACTCCTTGGTGGGTTAGAAGAAGGTATGGTCTATTTAAAGGGACAGCCCGCTTAAAATGTGCCAAATTTAGAATAAAAACGGAGCATCTGCTGCAGAATAAACCCCAATGTCACCCCTAAAAATAAAAAATGAGCAAAGGCATATTTTCAGATATTATCCAGTGGTTACATCATTCACTCATAAGAATATGGCCGTAGAATGAAACACAATGGATGAGTCCCTCTTGGTTAATTATGATGACCATGCTGTATAAGGTAGCAGGGAGAGGCTGAGGTTTGGGAATGTGATCCCGGCTTTGGAGCTTGGGAGAGACACAAAGAAAGACGTCTCACTTCTTCACTGTCACTCAGACGCAGCAAACACCGAGCGCGGTTAAAAACGTCTGTCCACATTCTTTTTGTTATCGTCTCTGCTGTGGACTGCAGCACAATAGAAAGCATTTGATGGCGTCGCACTGGAGAGGAGACTCTTGTTTTTCAGAGCTTCAAGTCAAACGGGGGAGAAATGTGATCAAACAGTTTCTTTTTTAAATGCGAGCAAACTCCTAAAATTGCACTTATAATTGATGCTACAGAATAACTCCCTGAGGTTAATAATGCGTCTGCAACTGTGGAGTCATTTTCAAGGAATAAAATAAAATAAAGAATAATTAAATTAACCGACACATTGTTCATCCGCAGCTATACAGAGGATGCTGGGATACGAACATCGCTTTGATTGCCTCTATTTCATAATAATCCTCAAAAGAAATCAATGATTGGAGTACATTTTTGATCTTTTCAACATACACTTCTTTATTCTGCTCTTTCAGCTATTCAGCAATACAGGAACTTGATTTGTGACCAACACTTTAAAGTAAGACTCTCTAGATGTTAGCTTCATTTTCAGAGGCTTGTCTCTGTCTTAATGTTCAGATGAGATTTTGAAGTCAGTTGATGTCATAGGCAGTGTTGTCACTAACGCGTTACAAATTAACGCGTTATTGTAATCTGATTACTTTCTTTCAGTAACGAGTAATCTAACGCGTTCATTTTTCTAAACCAGTAATCTGATTAAAGTTAGTTTCCTAAGTGGCTGTGCGTTACTATTTTGTTATTGCCTCATAATGTATGTAGAATGCAGAATTTTGTTGTCATTTTCGAAGAGAATGAGCGGAGCTGATACGTTTCACTTTATTCAATGTGTGTGCTTCCTCTGGGTCCGCTGCGCTGCGTCTCAGCTCCGTCTCAGCTCCGGCAGTCCGGAGCCCTCCGGAGCTGAGACGCAAGGCTTCTATTTTTGCCGGATGCCGGAGCACGACGCATCAATTCAGCACAGAAAATAACAAGCGGGACGGGAAGTCAGACACCGATACAACATTAAAACATCCGGTTTATTTTCAGAATAAAAGACTCCGTTTTAACGGTTCAGAAAAACGACTGTAAGTGTGTTTGTTTATGTGTTTATAAGGTTTATATAGAGTTTAATACCATGTACATCGTATTATCTCGTGCTGTCACGAGTTAATCTTTAAAATACCGCGGGAATTCCTTTGTCTCTGCACCCCAGCTGACCGGCTGTGCTCTGCGTGCTGGGGACGGAGCATGCAGCCGGTGGGTATTGAAGGACGGGGGTGCACGGAGCCGTCACGCACCGGAGCGGACACGCAATGCACACTGATCTGGTGGAAATTCGGCATTATGTTGAGGCAGCGAAGGGAGGAAATCGGTAAAAAGTAACTAATAAGTTACTTTTAAAGTAACTTAGTTACTTTGATGATAAAGTAATCAGTAAAGTAACTAGATTACTTTTTTGAGGAGTAATCAGTAATCAGTAATCGGATTACTTTTTCAAGTAATCTGTGACAACACTGGTCATAGGACAGGGAAAAGGTATGTTTAAAATACTGTTTGAGACAAGTGATAAGTTAAGCAAACACAACTTAATGCAGGAGGCTCTGATTCGATTCCTGTGTGAAACTAAGAGTCTGTGTTTAGTTTTAAGGAGCTTGACTTATCTAACACTCCTGTGAGGATTCTTTCGCTGGTTATGAAATAACCTGATTCCTTAATGAGAAAGCACACTTTTGGACAAAAAACAAAAATAGACCAAATATATTCACCTAAAACAATTTAAAACATTCAAAGGTCACATATTCTCCTCCTTTTCAGCCAGTTTAAATAAGTCTCAGAGCTCCACAAAACATGTCTGTGAAGTTTCTTGTTCTAAATCCACTCTGATCCAGTATTTGATCATGTCTATAAACCCCTCTATTTCAGCCCTGATCAGAACAGGCTGTTTCTGTGTCTGTAGCTTTAAATGTAAATGAGCTGTGTCTGACCACGCCCCTCTCTGGAAGGGCTTGGGTGGCTCAGGCTTTCTAGCTCCATGCCCGATTGTTTACAGTGAGAAGGCAGACTCAGAGGGCAGAACAAACACCTAGCTTACAAATACTAATTATTAAACTAAATTCCACAACACTTTTATGAGAGCAACTGAACAAACAGCAGTCCTCACTCCAAAAGCCACTTGTCTCCTGAAGTCAGCACGGGGGTTTTTAAGCACTGACTCACGACCAGGTGCTCCTGATGAACAATCAGTCTAAGCGGATTCACCTGGGCAGACCTGGGGACAACAGAGAGGGGGGAAAGGGACAAACTGAACACAAATACATATCCAGCTATAACAATAAAGCAATGGCATCACCAATACATGAAGTCTTAGTTATCAGAAGAAACAAGTATGAATGTACTCACTTTTATGGTTTTTAGTATGTGAGGTTATCCTGGGCTGCCAATTTGAAGGTGACCTTGTCATTTTAAAATGTCAGTAATCCTTCAAATAATGAGACAGAAGATGAAGGTCTAAGCCTTCTGCTGCAAAAAGAACAAAGTCTCTACCTGTTACTGTTTTTATTTGTGAACAATTACAAACAGGATTATGCAATCTTCTGTTTTTATAAGGTTATAGAGGGAATATGTCATAAATTGTGTTTACAGCTCCTTCCGCCCCCAAGTGGCTGGAAAACCAATTAATGCATCTTTAAGTGTTTAAGTGGCATTACATAAACCTCAAAGGCAAACGATGCTTCTGTACACGCACTAAAAGGATGTTTTTTTGAAATCACTTAGCTTTAGAGGTATCCAGCCGGTTTGAATGTTCGGGTTTGAGTTCCCATCTCCTGAGATGTTTAAATGTATGTTTACTGAGCACAGTGCTCGAAGAACACTGCAGTTAATGAGACAGATGCTGAGCTGCCTGTTGCTTCCATTTATTTCACACATTGTGACTGACTCTATCACCCTGTTCTTCTCCAAAATGTAATCTTTCCTTTGTAAGAAACCAAGCTGTGTCTTTGTGACATTCTTCATATAATCCTCAGCACCTCAAGCCTGGTGGAACACACGCAGGGACCTTAAACGGTAGCATTAAGTGTGGTCAATAAGGAAGCTGTGAAAAATTGATCATGGGTTCACTTCAGCAGTTTGAGGAGAAGAGGTGGGATAAAAAAAAAAGAGATAGTCTGAACCTCCCAGACAGGGTGAATAATAAGGGGTGGGATTAAGGACTTGAGCCGGTGACATGGGGGCCAAAGCTGTCCGCCTGCACACACAGGGAGCAAAGACTCTGCTCTTCCTCAAATATTATCACCCTCCTCTGCGACTAAAGCCATCAGCAATAAATACAATGGAAATTATGCAACCATAAACAGCATGTTGACAGCAGCGGAGAGCGTTACCATGGTGTTCTGTCTCTCGCAGGGATAGTCACATTAATCTTAAAGTTTCCGCTCTCTGTGTGAATTCATGTGAGATTCCATTTTTGCTACGGGAGATTGACTAAAGAAAAAAAACTCATCTGAAGCTGCCAGCTTGCTTTGTCTTACCTTATGTTAGATGAAGGGAAAAACATGATCACGGCACGCTGATTAGATCTGAATTGCTTCGTCCCATCTGATAACGTGCGACTAAGATTATCAGAGACATCTTGTCATCTTGACTGAAAAAGAAGGGTGACCTTGAACCTCATGTGTCCTGTGGAAGAATTAGGTAGCAACCATTGCCTCCAAACTGTGGGACAAAATATTTAGACTGACGTGTGCATCTAAATCAACACGTATGAGCATTGTGATCTTTATGATGTATTGTCTGTTCCATCCAAGATGCTGTCATCTTTTACAAGAAAATGTGCCAGAAGAAGTCACAAACAGTCCACATGATTGTGTAATCTGACGGGCTTTGGTCATGGTTAGTTTTGTGTTATGGGTTGATGAGATTATTTATCTTGACTATATGGACACATTTGATCGTGCAAATAAATGTAATAGTGTAAAGTTTAACCCCCACTGTTGTAAAGAAGCAATATGTAACTCTGACACCTAGTGTTTAAATTGGGTACTGCAGTCCAAATTCAAAACATTAAATAGAGCTGTCTTCCTCCGCCCCCTCCTCTACAGAGTTGATGCTCACGCAGGTTGCCATGTGGTGGACACTGAAGCTTCAGTGTTTAGCCAGCTCTGCATCGGTCTGTAAACCTTTCTGCGTTCTAACCTCTCTCCATTTTTCAAAAACATCTCCAATATTGATCCTAGTTTGAGCACGTTTCTGCTCGTGGAGCTTATTAGAAACATGCAGAGGCTTTTTAGGTCGGGTACAATCACTTCTATCTGAACCAGTTCTCTTGTCCGCTTCCATCGCTGCAACACCTGTTGGTTTGTTGTTTGCCAAACCGAGGGGCGACCAAAGTGGCCGTGTAGGGGTGCCTTAAAACCGCCTACCTTCTCTGGTCCAAACAAATCCAAACCATTCAGGACCAGAATCTAAACTTAGAATGAGGACATACTGGCTCATAGCATGTTTCCTTAATGTCTGATCATAAAGTAAGGTCATTTTATCCTTTAATTTAGTAGATATCTTACATATTGGTCCCTTAATGTGAATACAAAAAAAACAAAACAATCTACCTTCATGGTAAACCAACTCATCTGTTACATAATTAAATAATTTATTATCATGTTTTCATGCCCTCCTCACCACTTTACTTTGTACATTGTATTATGTAGGCTTGTATATATCAGTTTCCTCGAAACACATACTGGTGCAACTTGGACACATCCTCAGTGTTGAATTCAGGGTCATGAGGTGCTTTCGGGTCTAAGATCATCAGACACCCTAGTCTGGGAACACCAGCCATGAGTGAGCAGGCCCTGGCTTGTGCCCAAGTAGCTCGCCGTGCCATGTTTCCCCCCCTCCTGATCAACAGCCACCTTGAAGCTTTTCTGTGGTCACAGGTACACGTTTTAGAAAAAATTGTACATGAAAAATTGGAAAGTGCACAATTCCTTCAGATTAAGCGAGTATGTGTTTTTTTTAAACAAATTAGACAAAAGCATTACCTTATCCCATCAACAATTTTATCTCCCTTGGGGCGGCTGTGGCTTAGTTGGTAGAGTTGAACGTCTCTCAACCGGAAGGTTCTATCCCCAGCTCCTGCAGCAACATGTCCGATGTGTCGTTGGGCAAGACACTTAAACCTATATCGCTCCCGCTGCTGTGTCGGCGGTGTATGCATGTGTATGAATGGCGCTATACAAGCTCAAGTCCATTTACCATTCCATTGGTCCATCTATTTGCCCTTCCATCTGTCCATCCATCCATCTCCTTTAGTCTGTCTTGGACCCGATGTGGTGGCAGCTCGATAAGGAATTTTAGATGTTCCTAAACGCTGCAACTTTTTTTGCAACATTTTGGGGATCCAGGCCAGATTAGACATGCAAATCCTCAGAGAACATCCAAAGTAAGGCGCCCAGGTGGACCCTGATTTAATGCAGAGATCATCCCAACGGTCTCCTTCGAGGTAAAGAAGCAGCTGCTCTACTCAGAGCTCTCTTTGGGTGTCCTTACCCTATTTCCCTTATATCCTTGATCTCTTTCTTTTGGTCACTTTCCAGGCCAACCTGCCTTCTAAGGTTAAGTGCAGCCTGCCTGAATGCTCTATGTTGATGGTGATCTCAGTAGTATGGACCTCTGACCTGAGTCATTTCCTCTTAAAAATCTCCTTAAAAATAAGTAACATATTTTAAATCACCAAGAGAATAGGACAAAATTAAAAAGATAACATTGTTATGAAAACATCAAGCTGCTGTCCAGAAACACTTGAATTATTACGACCACAAATAAGATCGTAGTCAGTTAGTCACAAACATCATTCATTGATGCTTAAATTCATCTACTCAGGAATGATTTGATTATAATAGCTTTGATATTCAGGCTCACAAGTTCTGTACATGACCTTAGAACTTATGAATAAAGACTTTTCTCTTCAGAGTGACTCAGAGTCAACCCCATATAACCCTCTATAAAGTCATTTTCACTTGCAAATAGACGCAGCTGTGGATTGAGAAGGCAATTCATGCAGCTTCTTTATCTGGTTCCAGCCATTTGTTTTACAAATTATAACATTCTAATCCCTTAAGCCATTTGCCACTTCTCACAGACTGAATTTGTTTAGAATTATATTAATTTCAAAGGTTTTAAAACACTCAGCAAATTCATCCCACCGGCCTCGAGTGGAGGGCTAAGAAAGTTGTCAACATTGCATGTCCCTCTTTTTCCCCTTTCAATTTCTCAAACCCCTCCAGCCCCAGGCGAAGCTACCCCTCCAAATAAACACATCAAAGCAGCACAATACATGTGTGCCTTTGAAGGGAGTGTAATGTTTTTTCGCTTTCTCCCCGAGCCTGTGAAGTGTGCCTGTGGGCCCTCGCTGGTGGAGTTGTGATTGTGGAGCAGGTAGCCACAGCCAATCCCACTCAATAATTCAAGTGTCGGTGCAGAAGACCGAGGGCCCACTCTCTACTCTCTCCCCCGGTGATGTGACCTCGCCTTGACTCGGGGGCCCTGTCACTATCAGGTGATAAGCACCCAAGGTGCTGTCTGACCTTGTGGCTCTTTGGATGTGGAGAGTCAAGTAGCTGGGAACTGTCAGAAATAAGGTCTAAGAGTTCACAACCTCCATAAAGTAAGAAAAAACAAACACACAAACAGCAGTCATGTCTTTGCAAGACAGAAGTGCCAGCAGGAGCCAGGCATGCCTGTGTTCATTTCACCTCAGTGTGCACCGCCATGACTGTAAGCCTTATCTCAAACTGGAACTATATATTATAACATTTCTTACGCAATATTCACTTTTTTTAAGGTTTATATTTTGTCTTTTTATGCCTTTATTTTAGAGATAGGACAGTGGATAAAGCCCGAAAGAGATTGGTAAACGACATGTGGGAAAGGAGCCACTTATTGGATTCAAACCCGGGGAAGCCCGTTTGGACCATAGCCTCCGTAAACTAACCACTAGGCTACTGGCAACCCCCAAGATGCACTTGTAATGCCTTTTTTATGTCAAAAGTAGGCTGCATCCTTTATACTGATGCTACTAATATTTATGTCAGTATAAAATGCTGGGACATGCATCATCATGGCCACGATTACAGACGCCATCATCAACCACTTCACCTGACTTGACGCAAATGAAAATTCACCCCTTTTAATTTTGTATTGCAAGCAGCCACTTAGCTGCACCAAATACGCTGAGATTACAGGCTGGCAGCGTGAACTTTTAACAGCTTTGCTCCCTCATTAGGTCATAATCCTGCTTTTAAAGAAAATGGTGGGAAACTGTTATGGAAATAACCGTGCTGGTTTAAGTGAAAAGACTCCTCAATTAAAGACAGAAAGTGACCAGTGAAGGTGGGCAGCTTGACTCAAGGCAAGTTGGTTGCATGTTGTGGGCCTGTATACTTCACAACTTGTAGCATTACCATAGCCCAGGGCTTCTCAAACTGTGGGGTGCACCACCATGAAGGGGAAGGCAGGGGTGGTCCGGGCAAGGGTGTGGCTGAATGGCGGGATTGTGCTCCCCTTTGAAATCTGATTGGTCACTCCAGGTGCCAAGCCTAACTCCTAAACTTTGATTGGCTATTTGCCTTTTCAGAGGTGGAATTTGGGCTGCATTGCAAGCAGCTGCTTGTAGCTTTCTCTGCAATTCAATGTGGCACATTTCCTTTTATTATATATTTTAATGTTGACTTTGGATAGACATCTTCTCTTTGAGTCCTCAAAGATAACAAGCCAGATTTATATGGTGTGTTACTATTAAATGTAACCAAAAACCTGAGGTGCGTTTCATGTATAGGCTGTGGTCCTCCAAGTGGGTCAGTTTCAAATCCAACCTGTAGCTCCTTTCCCGCATGTCATTCCCCACCCTCTCCAGATTTTATGGTCAGTGCATTCAGAAGAGAATGTTTGTGAGCTGGTCTGTGGTTATATAACTACATAAAATGTGAAAATCATCAGACTGCAGAATGATGTGTTGTAAACTAAACACAAATCTTAACAAATCTGGGTTAAGAATGACTGACACCCAAAGATGTTCAGTCTTCTGAGAGTGGTGATCGGATTTCCATTCAACCAAATCCATTAGCTCACTTAACAAATAAGCAGTTTAAACATGGAGAGCAATGAAACGTCTCTCTCAGGATGATGTTCGAGTATGTATTTTTTTGTTTGGATACTGTACAGACCTACGCATTCATGTGTATTCATGCAAATACATGTGCGTATTTACAGTCTGTGACGCACAGACACTCGACCCAGGTGAGGACTTTTGTAAAATGTCCCTCAAAAACCACTAACATCAATGTGTGGTCATAAGGTCTGACCCTTAACCGACGGCATCCCAGTTCATACCACTGGTGTTGGATCAGAGGTCTGTAAAAGCCATTTAGTTCTTCCACACCGATCTGGGACAATATGCCTGTGTTGGCTTGGAAACTCCTTTATGATGCAACAGGAAATTGAAAAAAAGATGCACTTTTTGCACAAAGTTGGAGGAACACCATTTTCTAAAACATTTCTGTGTGATGTATCTGTGCCGTAATTGGAACCAAGGGACAAAGCCCAAACCAGGTCCGCACCAAAACTTAACTATACAGTATGTGATCCTTTTCTGGCCATATGGTGTGACAACAAAGGCTCAAATGTCTGTTTAATGTAAAAGAGCTTTGTTCTTGTGGTCAACCTAATGAGAATAATCCACCAACTCTGCAAAACCTGCAAGTTTGTTGGAACCAGGAACAAACATATTTAACTCTCAAACTCTTCATGTTTAAACCTGGTTTCCAGCAGCAGTACTACAGCAGACTAGTGGACATACATACAACTCCACTTTTAAAGGGTTATGACATTCATTTTAAACCTCGAGCCTTTTTTGATTAGGGCCTTAACTATTTAAATGTTCTGGATTTGCTCCAGCAGATTGCTTTAACTGGCAGCTGTACAACAGGCTGTGAAGGCTGCAACGTAATCCTTGGGGGCAAATGTGCCTGATTAAAGTACGTCCACTGAAAGTGCTTGGTTTTGCAACTAACAGGCTAAAATAACGACATAGATCCTTTCTTCTAACCATCAATGGAAATGACATGTCTCGCTTGAAAGACACGCTTGCTCAACCAAAAATGTAGTCTATCTTATCAAATGCCCATGCGGCCTTGCAAACACAGAGAGCACTAAAAACCAGGCTTGCAGAACACAGGAGCTCTATCCGGACACATGACAAATGTAACCTGGTGTCAGTGCATTTCAGGGAAGCTAATCACACAGTTTCTTCCCTGAGACACATTGGCATCGAGCATGTCAAACCACCCAGAAGAGGAGGGGATTTAAATACTTCAAAGAGAGAGTTTCCACATATTCACTTTCCAGACTTTAACGCCTAAAGGCCTTGATCAGGATTATGACATTAAACATTTCCTCGAAACAATTTTCATTAAAAAAGTTCAAAAAAATCCTAAAATGTTCAGAAAAAAAGTTTTTTGGATGGTGATGATTGCTATAAGTGACAAGACATAAAGCTTTCTTGTTTAAAATGTTATTTAAAATATAATATTTTATAATATTGTTAAAACCTTTTATACAATGTTTTTTCCCCCCAAAGTCCAGTTTGTTTGACTATTGTGAGTGCTCCGAGGGACACTTCCTTGGCCCTGGCATGCTCGGAAGAGGGGTGCTTTGGCATGGTACAGTTCATGCACAAGCACGGGTACACAACTTGGACAGCCTTCGTTTTCGACAAATCCCGGAGTGTTACGGCTGTATCTGACTAAAATGACTCAAAATGAGTCATACATTCAGTAAAGTAGCTGTCATGTTCTCTGTGTTGTTCTCAGATGTTCAGACACAGACTCGACCGCGCGTCCCTTTTATTTTTCTATTTTCGAGTTTGCCTGTCTTTGAAACTGAACACGCTTCATGATTACATAAAACCATGCATGTGTTGTATTACGACGTTATGTACAAGAGGTAGCCGTGCTCTGGTCCAGTTAGTCCTGGAGCAGTGTGAGAGCAGTCCAGCGGGTAATGGGGTGGGGGAACAATCATGCTTAAGCACAGTAAGGGACAACTGGCTCAATGTGAGTGTGCCCTTATTGTGTCGATCCGACTAAAACTGGACTTTCAAAATGCATGTTGTCATGCTAGCTTGACTAATAGCGCACAAAACTGATTTTCTCGAAGTTGTTCTAACAAACCTAGATGATGTGCATGTTGTCATGCTAGCTTGACTAAAAGCGCACAAAACTGATTTTCTCAAAGTTGTTCTAACAAACCTAGATGATGTGCTAGGGATTAACAATAAGAATGACACCTTAATGATAAAGTCAATCTCAGTCAACCTGAGACGGTCAGAGGCAAAAACAAGAACTTGGGGTGATCATTCTTCAAGTGTGTGCATTTTCCGTTAAAGATTATACTCGAGTATTGCCTGTTTCATTGCTGGCAGCTGAAGAAATCAACTTTTGCATTTTGATTCTTTGTACTTGTTAATACATGCAAAAAAAAACATTAGCCCAGGATTAAAATACCAGATTTTCATTTAAATATTAAAAAGTGGGTGTCTGAAAAGGGTGTAAGGATGTTTCAGTTGTAAAAACTTTAGTATTTCTGAAATAAGTATGTGTCTTTAAAAAGGCAAAACGGTATACAGTATGCCTTGACCCTGACTAAGGATTTATAGTCAAACCTGATTCATCAGATTTAGCTTAAAGTCAAGTGATAGTCGAAAGTTTTGTTTTGTTTTGGGTCACCCTTAATATACTGTACAGTATGTTAAATTAGAAGAAGAAGAAGAAGAAGAAGAAGAAGAAGAAGAAGAAGAAGAAGAAGAAGAAGAAGAAGAAGAAGAAGAAGATATACCTTATTGATCCCACAAGGGGAAGTTACATTTTTACACTCCGTTATTGAGACATGCTACACACACAGGCTGAAACACACACATGCACAAACAGGATCCTATGGACGTACACTAATGGAGGGATGTCACAGTTAGGGGGTTGCCCACAGCAAGCGCTCCTGAGCTGATTGGAGGGGGTCCCGTCACAATTCTCAATGGCACCTTGGCAGTGCTCAGGAAGTGATCTGGCAACCTCTCCAGCTACCAGACCAACTTCCAGATTTGGTCTGAATCGGGACTTGAACTGGTGACCCTCTGGTTCACAACCCAAGTCCTTAAAGACTGAGCTACTGCCGCCTCATTATGTGTAAAAACCAAACTATCCACTACATTTAATTAGCAAAATAAACCAGTAGACACACAGTACATGTATCTCACCTCAGTCACCTTTTGAAGATGTGGTTTTACAATAAAAAATTAGCATATTGCACAGTCAGTTATGAGAGCTCTGTCTTAGCATACCAACACTCTCATGTACATGAAGTTTAATTACATCACAAGATAGGAGTGTGTAAAATCATGATAGGCACCTTGGGGACAATAAACACGTTGACCTGAGGATTTAAGGTGACCCGCGTCCGGGCAGATGATCCTCCCAGGCCCTCAGCCTCGGCTCTTTCCCCCTGAGGTCATAAAGTATGCATTAGAAGGCCACCGTTAGTTTAACCCTCAACAGAGACATAAAAGCAGGGATGGTATAGAGATGGTGTTTGTGGGTGTGTGTGTGTTCGTGTGTGTGTGTCTCTGTTCTGAATCCTTTGATGCAGAGACAGTTTGTGCTGGAGAAATATTGCTTCAGAGCTGGATGCATCATTTTGTACCGTTTTATTTTCATTTGGGTTGGTTTTGGTCCAAGCGGGGAGAGCACTCCTGTGGGAGGACACTGTTTGTTCCTCTGGCCAAAGGGAGACAATGCGGCATGCGTGTGAAGACTCAGCCGTCGGGCACCAGATGGGGTCTGAACTTACAGCGTGCTCAGTGAGAGAGGGGGGGAGGGTTCTCGGGGGAGGGTTGGGCACACTGACAACCTGCTAGTAAAATTGAAAGTTGATGGCTTCTTTCCTCTGCATCCAGCTCGCCTAACAGACAACGACTGAACTACACCCCACCTGAATCAACTTCTCTCTTTAGGGCTCAGAGTACAAATCATCTTCTGACAAAGCTCCCAATCTTAACATCTTTTGGATGTTTCTTTAACTGTGTCCACCGTTAACAAGTTATAACTCACAACTCGTCAAGGATAGCAGCTTCGTCAGTGGTCCTAAACTTATAAGTGTAATTTAATAACCCCTCCCACCCCCTGCACAATTAAAGGATCATAAATATGCTATGAAAGTAAATGCAGCAGTCAAGGCCGACAAAATAAATATGGTACCTGCTAGTTTTTCAAAATAAAGCAGTAGATTAAGCAACAATGATGATGCAGTATGTAGTAAGACTCTGAGTGATAAAAATATGAAATGTGCAGTTAAACTTTTCATGAACAGCTTTCAACAAATCAGGGGTAGAGAGGCAATATCTGGTAAGACTTTTCCAATGAACTGAATGAGCGGGGACCGCTCTCTCCACTGTTTTGAATTTGGACTGTAGTACCCAATTCAAATGCTAGGTGTCAGAGTTACATATTGCTCCTTTAAGTTTCTCAACATTGCATCGTTTTTAAAGGGATACTTTACCTGTTGAAACATGAATCTGTATTGACATTGGGTCATATATGTAGTAGAAATGTGAAATAAATTTTGAAATTGGTGCCTTCTTGACCGAGAAAAGGCAAAAAGTGTCTTTTTGCCTTTTCTCGGCAAAGACAACAACTCCCAGAATGCACAGCACGGCAGGACACTCCCGCTGAAGGAGAGGTGCATTCATGTGGTATCGGAAAAATGAGATTCCGAGTTGTAAAATGCACATGAAACACCTGCTCAAGTCGGTTTTGTGTTTTGTAAACATACTTTTTATTCATGCACGTATTGCACATCAACTTTTTGCTTAAATATAACTTGACAATAAGATTTCTCCGAGTTGGGAAGTCGGAAGAACGACTTCCCAACTCAGAAACTTGGATCACCCGAGCAGCACCTGAATGCAGCATTACTCGCGGACATTTAATAATAATAATACAGCCGTTTCCACAACTGGTTCAGAGATTTCTTCCAGAGGGAATTGGCATCTTGGAAATTCCCTAGCTAGCTAGCCTGCCTGTCGGCACCAGCAGCCAGCTCGCCGCTATATTGCGGCTTGTATAAAGAACCACAAACATCCGATTCAAGCACAAGACCTTCAAAATCCCCTTCAGTCATATCAATTTGAAGTTGCAACATAAGTTTTTCGCAATTCTCGGTCCATATTAGCTTATCCGTAGAGACACCCAGCTTGAGTCCGGCTCAGGCTCACTGTACAGCCGCTGTCTGTCTGCAGAAGCCGCCTGGCAGATATTGCAGCTCGTAGAAAGAGCTACGAACATCCGATTCGAGCACAAAACCTTTAAAATCCCCTTCATCCATATCAGTTTGTAGTTGACTTTCCGCCATTGTCGGCTTTACTCAGCTTTATCCACAGAGCCTGTTAGCACAGCTTCCAACTAAGCAATATGGCGGATGTTAAGTTTCGTTTTTGGGAGTGAGGTCCCGCCCACTGATCTGTGATAGGTCTGTAGCTTCAGTGGTTGAAAACATGAGGAACTAGCAATGTAGTTTCACCCCTGCTAACCACAACAGACGCCAGTGATGCAATATGACGATTTTTGCATCACTGGAGGCAGCTTGTCAGAAAAGAAATTACAGATATTTCTCATCTTAGGGGGAAATGAGGGCTGGATGCAAGACCATTCAATAAAAACACAAGTTTACTACTGATACAAAGCTTAATGCAAATGGGTGAAGTATCCCTTTAAGAGTTGGTTGTGCTATTTGCGTCATCCACTAGTATCTTACAATTTGCATTTTTTTTGTCTTGTCTGCTCCTGGCTTCTGAACCCCCATTTTTATACAAGATGCTTTTTTAACCTCAACATCTTCACGCACTTCTGCCATGTCTGTATGACTCTCTTCTTCGTTTAATGATACATCCTTTGCTGTTTATAAATGAGTATTGCAGTATATTTATTGTCTCATAGATTTGAATTTTCCCTTATTTGTATCGATTTTTAATTGTATCATGAGTTATATAATCCTATTGAGTATAGTATTAGACAAGCATCATACCTCAGTCCTGTTTGTTTAATCCACCCCCACCACAGACAGGAGTGGACCTTTGCACATCCAAACACTGACACAAGAGGAGTACCTACTGAGTCATATCAGGGGGGCACTGATCGTACTGCAGCGTTAATGCAATAGGTACGGGTTGCAATTGTGATGGGTTGATGCAATTCTTATGAGCGACCCTTAGCTTTGTAACATAAGTGCATCTAACACACGTGCAGCTCTTTGCTCTTTATTTTTAATGTAAAGCCACATTACTGTTAATTTGATCGATTTTCCTCTGTATGCACTCTGCAGTCTTATTTCTTACCTTGAAGCCTCTTTAGACTACGTTTACCAGTTTGTTTGTAGTCCTGCGAACCTGAGAAAACATGCAAGGATCAAGACAATTAGACCAATTTTCCTAATCATTATTCACAGGTCCCTGAGGAGAGCTTAGGTATAGTAAGCTTACAGCTGCAGCGGTGATTTGTCTGGTGTCTGCTCGGTAATTCTTCTATTTATAGAGGGTCATTAAGCTGTGAAAATCTCTCTCCACTGCTAACCCATCTGCTCTGTGTCATTTCTTACTGTAAAATGAAAAGCCGTGGTCCAGCTCCGTCTGAATGTCCAGACCACTTAAAAGTCCATTACATTCTCATAGTGTCATTACTGTTAGTGAGACAGCTCTGAAATAGAAGTTTAAAAAAAGACGTGCCTCGGGATATTTTCCTTTCTCAAATGTGAAGAAGTTTCTTATTCAAACAAATCTCTTTCTAGGCAAGAACATATTGTAGATTATATAGATGTCTTGTAACCCATATCTCATTCATCTTTTGTATTCCTCTAGATAACTGGATTTCATTTGGAAGTCATTCACTATTTCCATTGGTGGGTATATGACTAGAAACGACAGCCAATATTATCATATATATAGATTCCCCTGAGTCACAGTTAAATTTGATGGTGTTTCTACAAAGTGTGCTGTAAAACAAACCACAATCCAACTAACAAGGACAGGAGCTGAACCAAAAAGTTAACCGTAATGGATGTAACGGCTAACAGCTAGCCATATTTAGCTTGACCACCATGTTTGTTTACTCTTAAATGAGATTACGAGTTTTAAGACTGGAGACTCTGGTTGTTGGTGATTTAATCGGTTAGTGTGTGATGTGCTGAGTTGGTCGTCTCGTTGCTCTCCACACACTAAAAGAACAAAACTGTTAAATCTGTCATGATTGGTAGTTATGTGTGAGGTCTCTCACATTTCAAAATCTTTTAGTGTGTGCCAGGCTTAAGTAATCAATTATGGTACGTTATATAGAGAGAACACCGCTCCAATGGGCTCAAGAATTTTAAAGGTATCATGCCCAGCACTCATTTGACTCCAATCAATTCCAGTTCTGTGGGCATTAACCTTTTAAAAATGTGATTTCTGCACAAAAAAAAACTATGACTTCAGTCGGTAATGATAACTTACAGTCAGGGGCGGGTCAGGAGGGGTGGCAAGGGGTTGGCATGGGCCCACTCTTGAAATCGAACTGCCATGCAGGTGCCACAACAAAATACTAAACAATGATTGGCTTTTTGCATTGTCAGAGGCGGGACTTGGGCTGTGGTGCAACTTGCTGCTTAGTTTCTTGGCATTTAAATGCAGCATTTTTTTGTTAGTATTTAGAGTTATAGAAAAATACTGTACATGTCTATTTCATAAGACGGGTGCAAAGGAGAGGAATCAGTACATTACAAAACTGCAAGCAAACTCCTGCAC
Source organism: Tautogolabrus adspersus (assembly GCA_020745685.1). Taxonomy (NCBI): domain Eukaryota; kingdom Metazoa; phylum Chordata; class Actinopteri; order Labriformes; family Labridae; genus Tautogolabrus; species Tautogolabrus adspersus. The sequence goes on along the minus strand of CM036543.1, from coordinate 7,472,476 downwards.
ACAAAGAATCTGCAAAAATCAATTAATGCATTCATGCTGCATTAAATGGCAACATTGTGGTACTAAAGCACATTGAGTCTATGCTTGTCAAATGAAATGTGCTATATAAATAAACATGACTTGACTTGACTAAAATGTATCCGGGCCCGTGTCCCGAATGTGACGCTACAGAGACTGTGTTTTTCAATGCAATCTGCACTGTGTTACTTTGATCTTTTCTTCTGCTTGAGTAAAGATGTACATATTTAAGACTCCCAATGTTTAATGACAAACATAACAGGTAACAACAGCTGATTTGAAGCGACAACATTAAGGTGTTAATTGTTTTGCTATAGCTCCACTCTGCAAAACAGTTTGCAAATGATCCATTACAATGTATGCAGTGAGATTCACAAATACTCTAACAATGCAAACATACGGCACTCTTTATTGCGTCTACACAGGGAGAATGAGATTAAAATCATGTATCACTGAATGTGTTTGTGACTTCGCAATGGCTTACAACCAGCTGTTTGGGGGCGATCCAGGCTCTCTCAGCACAAATTACCACCTTGTGCATGGAGACACAATTCCCACCCATATACTGTTACCTCACGTACCCTCATGTTCGTGCTCATACTACAGCTGAGTTATATCTGTGTACGCTTTTCCAAGGGCACGCGAGGAGGCTCCAGTGTTGTCTTGAGGATGCACTCGTATCTGCCACACTAGGATTTATTGCAGCACGTGTTGCCTTAAACGGATGGAGCTCTCCAAGCTTTCATCAGGAAGGAGCGAAATGAGAAGAGAAAAACCGAAAGACCCGCAGAGAGGCTGAATAAATTAGTCTCATGCTTCTAAATGAACAGGAGAGGCGAGGAGGAAGGAAACATGATTTAGTGTCTTCTCCTCTTCACCTCTTCAGGGCGGAGAAGTTGGTCGGTGCTATTACGCTCTCTATCATACCCAGTCCCTTTAGACGCTGCAGGATGGGCAGCACAGAGCTCCGGCGCTCCTCTAACTGATCATCAAGGTGTCGCATTAGAGCTGCTCATGGATCATAACGGCATAGCAACATTACAATCAGTTATCATTATTGCACTACAAGCTTCAATGATCCTCCTCCATTATGCTCAGCCAGGTAGGGAGCCAGAGCTACAACATACAGAGAAGGTTGTGCCATTTGTTTACACAGCACTATAAATTAAAGCTAACGCTATTATAATCACATAATTATGTCACGGAATTTGGATCATTTGTAAAAAGCATTTTGCAGTGGTGGAATATTTCCCTCTGATGTTTCCAGCTGTCATAATACAAACCACGCTGTGACCACATGTGGTTTCCTTATTGTCAAGCTCTGCATATTTACTCTGCTCTACATTTACATGCCAGCACCGACATGGTCTCCCTTTCAACTTGACAAATATGGAAGCTTCGCCCCCGGGCTACAAAATGTGACAACAAGGTACCCTCTAGAGTCAGTTTTGCACATGCAATAACATGCAAATGGTAGATAAGCAACATGTTTAAAGTCTCCATGAAACGAAACTTGGAGTGTCTAACTGCAGTGTCGTGACGTAGTTCCTACTAAATCGGGATAGGACCAATCACAAAATAGAAAGAAGGACTTAATGTTGGGATGAATTTGATTGGATGGTAGCTTCGACAAAGCTTTTAGTGGGCAGCCCCTTAGTGCAGGATGACTCAGACATTTGAAACGGTTTACAGGAAGAGAAGATACAGTTCTTTTGATGTAAATGAATGAATCTTTATTTTTGTGTCTGGCCGCTCAACATGTCCATCCCCTATGGCAGTGGTTCTCAAACTTCTCACAATGAGTACCACCACAGAAAATATTTGGCTCTCTGAGTACCACCATTATGGCCAACTTTGAAATACAGCAGCGTAGGGTTATTTGACTACATGCACAGTTTACACAGGAGGCCATTTTATTCCTGATATGCATGTTTTTATTATTGACCACACACTGCGGCCTCATTCTCTGTGACACTCCAAAAGAATCCAGACTTGATGTGACTCAATATTTCCGTATTGTTTTTGTCACTGGCACTGCTAACGTCGCCTCTTGCACCTTGTGCTGGGTTCACTGTCGTTGACTTCAGTTTCTGCTGTGGTGCTGAAAAAGTTTAACCGTCATATTTGCTTCCTCCGCTTGCGATCACAGCTTTGCTTGTCAACCATTTGATTTGTATTTAAATTACAAACAAATCAGAGACTCCCAGTGTACCACAAGAGGGATCCTGCGTACCACCAGTGGTGCTCATACCACAGTTTGAGAATGAATGCCTTATGGGATTATTCAGACAAGAGGGGTAAGAGCGAGAGATAGAGAGAAAGTTAAAATCTGATAAGGCTTTGTTGAAATATACTTGTCAGATAATGGCAGATTCATGAACATTTAACACAGGAACACTGGATTAAAACCAGGAAATGTATTTTTTCATTCAAAATAAACTTTCTAAGAGACAAATTTCACATTAAATATGTTTTTCAATACAATACTAAACATATGGTTAACATTGAATGTTTTATTTGGTCAGATTTTAAGGAGCCCCTAAAGGTACATGGACTGAAAACATAAAATAATAAGTTTCTGGTGCACACCAGATTCCGACCTGTGCTCATGGGAAATGTTCTTTAGCTTACAAAGACTTGTGTGCATGAGGAAGTATTGCATGTGCAGGTGGAACCTTTTGTAAAAGCTCCACCTAACAGAGATTGCAACAACAATTATGTTCATCCTTTCAGACAGAATGGTTAGAACTTTTTTTCAAACACAATAGAGCTCACCCCAAAGCAACTTTGTGAGGTTTTAGAAAGTTAAGTTCAATAAGTAAAGCTTATGTGGAGTATTATTTTGACTGAATGGATAAAGTGTGATACAAATCTTTCAAAAATAAAAACATTACCAATAGACCTTAAAGCAAATATATTCACAAAATGTTCATTGAAAGGTTAAAGAAAGGTTGATGATGTTTAGATGCTTTTTAAAAGGTGTCGTCACAGACCAAAGACTGGTTCATTGCTTTAGAATCAGAATCAGAATCAGAATTGTGTTTATTGCCAAGTACATTTACACATACAAGGAATTTGTCTTGGTGTATTGGTGCAAAAAACAAAAAAACAGTTAACAGGGGAAAAACAGCCAAGAAAAAGCAAGAACTTAAATAATATAAAAAATAAGAAATTTACCAATATAAACAATAGAATTTAAAAAATGTCAAAAAATAAAGAATAATAATAATAAAAAATAACAAAATCTACAAGCTGCAATGGAGTGCATGTGAGAAAAAGAATGTAAAGTCCAGTGAGCGTTAATGTAACGCATAAAAACAGTTTCAGCCTTCACATTACTGTGATGTTTCTGACTGTGGGGCTGATGAGAGTCTGTGTTATGTGGGAGGAGGGGAGGGGAGGGCAGGGACATTGTTCATGAGGTTTAAAGTTCCACTTCAAGGTCATTTGGTTTTCGGTCTGTTGTAGGTCCTGTAGGTGTTTGAGAAGATCTGAGAGGGTTACTGGAATTAAAGCAAATCACAGATGGAAAGGTACAAAAGGCTCATTCACACGTTATGCCGGAGCAGTGCTGGTTGGGAGCAAAAAGTCGAGTTTGACATAGTACCAAGTTTTCTACACCTTTCTCTGCAGTTTTGAACATCTTTCAGTACTCAAGACCTCTTAATGAAAGGTCTGGGTTTGTAACGGTCTAAACTTGATATGAATTAAATTAGTGATGAAACAAGAGCAAGCATGTGATTATAAGTTCATAAAAAAGAAATGTCCTTACAGTACATGACACTAACAGTCAAGACCACACTAGTCGAGGCCAGAGTGCTCTGAGACCAAGACAAGACCAAAACATTAAGGGCACGAGACTGAGTCAAGACCAAGACCAAGGCAGGGCGAGACCGAGACGAGACCAAGACGATAAATATCGCTGAAAAATCATCATCTTGTGTGCAGCAGGCGCGTCACTCACTTAGACCGTAACACAGACATAACTGGGGCATAAAAGTCCAACTACAAATTAATTGAAGTTGTTTGTTGTTTTAGAAAAAGGCATTTTCCTTCTAATCACAGTAATGAAGTGGAAAAAATAGCCGATCAGTGGTGGTCTTGACTGGTCTTGCTTTAAAATCCGGAGTCCACCCAGTCTGAGACCGAGACCAGACAGAATAAAAATGATTTGGCTTCCGAGATGAGACAAGACGAGACCTTCCAAAAGACCGACTTCGAGTACTACAACATGACACCTCAAGTTACTCAGCCAGCACCGACAATAGGATCACAGTTTTGTCTATTTAAACAACAAAGCTAAATTACTTACAACTATAAGGTCACTTACAGGATTGCATTACTATAAAAAAAGTCATTGTTGACTACTGGCTTCAAACAACATTTAAATCACGGTCTTCTGCTCACCCTGCATCAGAGGTGCTGTTATCAGGCAAGGTAGGCAACTACTTGGGGCCCCAGACCAGTTGGGGGCCCCCCAAGGGCTGATAAACCTTAAACCACAGCAGTGGGTCAAAATGTGGAAAGTTTGCAATGACAGTAGGAAACCTCCCTAAGGGGGCCCCATCTGACAGCCCTCACTCATATAATGACTGAATGATGCTCGTCTAGCTGTAAATATGAGAAGGAGAGACAGGAGCAGAATCACCATGAAGCCAAAGAGCCTGACTGATTTTATGAGGTGGGGGCGATGTCCAGATGCATTAAACATGAAAACAGTCACAAACTTTAAAATGCACAAATTTGCATTTGCTTCCATTTTCTCATAATCCTTGATCTACGCTTACTGTTTATACCAAACAATTGCAAACGTGCAAAAAAGGCTTTCATTAAGTATTTTTATTGTACATAACTGCAGTGAAATCCTCCACAAGTGACAGACCACAAAAATGATGTGTTTAAAAGACGCACTCAAGAAGGAAAGAGAGAGCTGTGTTTTGTGTTTCTGTGCAGCACACTTGGTGTGAAGAGTAAAAAAAGGACAATAGCATGCATCAGCTTTGATGGTGGTGAAAACCCTCCTGGCAGCCATGACACTGAATCTGAAATTCTTCAATTGCTTATGACGACTGTGACATTGTTATGTGAGAGAGGAAGGGATTTTTGTAGGGGTTTGTGCTTTGGATGATTGCAGTCCACTCTCTTCCCATACACACAGAACAATGCTTTTGAACATCAAAGAGTGAAAATATGCGGGGAAGTTATCCTGATGACAGCGATGACTTTGACATCATTAGTGGCCAAGAATAAACAGACAGATGCTCCATACAGTCCTCTAAAGTCTTAGGCTGCATGGTTTTATTCTATATTCTTCTACTGTCAGCGGATCTCACACAAAAGATGCAAATAATCAGATAGTCAGTCTTTGTGGCTCTTAGCTAATGGCATGGATTCCAAATAAGATTTCGTTCAAGCTAATCACCAATGTATAGTTTCATTTCAGCAGCTCGAGTGCAAGCGATGCTCACGCAGGTTGCCATGTTACGGACACTGAAGCTTCAGTGTTTATCCAGCTCTGCATCGGTCTGTAAACCTTTCTGCGTTCTAACCTCTCTCCATTTTTCAAAAGCATCTCCAATATTGATCCTAGTTTGAGCACATTTCTGCTCGTGGAGCTTATTAGAAACATGCAGAGGCTTTTTAGGTCGGGTACAATCACTTCTATCTGAACCAGTTTTTTTTGCTCGCTTCCATCGCTGCAACACCTGTTGGTTTGCCGTTTGCCTGGCAAACCGAGGGGCGTCCAGAACGGCCGTGTGGGGGTGCCTTAAAACAGCCTACCTTCTCTGGTCCAAACAAATCCAGACCATTCAAGACCAGAATCTAAAGTTAGAAGGAGGACATACTGACTGCTGCATTGTTGTTAGAGAAGCCAGCACTTCAACATAGCATGTTTCCTTAATGTCTGATGATATAGTAAGGTCACTTTTTAATTCAGTACATATCTTACAGATTGCTTATTGAAGGGGGGAAGTACTTAAGCAAAGGATTAATCATTCTTTAGTATTCTAGTTAACACACTATGTAACGCATTGATGTCTTTTCATAATAAAAAACAACAAGCCTTGTTATTATGAATAAGAGTTATTGATGGGAGCTTACAATGGTCCCAGTTTGTGTTTCTTCTCAATCACCGGTAACGTTATGGTAAAACGTGATCTCAGTGTGCTAATTGAGCGTGGAGTAACCAGATAAAACTAAGATGCAGGATGATATTAACCAGGTTCTATTTATTAATGATAAATGTGCGACAGAGTGTGTCGGTCTAAGCAGAGATATTTGTTGAGGTTTGAGGAAACAGGTGTTGTAAGTTTGCTCTTCCCCACAGTCTGCCCTCCAGATGTTAGATGTGTGAGATAGCAGTCAGTCAGTTGTCTCTCTGCTCGTCCCAGACAGGTGATAAAGAGATCAGTCAAAGCCTCCCGGCTCAAAAAAAGGGTTCAGGAATTCCCTCATGGCATACAGCTGCTTCTGAATAAAATAGAAGCATGGGCATTTTTTTAAGCAGTGTTTGTCTTTCTGTTGGTTCTGCAGACTGAATCACTGTGACATCATGCTAACAAGTAAGCAGCTTATCTACAGAGGAAACAGAGTGAACGTTTTATCACCAGAGCTAGCACAAGTAAGAAGACAATAAAGAATAAAACTGACATTGGACAAAGGGAAACCAGCTCAGTAGTTCAAACAATAGTTCTTCCACAAGGTTGTCTGTAGTGTTGTAGTCAAGAAGTTGGATTATGTTGGTGTGTTTTGTGTTTAAAATGAATCAAACCAATCAGAGTGTCAGCTCTTATTCTATTTAAGAGCCAGGTGATCCTGCAGACTGGTTGTACATTGTTTTTTTTAACATTTTCAGTCTTTATTCCTAAATAGACTGAACTCCGGCCGACTCATTTCTCCTCTCATTGTGCTTCTGAACACAAATGAACACGCACAGGAAACACACAGGACACCCCGCCGTCCGTCAGCGCCACGGTTTTGCTCCATCGGATGGCACGCGTCCTGCTCCACAGGATCCTTTTCTTCAACGTGAGCGCATTGGAGCGCAGCCATGAGCAGCTGTACACACATCACAGGAGAACTACAAGATCACGCGGGAATAAAGAGAAAATTGTGTGAACATGTTGCTTTGTCTTTCTGAGGATGATACAGTATGTTGTTCGCTTGGTGCCTGTTTTGACGTTATGTTGATAAAATGATGGAAAATACGATCGGTAGTCTGTGTATTGTGTTTTACAGTATTTTTTTAAATTGAGTGCGTTGAAAATAGGCTTGCAGCGTATATAAAGCTGAGCAGAGCGTTGTGGCGCTGGTGGCACGATCCGGAGACGGACCGCGGAGCTAGCTGTGGAAACACAATGATTAACTAGAGTGGCAGCGAATGGCGGCGCAGTGCGTGCCGCTGATGGACCGAGCATGTTGAAATTGGGGGTGTGTGAAGCATGTTGATGGTAGATTGAAGCTGAAATTTCGCTGAAGACTTCTCACAACATCAGAAACAATCAGAAACATTGGTGCCTTTCCAATTCAACAGATCAAGAGAACATTTTAGCAGCAAACTGCACAACAGAGTTTAGACTTAAGACCAGGTTTTTAAGTGGTCTGTCGAGGCGCCGTCGTTTTCTGCGGCCTTAAGATGAGAACTGGATTGGTCCTAACCACACCTCATTTAAGGACAAACTCACCGCTGGGCGCTAAAGGGGGGTGCAAGTTCATTTGCTATTTACAGCTGAACTTAAATTGGGAAGACACCTGGCTAGACAGCAAGTCGCTTTGTGCCAGGTGTACCATGGGGCCCTTTAAGACATGTTTGTACTCTGCTAGTTTTACTTAAAAGCTACATTAAGAACTAAAAAAACAGAGCTTTACCCCGTGCTTCTTTTTATGGTCTTGAAACGTTTAAAACCTCATTTATTTAAGAGCACTGATTGAAGGGTCGCAGAGCCTGCACAAATCCTTGTACATTCAACCTCAAATATTACTCTCCTCAGACTGCTCATGTAACGTCTTCTGAAATCTGCTCATTTAAACTCAAGCAGTGGCCTCATGCATTTAAATGAAAGAAGTCTCAAGATGTGACCTGCTTGAATCTGATACTTGGTTCTTCATTTCAGTTCTTAACCATAATAACCATCTGTTCATGTGGTGACATGACAAGGTGCTCCTTCAAAATCTGAAATTCAACGTAGAAAGCTTTCATATGTTTAAGGCTGCTTCAAATGCCTCCTGGAAGCTCAGGTTTTTTTTAAAGGGTGAACTGGAAGACATCACGTGTGTGCTTTACAGCATCCAGCATCCCATCATCCACTGTGTGATCCAAAAGAGAGCAGGCAGCTCTAGCTTTAGGGCCTGTGTCCACAGACAGTGTTTTTTGCGCTGACAGCGCCATAACCTCTCTTTCAGAGCGCTGCTCATCAGCGCTCATTGTTGCTTGGTTACAAAAGTTAACTTCTGCTTTCCTCTAATGTCTGTTAGGTGTGTTTGAGATAGCTCAATGTCTTTAATATTGGCTGTAACTCAAGGAAATATCAATGAGAAAACATAAACAACGATTTACAGCAGTCAAACAGACCCTGGCTCGTCTTTTTGAGTCACCTCTAGCGTCTCCTCAGACATTTGTTTTTTTAAGTTTAATTTTTTGACCTTGTTGTGCCTCCATTGGAGAGATAGGACAGTGGATGAAGTCAGAAATCAGAGAGAAAGAGAGAGTGGGAATTAATGACATGCAGGAAAGGAGCCACAAGCCGGACTCTAACCTGGGCCGCCCGCTTGGAGGACCACAGCCTCTGAACATGAGGCATGCGCCCCATCTCCTCCGCAATGTTGTTGAAAAAGCTGATATCAGAAGTCCCGCCACGTCTTGATTTTGATTGGTCGGTGAGAGAGAAGTGAAAGTGACGAGCGTGATGCTGTGGCCGTTTTAACGTTTTAAAAAAGTGCAGGCAGCAGGAAGTGGCCTCTGTCTGCTCACAGGAGAGAGTGTATGCAAATTTACAGTTGCAATATATCTAAAATAAAAACACAATAGCTGAGGACAATTTAAACAACTTAATGACATTGACACTTTGGAAGATACTCCAAAAAATGACAGCAAAAAAAAAGCAAAAATACCAATGTAGATGCAGATTACTTCATCTGAACATATGCAACGATTTAATGAAAATAAGCTAACCTTTAAAGGATAAACAAATACTACAGGTCAAATAACTTCTGCAGAGTTAAATGTTATTTTTTCATGTTTCTGCTGCAGACTTAGATTCTAAATATATGTGGTGTAACAGTATGTGTTCGTCTCAAACTGTCACGGTTCAGATGTCACAGTTCAGTGCATGCAGCCATACGATAAATATGTTTGAGTGGAGGAAAAAGGCACATCACACATGGCAGTATTCACACCCCAATCCAGGTGGGGGGTAATCCTTGTGACTGTTTTCCAACCGCTATTAAACGATAAATGAAGAAGGAGAAGAAGAAGAAGAAGAAGAAGAAGCAGCCACAACAAAACTCTGAAGAGAAGTGTGATAAAGTAAGACGACACGGCAGACCTACAAGACCAGTTTATGGTTAATTGACATCCTAACCCTTTAATATATAACACATTTGAAGCATTTGACACCACACTAAGCATAAATAGTTAAGCCTTTATGGGATACACTGTGTGATTGTACAAAATTTGTGTCGGGATATCAGCTAACACTGTACCACTGAATCGTTAACGAGGCACAACCAAAGCTCACGGTTGATGTTCTCACACTGCACGCTGGGATTGTTGGGCGCAATCTGAGAGCTCACACTGTCAAGTTACATCAGGATGGAGCATTCACAATTGTCAATATATATGTATATTTCAGTTGTCTAATATGAACAGCTCAGATATACATCTGTAAAAACTCTCTCCCTCTCTCACACACACAGCATAACTAATAAACACAAGGGGCCTCATTTATCAAACGAACGTACGACCGAAAACCGTGCGTACGACCATTTCCACGCAAACTTCGGCATTTATCAATTTGGACGTAAGCGGAAGCTGCGATCAGATCTCACGTCAGGTCTGAGCTCGTGTACGCAAATTCGAGTCTGTGGATTTGCGGTGCAGCACAGCAAAATCTGGCGGAAAATAATGAACAAACCTCAGCTGTCATTAAGCATAAGCAGTCACATATTTAGAACAGATCAAAACGGATTATTAAAACGAAAACATTTCTTTTAAAGCCCATGTTTTTACTGATACCACTTTCAAAAAATTAAACAATAGGATAAATAGCCTAAGATGACAACGAATTATTACACATTAAAATGTGAAAGAATCATAAATACAAGCAGAAATGTGTGTTTGCAAATTAACTAATGGCAAAAATGTGTAATTGTTTTTGTTTTTGTCCGATGGGTGTGACAGAACTGGAACAAAAATTGAAAGCACCTGTTGAGATAATCATCGTTCCACTGTGGTTGGTCAGATGTTTATTCATTCCCCTATTTAAACAGATGCTTTGACAGTTATCAAGTCTTGATGATGGCAGACTTGCTTATTTTGGAGGAGCAATACGCGCGTGTCAGACGTGAGCGCGTCTTCAGGGACCGCAGGGATCTCCTCATGGAGAGTGATGCCTGGTTGATCAGTCGCTTTCGGCTCCCAAGGCATGTGCTTATTGATTTATGCAATAATGTAGCTGCTGGATTAAAGAGAGAAACCAGGCGGTCAAATGCCTTACCTGTACCAGTTCAGGTGCTCGCCACGCTGGGGTTTTTGGCCACCGAGACCTTTCAGCGAGAGGTCGGGGACAGGGCTGGGGTCTCCCAGCCAACGATCAGCAGGACGATGCCAGCAGTGTTGGCTGCAATAAAATCTCTCTCCCGAAAATACATTCGGTTCCCGTACAATGATGCCCAGCAAGCTGTGATTAAAAGGCAATTTTATGAGATTGCTGGGTTTCCAAATGTGGTTGGAGCGATTGATTGTACTCATGTGCGTCTGAAGGCACCATCCATGAATGATTACGCATTCATCAATCGCAAAAACTACCACTCCATAAATGTCCAGGTGATTTGTGATGCCAAGCTATCACTTTTAAACGTGGTGGCCAGGTGGCCAGGGGGGACACACGATTCTTTTATTTTTCAAAACAGCTCTGTTGGCGCGCGGCTGCAGGAGGGCGCACTGCAGAGCCAAAGTCATCTCCTCGGTAAGTGGCTACCCTCGATAAATTGCATTACACTAAACAAGGTATCAGATGATTAACATTTTGGTATGGTTCTTCTAGGTGACAAGGGTTATCCTCTAACGGAATACCTTATAACCCCGCTGGCAAACCCCGCTACAGTGCAGGAACGCAGGTTCAACAGTGCGCACACGGGTCACAGTCGAGCGCTGCTTCGGGTTGCTGAAGGGCAGGTGGCTCTGTCTCGGACCTGCAGGGGGAATGCTACTGTATACCCCAGACAAAGTGTGCGATATCATTTTGGCCTGTTCAGTTTTGCACAACATTGCACTGGTGAATGGAGTGCCCTTCGATGTGCCGGCGCAGCCGGATGAGCCCATGCCCATGGAGCCGTGGCCAGCACAGCCTCCACAGGGGGCTGTACGGAGGAGACAGGACCTCATTTGTCGCTTTTAAAACGTAAAGTATACCTTAAACTCTTGCAAATGCTCTGCAGTATTAATCAGTAATGTGAAGTATTGTTGGTGGAATTGGCTAAAGGCATACTAAACACAGACAACATTTAGTCATTTAAACATTTTATTATGGCTTTTTTAGAGTTTCATTTATTTCTTTTAGTGTCTCATTAATTGCGTCAAGTGCGCCGACGACTGAGGCCAATAACCTGCATATCTCCCCTTGTCTCTCCAGGACCTCTGCCGTGATCAGGTTCGGTCTGGGCGCAGCACGGGGGGCCGAGGGCACGCGCTCACTCTCGGCAGTAGTGGGACCGCTCTGGGGAGCAGATCTGGCTGACATCATGCTGGTGCCTGGCTCTGAAATATTTAATACAATAAAAATGTCACCCATGTAACATGTGTAAGCCTTATTATTTGTAAGAAATGGTGTACAGTCAGTTTGATTTTTCAATGCAAGCAAAAGGGGGTTGTTAGTTACCATTCTGCTCTGGGTCTGATGCCAGTGCGTCTGTGTCACCTCCACCACTTATGCCACAGATCGACTCGGACCCAATTAAGGAGGCAATTTTTTCCTCCGTCCCCGTCAGGATCAGGCTGGAGTCTGGTTGGCCTCCTCCAGTCTTCCTGATGCTGCGTTTAAACGCAGCAACACGTTTCTTGGTGGCCAGCTTCAAATCCGACCATTTTTTCTTGACCTAAATGTAAAGAATTGTTTTGATCAATTAGCAGACATAAGCTTTTAAGCTGGGGATGAAAAGATTCATTTAAGTCGTTAGGCATGGGTTAAGTTATTGAGAATTATATTCAAACCTCAGCTGGAGTCCGTTCCTGTACGGCAACGCTGTTGACTGCCTCCGTTATTTTTTTCCAGACAGCGTTTTTATGAGCCCCTTTTATGCCACTCTTCAGACTGCCAAAAAGCACTGTTTTGTTTCTTTCCACCTCCGATGTCAGGATGCCGATCTCCGTGTCAGAAAAGTTTCTTTTCTTACTAGTGTTTCGTCTCTCCATGTTTGACCTCAGTGGGCGAGGCCTCCGAACCAGGAATATTTATGGGCGTAACATGTTAATGACGATCGAATTCAGCCGCCGCATTTATCAAGGCCCGCTCATTCGTACGCTCAGATTGGTCAGATACGAACGTTTCATAAATCGCACGTGTGTCCTGTCGTAAGACCAAATCTGCGCTCAGATCTGCACCTGTTTTCACGCAAGATTGATAAATGAGGCCCATGGAGTGCAGGTCCTCCCCTTGTTCACCTGTTGTCAGTGTGTCATACACACACACACACACAACCTCAGCATCACCACGCTCATAGTGTGGACAGCTTTAAGTAGAGGCTCCAGGGCAGCAGCTGTGGCCTAATGGGCTGTCCAAGAGTTGTGTCATCATCCCACTCTGCTTGGGTTTGTGTCCTCTGTGAGCCCTAATGGAGCCGGGCCAGCATTGCTGTCTTGTACGTTTTTACTCAGTTTTTCCTTTTTTATCAAACACTGTTTCGACTGGCGAGTTAGCATGAATTCCTCGTGCACTCTTACAAAAACACACGAATGAGCGGCGCGTCATGTAAACAGAGGCAAGTGTCATAGCTGTGTGCTCGCCTCTTTTTACCAATTACACGTCATGTATTTCCTGTGTTTTTTTTTTATCTCAAATACAAGCTGTAAGTTGTAAAGAAGACAGTAAAGGGTTGTGGCAACTGGGGGAAAATCCCTGGACACCAAGGGTTAAATTAAGTTGTGGTACTGAAAACCGGAGCGTACTGGCCCTCTTAAAGCCCTGAACACAAGTCTACGAGCAGCTAAATCACAACAAATACTCCCTCAGCTGGAGGTCCGCAGATATCTCTTGCCAACGTTTCTTTCATGATAGTAGGGGGAGGCATGCCTGCTGTTGCCACGGTGATTTTAGATGCCGTCTGTCAATTTGTGCAGGCACAATCAGGATTAACAGTCACAAAGTTGGGGAATCGGCGCTGTAATAATTATTTCATGTCTCTGTCGGTGCTATAATGTTATCATAAAAAAATTGAAGATGTATTTTTTTTCAAAAAAGGACCTAAAGGGTTACAGACTCTTGTACGTATCACATTCCTAAGATCCGATTTGATGAATCAATCTTGACTAAACCTGTTCACCTCAAACCTACAGTGAACTTCCCTCACCTGCCGCCCAGAGAGCTCCTACATTATTCATCCCATTCATTAAATATCTACACACATCACATATTGGCTTCATGAAAAGTTGATATGAAGAACCATGACACGATTTATCAAGTCCCTGCCATTGAAGGCAGCACTACAGAGGCAACATTATGCATTGTTGATGAGCGTACGAGTTCTGTGTGGTTTCCCTGCTTTCTTAAACATGAAAAAAAAGCCTCTATTCCTTCCACATTACACTTCTAATCAATAAATGTGCTGGTGGTGCAGCTCACTGGTGCTAATCATAGCCTGGTGGAGCGTGGGGGTCTGAACTGGAGCTCACACTGCCTGAGACATGAGAGCTGCACCGCTAATATCTCATTATCATGGATCTGCTGATTACTTTGCCGGAGCCCCACCCTGCATCGGCCTTTCCCTCCTCATTTGAATACATTTAAATATGACGAGTGGAGGAAGAAGAAGACAAAGTGCTAATTTGATAGCGGAGAAGACAGGTTAAAGATGTTCCCGAGAACTGTAGAGCCTTTTTTTTATGACATCGGGCTCTCACTTATTCCCTGGTTGGGTAAAAAAAGGATGAGGTGTGACCTATCACATATAGCCCACGCTCCATCAGACAGCGCGGTTTTAATCAGCAGTGTCACCTCTCCAATCAGCTCCTATGCAACTCCTCCACCCATACTGATGTTTGCAAATTATTCCTCAAATATTTCCCCTGTGGAATAGCTTTAGTTCTAGAGTTGGAGAATTGATTACTGATTACAGCTGACCCGTTCTGCAGATGTAAGCTTTTTTTCTTTGTGCGTGTTATTTTGCCTCTGATCTAGTGTTCCTCTGTTTACATCAGCAGTGAAAAGACGAGGCAGCGTGGCACAGATGGCGCTTTATGCAGGATGATTCCTCAACAGACGTTATTTGAATGGTTATTCAATGTTAAATGCGATAAGTGCTTAAGGGGGGGATGCTATGGAGGCAGAGAAAAGCAGCAGTTTGTTTCTGCTGCTTGTGCTTTGCATATTAATCAAGAGACGAGAGCACAGCGGAGTCACACATTCACATAGACGCAGTGGGATGTATCGACGCTTACACCCCCACACATAGACTCACACATCAGCGACATGCGTGTGGAAAATGAAACGGTCAAGGGTGCTCTGATTGGGTTAGTGCCTGTTTTGTTCGTGTAAACGTGGCGAGGGATCTGAGCGTTTGTCTTTGGCTGACTGAGCAGCAACATTTAGCTTTATTAAATCTGCCCACTTCCCCCGAGAATACTTAAATTAAATTGTATATACTGATACAGCATGTGAAGCAGGGGGCCAACAAGAACAAGCTGTGTTATGCTGTTACACTATATCGTGTTGCTTTGACCTTGCAGAGAGGGCGTTTTCTTTAGTTTGAACATAATCCTGGGAGGACCTTTACTTCTTTAATAGTCCCACGTTTGAGGTAACCTCTACGCTGGCTCAACATAAAACCAGTTCAACTCTGACTGATTACTTTGATGAGGTCATTAAGTACCAATTGTAAAGCATTGTAGGAGATACTGATTAGTTGTAGGGAGTAAACAATAAACCCCAGAAACACTTTTTCAAGAAGAACAGTGAACATACTCACAGATTACGAGATAGCACCAAAGCTAATGCTAACATAAATAGAGACAGACAACCAGCCACACTCACATTCACACCAACTAAATAACCTAACAAGAATGTGTTTGACTGTGGGAGGAAGCCGTAGTACCCGGAGAGAAACCACGCATGTACAGGAAGAACTCCACACAGAAAGACTCCTGTCCGAGGGGGATTTGAAACCAGGAACCTTCTCGCTGTGAGGCAACAGTGCTAACCACTGCACCCCCATGCAGCGGCCAAATGAAATATCCTACATGGAAAAATATTGTGGAGTAAAGCCTTCCTAAAAAGACAGTGGAGTCGGGGCGCCTGATAGCCCATGTGGCGATGTTGCACGTTCTATGCACAGAGGCAAAAATCCTTGTCGTAGCGACCTGGGGTTCAAATCCCATCTCGGTCCTTTGCTGCACGTAATCCCCCACTCTCTAGTCTCAGCACTCCTGTCTCTCTTCAACGATCCTATCTTATAAAGCCAAACATGGCCATAAAATGTGTTGTTCTCAGCTCTGTGTTCACACTGACAGGTTTGTGCTTCCTTCAGCTTGTTTATCTTTCACTGAGAAGCTCAATTATGTTTCATGCGTGTTTTTTTTGTCTTCGGCAGGAACCCCTCTCTTTAACCGTTAGCCCTGCTACCAAGTGGGTGAAGAGAGATGGCCCGCCCACTCAGAGACACTCATTCTGGGGGCAAAATATCAGAGTGTAGGGGCAAGAGTACAACTGAAGGGAACACAAAGACTTTTCAAACAAAAGGGGAAAAAAAGATCTGGCCTAAAAAGACAAACAGATCACCAAATCAACTTTGAGATGCATATTATTAGGGCACACATGTCTTGTGTTTATTTTAAATTAAATTGCTGTTGGGATGTCATGAGGTTTTTATAGCTATGCTCCTCAAAGAAGTTGCCTCCACTAGCTTCCAAGGAGTGGAATGCAGGGGCTCACCTCGTGCCTCTGGCTTATACACAATCTGCATATGGATGAGTATTTGCATGCCTATCATTATTCATTAACCCCACTCACAACCGAAGCAACTAGCGTGGCTTATTATGCAACACTTATAAAATGTTTGCTTGTGTCTGTTCTAATTTCAAGCTCACACAGAATATGACTTGAGAAAGATGTCCCTGCTAAGTCCTTCGGGACTTCTTTGATAAAGGGCTCCATCTGAATAAATTGACTTGAACTTAATGCTGAAGTATGACACTACGTAAAAGCCCATTTGCATCCCTCATAAATAAAATAAAAGGATGTGCATGAGAAACAAAACAAAAGCTGCCTTGTTATAGACTGGGTCCTTTCTGGAAATGAATCTAAATGACCTCAGCTGTGTCTGGTTGAGCAACAGCTGATTTATTAAAACCCTTCTAGATCAGCATTTATTCTGTGAATGATATAATCCTGAGGAATGACATCAATGTCACACCAGTTTTTAGAGACAAGTCTGGGCTCAAGAATAGTTGAGGGCCTGATTGACAAAAGGACTGCCCGTCTTTTGTGCCTGCTAAATCTGTGCAAATCAGTCAAAATGATACCTTGTACCGTAAATCCTAAATAAATAACAGGTCATTTTTAACTGTAGTTTATCTAACACCGCGCTGCTTTTCTTGCCTTTAGGATAGCAATCGTAACACATGACTCTACTCAGCTGATCAAATGCTTTTCACTAGGTCTGTACACACTCCACTGGTTGACCTTTTATCGTGGTGACTTCCTGTCTCTGCAAGGGTCTTCAAAAGTCTATAACCATGTCTTTGGTTTTCGTTATGTTCATCTGGAGGAAGTATTCCTCACACCATTCAACAAAGTTCTGGATGACTGGACCGTGACTGGTCTCATTGTCTTGCAAGACACTGACAATGACAGAAGCGTCCGCATACTCAAACTGGTTTTGTCCTCTCTGCTGCTGCAGAGACATATTAGTGTAGACGATGACCTGGAGAGGTGGAAGCACACATCCCTGTGGGGAGCCGGTGGAGGGGCAAACTTGGTCAGACAGGGTTCCATTCACTCTCACACTTTGTGTCCTATTAGCTAAAAAGTTCAGAATCCAATCCACAATGGATATAAATGGATGGATGGATAGATGGACGGCGAAGGTAGCGTGAGCAAATGATGCGCCATTTTTTGAGCTATTACTGGACGTAATCCATTCAAAGCCCTGAAATCAGCCATGTTTGAGTAAAACAAGCGGAAATCATGTTGAGTCTTTCAAAGACGCTGCATCCGACCACAGATGTTAAAGCTCCAGAAAGCATGCGGAATCGCAACAGGAGCCGCTAGCATGATCATAGTTGTCACTCATACATTTTGTGACTGTGTCCCAGAAGATTTCATGTTGTGTAGGCCGGATGTTTTCGTCGAATGCCTCTCAGATGTTTGAAAATGTGGTATTTGCTTGTGATTTAGATCAAGAGGCGCCACAGGGACTGATGAAATTACTTTTCTCTGATAGCCGTCCTGCTTCTTCCATCTCTGTAGAGTGTGTATGACTATTTTCAAAGGGAAGGCAAATAAGCTAATAATTGGCTGCGTTCAAAAGAGATTGCCATTCTTCAGGTAAAATTGGTCCAATAAAGAGTGCAGTATGTCTCTGAACACTCTGAGGACTTGAAGCTCCCAGCTGAACTGTACAGCACACGGTCATAAGTGACCACTAAGACGGACAGGACCGTATCTGAAACACTGGAGTTATAAATAAGTGTGCCATGGAAATGTACATCTCCAATGCAGTGTTCACTTGAAGCTACATTAATAGTTTGGGCAACCTTCAGGGACAAGATGCAATATCTGAAATAATATCACTTAATTTAGTTGTTGAGTGAGCTTCGTTGGTAAACTTAAGGACAGAGTTGGTCAATCATTTTCCAGCAGTTATGGAGCAAAGCTAATGCCAAGGTCAAGGTCACTTTTACTGTCTGTTTGTAGACAGGGGAAGGGAACGTGTTGATGAAAAGACACAGAAAGTCCATAAATCCATCCATGATCTATACCACGTTTCTCGTTTAGGGTCACAAACTGCTAGAGTCGAATCTCTGCTGTCATTGGTCAAGACACGGGATAAACCGTGGACTGTTCACCAGTTAATCAAAGGGCTGACATATAAACACAGACAACCAGCTACACTCACATTCACACCTACGGGCAATGTAGAGTCACCAATTGACCTAACGAGCATAACTCCATAAACTCCAAACAGAGAGGCTCCTGCCTGATGGGGATTCGAACCAGGAACCTTCTCACTTTGAGACAACAGCACTAACCACTGAACGACTGTGCAGCATAGACACAGAAAATATCTCGAAAAAAAATGGAGAATTTCAAGCACATATTCAAAACTTAAATAGCTGACATGACGCGGGAGAACAAATGACTAAACTATGTTATCAGTTTTAACAGACTGAACCGTCTATCTATTGACTGATGTTATATTCAATGTTGTTGTTGTAGTTTTGTTGCTTGTCTATTAACTGTCTGCTTCGGTTTCAGTTTGAAAGCTTCAGCCTCTGCTCAAATGATGAAGCTTAAAACAGGAAACACTGAAGACTACACTAGGAAACAAGCAACACTAAGATAGACAATGAAGTAAGTAACAAAACAAGGAATAAACTAACTAAACAAGACTAAACCATGACATTTTGCTTTTGGCCTTCATTTGGTAGGACAGTGGATACAATAGGAAACCAGTGAGAGAGAGTGCGGAACGACATGCGGGAAAGGAGCCACAGGACGGACTCAAACCTGGGCCGCCCGCTTTGAGGGCCATATCCTCCGTACATGGGACTCGACGTAACGGCAAGACCACCGGAGCCCCTTTTGCCTACATTTTAGTCATTTTAATATTGTTCAAGATAAATGAGTCAATGAAATGAAGACTGCCTCAGACATCTTGTTAAACTGCATATTTTATTCAGAATAAATCTCAGTCGGTGCCTTTCCTTTTGGTAAATAAAGTCTTGATTTATCGACTACATTTTATGAGCATACTTATACTTAGAAGAAAAAGAAAAGAATCAATTGAGGGCGATTTAATTTGCACATTATGCAATCGTTTAACAGATCCGGCCCACTTCAGATAAAATGGGGCTTTATCTGGCGCATGATTCCCTGCTCTATTTAACATGATGACATATGCTTCCTCCTTTCAGTGTAGATTTTGAGGATAACTTTGTTTAATACACTCGGATAATTTCTGCCTTTAGGCGCTCACATTAATATTACATTAATGGCTCAAACTGTGAATCTGAGCCGGGACACAAATGTTTTCAGGAGCGATGAGAGCACCTTCTGCTTTTTAAGAGAAATGATCCGTCCTGATGGCACCAGCTTCCCCCGTTCATCTCTAATTATCTGTTTTTCCTCGCCGATCATTTCAACAGAATAATTCTGCTCACACATAGAAATGAGCCGCGTCCTCTTCTCCGGTGAATATTTAGAGAGCGATGCAAAGCAGTCGACCGCCTTCTCCCTCCAGGCCAGACAATTTGGACTTCATCAATATGTATTTCCAAGGACTTCTGGAAAAGGCTCTTCAAAGGAACTTCATCAAGGATTCCTTTTGTCTTTTCTCTCCGTTTCATAGCCGAGCTCACAGACTCGCTTCCCTCTCTGGGTTTGACGTATATCAATAAATTATCTCTCTCGGGGTTAGCATGATGTCTCACTCAAAGACTTCCCTCGCTCTGCAGTGAGAGGGGGGGGATTGGCACTGCGACATCTAGACGGACAGACAGTGTTTTTATGTCACTTTCACTGCATGAAGATGGAAAGACATCCGACATGAACGTGATAGAAAATGAGCTGGAATATTTAAGCACAAGTCCAGTAAAGAATTCACTTTGTATCTGCTGTGAGGATGTCCTGCATGGAGAAGCCGCTGTCACGTTCACTAACAGAGTCGAGCAGGAGCAGCTCTTCTCTTACCCAGGAGGCGGGGGCCGGCGGTCTAAGGGGAAGGATCTTTTTATTTACACAAATAATTCAAGGATTCCCTGTTTGAACAAAAGGTTTTAGAAAATATCTGTTAAAGCCCACATCTTTTCTACCTGCTGTGAACAAATAATCTGCTATTTCTAGAACGTCTGCAGAGCAAAGGTGCAAAAGGAAGCTCACTTCTTGTGAATTCACACAAAGCAAAATTCACACGTTTTCCTTTTGTTACAGCCAAACCTGATCTTGATTCACCATATTCACATGCTCCTCTGATAGCACTCTCAGGGCCTGATTCACAAAAGCAATGTGTGGCTTTTGTGTCTGCATCCTAAACCTGTGCAGATGATAATTAAAACTGACGTCTTATTCACAAAACACCACAAAGGGTTAAATGCTAACTGCACTGCAGCAGTGATGGGAATGAGTGTGAATGTAGAGAACGACGGATTACCCCGGTTGTCAGCTGGGATCTGCTCCAGCACCCCGCCATGTATACAAAATGTCGGGAGATGATCAGGAGAGCATGTGTGAAAAGGGGCTTTCCTAGAGTACCCTTTTCAGCCCTGAGTGGTGTCTAATCTCACCCTCTTCAGTTGTATCAACAACTTCAGGACAGTTTGCTTTTTAAGGTGCATATGGCCAAAAATATGTAAAGCAGAGGGCTTCCTCATAAAGCTCTATTACTGCTGTGAACACATTATTAATAAAAGGCTTCTCAGATGATTGCATCATCTTCTCTGTTCTGTCATTGGGGAGTATGATAGCTGGACGGTCAAACAGAACAGTTAAGAATCACATTGACAATGGCGATGAGTGTGGGAAGCAATGACAACTTTTTAAAAAGTAAGAAGGACAGTTTCTCCTCCATTTTCTCCTGAAATTAAAACCGTTGATGACTCCAGAAATAAATATTTTAAAAAGCAGCTATAGCAGCTTTTATTAGACCCTCCCTGCGTGCTGAACACCCACACAGTTTAAAGTCCTCGCTTCAAATGTGTTTGGCAGGTTGTCTTGTAAAAAAGTCATGTTCAAGCGCAACCTGTTATTAGTTATCTAAAGTAATGGCTTATACTTTCTTAAAGTTGACGAAGCTCCTTCAGAGTCACCGAAACTGAACATAACTTTATAAACATGTAAGTTTGACTTTTGCATGTTGGCTCTGTCAGCTGCCCTGCATCCATTTGAGTAATACATACAACTACTGTATGTGCGGTTTTATTTATTGTTGTTAACCTTGCTGAATGCTCCAGGTTCACTCTCCGTATAAGTTAGTTTGAGGTAAAAAAATATATATATTTCACTTGCTGCAAATTTACATTTACAATTTGCAGCAAGTAAAAAAGATTTCACAGTCCCTGAAAAATGTTCATGTTTTTTGAAATGTTTCTGTGTTGCATGAAATATTTTTGCATGTAGTGAAATGTTTTTCGCAATCATGAACTATTTGCATAGTTGACCTTCAGGGCCACCGTACAGAACACTTCCCACACTGAAAACAGATCCTGAGTACAGCATCTACATTCTTATGTCAAAATCTGTACATAGAGATGAAGGGCTTGTGTCCACCAAATGCTTATTTTGCGGTTGCAGCGCCCACGACCTCAATTTCAGAGCGCTTCACACCAACGCCTACTGTTGCCAGGTTAAGAAAGTTGGCTTACAGCACTTTCGCTTCCCTCTGCAGTATCTGATTGGTCTATTTTAAATTGCTCTGCTGATAAAATATTTGCTTTTATTCAAGTAAATGTCACAAAAAAAACCATGACAACAATGTAAAAGACTGGTGTCCTGGCTTAACAGCATCTTTACCCTCGGAAAGAAAAGTCTTATGAGGAGTGTCTCTTCCGCCATTCTTTTTGAAAAGTTGATATAAGTCCCTCTCCTTCTTGATTTTGATCGGTTTAAGAAGAAGAAGAGAAATAGACGAGCACTGCAGTGTTCCAAAAACCAAAATATTTTCAACTGGGAGGGCTTTGAGCACAGCGTCAAAAAAACATCTTAGGCTAACGGTGTTTTGCGCACTGACGCTGAGAACGCTGAAAACACTCAAATTGATTCTGTGTTGAAAATGTTCACTACCGGCGCAAAACACCCCAAGTGGACACAGGCCCTGTAAACCATAACTCACCACTGACCGTAAATGAAATATAATGCTTTTATTTTAGAAATGTAAAACCTTTATGCAAACAGACATTACAGCAAACGTGCTTATAGTCTGAAGATGATTCAATATTGAACTGTTTTATGTTTTTAAAGCAATCATCTGTAATCTAAATTATATTCCAAACACATGATGGAACACATCAGGTCAGGCTATCTGTGGTTGACATATGTTGCATGTTATAGATATTAAAGACTGAATGTCGGATCTGACAGGACACATGGTTAGAAACACTAAGCACATGTTGAGATTTGGGTCAGCGATGGTTTCCTCGCTCCGTTTATATCCTTCTGTCTGTGTGAATTTACGCGAGCCAAATGGAAAACAACACAATGTGAGATGGCATTTTTCTTCTGTATTCAAAGTGTGGAACAGATCATCAGCATATGATTAGGTTTTGATAAAACCACCAGCTGAATATTGATCGAACCTTTCCCCCTCGTCAGTAGATCTTTGATGGGCGCAGAAGCCCGCCTCATGATGTTTTCTCACACATTAGTGTGTCAGAGATCAGGCCCGGAAGTGTTGTATGGTATCGTACCTCCGCTCAGGGCTGGAAATGAAGAGCTGGCTCTGCTTGTTCTGAGGGGGGAAAAGGTCAGCCTTCCACGTGATTAATGGCTTCTATCGGAGTAATCGATAAATGTAAATCAAATGTGTAAAAAACTCCTGCAGGGTGTCAGATTGTTCGCAGCTGTGGAAGTGTATGCAATACACCGGACTGGACCTGGACACACTGCCACTCCTGATATATCCATTTTTATTAAGAGTGGAGCTCAAACTGCTGGTGGGCGGGCGGGGGCGGAGAGCAGCTACACGACTGCTTAGAGAGAAACACTGAAGCTGAGAGCGTCTGTGTCTTTTTTTAAAGGCACAGATCTCTGCTGTTTAGCCACAATAGAAAAAAAATATTTTCATAACTGTTTAGAAAAAATAAATAATTCCTCTGAAGCACAGATTGGTTTGCACAGTTTTGTTCCAAATCATTATCTCGCTGGAAGTCGTGAAATCTTTTAAATCTGAAAATTGCTTTGCTTTTTGCGCCAGCTGAACAACGAGAGCGCCAGCTGACAGAGAGGGCCCCGAGCCACAAATAGACGGCTGAACGTCTCTGCTGCGTGAAAACTGGGCTTGGGTCCAGCTACAGGAGGTGTTAAACTGCTGAAGTGGTTCTGGGTAAATTAGAGGCTCTCACACCTTTACCAGGGCCGGTCCAGGGATTTCTGACACAATGACAGACAGAATATGGAAACAGTCGCGGACTCAGAGGCAGCATTCAAAAGACTGTCCTTTAATCCAGGCAGAGTTCGGTACAGAGGTCGGAAAAGACAATCAACAACAAATCCAGGGGGTGAGGCAAAAGGCAGGTTTTGAGAAGGCAGACGAGATCATACACGGGAGAGATCACTACAACAATGCTGGAATGAGGTACACAAGGAAAAACTAAGAACTGGCAACAAGAGGGAGAACACACTGGGATTAAATACACAGACAATCAGGGGATAACGAGACTCAGGTGAGGGTAATCAGGGCAGGGCTGACACACAAGGCAGGAACATGATGAGCAGGATCTGAAAGACAGAGACAAGGGTCAATACAAAAAAACAACATAAACCTGACACAAAAACATGACCTGATGCTGGGTGGAAACCTTGTCAACTTCAGGGACCTTGAGGAACGTGCCCCTTGTGCACCCATTCATACACTAAGTCATCATCTGGACCTTTACTTTAGCACACTTCATTTGTTATGCTCTTTAGTGCCCATTTTTTAAGATATTTTGGGGCCTAAATGAAGGTAGGGTTAATAGAACATTTGAAGTTGCTCTAGTAGATTGTATATAAATATATATGTGTTACGGCTGCTATGCCTGCAAGCAAAACTTTTCACCAAAAGCTCTCGATTATTTTTGCGATGACAGACTCAGATTCTTTTTCTACGTGTCTGACAAGATAAAAGAAAGGATATTTTCAAAGAGAGAGCTTTATCTCTAATGTGTAAGAAGCTGTTTTTCTTCAACCATGAACAGCTGTTACCTCTCTCTCCTCAGGCAACAACACTCTATTGACAAAAAACATAATTTTACCCTGAGCTGCTCCTGCCAAGGTTGATTATTGTTTTAGTTAAATTGTGCTATTGTAGATGTTATCTAACCACTTAAAACCCAAAAGTCACATGATGACACAGAAAATGTTTACCGGTTCAAGACCCAGAAAGAACCAGAGAACTGCCGAGGTGCCCTTTGAGCAAGGCACCAAACCCAAACTGCTAGAGCGCTCTTCCATGTGCAGACCCTCACTCTGACATCTCTACATTAAAGGACCAATATGTAACTGGGACACCTAGCGTTTGAAATCAGATGAGAGATCTGTCTTCCCTCGCCCCCTCCTCTCTCGAGTCGATGGGCACGCAGGTTGCCATGTCGTGGACACTGAAGCTTCAGTGTTTAGCCAGCTCTGCATTGGTCTTGAAACCTTTCTGCGCTCTAACCTCTCTTCATTTTTCAAAAGTATCCCCATTATTTATCGTTTTAGGAAGCACAACAACCACAACTAGCGCTGTAACATGTACAACCCATGTGTACACTGTCCCCCTGTCTTTATCTAGAGTTTGACCAACAAACTTGTGTTTTTGTGTTTCAAATACATGGGCCAGACGTGGCCATCGAACAGGCCGGGGGGGTCTGGCACCGTGTAGTTCCTAGAGCACCTCCTCTTTTTGCATTCTTCGTACGGGATGGAAATAAAGTAACGTTGGTTCAGCGCGTCGATCAAAGGTTCGTAGGTGTAAAGCAGAAAGCCTTCCACAATAAGGATGTGAGTCTCCTCCTCCTTATTGTCAGACTTTGGTACGATCTCAGTATCCAGGGTGTTATTAACGCCATGAGATTTCTCAAACTTCACCGGGTTCTCCAACCACGCGTAGATCGTACTCATCATGGCGTCCATGTCCAAAGCAGTGATGACATCGTACTGCTTAAAGCCATCTTCACCAACTTCAATCTGATCTTGGGGCTTGAAGAAGTCATCCTGATGGACAACACAAACTCTAGATAAAGACAGGGGACCAACATAGCACACTAAACACTAAGAACCAAACGGTTTAATCTATCATTGTTCGTCGTCATGTGTGGACTCTCTTGCATTTTCAACATCTGTTAAGATATGTTTTAGTGTGTTCTGTAAAAGAGAATCGTCTCTTTAACAGAACAGTTTATCTATGTAAGACTATTTCTGTCATTTTGTCAAATACTTAGAATAACAATCTGGGCCTGTCAGTGACGTGTGCATTTGCGGCCAAGTATTACGTTGCAGCCATTTCCGCTATTGCATGCAGCGATTCATTTGAACCCAAATCAATGTTAAAACAATGTCGAGTTTTTAAAGGTCAGATATTCTGCAAAATACACTTCACCATGTTTTTCTAACACTACTATGTGTCCCTCCCTAGTCTGTCTACAACCCCCCCAATTATGAGAAAAGTCCATCCTCTCCGTCTTTTGCCTGCTCCACTTTTCAGAAAATATGTGCTCATACAGGATGTTTGGAGATTTTCCCTTCATGACATCACAAAGGGCAGTAACCCCTCCCCCAGGTGGGTGACACTCCCACAGCTAGGTGTTTGTTCTGCCCTCTGAGTCTGCCTTCTCACCGTAAACAATAGGGCATTGAGCGAGAAAGCCCGAGCCACCCAAGCCCTTCCAGAGAGGGGCGTGGTCAGACACAGCTCATTTACATTTAAAGCTACAGACACAGAAACAGCCTGTTCTGAGCAGGGCTGAAATAGAGGGGTTTATAGACATGATCAAATACAGGATCAGAGTGGATTTAGAACAAGAAACTTCACAGACATGTTTTGTGGAGCTCTGAGACTTATTTAAACTGGTTGAAAAGGAGAAGAATATGTGACCTTTAAAATGCTGAAATCTCCCTTTTAAACACAATAGAAAGGATTCAGAGTTGAATCATTGTGACTCATCCGTGTTTCCTGTTCATCCATCTCAGCCTCCACCTTTTTTTTTCTCTCCAGAATGATAAAAAGTGGGAGAATATGTGTAATGCATTTCTTCATTTGTCTTGTGATTTCAGTGCTTGTGTCACTTCAGGGACTCTGCACACTGCTGCTGAATAAAAAGGGAAATAACTTCCATATGATCAATTAAATTACATTATTTCACCTTTGAATTGCCGTTAAATTATTCTCACATACACTTTGATTTGTTTCTTGCACCTCCTCCTGATGTTCAGCAGATGGTGAATCAGCTTGTTATCCTACTTATCTAATTTCCTCTGCAGTGAAATTGCTCCTCATGAAGTACCTGGCTTTTGTTTCTTCCTGCGTGTAGAAGCTCCAGAGAAATCTAACAGTTGTCTTTTTGGACGAGATTATTCCAGCCATATGCCTCTGGTACGGCTGTTTACTGTTTCATTTCTGAGCTGCACGCTTGTCGTCTTGAGTGTAAAACAAATGAATCTATTTGTCTATTTGTGCAGCATTTTTACCTTCAAGGTTTTTCTGCCGCTGTTGCTGCTTTCTTTTCCTTTTCCTTTCCTTTCCCCGTTTTCCCTCGAGCCCCTCTGCGTGCCTCCATCTTGTTTTTTCAGACAAAGCTCCTTTTATCCCTGCTCTGTCTGGTGCCCACCTGTTGGCTCTGCTTTCCATCACCCAGCCTGCAGTCAGGAGACACACCGGTGGCTCTGGGCCGCCCCGCTGAGTCTTTGATCGTTCACGTGACCTGCAGCAGAACGTGCACTCGCCTGTGGGAGAGGAAAGCATGCAGCAACCCCGAATTCACTGCGGAGGATTCTCTCCTCCTGCAGGCTTTATCTGAACGCCAGGCCGTCCACCAGGAGGATTCACTGTCTGGCCTCTCTGAAATGGCCCACGTTGGCAGGGAACCACGCGTGTAACTCAGAAACTCACCGCTGGGAAATGAGATGCCTCTGGTGGGCAACCTGTTGAGAGCAGAAACACTTCATATAGCGTGCTCTGGGCTGACACTGCGGGCGGCGTGCTGCCATTCAACTTTCTTTTTACTGGGCAGAAATGACAAATGATGGAGTGTGATGTGGGGAGATTTGTGGACAGCTGGCATACAAACTCGCAAAGCCTGGAGGAGATTGATGACACATGGTGGAGTACAGTACATTTACTCCTCCACAAGCCATTGGCTTTAACAGGCCGTGCAATGTGAAATGTCTAATAGCGGGGAAAATCACATCGCACATTATTCTCTATTTTATGGGTGTGCTCCTTCCCCAAATTACGGGAGGGTGATATAAAAGTCAGTTTCTGCTCCGCTTTCCAGTCCAAGTCTTTCTTTTTCAGAGTCATTACGTGCCTGAAGCGGCCAGATTTATTACGTGGCGCTCTTTGGAAAATCTGAGCTATATTTCAGCTTAATTGAGACGGCAGATATGTAAGCTTGCTTAAATTACAGTTCCTTAAAAAGGTGAACGTGCTAAATCAAAAGATGTCTTTGAAATTGCTCCACCACTTTTGGACTTTACTTACTTTTACTAATTTAGGGCGGCACATGTTGGACTGAAGGACAACACCCAGGCGGAGAGCTGTTGTGATATTTTGTTGTAAAGGTGAGCGTCTAATTAAAACATGCACAGAGCAGAGTTTCTAAAATGTTGAGTCAGGATCGAGAGGGGTCAGTGCCTTGTTTCTGCATGTCTCTGGATGATTGTCATTATTTTTTAATAAGACCGAGTCTCTGGGTGACATCACCTTTGATTCAATTTAAGAACACTGACGCAGAAACAACATTTATTAACATAAAGCGATGTTCACAGGGAGACAAGCAGTCCCACATCAGAGGATATGTGGCTGTAAAGTGGTGCTATTTACTGACACAAAGATACACTCAAAAGCAGACTCCAAAGGGAAGAGTACAAAAAGGCAGGTTTATTAAAGGGTCCTGTTTGATTTACACAGTAAGTCTAAAAAGCACAGGCAAACAAATCCGAGGGGCCAAGGCAAAAGGCAGGTCAAAAACATGCAGAGTCACACACTAGGAGGTACATACAGAAAACCGCTGGAGCGAGGTAACAGAGGAAAACACAACAAACTGCCACCATGAGGGAGGACACACAGGGATTAAAAACACAGCCAATCAGGGGACAACGAGACGCAGGTGAGTTCATTCAGGGCGGGGCTGACATGCAAGGCGGGAAACATGTGGAGCGGGATTTGGAAGGCAGAGACAAGGGTAAGAAAAACAGGAGTGTCAATTTACTGAACTTTATGGCTTCATTTGATGGAGTTATCAAAAAATCTAAAAATTTAATGTGAAGGTGTAAAAAATCCACCCCCCCAAAAAAAACTACATTAATATAATATTAAAGAGTAGGTCTTGATTATTTGTATTAAGTATATTTGTTTCTTTTGTTCTACATCTCTTTTTCTGTTTCTGATTTATTCATCATTGATTATAAAAACTTTTATTTGTTGAGCTTTGATTTTTTTTTAATCCTTGCATATTGACGGAGACACTGATAATAAAGAAGAACGACTTATTTGTTTAACTCGTTCTCTTTATATGAATACTTTGACTTGTTAAAAGTGGTTCTTCTTGCTTTCATTATTTTCTTATACATTTTGTTAAATACACAAAAAGACTTAATAATGAATGTAACCTTTTTATTGGCCTACAAGGTGTTACAAAAATATGAAAGCTATTGAATCTGGATGAAAGGAGGTTAAAGTAAAGAAGAAGCAATAAAGGAGAATAGAACTCAAATTAAAACTATACCATAATAAATATGAATAAATTAGTTGTATTTTGATTGAGAGGAAACTTGGCCCAGCGGCCTCAATTGAATATCCAAACATGAATAATTAGCTATTAGGGCTGGGAATCTTTGGGTGTCTCACGATTCGATTTGATTTCGATTCTTGGGGTCACGATTCGATTCAGAATCGATTTTCGATTCAAAACGATTCTGGATCCATGGATTCAAGGTTTTTATTAGTACATACTTCAGGATCTACTCCAGTCATCTGTGAGACTGGCTGAATTTCTTGTTGCTCTATTTGGCATTTTACTGATTTAAAGAGCTACAAATATATATATTTTACAAAAAAAAATAAAACAATATTTTAAAAAATAAATCGATTTTTGGAAGTTATGAATCGATTTTAAAACTTAGAAGAGAAGAATCTCGATTTTTACATAAATCAATTTTTTCCCCACTTCTATTAGCTTTTAAACACACAGTTTCTATGCTGTTCTGCATGTTTTTATTGTAACCTGTGTTGATAGAAAATATTGTACAGTGAGAGTTTACATTCATGTCATGATTATTTATTTATTTATTTTATTTCCTTTTTGTATTTCTTTGGTAAAAAACAATAATCTGCACTGGAGGTAAATGAAGTCCACTCTGTGAGAAGTAAAGTTGTCTTCAACTATTGCCTACATGTCTTTAAGTTTGTGTCCTTGTCGTCGATGGATCCTCTTGCCAGCAGGATCGAACGCTCTTATATAGAAATCTCGAGGAGTGAACAGACATCGTCCCGCTGCTTCAGTGGCCTGATAATTGACTCACAGACACACAAGGTGACAGCAGTGTGTGCAAACGTGTGCAGTTCAGCTGCTGTAAAGTCATCAGAGGTGTCACACCGCGAGACAGAGCCCCATTTTATTTTCATCACAGCCTCCCTCAGCTTTTGTAATCATCCCTCCACTCACCTGCTGAGTCCCTGCTCAAGCACGGGAAGCAGGGGGAGAAGAAATATGATCGGCCGCTTCCCACTCTGCCCAGTGGAGAGACTTGTGGGGCCAGTCAATACTGTGTAAAGGCTCCATTTAGCACTGACGTGCCTCTGAGACAGCGCCTCCGGAGTGAGAGGAGGGGGGAGCAGGGGGAGGGGGGTTCCTGAGATGCTTTGGGTGTGACAGAGATGGATGGTCTGAGGCTCCACAGCCAGCAAGGACAAAGGGACACCCAGCCTAGTTGGCCTCCTCTGTCTGCCTGCCCAGAACCAGCACTCTCACTCACGGGATCCTGAGTCGAGGTGAAAATGAAATTACTGCAGAGGGGGAGAGAGCAGGTGGAGGAGGCAGAGAAGAAGAAGAAGTAGAAGAGGGGGATGACGAGGAGGAGAAGGAGAGGGAGGAGGAGAAGGAGGAGGAGGGGCGTGGATGGAGCCCGAGCATTTTGCTGATGAAGTCGTGTCTAGTTTTCTGACAGCGTTCGTTTTGTCACCACGTCGGAGAAGCTGAATAATTCATCACAGTAGATCCAGGAGAGAAATTCAAGAGCTGTCCGTGACACACACACACACACACACACACACACACACACACACACACACGTTTCTCCTGATGGCTGATGGGTAAGGAAGCACTGACTGGTTCATAAATGTTAAATTCCAGTATTATTGAACCTTGGTCCTGTATTGTTTGACATTGTTTGGAGTGTGAATGACCAACAGGTACAAAATGCTTAATAGATTACCTCAGCAGGCAGCCACAAATGGGCTCTAAGTGCTGCAAATTAATCCATGCTGGAAAATGCATCCTATGAAAGTATGATCATCAAATGTGCTTTTTCAAATATTATTGACCAGATCAGATTGGTCTTTCAGGCGCCTTGTTTTAGTTTTTTTTATTTAACCAGCAAAAACTTGAAATCCTGGCCAACAGTTTCCAACAATGAGCAGCCCTACATTTAAACATTTAACATGACATGACTGGATTAAAAAAAAGACATGAAATAACAAGTAAAACCAGCAAACGTTTGTAAAAATCGACCCAGGAATATATTTTACAGAACATCTAACACAACTACAGCATCCAATGGGTTATCACCGTGAGCACAGACTTGTAAACCATGAGCAGGGATTCTTTAACCATAACAAACAAAATGAAAAATACATTGGCTGAGTAAACAGGAAGTCACATCAAAGAAAGGATACACTTCCACGTGCAATAAAACACTTTTTTTAAAGAACCACATTTTGAAGGTCCCTACATATGGATTTGCAAATGACTTTTTATTTCTTCTAGTCTGAGCCTTCAGAGGTCTACGTACGAATGCCTTTTGAAACAGACAATGAGAAACTAAAAGATGCTAAATTCTTGTTCTCTTCTGACTGATGTAGGACTGAAGGTTTGAAGATTGAAGAAAAAGATGTCAGACAAACATTACAGAAAGAATCCCCACAGTGAAAAGAGAGGAGGATGCATTTCTTCTCTGCCATAAACAGCAGTTACATTTCTCTTCAGAGCCACTAGACTCCTGTCACCTTAACACACAGAACATCAGAGCTGCAGGTCTACTCCTGTCCTTTATTTTGTCTTAGTTTTACTGTGTGTGTGTGTGTGTGTGTGTGTGTGTGTGCGTGCGTGTGTGTGTGTGTGTGTGTGTGTGCGTGTGCGCGCGTTGCACAAATAATGTGTTTGATCATGTACAATAAACGTATAGCACCAAAACGCTACAATATCTCGACAAAATCACAGAACTGGCGAAGGAATGATCCTTACAACAATATAATGAAGGACCAATATGTTAGATATTTACTGAATTAAATGATAAAGTGACCTCACTATATGATCAGACATTAAGGAAACATGCTATGTTGAAGTGCTGGCTTCTTTGACAACAATGCAGCAGCCTGTATGTCCTCCTTCTTAGTTTAGATTCTGGTCCTGAATGGTCTGGATTTGTTTGGACCAGAGAAGGTAGGCGGTTTTAAGGCACCCCCACACGACCATTTTACAGGTGATGCAGCGATGGAAGCGAGCAAGATAAACTGGTTCAGATAGAAGTGATTGAACCCGACCTAAAAAGCCTCTGCATGTTTCTAATAAGCTCCACGAGCAGAAACGGGCTCAAGCTAGGATCAATACTGGAGATGATTTTGAAAAATGGAGAGAGGTTAGAACGCAGAAAGGTTTACAGACCGATGCAGAGCTGGATAAACACTGAAGCTTCAGTGTCCGAGACGTAGCAATCTGAAGAACTCAACCTACCAGAGCAGTTTCCAAACTTTTGTACCAATTAGTTATTTGGAAAATGTAAACTTAGAACCCAGCTCTAAAAATGCCAGAATCAGCCTTTAATATGGGAATAAGGCTTCACTACCAGGACAATTATACAACTCATCTGATTTTTATGCCTAATCATTTTTTCAAGCTTTTCTTCCTCTGCAGAAAAGAATCATGACTTCATCTTCTCTCTACATCTCTGAACTTCAGATTACCCCATTTATAATTTCATGAAACAATGTATTACCCATAACTCTTCACACTCTTTTTTTTCCCTGTGAAAAGTTGATTCTGCTAAAAGAGGACACTTCAAAGAACAAAGAGTGATTGTGAGGAACTTTTTTTCTCTCGCAGACACAGCTTTGTGCGAGCATGTAGGTGACTGAAGCCAACAATCACCATCACCTCCCACTAAAGTTGTGGCACTTTTCAAAGTCCCTGTAAAAAGACCAAAATACAACACAAACAAGAACCGTTTCAAAAGGAAGCAACAACATGTTGGCACATTTCATCGCAGCATCCTGACAATAATAGGTGGAATAAATGTCATCAGACTTCTGCAGAGAAATCTCAGAGAAGGACTGCAGGCTCCCCTCGTCTCCTCCTGCAGTGTGAGCAGTCTTTATTGTGTGCATGAAACAAAAGAGCTTTTTAAAACATGACACACATTAGGTGTGACACTGGTTAAAGGGATAGTTTGGTATTTTTTAAGTGGGGTAGTTTAAGGTTCTTGTCATTGGGTAGGCGTATTAGCTGCAGGAGACGCCGGTCAGCTAGGCCCCTTATTGAGAGACCGGCTGGAGTGTCGGCACAGAAGCGAGGCTAAACATTTGTGCAGATGGGGACATTTCTACCACTTAATTTGGCAAATGTTATTAGAAACTAATCCAAACATTCACTTCTCACCCCCAATTCACACATACTCTGTGCGCGCCGCGGTCCGTCAGTGCCACACTTTTGTGCCGCCGGACAGCGCGCGTCCTGAAACCCTGGATCCCTTTCTGGAACATCAGCGCATGGGGAGCGCACCCATGAGCAGCTGTACACACATTACAGGAGAACTTCAAGATCACGCGGGAATAAAGAGAAAAACCTGCAAACAACATGTTGCTTTATCTTCCGGGGGATGATTTGTTTTTCATGCTGTCTGTGTCTGACTGCCTGTCTGGGTTGTGATATTCTGTCTAGCTTGACACGAACCTGCAGCGTACTCCGTCGAAAAAATAGACCTGAAGCGTAATGAAACCCAGCAGAGCGTAGTGGCGCTGGTGGCATGTGCCGGAGACGGACCGCGGCGCTCGCTGTGGAAAAACAATGATTGAATAGAGGCAGCGAACTACGGTGGAATTCTTCTTCTGATTAGTTATTGTCATCATGAGCACACACTGTAGGGGGTTGAATTTCTTTTTAAATGGCTCTGTTTTGATTTTGAAAACGATACGTGTTTTTTCTTTACCAGAGAACATTCATCTTACACATTAAATTTGATCTTAAATGGTTGACTAGTCAATGTGACAAATTCATTTGAGCACAAAACAAAGAACTAAATATTGTAAGTACAACACTGGCTATCGTACTAAAAATAAATCACATTTAAACCTATGTAATTTTCTTTGCTATATTTTTATTGGAACGTCTGTTACAGGATGAGGACATAAACATGAAGACCTGTTGTGTGCTGTGAAGCATGAGTGTCTTAAACGTGATGACTTCATCAGATTATTTGGGAAAATACATAAACTTGGTTTACATGTATTTTAAACACATTGAGTTCATGATTAATATCACATAAAAGTTATTACAATAATACTGATGTGATTTATTTAGGTCTGACTGATAAATATGCATTACATTAAGTTTACTTGTTTGTTAAGATTATTTAATAAAATTGAATGGAAATTTTATATGCAAATACATAAATCTTACATTTTAGGCCCAAATATTTTTGTGAGTGCAGGTACACTGTAACTGATAGATCGCTGCATCGAAACGCCAAACAGCCAGGGGGACCAGCCGGACACAAGGTACAGGCCAAGTCGGGCTGGAAGTTTCGGGCCTGATCTATGCTCTAGTACAAATGGCCCCCGTCTGCAGTGATGTATAGCCTAGCTGTAGCTAATAAACTTACTATTGACAAGTTCCTCATACGACCCCTCTTTAAAAACACTGTACTCTCCCTTTAACAGTCTTTTCTTTCTTTTGTTTTAAAAGCAGAACACATACAGTAAGTGTGCTTTGGTTTCAAATACCCACCCTAAATTCCACCTTAATAAAGACATTAAAATATGTGATGAATTATAAATGGGGCTTTGCTTTGGTTTCATCATTATTTAAATCCAGACTCCTAATGAGTGCATTTTAATTGCTTTTTGCTCGTCTGGTCTGGATCAGCTGCAGCGCACATTTCCCTAAATAGCTGTAGTCTTCATGCCAGCACATTTCTTCAAAGCCATGTTGTATGCACACACTGTGAAAAATCAACGCTAACACAGTAGGACGTTTCAAGTAGTAACAATACAAATAGTGTCCTACTGGGAATAAATGTTGTGTTTCCATACTTCTCTTTACACATTCAATGTTTGCTTTTGTGTTTTTATCTTAAGAAATCACATTTTATTATCAACAACGAAAGAAACACATTTTCTTCTGTTACACCCAATAAGCTTTTGTTTGTATTGACTCGATTGTGTTCTGTAAGGCACCTTTGTGGTTTTTAATGTGATATATTATTCAATCAGCTTGTGTCGACAGAGTGGCGTGGAGATGAAATAATTATTGTTTCTGCAGAGAGGAGAAAACTTAACGCAGCAGGTGGCTTACATGACGTGATTTGTATCAAACCACTCTTTTGTTGTACTGTGAATATTATGTTTTCAGATAATTACCACTGTCACAGTTTTAAAGATATGTGTGCTGGCTTTTGTTTGAAATATAATTTTTTAAAGCCCTTTCTGTTTGTCGCAAACTTTCCACTTTCAGTCACTCGAGAGCTGCAGCAACCCTTCCTGGCAAAATTCATCACTCTACACGTGGGCCCACGTGTATCCCAATCTGGGCCCAGAGCGTTGTTACGACCCTGGCTCAAGGGAAGCCACATAAAAGAGTCAAAACTGTCTGTCAGAACAATAATATTCATGTCAAACAAAAAACTCAAAGAAAAGTAAAAGTGGTGTCTGAAGCCATGCTTCATGTCCCGGCTGCAGACTGAGAAAGAAGAGGGAGGGGCTTGACTCAGGCTTTTGTAGTCAGCCCACAGGTGCAGCAGATCAGAGGTTGATGAATGTATGGAGGTCAGGTAGTGCCTCAAAGAAAACATAACAATGACAGGTTTTGCACATGACAGCATAAAGGGGATGTTTAATGTGTAGTGTGATTATACAGTACATAGGTGTGTTTTGGGTGTAATATGAATCAAACCAATCAGAGTGTCAGATCCCCTTCCCTTTAAGAGCCAGGTGAGCCTGCAGACGGGTGCATTGCTATTTGCACGGCGTATTTCAGTTTTTATTCTGAGATAGACCGAACTCCGACCGGCTCATTAAACGTCTCTCCTTCCATTGAGTGCTTGAACACACAGAACACACACAGGACAAGTATGAAATATGTTGGAGATATACTTCACCGAGTTATTCCCACAAAATCAGAAAACGATCATAAAGACGCTGTGAATATTTCTTAATGAGACACAAAGGTGCTATTATTAATTAAAATCTCTAGACACGCTGACAGGATCGGAGAGGATCTTTTGTAACTAATGTTCTGTGAGCTCAACATCAAATAAAGGTAGGTTGTAAATATGTATTTACTAATATTCTCTGCTGGAATCCTTGGTTATATTCGCTCATGTGTGCGTAACGGACACTGGACAGTCTGTATTAATATCTGTGGGCTATGTTGTCTGTGACACTCTCAGTTCTGTATAAGATTATAAATCCAACTCTCTGTTGCACGAGAGCGTCCGAGTGTGTTTGCTTCAGCATGTGTTTCTGTGTGTATTGGACAGACCGCGCACATGGCGGAGAGCTCGGAAACAAACAGAAACAAAAGTAAATTTGAATGTATCAAAGAAGAAGATGTGGGCGCTAATGTGAGCACATGTACATTTGCTATTTAATCAACATGAGCACTGAGCGTTAAAATGACTGCTGCGTCTGGAGGAGAGCAGAATAGATACCTGTGCTGCGCACCAAGACACTTTGCGCTGAGCGTACGATAGGACCTTTAGAGTCTTAGACCTGAAGATACTTGGGGGAAAAAAGGCACAGGGTTGAAAATGCTAGAATTTCCCTCCAAGGCTGCAAAAAGGCTGGAACCTAAACTTCACATAATGCAACTCAGCACAACTCTATAGTACATTTGTGCATTAGTATGTCATGTTTACATGGACGGGACGGCCTTGCGTATAAAGCTGTTTGAGTCGAGGACTAGAGAAAAAAAGAACATACTCACTGCTTATTTGGATGTCACGTACATGTCTTTAGATCACGGCCAATTTATGTGCAATGTGAAGCTATGAGTTAACCAAAGAGCGGTAACATTATCTTGCTAACACAACCATGCAGGCCACAGGCAATCATCTCTAGCAAAGGACAATTTTGCCCGCCGCTTGCGCTTAATGGTGCTTAATCATGGTGCGTTCAAATTCACAACTCCTTCTTGTGAACGCGAGTGGAGAGGGGTTGGAGGTGTGTCGCTGGAGGAGAGCGGAGTTGTCGCCAAACAGCAGTTTGTTTTGGGTTCATGCTGGTGCTCAAGGGCGACATCTACTGGATCAAAAAGTCACACATTCTTCCTTTAAGGAGTTACTGGACATTATTTACAAAAACAGGGGAATTGCCCTTTAATTTTAGCAAGTCTCAGGGGTGTATATGTTCTACATTACTAGTCTGTGTAAGTACAGAAGGGAAAAGGGTATTCAAAATGTATTAAAATGTAAGAATGATCCAAGATGAATGTGGATAGGGATGCGCTCTTTGTTTGTTATCATAATTCAGCCCTCATATTCCAGGGATGTGCCCATTATACAATGGAGAATAACACCAGTTCTATCAGATTCTACTGTACATCGATGTTTAAACAGTGTGTGAATGAGTCCATATTTCCAATAAGAAAGACAATGTATTTACTCTAATCTTTTACCACAGAGCTCTGTGTGTTTGCTGTTAGAGTCGAAAAGTTACCGTCTGCCTGGGAGGTAAAAACAGATCAACAATTTAACGCACTGCTGTATGCTTTGGAAGGTGTATAAAATAATATTTCTGCAAATGTGTAGTGTGCAGTCTCAGTCTCTGGGACCTCTGTGTCCGTGTCTGAGCTGCACTGATGGGAAATCCTCCGTCCCTCCCCCCTCTGTGTCCCCCTGCTGGATCTCCCTCTGTAAGTCCTCTGTCATGAAAGCTAGAGTCCCTCTATTTCCCAAAGGGAGGGGGATCAAAACCTGCCATTGGTATTCCCAGCACAGACCTGCAGCCATCAATCATCTCATCTAACAGAGGCTGAGGCTCAAAAGGAGCGACTCTCTTCCCCGAGTCCCTCTACATGTATCGAAGGGACGTGTCTCAGAACAAAAGACGAGGAGTGCCGATAAATCCCCACAGATTGAATGACATTAAGCTGTTAGAAGAAAATGGATCCGGCAACAGGGGCACTTTGAAAACTTCGGCCTCAACTTGGACTGAATTAAAAATGAAGATATGAGGCCTTCTTCGTAAATACTGGCTCGTGTTGATGTTGCAGAACATGTTGGCTGGAGGGAGCTGTGTGGAGGAGGGTGTGAGGAGAATAATGAATGTTGTGGAGGCTTTCAAGATCAGTCAGAGCGCTAACAATATGACAGCCTCTCATTACTGCAGGGGGATATCACATGTTAGAGCGCTTCAAGTGGAATCAAGCTGTGCGGCCATGCTTCAAAATAGAGTGTTTGGTTCTTCAGCTTTTTTGCTGTTTGTTGTGTAGTTTTTAAAACACAGACATATAAACATAGAGTCCTTAACAACAGTAGCCTGGTCACCTTTTTGAAGCGAGACAATATGACGCTGTAGTCACCCCTGTAGCAGTATGTCTAAATGCTGTGATGAAGCTTTTTTAATGTGTTATTGGGAGATGATATTGTATGTCATAAGTTGGCTCGTGATGGCGACAAAAAAAACACTCAACCTTAAAATACTGTATGAATGTGCAGTTTAAGGGTCTGTGTTCAAAGACAGCGGACTTAAAGTGCTCACGACCTCCTTTTCAGAGCGCTTCTCACCAGCACTCATTGTTGCTAGCTAGGTTAGGAAAGTTAACTTTCCTCTGTAATTTCCGTTAGGTGTGTTTTAGAAAGCTCTGTGAGCTTCATATTTACTTTTACTCAAGGAAATATCACCGACAAAATATGTAAAGGATTTGTGTCCTGGCATCAGCAGCAGCTCTACACCCTGAAATTGTTCCCTAGAAAAGACGAGAAACACTAGCGCTCATCGGCCCTAGCTGCGCTGCAGAGCACACAGCGTCCCTCTGCGCCGTTACTGCTTATGCTTATTTACGTATATGAGCCATATGGCAGTTATCTGGAGAAAAATTGGCTACTTTCTTTGCAAATCAAACATCAAATCAAGTTCACAAACACCGGCGCTAACAACCAGTTGAGTGGAAATATTACCGTCTGCTGAGAGTTGGTGGTAACTGCGCCACAAGAGATGTCAGGCTCAAACTATGAAATGATAAGGAAAATAATTCCACCTCTGAATGACTGAAAAATAATTGTGTTGCATTTTTCTTAGTGTTGAATTTTCTTAGAATTGTCCTTGCTTGGTCCATCCAGGGAGAAAGCTTAGTTTTAAACGGTTATTTTCAAATCATGTTTTTTCAAGTCTTGCCTCACTATAAACTGGAAAAACTGTCTCCTCCCCTCCTCATTGTCTTTATGTGGATTAAATTGCATGAGGGCTCTGCGGCTCCATTCAGAGTAAAGGTGCAGATAGCTTCTCTCTACATTCAGACCCTAAACAGGAGCAAACTGATCGGAGCAGGAGAACTTTATGGACGTGTTTGTTCCTGATGGTCATTAGCGCTGTGCTTCACAGTGCTCTGTGCATCAGACCACGAGACAGAGCAGACATTATCATCCTTTGTGTGCACCTTTCATATTCAAGCTGCTGTCATTTGGTAAAAGTAACTGCTGTTCAGTATTTATAAGCTCCAACTCCAGCATGATCTGCTCAGTATGACTGTGAAGTAGACTGAAAAACTCAATAAAGTGGAATAAAGCTCAACGCCAACTAGCTTTTTTCAGTGTACTGAGCGTAAGACACCAAATTACAGGTATGAAAGCTCATCAGGGAGTTGGATCATATCCTCGCTCAGCATGGATTTTATTATTAATTAGAAATCAGGCATTTGGTTCAGATCATTAAGGGCCCCAGAGGAAACACATTCACTACACAGTTAGTTTCTGAAAACATGAAAAATGCTAATTTAGTTTGCAACACAAATGCACTTTTATAGGGATATGTTTAGGCAGTATGTTAGTACAGTGAATGTTTACGCATGTATGTATATGTATGTGTGTGTGTGTGTGTGTGTGTGTGTGTGTACTGTATGTACTGTGTGTATGTACTGTGTGTAAAAGTGTTACTGTATGATGATAATACTAAACAGACAGGTACAATTCTGATTTGATGTCAGAATAAAAAACAAGATAATAACAAATAAAATATTGTTCTTTAGTGAAGTTGAGTTACGAAAGTACCAATATTTGATCATTAACGTAGAATGTATATGTATGTATGCATGTATATATGTATGTGTATATGACTTCATCAGTTACTATTCATCATTTTAAGTAGGAACAACAATTCTAAGATTTGTCCAACACTGTATTTTCTTGATTGCATAGATATAACATGAATATGAGAGATTACCTTTTTGACTTACAATAGGTTCATCTTGGTGTTCTTGATTTGAACTTTGCCTGTTATTGTGCTGTTATTTCTCCTATGTTTGTCTGTTTCTGTTCTGTCTTGGACTTTTAAGTATAATATGTAGAATTGTGTTGTTGTGTTTACATTCAAATATCTAAATTATTAAAAGTTGACTAAACCCATGTTATATGTATTTTATTGTTGAGTACTTACATCACCTCAAATATTTCCAGCAGTTATAAACGTCATGTAAATTATACTTGGATACATCGTCGGTAAACATATTCTCTTCCTCAGGTTGGTTTCACCCGTTTGTATTGACGACGGTCAACTCAGAGTTCGTTTTCACCGGGGTAGGGGGAGGGAGTATCAGAGAGAACTCCCATGATTCCCCACCAGCATCAACGTCATCTTTTGTTATTGTTTTGATTGAGAGCCCCCTGGCTGCAGATTTTACATACTGTGCATTTAATAATTTAATTTGTGTGGATTTTAAATTCATGTTTGTATACGTGGACCCCAGGACGAGTAGATGCTACTTAGGTAGTGGCTAATGGGGATCCAAATAAATAAATAAATTAAAGTAAGTCATAAGTACAATAAATGAAGCAGTGTGTGATCAGCTGACAGCCTGTTGTTTCAATCGTTGTGCATCAACAGTTACTCACCAAGCATTAGCCCTGCTTACATCTTGAGACTGGGACAGAAAATTGTGTTTCCATTTGTTACAAAAAGTGTTCAAGTGTATGACATGAGTGTTCCTGTCTGATATTACTGTACAACATTTTGTAGAAGTTTATTGGACTGACATCTTTGAGTTTTGCAGACTGATTGGCGTTGGAAATGAAATCTCCTCCCTCTACAGTCGTTTTTTTAGGAATTGTTTAGCTAACTCCCCTATCCGGCTCCTTCCTAACACTCAATAAATAATAAGCGGATGAAAACATTTCTTTATCTCATTAGAGTCGTCCACATCATTCATATTCAACATCTTGCTGCATTACATCATCAGGAATGTGAACCCACTGTTGAGCAGCAGTGAGGAAGGAAACCTCTCATGAATAGGGCGATTGTGATGATTTTAATGGCCGTCACGGCTTGTGCAACCCGAGCAGGTTGAGGGAGAGGTCAGAGCCACAGGGGTGCCCAGGTGAGCCTGAAATCTGTGCAGTTCAGACACACCGTCACGGGCTGATTATCAAGTTAGATGAGGCACAAAATTGGAAACTCTTTCCTTTTCTTTATTTATTTCTTCGTGGTTACATTCCTTTCTCGCGGCATGTTTCCCCACGACACGTGCTCATATAGTGCGGTTACTCAAATGCAGGTTGTGGTGACGGGAGGCTGGAGAGACAGGAGCTCGCTCTTATCCTGTGCTCCTCTGCAGTCTGAGCTACCAGAGAGGCTTAATAATATCCCAGAGGCACAGATGAAACACTTTCTCCACAGTGGCTGTTTACTGAGGAGTGTGTTTGAAGTTGAGCTCAAGATGTCTTCATTTCTGTACCAGAGGAATGTTCCAAGGGGAGAAATTGTAATTCAGATAGGGTGCAAAGAGAGGAAAAAAGGGAAAGAGGGGGGGTGGGAGCAGACAGACAGAATCCAAGCGTTGCTTTCTGCTTCTGTGCTACACATGATTCAAGACAGGATATTGCATGTAGACTCATCTGCGGCTTTCATATTTCCATGATGTGATATCTTAAAAATCAACTGAACTGCATTGTACAGAGGGATTAGAAACCCCTTCAAATT
Source organism: Tautogolabrus adspersus (assembly GCA_020745685.1). NCBI lineage: Eukaryota > Metazoa > Chordata > Actinopteri > Labriformes > Labridae > Tautogolabrus > Tautogolabrus adspersus. The sequence continues at coordinate 7,430,293 of CM036543.1, read as the reverse complement.
AGGAAATGCCTGCTGTTGGCACCAGCAGGACCATTATTTATTCATATCACTCAGCCTGCTCCTGCAGAACTGCTCTACAGAGATCCTGCAGAGTGGAAGTGGAGCTTTAAATGTCCAGTCTTTTCTCTACCAATCTCTGCCATGTTTGCTGCTGATGCCAAAGCAACACAAAGGATTATCGATCCGTCTCTACACAGAGAGACAACAATTCAGATTTCTAGCATGAAAAAAAAAACGAACAAAATGAGACACATGTTGTCTTATCCCCGGTGATCATCTGTGATCATCTCAGGGTAAGAAAACAAACACCAACTGGGAGACTGAAAAGCATGGATTTCATGGAGTTTTTCTTAAGATTGTTACACAAGCAGCACTGATGGTGAAGGGAAAAACACAAAGAATAAAAACACATTTTAGAAATAGTGCTCTTTCACATGCACAGGACTCCTGAAAAGTTGCCGACATTTTCGGACTGAGCTGCATGTGGGAATGAAACTTTAAAAATGTTCACCTCAGAATTTATCCTGACAGCCCCCCTGGTACGTTGTCAAAGTTTTGCATTAAAATGGGTAAGAGCTGATTTGTGAACACAGCAGGAAATATTCTGGAAAAATGTCACCGTGGGAGAGGGTGGGAGAGAGTGGGAGAGGGTGATGTCATTCACATATTGCTACCAATCTCCATGCACGTAATGACACTGGTGCATTATGTTTTCTGTTCACCGGTATGTTCTTCTCTGCTCTATTGTGATATTGTGTATATATGAAACTACTCATAGCATTGATATAAACTAAAAGCAAATCTGTCGTCATAGTTTTGAACAAACACAATGCTGTTCTCCCCCGCTGGCTCCACTGATCCCGCGCTAACGTGAGCACAAGTTAATCCAAAATCAATGCCTACTGCAAAGCAAGTTCAGAGTCTGAGCAGTTAATTTCTTCAAAATCAGGAAGTCAGACAAGGTAACGCACAGAGCGTCATTTCAAAATAAAACACAATTTATGGACTTTTTCATCACTTTGTCAACATTACGTCAAAACAGGCACCGAATGAACAACAAATCATCCTTAGAAAGACAAAGCAACATGTTGTTGCATGTATTTCTCTTTATTCCCCCCTGATCTTGTAGTTCTCTGTGATGTGTGTACAGCTGATCACGACTGTGATCACACTCCAGATATGGAAACAGTGGGACAGGACACGCGCCATTGGACAGAGCAAAACCGTGGCACTGATGGACTGTGGCGCGCATAGCTTCTCATTATGTGGAAATGAGGAGCTAGTATTTCTAGCTCTTTTTCTGTTGAGTTTAGTTTTTAGTCCGTGTCCCAATACCTGCACTGCTGCCCTTATGTGAACTTGATGTTCTCTCTAAGGGGTGTCCAGTTCTCTAGTGTTGTTCTCCTGATTATACACTGGTGGTGATTTCTTATCAATTTTCGTAGCAGTAATTCAATTCAATTCAATTCAATTCAATTTTATTTGTATAGCACATTTCATACAAACGTAAACCCAATGTGCTTTACAGAAGACAGAGATAAACAAACACAATACAAACTCATTTAAAATAATAAAATAACAAACGAAACAAAAATAATAATAATATATGAATAAGTCGATTCAAGAGCACACACACTTACAAAGATAAACTAGCAACCAAAGGCGCGAGAGAAAAGCAATGTCTTAAGACCGCTTTTAAAAGAGCTTAAGGTTTCTACACACCTCAGGTCAGCAGGTAGTTTGTTCCACAGAACTGCACCATGGTGACTAAACGCACCTTCACCAGATTTGGTCTTGACTTTAGGTAGATTCAGCAGACCCATACCTGCTGATCTGAGGGATCTTATTGGGCTGTATTCAGTGAACAAGTCAGAGAGATATTGAGGAGCCATTCCATGTAATGTTTTGTAAACCAGAAGTAATATTTTGAATTCAATTCTGTAGTGAACCGGAAGCCAATGAAGGTTTTTTAGGATTGGTGTTATGTGTTCTATTTTCTTTTTCCCAGTTAACACTCTGGCTGCTGCGTTTTGGATGAGTTGGAGTTTCTTTATTGATTTTTTGGGAAGTCCAGCATAGAGGGCATTACAGTAATCTAGTCTGCTGGATATGAATGCATGGACCAGTTGTTCGGAGTCAGATTGGGTCATGAAGCACCTGAGTTTGGAAATGTTCTTGAGATGATAGAAGGCTGTCTTTGTAATAGCTGTAATGTGCTTCTGAAAGTTTAGATCTGAATCAATGATGACACCTAGGCTTTTGACATGATCACTGTACTGAAGAGGAAAAGATGATGAAATGGATATGAGCTCTCTTCTTTGTCTTTCTGGGCCTACGATCAGAATTTCCGTTTTATCTTTGTTAAGCTGTAGAAAATGTTGTGACAACCAGCAGCTAATTTCTTCAATGCATTTGGACATTTCATTTATGGGACTATGGTTATTTGGGGAAAGTGAAACATAAAGTTGTGTATCATCGGCATAGGAGTGATAGGAGATGTTGTGTTTCTGTATGATGGAACCAAGAGGGAGCATGTAAAGACTAAATAGTAGTGGACCGAGAACTGAGCCTTGTGGCACCCCATAGTGAATGCTGAAATCATCAGATCTAAAGTTACCAAGTGAGACTGAGAATGTTCTGTTTTGTAGGTAAGAGGAGAACCATTGAAGTACAGGTCCTGAAAGGCCAATGTCATTTTCCAGTCTGTTTAACAGAATTTTATGGTCAACTGTATCGAAGGCGGAACTGAGATCTAACAATACTAAAATGGAGAGTTTGTTTGAATCACGGTTGATTTTTAGATCATTGATTACATTAACAAGAGCAGTTTCAGTGCTGTGGTTTGCTCTGTAACCTGATTGGTACACATCATACAGACTGTGAAGGGTTAGGTGATTGTGTAATTGTTTGTGGACAACTTTTTCTAAAATTTTACTGATAACAGGAAGGTTGGAGATGGGTCTATAGTTAGTGATGATTGATGGATCAAGTTTGTTATTTTTTAGTAAAGGGGTAACAATAGCATGTTTCAGAGAATTGGGGAAAACTCCGGACTGAAGAGAAGAATTTACAATATGAAGTAAGTCATGTAACAGGCAGTGAGAGACACATTTAAACAGTTTTGTGGGAATAGGGTCAAGAGGACAGGTGGACGATTTCAGTAGTTTGATCACCTCCTCAAGATCAGAAATGTAAACAGGTGAGAAATTGCACATACTAACTTGGACACATGTGGGCTGATGCAAGGAGCTTGATGAGGTGGCGTTACCGTTACATAATTTTAAAGTGTTATTTCTTATAGTAGAGACCTTTTCTGTGAAGCAACTAGCGAACTCATTACATTTATTTAAAGAGAGGAAATCCTCAGGAATTGGCCTAGAAGGATTTAATAGCTTATCAACTGTGGAGAAAAGATAGCGAGTATTATTTTTATTGTCATTTATCATTTTTGAGATATGTTGTTGTCTTGAAATTTTCATTTCTATGTTATAACAGGTCAGTGTACTTTTATAGATTTCATAATGTATCTGAAGCTTGTATTTTCGCCATTTACGTTCAGCCTTTCGACAAGATCTTTTAAGCATCCTAACTTTTTCCCCATTTCTCCATGGAGCCTTTGGTTTTTTGTTATTTTCTTTAGTTTTGACAGGAGCAATGCTGTCAATGATGTGAGTTAAAACAGAGTTGAAATTGTCCATCATCTCATCACATGATGACATGATGGGCAGATTATGGTTCATGTATTCCTGAATAAACATATCAGTGGTATTGTCATTAATAATGCGCTTATTTGAAATTCTGACTACCTTATGTCTTGATGTGCAGATCATATTAAAAAATATGCAGAAGTGATCTGAAATTGCAACATCCACAATATCAGTAACTGTTATAGCTGTACTTTGGCCTTTAGATAGAATCAGGTCGAGGGTGTGTCCTTGTTTATGTGTGGGCCCCATAACATGCTGTGAGAATTCAAATGTTTCTAGTACATTTAAAAATTGTTTTGTGTCCAAATTCCTGGGGTTGTCGATGTGAATATTAAAGTCACCAGAAATTACAATGCAGTCATAGTCTATAGAAATTGTTGAAAGAAGTTCTGAAAATTCATCAATAAAACCTTTTCTTAGTTTAGGGGGATGATACACCGTGAGTAACAACGTGGAAACAACAGCTTTGACAACCACGGCTAAGCATTCAAAGGTTGTGAAATCCCCAAGACAGACAGTTTGGCAGTTTAAGTTATTGTTATAAAGAAATGCAATTCCTCCACCTTTTCTGTTACTTCTTGTACAGTGTAAAAATTTAAAGTCGGCAGGTGCCGTTTCAATCAGTTCTTTGTCACCTGTTGCATCAAGCCATGTTTCAGTGAGAAGGAGACAGTCGAGCTTTTTTGCATGTATGAGGTCATGAACAAGAAATGTTTTGTTTGCCAAAGATCTCACATTGAGAAGTGCCATTTTGAGGCTGCATAAAGGGGTGATGGACTCTGACTTGTAGGTAGCAGTTTTAATTTCAATGAGGTTTTCCAGGTGAATACCATGATTGTTCACTGCCTGTCCTGATTTCGGAGCCATCCTGCTGCTGATCCTGGAAGGAATCGAACCAGGATAGGTGGATGAACTGTTCAGGATACAGTCAGGGGCATTTGTTTTACTTCCTCCTCGCGGCCTCCCAAGGCAATGCATGTTGTTGTTAAAAGTTGGTAGTGTAGGAACCAGGGGTGACCGCAAGGGGGAGCATTGCAAAGAAACGGGAGGTAAAAATGACAGTAGCGGGGAACTATTAACACAGGCACTAGGACCCGGGGGACGTCAATAGTAGTTAGACTGGTCAGAGGGAGTGGACGTCGTTGAATTGTTTTGGTTACCTGGGAGCGAAACACGTGGATGGGAGACACCATAAAAAATGTTTCCTGATAACAGTTTTGCCCCTAACCAGTTTGGATGAATACCATCTCCTCTGAATAATTCTCTTCGGTTCCAGAAGAGGTTAAAGTTGTCAATGAAGGAGACACCGTGAGTTTCGCAAGCAGATGAGAGCCAGGTGTGAAGCGCCAGCAGCCGGCTGAAACGCCCACAACCGCGACCACAGGAGGGGATTGGACCAGACATATGAATGTCTCTCACGGATCTTTTCAGTGTTGTGAACAGGTGGACAACGTCAGTTTTCAGTAACTCGGACTGCTGTTTACGGGTGTCATTTGCGCCAACGTGGATTATGACTTTGGTGATTTCGGGTTTATTAGCAAGTACCTCAATGGCTCTGTCAGTAATGTCACGGACGGTGGCTCCCGGGAAACAACACGTTATTGTTGAAACAGATCGGACATTCCTGATGATAGAGTCCCCTATAACCAGGGTTGTGGGTTGATCTTGGCGCTCACCTGGGGGCATGGAGTTGGTGTCCCTGGATGATCGGTGCCGTTGCGCTGCGCGGTGTCCAACAGCTGACTGACGGGTTGAGGTTCCACTCGGACCCAAAAGCGACTTAGACGGTGGCTGTACTGGCCCCACAGGTAGCTCCGGATTTTCAGTGGACAGGTGTTGCTCCAGCTTCCCCAGCACCCCGAACTTGTTTGAAAGCTGGATGGACCCAGACGTGGGAAGAGGCCCAGCTGGAAGAGTACGGGACGGGTTCCCACCTTGCCTCTTGTTACCCCGGATGACAGTCCAGGATTCCGAAGGAGCAGGTGTGGAACAGTTCAGAACTTTTGGTTTAGCACCGAGCCTGGGCCAATCCCGGTCTTCCTCGTGCGTTAATCCCATGATCGGCGGTGCCGGCTCAGCGATGACAGAGGGACCGAGCCAGGGGAGTGTGGTGTTGTTGTCGGGGAAGCGGGATGACTCTGCGGCCATAGAGTCAATGAGTCGTTCGCCCTCTTGGATTTGATAGAGACTTGAAATCCTACCTTCAAGTTCGGATATTTTTTGGGTCAGCCGACAGCACCCAGCACAGTCCGGCGGAGAGGTGAGTGGAGGCATGGTTTTGGAAACTGTAACCAGACTGCTTGATGCTTACGTAAACAGTGTAAGGTGTAAACAGTGACCGGCTTAGGCGGGAGGTCCGTCCGGTGTGCAAAGTCCGATATCTCGTAATCGTGAATCAAATACGTAGACTCGTTTCACGTAAAAGATGGACTGCACCTTCAGAGACTCACTTGTTACGGGTAGCAAGAATCTGAAACGTAAAACAACTCAAAAGAGGCATTTAAACAAGCGCAATCTAGTAACGGCAAACCTTACGGCGTCTACAGTAGTGCTAACAACGCTACTACGGCCAGCGGTATGAACCCAAACAGAAGTGACGTAATAAGTAATGTGAAGTGAACTGTCCCAATTCTGCTCGTAACAGCTTTGGTCACTTTGTGGTCCCACTATGAAAGTGTGGATATTGGGGCAAGGCCTTAGTTATTTCAGTTGTATCAGTTTAATTTTGTCATTTCTCCTTTGCTACTTTGTGACTGACTGTTTACCACAGATATGTTACCCAAGGTTCAAAAGTATCTCTATTTTCTAATCAGTTAAACATAATAATATCTGCTAATTGAAAAGCCACATTTATAATGATGATACAAGGAGTTAAAATGATAATTAAACCAGAAAAAATGTTTTGAAAAGTTAAGCGGTGTTCTACGCTAAAACATGAAAGACTGTGCTACAGCAAGCATCAGGCGGCAGGCAGCAGGCGGCAAGCAGCAGGCGGAGCAGCATGATCGGCCCATGTCTGACCTGTGATGTTGCAGATGGACTCAAATCACAGTCACTCGCTGTGTTTCAGGGGTTGTTAGCAATGAGCTTAAACAGATGCAAACTGAATATATTCAACATGTCAGAAGCAACACCGAGGCAGCTCATGGAGGCCGCCGACCCCCCTTCAGCTCTGTTCAAGGGGAGGAAGACGAGGAGAGCTGTCAGCTGAGTGAGTGGTGTCCTTTGCTTCTGCAGGAGCTATTTTATGTCCACGCTGACAGTTTGACTGCTTCTCTCATCCCCCGCTGTATCCTGCCTCTCTTGTTGTCTTTAATCAGCAGCCCCCGGTTCTTGTCGTACAGGCTGCCAGGACTCCTCGCGCTCTGAGAAACACTGCAGAGGCCACTCTTGGCAATGACCTCCGTCTCATCCCCTCACTGAAAACCCTCCGCCTTTCATTCTGCTCTCCGAAAGCCCCTCAGCTTGTTAGCAACACATGGCTAACAACGCAGTGACAAAACACCCTTCTCAGCAACACAATGCTGATCACATTGAATACCTCCCGAGATAGCAGAGTGTGCCATGCGTTTTTCGCTTTGATGACCATCTTAATTAGTGCTTATTTGAGCGAAAACAGGGCTGCTGCTGGAGCACGCCTGATAACCAGCACACAGAGCCGCTGAAGCGAACCCAGTTAGACGTTTGTTTATGAATGGAGATTTAGTTTAGCTTCGTAAGTCTCCCTAATAGTGCAAAGAACATTGTCGACCCTGATAGTCTATACTTTTCATTGTTAGGCATTTAAAGGAGTTTAAAGGTCAAAATCATCCAAATAAATGACCCTTTCCAATGTTTTTATGTTGCTACTGTTGGATGTTTTTGTTCATGTTTTGACTCGTCTCTTAAAATTCAACCTCAACATATTCAAGGTGAATACAATGCATTTGTGGTCGTCCAAGCATTCAAAACAATCTAACTTTTCAGACAAATATCTTCCAGAAACAATGTTGTATTTAATCGAGATAATCCACTAGACCTCACTATCATCTGCTTTTTAGTGGAACCATCTGTTGAACACTATTATTTTTTGACTGATCAGACTCATGAAGTTTAAAGGTCACGTATTATGCAAAATACACCTTACCATGTTTTTCTAACACTATGTGTCCCTAGTCTGTATACAAACCCCCCAATTATGAGAAAAGTCCATCCTCTCCGTCCTTTGCCTGCTCCACTTTTCAGTAAATGTGTGCTCAAACAGGCCGTTTGGAGATTTTCCCTTCATGACATCACAAAGGGCAGTAACCCCTCCCCCAGGTGGGTGACACTCCCACAGCTAGGTGTTTGTTCTGCCCTCTGAGTCTGTGGACTTTTAGTCATTGGATCCAAAACAACATTTGTTTTGGACTGTTTGATGTGAAAAGGTAAGAAGAAAATCAGCTCTTCATGTTTCTTGCACTGCATTTATAGATGTGGACAGAAGATGTGATGACATGGGATGAACCTCCAAATGGTAAAGACTCAGCTCTACCATTATAAAACAATTTAACATGAAAATGGCAAATTGACTGATTATAAAGTTATTTCTAACCTTAACAGCTGAAGCACTTCAACATTATCAACACACACACACACTCAAAAGTGTCTGACACAAAAAAACATTAGACATGTTCATTCATGAAATTTAGACAGGATAGTCAGGGAATATTACCGGACATTTGGCCAAACTGGGAAGGATTCTGATTTGATTTCAAGCATTTGTTTGGCACCAAATCCACTCCTTGGTGTGGGAATGGCCACGCCCACTTTTACAGCTCATCGCCAACATTTTATTTTGTGAAAATATACATATTGCTGGGTGCATGTAAACTATATGGTAGCTTTATAGGTTTATTTATTAAAGTTTTTGCCATGGTAACCGTCAAGGTCGCCCCACGAGGTGGGTTGGGGTGGGGGCTTTTTTTGGGGCCCAGCCATTTTTTTTACCAAAATACTCAACATTACTAACACACAGAAAAAAAAACATTTTATTTCTTCGAAGCGTGATCCAAAGGCAACTGGACTGGTTGAAGATTTAGAATTGTCTTTGTTGTTGCCTCTATCAAAATGTAATCCCTGCTTCTAAAAAAATGTATGAGCCTTTAAAAAAAAAAAAGGTTGACTTTACACTTTAAGTCAGTAATGTCTGACTGTGTATAGCCAGGCCAGGACCTGCACAAAAGTCAGGATGCCAGAAAAAGGAAAGGAGGCTAATTTGTTCCCAACAATAACTTTTGACAAGCTTTTTTTTGTCAGCTCCAAAAGCTGACCGGAGCCAGACTGAGAAGGCAAATGTTTAGGGAGGCTTTAGACTAATCCAACACATGTATTGATATTATTATTATTGGTGTTATACATCCCAAATGGATCTGATGACTGTTTTACTTTCTTCAATGCTAGCTGACTACCTTATGCTAGCATAAGTGGTTTGTCTGAGTTGCTCTAGAGCTTTTTGAAGTTACTCTAAATCTAACCCCCTGTTCTCCAAAATAGACACTTAAGAGAGAAGAGATGTGTCCACATGACAAAGGTTGTCTCTAATGTTACAAGAATGATGACCCAGCTCAGAGATCTTTGACTATTATCTGTAGGACGTATGTCTGTTTTTGGTTCAGAAGGGGCGGGACATCAATACAAGTGCTCCATTAGCCAATCCCAGGCAGCACAGTCACACACACACACACACACACACACACACACACACACACACACACACACACACACACACACACACACACACACACACACACACACACACACACACACACACACACACACACACACACACACACACATGAAGGTGGAGATGCTACGTCCATCCTTACAGTCATTGGTTAGTGTTATGACTTGCACAAGCTGAATTCCATTCACTTATTTGAAGGAGAAAGAAAATCTTCAAACCTGGTGACGTGGTGAAACGTGTGAGAACTGTTTTCATGCCCAGATACCGCAGGAGGAAGGTGAGGATTTCTTAATTATTTATAATATAATGTCGAGTAGGAGTTCATCAGAATTTCTCTGATGCTCATTTTAGAATCACACTCCCTCCTGGGTTTCCTGTTTTAAACATCTCATTTGGAACCAGCAATTACAATGCCAGATCAACGTCTTTATTTTAAGAACTATCTGCACTCAGTAGATACAGTACAGTAATTAGTCAGACCCCGTGGCAAACTCGCCATCTGGACTGGTGGGAGTTTTCCCGGTGGACCGGTGGACCTGCAGGCCGACGATGAGTCCAGCAACACCAATGAGATAAAACCGGAGTCCCTCGCTGCTGCAGTGAGCTGGCAGGCAAGATTCACAGAGCTGAGCGTGTGTGTGTGTGTGCGTGTGTGTGTGTGTGTGTGTGTGTGTGGGGGGGGGGGGTCAGAAGTTTATTATATCTCATGAGTCTGTCTTTACTTCTTATGCTGAGCCATTAACAGGCAGATAACGACAGCACTGTGCTTTAACTGCAGCTGAGCTGACCTAACAAACAAACATGGAAATACACAGTAACAAGAAAGTGAAGCTGATGAACTGATCAAACTCATACAAGTACACAACGTCCTCTGATTGATCCATTTATTCTGTGAAATGGTGCACTTTTTGTTTGATGTGTAAAAAACAATGAAAACGGTCAACGTTCCCAAAAACGTTATTACATTTCTCTGAAGGTACACGTCCAGTGCCATTTTATGCAGAGGTTTACATCAGGCTTTATTTTACCGGCTGAAAATATCCGACGAGAATGGATTGTTTCTATTTCCCCCTCTGAGCCGTACTGATGTTTAAAACTCCTGTACTTCATATGAACTGTAAACGTACACAGGCGCACACACAAAAACAAGTTAATTTCCTTAATTTCTCCTGTGTTGTCCATTTCTTCGTTTATCTTAAAATGTACTTATTTACAAGGAATATGCCCCCAATGTTCCCTCAGGCCTACATTCCCCCAGAATCAAGGCTGGCCCTTCTATAATGCACATTACATGTTGTTGCACACACCCCCTCCACGCACATTTTTTATGTTTTGGTTGTGGGACCTTGTATAGTAGTATTCTGCAGCAATGAATATACTGAGGGAACATAGGGCTGAGGGAACATAGACATACTCCCCAATTTATAAGCAATAAATCATCTTTGCATAGATGTTTGGTTACCTTGTATGCAAAAAAAATGACAACTTGGCCTGTTTGTGGCGCTGCAGGAATTCTTATTGAATGTCCAAAACATACAGAGCTTTCAGGAAAATGTTGACCCGTGGCTGCTGCCAGAGAAGACGTCTCTTTCAGCCTCCTCTTTGATCTGAAGTGTTAAGATATTCCTGCAGTGTAAGAGCTCGCTGCTTTCCTTTTGAGGTACTGTTCCTCCCTGCACCCCCCCCCCGTATATACACTGAATCAGTATATTCTCTGCGATGAGACAAACAGCTCATCTATAAATGATTCAAAACGTGATGTGTGCACCTAAGTGGGTTGATGTTCCTTCCACCACCTCCGTGTATTGTACTGAATCTGTTATTGCAGCATTTGAGTGAATCAAAGCGAAAGAAAAATATAGACTGGTTAAGATATTTATCACAGCTAGATATTTTTTTTTCACACTGTCTGCCTGTAAATCAGGACTTGAAAGGCAATTGAGAGAAACGGTTAATAAGAGACGGTGAAAATGGAAAATGCACCCAGCGTGACCGATGTGATTTGATACCAAAATATACAGTGTAAGCCGACATGACAGATTCTTTATCCAGGAACAAAGATCATCAATCCTGGAGCTGTTCCAGAGTTACTAATTCAGTGTGAACAGACTCCCTGCTGCACTGCACTGTAAGGACATCTTCATTAGGAGCTGATCATCATTATTAGCTGTTATATTGACGCCTGTGCTGCTGTCAATCAGGCCTCAGAGCTGATGTATCAGAGTGTGTCTGTTCTGCTCATCCCTAACGACCACACCATTGATTGGAGCTGCTTGCGATTCATTAGATTAATGAGTGGGAACAGGAGAGCATGCGTGCTGGATTCTGTTAGAAGGCCCCCAAACTAGACATGCATGCTGCATTACTTATTCTCTTTAACACATCTGCGACATGTTAGCAGAGCAACAGATGTCACTCTCTCAGCCGTCCTGTCAGTAGAACATCTTCATTAGCAGATTCAAAGGCGAGCCCCTCTGGCGGTGCACAAACAGCCATCAGCAGCAGCAGCAGCAGAGGCGCTTCAACAGTGTGGATAAAACAAGATAACCCCTCGTTCCCTACCATCATATTAGCATATCCTCTATTATTCATGCAGTTCAGAAATTGCCCCCTTTAAATTGTTTTAGGGAAGCGGTGTGTCCTGTGCAGGTACGTGAACTCGCTGAATAAAATATTTTGCTTTGGTTCCAGGGGAAACACGGGATTGTTTCACAGGTTTTAAGGGCAAAAATGGATCGAAAACAAGGAATATATTCAAAGATTCTTGTATATTCTTGTGATATGTAAAGCACCCTTCTTCAAATACTCAGAAGGAGATCCTTTAGAACCGTAAAGTCTCGTGTGCAAATGAAAGGCCTCTCTTACTATAGATAGATCGAGACCAGTTCACATAAATACTGCTCTTCCAACTTTCTGGGATTTTGGCCTTTGCTCTTCCTCCTTGAAGTGAAATTTGTGGACATACATGTTGGGCTTTTGTCATTTTGGTAGACTTAATATTAATACATCAGGGGCGGCTGCGGCTCAGTTGGCAGGGTCGGTTGTCTCTCAACCGGAGGGTGGAGGGTTCGATCCCCAGCTCCTGCAGCAACATGTCCGATGTGTCCTTGGGCAAGACACTTAACCCCGCCTCGTTGGCAGCATACAAATGCGTATGGGATTAGTTACTTCTGATGGTCTCACTACATCAACCACTGCCATCAGTGTGTGAATGTGTAGGTGTGACATGTGGTGTAAAAGCGCTTTGAGTAGTCAGAAGACGAGAAAAGCGCTATACAAGCTCAAGTCCATTTACCAAAAATGTCCCTTTGGATGGAAAAGGTTTGCCGACCCCCGCACTAAACCATCGGCACCTCAATCTCACCAATCTTTAGGTGTATAGAAGTAGTTTCAGGATTAAACCCCATCATTTGGGATTAGTGTTCATACACGCTAGTATCTGAATCAGCAGTCTCATCAGCATGTAATCAATACACACGATTGTATAGGTGAATTATAAAAAATATGTAATGGTACGTTAAATCTCAAGTAAGTACATGTGAAATATTTCACTAGAAACTAGCAGAATGAAATTAAAACGTGATGATATATGGCTTATAATAAAATGTGAGGATGGATTTTTCTTCGTTGGGTCCGTGCCAGGCAGCTGTCCTCCACCAGTGTTACCTCATTCCTCCTTCAGTGCTCTTTGGCCGTGTCAGACCACCGCTAATCTGTCTGCTCAATTAGTCAGCGCCATCCTTGGCTTTGATGGCAGGGGCTCTGCCAAGCCTAATTATATAAGCTTCATTTTTTGAGGCTTATGTCAAAGAGCTTGTCATTTTTTCCTGCACTTTGCTTGGGGAACAATTTCATCATCCTTTCAGGGGGAACATCTTTCGAATATCCAACTATTACCAGACTAATATAAAGATGAAAGGACAAGAACAAACCCAGGCATCGATTTCTTCCGAGTGGATGGCAGTCTAGGCGACAAGTAGTGTGAGGCTCTGAACTTTATTACTTCACGGAATAAGAGCTCTGCATCTGGGCTTCATGCACAGACTCTGAATGTAAATTCCTCCCCCTCCTACAGGCAGCTTTTAGATTACACTTATGTAACAGGGCTTTAGAGGTCTGTAGGAAAATGTGTCTGATTCAGGAACACACTTAAATTTGGCTTTATCACAGAATGACACAGCTGTCTATCATGCAGCAGGAACATTTTTGGACAATGGACACTTCAAAATGATCCTTCAGCAATGAAGTAGATTAATCATGTCTATACTGTTATTTTCAACGCCAGTTATCAGTGTCCGACGAAGGTTGTCACCACACAGATTGGAGCGCTCTTTTCTTTGAGATTACTACTTGTGCATGTACAATACAAGATCAGGGAGGAAATAAGAAGGTACACGCCAGACAGTTTTTAATTCCTAACCGATTTTAAAAAACCTTGGGAGGCCACAGACATAAGGACAGATTCAACCTATTGTAAAAATGTGAATCCTCCGATCAGACCGCGAGATCAAACACCTGACGTTTGTAGAAACGATTTCAAGGTGGAGATTCCACAGACACAAGATCTCGCAGAAACTCGCATGATCAAACATGACTTCAGAAGAAAAACAAATATGGAGGACGATTGACGTCGTCAGCTGGCTGTCTTGAAGTGTGTTCTGTTTTGCAGCAAAAAACAACAAAATGAGAAAAAGAATATGGGTGGAATCATGGCTGAGGAGATGCTATATGCTCTGGTTATAGACCCACCACGAGCTGGAGGTAAATTGTAAAAGTACTGTATGCAATGTCAGGTTGGAGGAATCGTAAATATCAAAAGGACACAAGAATAAAAAGCTAGAGAATAAAGTGGATCTTTGACAGCTTCAGGCAACAACACAAAAAATTAGGTGAGCTTTAACAAGGCAAAACATAACAGCAGAACGTTCTTTTTTAAATTCAAATGAAAATGAATGCTGGTTTGACTTGTGGTTGGGGATGTCTCTCAGGGTGCCCATAGTGGGTGCAGTGTGGTTAAGCTCGTACGGTTCAGGTCAAATTTGTCCTGTTTTGACATCAGACTGAAGAAAAAGTTCCATTATTTTCAACGGATGAGAGAAAGGCTTCAAACTAAGTATTCTTGAAGAAATGAACAGACTATCAATGTCCAAATTATGGATACACGCTGTGCATGTCCTGCTTTATTGTCTGTTTTTCACTTACTGGGGCCATAACTAGAAAATTAACATCAAGCAGCAGTTGAAACCATAGAGTAATTACGATTTCTGTTTATATATTTGTTTGGGGGGCTTTGTTTTTTATGTAGATAGGACAATGTATAGATTACTGGAACCCTGGCCGTCCGCTTGGAGGATTATAGCCTCCGCTGATGGGGCGCGACCTAACCACAAAGGCCATCTGTGCTCACTTATTTCGAAATTCTTTACACACATGCACAAAAATCCGAAAAATGTTTGGGGGGAGTGCAATCTGACAATTTTTTTCATCTTGACTTTACTCGCATATTTTCCTTCTAGCCCCCAAGTGAAACTTCATTGAGAAGTTGGGCTGAACCTTTGTGGGAACACAGCAGGTAATATTTAGAAAAATATCCGCGTAGTTCTAATAACACCAATGGATAATGTATTAATGGATGTGTGAAAGTGGCTATTAACTTATTTACAATTTAACTTCTTTTAACAAGAGGAGTCTCCCTCTGCTAGCAATGAAAAATAATGCAGTTGTCAGGCCCTTTAGGTTTCAGATTCAAAAGAGTACCTCTTACTCAACTTTTATGAAGAATAACAGTAAAGGTACCTCTATTTTAGTGGAATATTTTGGTGTTCTTCAACCTCTGACAGTGAGGAAACGTAAAGCTGACACAGCATAGCGTGTTTCAAGGTTGTGCAGAAATGCTCCCACCACCGTTTATATTCCAGGAGAAGACAGTCAGAGTGATATTGATTCAAGCTGGGAGGGAATGGAGGAGGTGGCAGGCTGAGAAAAGTGAGAAAACGAAGGCTGAGAGGTGCTCAGCTGGTGATGTACCCAAACAGGAAGCCCGGTGATTGTATAAGTGGATGTGATCAACGTTCCTGCTGTGGAGCCTAATCTCATTTTGAAGTGTCTCTGCATTAAACTGGTTTAAGTAGATTAAAAGCACCTGAGAATGGCTCTCTTTAAACTTTTACAATGACCTTGTTGACATGGGCTTTGGTTTAAACATGCAGGTCTTTCTTATTGTACTTTATGATTGTATTAAAACGTACAATACGTAGAATTGTTTTATAATGTTGACATTAACCTTAATTAATAAAAAATGAACTAAACCTGTGTTATACATATTTTTTTTGTGTTTGTACTTAAATTAACTTAAATATTTCCAACAGTAATCAAAGCAAGAGAAATCCTTCATTTTATAGTTGTAATAAGACGTGTCTTGTCATGGCGGCCATAAAGATTGTTTATGGTTGCTGTGGAAACACCGTATGGAGGAAGCGGGAGCTGCTACTGAAAGCGGCTGTAGTGTTGCTGTATGTGCTGCTGTGATAAAAATCTCAATGTATATTATACTTGGATACATTAGCTCGTCTGTAAATATATTCTCTTCCTCAGGTCTGTTTCACCCGGTCGCCCTGACTACGGTCAATGCAGAGTTCGTTTTCATCAGGTTATTGTATTGATGAAGAGCCCCCTGGTGGCGGAATTTACATACTGTGCCTTTAATATTTATTTATATAGGGAGACTTACTGTATGGAGAAAATAAAAAAAAATGGCCACAAACAAAAACCACAAACTCTTTGGTTACATAGAAATCAACAATCAACACACCTTTACACTTGAGCTATAAACTTTGCATTAGCGTTACTCCTGTACTTCTTTTTCCTCTTTCCTGCTTCTGATTTCTGACTTTTTTAAACTTTCTTTCTAGTATCCTCTCAGCTATAGGTTTGTCTATATTTGCTGACATTGTCTCTCTTGGCTAATGAAATAAACTAAGAAGATTTGTCCACCTCTTACTACATTGGCTGCTTTGTAGTTTTTAAAAAGGAAATTGGTGAAGAGGCTGTTTTAGAGGTAGATAGGTCTGTTTTGTTGAACTTTTATGAAGGACAGTTTTATCAGACAAATACAGTGGAGTCAGATACCTATGGAAACAACCACATTAACTAACTGTCTCTTGGTGAACAGAATTGTAACACATTCATATCACATTCCTAAGACATTTTTACTGGTTACTAAATGATCTGCAGTAAATGACGAGGAAGGCTTGGTCGTCTACCTGAATACTTCACAACCATCTGAAGGCCGAGAGCTCAGCCACTGTACCAATAGCTAGCAGGACTGCAAACTCCACATGGTGAAAACAGATTGAACTAGAAAAAGCTACACAGCAGAAACCTGCACGTTGTGGACTTTGTATTTGTGCGTGATGATTTCCATTGCGTTCAGCAGTTTAAACTGTTTTCCCCTCTGAGACCCCCCCGAAACTGCTGTGGCTTATATTCTGTATATTACGGTATTCACAATGTAGGTTACTATTAGTGCTGAAATACATTTTTTTGCTCATGATGTTCTCTGTACCAGTTGGGGCTTACTTAAGCAAACCACTTCCATGTTCACTAATTCCCAGATGCTCTGTACATTCATATATTTCTGATTTTTGAACACTAGCAGCAGGAAGAACAACCTGTTTGAAAGCCGAGTTCTACTTTAAGTGTTCTGTCAGATAATGAGAAGATTAATCATCTGCAGGAAAGAGCAGGCCCAGAGCGCCCGTCTCTGGAGGAAGAGGAGCTGCAGTGGTCTATAAAGAGAACACCGGGGTCCACAGGGGGCTCTGAGCTCTCTGTACTCTGAGTGTGTGTTGGCTGGAGACCGGGTAAGAGATACTTCAGCATCCAGGCCGTGCAACAAAAGAGTCCTGAGACCCGGCTACCACTCAAAAGCCGCGTTGAGAGAAACCAATATCATTACTGGCAATGCAAGAGTATGTGCGCTGAAAAGGCCAGCCCATGAATGGAGCCCGATGGGTTTTCAATGGGGTCAAGAGGGGCAGCACTGTAACGGCGTTGGCAGACTGCAGATGGTGGCGTCTCTTTGTTTTAGTCAGACTCTCATAACATTGTGTGAATGAGGCTTCTCTGTTCTACAAAGCTATTCACCTACATGAATACCTGTGCTGGGGATAACCTGCAGTCTACCTACAGTGTTTATATTCCCACATAAAGCATTCTGGGTGATTGCTAACAATGTAGCAAAGAAGAACAGAGAATACATGGTTGATTATAAACCACTGAAATAGAACAACATACCAGAGTTTGGTGAGACGTAGGCTTGATACATTTTTAACTGATACAGTATATTCTGTTTTTAAATAGATGTATTGGTGTGAGATCAGCTGCACCATAGCAACAGCAAATTCACACGAGATAAATAAAGTTCTAGCTAGTTTAAAATATTTGTAAATGTATGAGAATTACTTTTTGTGTAATGTGTACTGTAACGGAAGGGCCATGGCGTCCATCCTGCAATTTCACCAGCCGGTTCCCTTGCACATGTTTTGGCTCAAAATTACGCCACCAGCCCAATATGTCATTACTTAATGTTTTTGGCTTCATTTATGGAAGGAGACGGAGAAGCGCTGTCTATGAATATACAGTTGATGTGTTTAACCTTAAAATGTGGCTGAGATTCTAAAGATTAAAACCATTAGCAACCTGGAACAGATTCACAACATTATTCATTGGTTTACCATTTGAGATTCCAATCGAGAGCATGAACTCTTGGAAAATGGCCACTTTGTTAATATGGTCAATTCCCAATCTAATTGGTTTAACTTCATTATTTAATATAACTAAACCCCAGAGTTTTGGCTGGAATACATCTACCCTGGAAAAGATTGCCTCAACATGGACAGGGTTGGGGGAGGGAGGAAGACACGCCCACTCACTCCTTTAAACCATCACCATCAGTCTCAACATCAAACAGTCTTACTTTAAAGACTGATTAGCAACGACTCGGGAGGCAGCAATGACACTTGAACGACAGAAATGGGGATTATAGTCGAGGACTTCTCTTCTCCAGAGTCTCTTTTAGACCCTACGACCACGTTGGTCCAGTCATAGTAATAGTCCTGAGTATCAGTTTCAACTGTTAGCACAGGCAGCGAGTGCTGTAGACAGCGGATGGAGAGGACAGGGGGACGTCTCTGATTGGCAGACGATGCCCCCTGGAGGATTTGAATGTTCTTCAACATTTCTAAACAAATAGCCATGATTGTACACTTTACAATCGCCATCTTTCACAATAAGTCGCCTAGAATTCTTTTCAATATTTTCTAGCTACAAGAAGTGCTCCTGTGCACTGAGCTCTTTCTCTTCGCCACAATTTGCTGAGTCGGCTGACGTATGCAGTTTTTAGGGTTTGTTGTTGAGAGCTGACACTATATACGTCACCAAACACCAGATCAGCCAATAGAAATATTCAAAAGCAGTAACCGGGTTTCAACCTGTAGAGGGCAGTTGCTGTGCATGTTTCTAACACAGTATGTGGATTTAAATACGTTGTGCTCAAATGCCGGGATTTGGACCAGAATGATCAACAGTCTTAGTTTGTACCGATATACAGAGGCTTTCAGCTGGAAAAAATTGGTCTGGAGGTTTAGTTACTCTTCATGAATTAAACTTTTCAAATGTTTTTGGAGGGAGAGCTCCAAGCCTGAATGTCAGTAACAGCCACGGCTTTAATTACTTTGTATTTCACATATGAGGACATTGAACCTTGAATCTTTGTCCAAAACCCAAGTTTCCTTTTATCATCAAGAAACTGTGATTTCATCTGTCCTTTATTTGACAACAACGTCTTTGGGGCTCAAACAAGTTGAGCACGAGGACAAGGCTGGCCATATTTAGTCATCGTTATCACAAAGCAAGTCCTCCGTCCTCGTCTGGATCTGAAGAGCGACCCTCACGCCTCAGACTGTCAACTCCGACGATCTCGGCATCACCGCTTCATAACAGAACTCAAACAAACAGGTTACAACAGCAAATGTACTGAGAGTCGCACAAAGTCTCTGGCAGTGGCACAGACAGAACTTTCTTTTGAAATGAAGATCAAAGCTGCGTCGGCAGCGTCGGGCCTGGCAGTGCACAGAATATTCATGAATACGAGACATCTGTCAGCTACTAGACAGCGTCGCAGGAAGGCAGGCAGGCAGGCAGGGAGGGAGGGAGGTGACATTTGTCTCCCAACAATGAGGGCCGGGCTTCAAATAGGGAAGTGAGTAAACATCCTAAGAGCAAATGCATGGGTGCTTTAAGTCGTCTCAGAGGGAGTTTAGTCTTATCAGGGTTTGAAAACAAAAACTGCGAGGCTTCTGGCTCCTATGTGTTCTGTGACTCATGACAGTTTTGCATAATACCTATTTCACTGTGTGATTGTACCATTATTTATATGACCTCTTTTTTCTCAAATGTTCATCTCCCTGAGTCTGCAGAACATCGTCCTTCCTCTGGGCACTGTGAGCTGAATATAAAGTCACGAGCAATGTCATCCCAGATTTAATTTTCATATTAATAAAGACCTTTCACAAAGCGTCCTCAGCTGTGCACAACTTTACAGCCAGGAAAGGGGAAATAACAAGGATCACACGCTCCGGTTACCATGGTGCTTTGGTGTGAGGTTCCAGGGATGTAATTTTTAGAGGACGGTGGTCACCGGCAGAGATGATGCTACAGAGAGAAACCAGCACCTGCTGGGAGGCTGGTAGTCTGGGGGACAGCCAGCAGGTCTGAAGAGGTCATATCTGGAGGAGTATGACATCCAGCAGTGGCCATCCTACTCCAAACACCTGTGATAGTATGGAAAGAGAAATGTCAGCACTATGGAGCTGTAATATTTTCTGTGTTTTCTCCATGTGGGTACAGAGGAAGCAAGCGTTTTTTATCCTCAGTAAACATAAAATACTCAACAGTTAATATTATTTATCTTTTAAACTTTAAGGGTTAAATGAAGACCCGATAATTCTCTCAGTTATTGATTTTAACAAGGCCAGCAGCAGCGTTTAAGTCTATTAGACGCTCTGAAAAATGATCCACCTCTGAAGAAGTTTTAAAAAACAACACACATTTATCTTATGTGAAAGCCTCTTTAATTTTAAAACCACTGCCATTTTGAACATGTTTTTGGTTCTTTATGTCTAATGGGCGGCAGCAGCTCAGTCTGTAGGGACTTGGGTTGGGCACTGGAGGATTGCTGGTTCAAGTCCCAGTGCAGACCAAAAATATGGAAGTTGGTCTGGTGGCTGAAGAGGTAAGAGGGCACTTCCCGAGTACTGCTGAGCAGCCCTTTAGCAAGGCGTTGAACCCCCAACAGCTCTGGTTCGCTCCCTGTGTGTCGCAGTGTGTAGCAGCCCCACTCTGATATCTCTCCATTAATGCATGCACAAATGTATAGAATACAATTACAAAAAGAAGGCAGTAAAAATATACTACAGACATTTGTGAACTTGTGGTTTACGTGTGGGAACCAGTTATGAAACAGACTGTGATGGCTGCATCCTAATCTTTGGGGTTTAAACACATCTGATGAGAAAGCGTTAACTAAAAATCCTTATTTTTTCCACAGGGAGTTTTAGGATTTTATTCTGTCAGAAAACATCACATCAAAAAAAAAAGTATTACTTTCTTCAAAGTCACCAGAGTCCATTGACATACACGATAATCACACCATGCAGAAAAATTAACTTTCTGGTCTATTTATGCCACGAATCTGTGATTGTGTAGTTTAACGTTGTATGATTTATTTATATAAAAATGTATTTAACCAGGAAAACCTCATTGAGATTAAGAATCTCTCCCCGATTCCTGACTCTCTCCACTGTCCTATCTCTAAGGCTGCACTCACACGAGGCAGTCCTTACTGTGCCTAAGCACGCTTCACCCTCAAAGTCCATTTCGTTTGTCTAGTGTGATTGTTTACTTCCTTGGCCCTGGCACGGTTTGAAGAGGTGTGCTTCAGCAGGGTACAGTTCTCAAGCACGAGAAGCAGCACGGGTACACAACATGGACATGAAGTATAATCGATCCCAGCCTCCTTTATCGAGAAATCCCAGAGTGTTCGTTCTGTATCTGACTAAAATGACTCAAAATAAGCCAACAAGTCAGTAAAGTAGCTGTCATGCTCTCTGTGTTGTTCTCTGATGTGCGGACGCGGACTGGAGAGTGAACAACTCTGTCTCTGAGGAACGGCCTAGTATTCTGTATTTTGACAGCTTTGTTGAATTATTTGGCAATCATTCATTTTGCTCTGTTTTCAAGGTTCAAAAAGGATAATGCAAGGTTCAATGTTATATTTACAAAATACTGAAAGCTATGCAGGAGCAAACAATGCCAATCATCAGCCGTCATATGTGAGGACTGTTCAACAATTCTACATTTCTGGGCAACAATCCACAAAACTTTGGAAGGCATATTTAACAGGAAAATACCCTCTGAGATTTGATCGTACTTATTTGATAAAGTTGATTGCATTGCTGGGCACTTTATTTATTTATTTTCCATCCAAATATCTGCTAGTAAGAAAACCACAGCTAGACTTTGGCCCATAGACTGCAAATATGAATGGACGAAGCCTGAGTGATGTCACCCATCTGTCACTGCAGGGGGCTTTGGAGGCTCATCGTCAGCAGCCGCCATGCTGGAAATGCTGTCTCACCCTAACTTTCAGTCAACCTAACGACAGGCTGAGAACTAGAACTGAGGCGGGCTTTAAGCCTCTTGATAAACTGTTACACCGCGCCCACCAGTCAATCATGTCAGCCACGAGCCTAACTATGGATAACACGAATCATTCATGAAATCAAAACAGAACTATTTTTAAACAAACATTTAATTAACTTTTAATTTATTTATTTATTTTATTTATTTATGCTCCTTAATGTTCTGCTTTGAAACAGAAACATATTCTGTCTTCCTACATGCTAATAAAACTCGTAACAAACGTCCGTGTTATTGAGTAAAAAGTGTGAAAAAAGAAAGGGTATGGAGGACAAGAAGATGTATATTATTGCTGCAGACATCACTCACTGTAGACCCTTTATGCTCTCTGTACCTGCACAGCTATGTGTCTGTAAAATGTTCTCAACAATGCTTTAAATAAAGAATTGTAAAAAAAAATCTTATACTTTGAAAAGTCTTGTTCATGCAATTAGAAGGTAAAACGCACCATGACTAGATGACACAAACACTAAAAAGGATTCAAAAGCAGACTCTGAGGGGCGGCGTGGAAAAGGGCCGGTTTATTAAACAGTCAGGGTTCGGTACACAAAAATCCAAAAAGCTCAAGCAAACAAACCCGAGGGAAAAGTCAAAGGCAGGTTAAAAAGGCAGGCAAAGTCATACAGTAAAAAAAAAATCTAGTATGAGGCAACACTGGGGAATACACAACAAACTGGCAGCAAAAGGGAGGACACACAGAGACTAAAAGCACAGACAAAATCAGCGGATAATGAGATGCAGGGCTGGGCTGACACACAAGGCGGGAAACATGAGGAGCAGGATCTGGAAGACAGAGAGAAAGGGTACATCTCAGTTCCCTTAATTGCATCCAAGTGACCTCCAACTTGCCTCCTCCACTTGCGTCTTAGTCCCTCCCACCAGAGATGCAAGGAAACGAAGCAGAGGAGAGAGGAAATGAGGAAATCTGTTTTAAGAGACATGAGACGTCCTTTCCTCTGTAGCGTCATGAAGCGACGTCTGTTTGTGACGATGACATCAGCTGATCACGTTCAGCTGTCAGTCGGCTTTAACAGCTGTTTATGTCCACACAAACACACACTGTATTATTTCTAATCAAATACACAGTAACAGTGTTCAGTCTGTGTACTTTACCTGATAACACATGAAGAACAACCTGCAGTCTGCTAATAACCATGGGGACAATTTCTACTGACAAAAAGATTTCATATTGAATTGTCTATTTATTATTTGTATTAGTTTGGACTTATAATTGGACAATGCACTCTGTATTTTATAAACACAGATATTTATGTCTCAGGAATACTGACAATGATTGATTAGGTTCTAAATGATAGAAACTTTATGAAGGTAAATAAGTGTGAATGTAAAACGTGTTTGTGACTGACAGACTCCCTCTGCATCAGACTGTCATTCTCATCATCATCATCACACATTCAAACAGTCTGAGGGATCATGAACATGAAGGAATCATTTCTGAACACTTCATATTAACACACTGTTTGACATGAATCAAAAAACTAATCAAATGTCGGGAGTGATCGGCCTACACTCTTTTTGATTTTATAGAACTGATGCTTCATATTTGGTTGTTAATCTTCATGTCAGACACTTTTTAATCCCAGCTCATCACAGACCGACTCTTTACAAACTGACAGAGGTTTAAATGTCCGAATCTGTTTAAATGTCCGATGGTCCGTTTAGCGTCTTTTTAATGTCCGTCTTTTCTCCGGTATTAAACTCCGCTCATGTTGATAAGTTTCATTGAAGTCTGATCCGCTGCAGCGTCCAATCAATGAGTGATATTCGATAAGGGGGCGTGTCTGTCAGTAAAAAGACTTCCGTAAAGACAGCTCTCGTGTTTCCTCGGTCATCGCTCCTCGGATCTCCCTCCTCTCTCCTCGATCCTCTCTCCTCCTTTCAGTATAAGAGCTTTGGGACGATCCTTAACATGGCGGGTCTAGAACTACTTCCGGTTCGGCCGAGGAGCGAGGACCGAGGAGATAGTAATTAAGAGAACTGAGATGCAGGGAAAGGTGAGTACAAAGTAAAACAGTTAATGACAATGATAAAAAATTAACAATAAATGAAACAGAAAAACACTTTACGTCTGGACGGAGCGTCACTGGAGGGTATTTGACTTGAATTACTTCATTAATTTATATCTAAAATATTTATGCATGTCTCTGGAAATACTTCTGTTGTCTGTTTGCTTACATTACTTTCTTCAAAGCCACCACACTCCTTTTGTCAGAAAAGTCGCTGGTCTTGTATCGCTTTGATGTTTGAAATAGTTAGGCTGCTTCATACAATTCAGCAAACAGTTTCAAATCTATCTGTTCCTGACTGTATTCAAGTTCGAGCCACACAGCTAAAATGATGTCTGCCTTGTTTACAGCTTACCTGACTGTGTACTTTGTTAGCTTTCTGAATTAGCTGGCTAATGTTAAGATCAAATATTCTCCTCACCTTCACCTTTAATGTGGTCAGTCTGTGAAACCTATAGAGAAGCTTTTAATCATTTGCAGCTCAAACAACTCTGCATTTCTCTGATACTGGCCTCAGTAAAAACCCTCATTTTAGCCTCTGTAAGACATGTTGTGTCTCTGCCATGTTCATCACATTTTAGAGTCCCATGGAAACACTTTTGTTGTCGTCTGCGCCTCTCAGGAAATGGTGAAGCGTTTCACAGAACTGCACTCTGAGTAAAGCTCCCCATGTTTTTGTTTGCAGCAGAGAGTCCTGTTCAGCAGCAGGACGTCAGTCTGTCTCTCTCTGTTTTTGCAGAAACTCTGTTGTTTTGCAGTTGTTGACGTGACGTTGTGTCACGTTTCCCGTCAGGCTAAATTACGGTGATATGATTTTGTTTGGTCTGAAGCCTCTTGACACTGTCACCGTGAAGTGGTAGTTGCCAAACTGCCTTGTCATGGTATGAATATTTCATAGGCGTGTACAAACAGCATGACACCGGGGGTACACAGTCCTCTTGTTATTTTTTCACAAGTTAATTAGTCCCACTAAGCAATTAGAATTTCTGATTAGGTAAACAATGAGCATGAAATGGGTTTCTCAAAACCTTTGCATCCCCAACATATGTGTCTCCGCTGAGAAGAAATGAATGAATTGTTTATGCGTTGCATCTATAGAAAGGTCTCCAGTGGGTCACGTTTAGCTTCCTCTGCCAGTAAAAGTAAAATGTGTTCAGACTGTTGCAGTGAAAGAAGTGTAGAGGTGAGGACGAGGAGAAATCCAATCAGCCCCTGCACTCATGGCTGGATTGCTTCATTTATACTCAATCCAACAAAACACACAGAGGCTAATTAGCACCACACTGACTCATCCATCCGTCTACTTAGACCACGGCTCTGCTGCTAATTGGTCATTGAAAAAGAGGTTCAAAAAGCCCTCTTACAATAATATTCTGACCCTCTGTTATTTCCCGTGTTCAGCGCTCTCTAATAAAGCTAATTGATGAAGCTGATGTGAAAATGTAGTTCCACTGTAATAATCACGGCCGAGCATAACTTGACCTCTCATTGGCTGTTATGCCCCGTCGAGGGGAGGCCAAGACCCAACATGAAAAAAGTCCCAGATCCCTCAGGTCCAAAGCAGCCACAGACACTTTTTTCAATGATTTACCACAACGTGATTTATTTACAGTAATGAAATAGTGTACTGCAACATGTGAGTAAATAATAATGAATGAAATTTGGTGTTTGGATTTCAGCATGATGATAAGAGGCTTTTTAGTAGGTCTTGGCATTATACATACCAATTTTAGTGCATGTAAGTAAAAGCGTAGCGAGGGGCCGAGTTTTTGAAAATTTCAAGGGGGCGCTGTTGACCCATCTTGCAAAAGTTGTCCACTAAACTACCAAAATATAAAATCTTTCGCTACGCTTGACGTGCTTGCCAATTTTAGTGAGTTTTTGGCACGTTCAGGCCCCCAAAATGCGAAGAAAGAAGAAAAATTCCAACAGGGTCCTGGATACGAGGTCGGTGCTCGGGCCCTAATTAGAATAATCTTCAGGGTGAAGACCCCACGTACCTCAGAGCTGAAAAAGACTCCGAAATAGAGCTCATCAGTGTGACTCCGGAAGTAAAAATTCCAACATGTTTTCCATAGTGAGTTTGATTATTAGCCATAATGTCACAACCATCCAAAGGACACTGACCACGAGCTACTTGAGTGTGAAACGATGGTATATGCTCTTGGAGGAAACACAAGTTTGTATGACATCAACCTCGAAATAAGTAAGTAAGTACATGGTTCATTCGCAAACTCTGGGAAAATAACTACACTACCCACAATCCTAGAGTGTGGGACGTCTCTGGTTGGTGGAGCTGTTACCATGGAAATGTAACTTTTTTTGATGCTGAATCAAATGTCTTGTAGTCACGAGTATTTGGGTAGCTGGTTGACCTGGTTCCAGGATTGATAATGTTGATAAAAGGTTTTCCTGAAATGTCAATGGAGGATTTGAACGGGGAAGTTTACTTCAAGAACCAGAGCTGCCAAAAAATCACTGTGAAGCTCTAATGTAAAGCATCTGAAGTGTTCTGAGGTCAAACTACTGATTTTGACATTGGAGTCTGGTGGCTTTAAAGAGAACGATGTAGCAGATATTTCTTTCCTTTTTTTTAAGATTTATTTTTGAGCATTTTCTGCATTTATTGGAGAGACAGGACAGTAGATAGATTCAGAAATCAGGGAGAGAGAGAGTGGGGAATGACATGCGGGAAAGGAGCGACAGGTTGGATTCGAACCTTGGCCGCCCACCTGGAGGACTACAGCCTCCATATATGGGGCGTGCGCACTAACCACTGTGCCACCAGTAACAGCTATTTGTGCATCACATTCTTTATCAAAAGCTTTATCTCTGTAGGGTTCCCGTCTGTAGTGATTTACGATTCTTACAGAAACAATCTGAGCCTGTCATAATTTGATCGAGCACATTGTCATT
This sequence comes from Tautogolabrus adspersus, assembly GCA_020745685.1. Classification (NCBI taxonomy): domain Eukaryota; kingdom Metazoa; phylum Chordata; class Actinopteri; order Labriformes; family Labridae; genus Tautogolabrus; species Tautogolabrus adspersus. The sequence continues at coordinate 7,403,180 of CM036543.1, read as the reverse complement.
AATGATTGCAGTGCAGCCAGTACAGCCTGTTTCACAGCTGCAGGCTGAAGCAATCGACTGAAGCAATACCAACAATTATTTGCATTTTTTTATTCATTCAGAACGCAAAATATGCACACAAGCAAATATAATCAAATAAAAAAAGAGTGACATTTTTAAATTACCATTAATCAAAATTTCTAACACGAGAGGACAGATCGGGAACAATAAGTCATGTATAGAACTGTTGCAGCATCCATAGAAGAATTGTTTGTGATGGGTTTAATGAAGATCTTTTTTTCTGTGACCACTTAGAGCAGAACTTCAGTGTTAAACACTGAATTGTACACGAGGAGGAGGGAGGACTGCTAATAGAAGATGAATGTTCTCTGTTCAAACACTGAACCGGGCAGTTTAAATTCATGAAGTCGGAAAACTGTCTCTTTAAAGCCACAGCCGTGCTCTCCTCTGGTGTTTCTGCTCCCTCTATTTCCTCATCACACTGATGTATATGCATGAAGAAGAGCTGCTTCAACCTCGGTGGCAAAATTACCGTCGAGGACCGAGGTCTGATATGACAGGTCACCCATCACATTTGTATTCATGAGCAGGTAAATGAATGCATTGATGAATAAATGCATAACAAGAATACACTAAATTGTCGCGTAAATGTCAAAGGATGCGTGATCTGCTGAAGCTTTGTGATTTCAATTCACGGAAAAAGGGGAGAGACGGAGTGGCTTCGGAGTGGTGTAAATAAAACAACTATGAGCGTCATAGCTTCAGCTTTGATGAAGACATTATGAGGTATAAAAACATCCATGTTGACTGTGAAGAGCGTTAACGGACCAGCTTTGAGGCAGACATGTGAGGGGTCCAACCTGTCTGCCGTGCACTGTGTCCTTGTGCACACACTTACTCGGTTAGTCATCGAGTTATCTCTTTGTTTGGGGCTTTGTGTCTGCTAGGATGGAGACATAAGGGCTGTGTGGTACATCCAACAGCAATCTGCTCTAACAAGATGGCTCAGTTTGTATACACGCTTATCAGCGCGTCAGGCAGCAGGACGAGCCTTTGACTGTTATTATTCATGATACAGGATGCCTTTGATCTGGGCTCTGGCGCTCTGCAGAACCCTGCATAACCTTCCAGCAGCAGCTCCTCTCAGAAACAGCTCACCCATGCTGCCAAGGCCACTCCTTTAACAAGACTTGAGCTTTCATGTTACTCATGGTGACTGCTGTGTGAGGGTCCGCCCAAATGTCCTCCCTTTTGGCTGGGAAAAAGCATCTTATCTATTCATGACAGTTAATTTTTCAATACCGGAAAAAGGAGGGAAAAAGGTTTTGCGGCTGACCTGCAAAGATAGCAAAATAATGTAAATAACATTTAGTCTGACAACTGCAGTCTAAGATCTGAGGAAACCATACAGCTGTAATGATTGCATAGCAATAGCTGCAGGAAAATACACCCCATCAAAGTGTTTCTTATAAAGGATTTTGTTTTTTCCACTTACAGGTTATCTCAGTGTTTTTTTTAAGTATCTGCAGCATTGCAGAAAATGTCCCCATAGGTGCAAGACGCCAATAACTTTCTGTTTAAGAGTAAGATCAGCTGCTCCAGACAGGTCGGGTGATTCTGTTTGAAATTTCGGTCATACGGCTTCACACACACGCACAGTGAGAGTAGAGCCACGAGCAGACTCCCCATCAACGTCTGAAATCACCATGACAACATCAGCTGTTTAATCTCCCAACCTCCTCCTGTCATGAAAGAAACATTGGCAGTATTGGAAATATCTGCACAAATATAACTCTGCAAGCATCTACAGCCAGTTTTTTTCTAACTGTTTGCATGTAGACTATCATGTTTGTGTATTTTACCGTTAGTTAAGTTATTGTGACTTTTGATACAACCTGTTTTAAGATGGAAAAGTTGCTTATTGTTGCTTTAAGGCTCTTTGTTTCTTGTTTCAAGGCTGCAGTAACATTTTCTTTCAAACGTTTCTCATCTCCTAATAAATGTGCTTGAAGCTCCGAGACAGTTTTATCAGTAAGAAGTGAGTTAGCCGAGTCATTTGAAGTGATTCATTTCTTCGAAGTATTGACGATGCAAGGAAGCAGAAACTATTTAATTGTGACACATCGCTCTGCACAGAACGTCTGAGTACTTTCCAAAGAATTAGAGCTTTAGGTAATGTATTGAACGACCATTCGATTGATTTAAGAACGTGCAGAAAATGTATTTTAATGGCAGACCAATATATTTAAATCTTCTTAGAAAGTATCCGTGTGTATGTAAATGGGAATACTTATAATTCTTACAACCGCCTTCACAGAAATCATGCTCTTCAACATTTTTAATTTCAAAACTTCTCTTTTGGGTAATATCTGTCTCTGAAAAGTGAGCCCGGGACAAAAAAGACGATTTGCACACTAATAATTTCAGTTGGACTTCAAGTATCAGGGCTGGTGGTTGTGTGAAATACTTGACATTCAGCGAGCTACCTCCCTGATCTTTGAAAATTAATCAACCCTCCTCGGTTCGGCTTTTGTTTGTTTGGATTGCTCCTGGATGGAAATTAGTTTTTCGGATGATTAATGCTGCAGAGGTTTGCACGGTGGTTATAAAAGCAAAGTCTGTGTTTAGTTTTTTTTACTCCGTGCGATCGCAGGAGAGATCAAAAAAGCTTGTGGAAATTTAGGAGGTGATGCCAAACATTAGTCACATCCTGATATGAGGATCCTCCCATCGCGGCCTGGAAAGTCCACCGTCTGATAAAAGTGACTCCTGCTCTATAACATCCTCCCCGATCCTGTAATTGGTCAAGGCAGACAGGCCAGGCTGTGAGATTGTGTGTGTGTGTGTTTGTGTGGGTGTACACAGCTCTTCAATCAATAGCAATTACACAGTCACATCGCTGATTGCTGACCTCAGTCACTAACAGAGTGTGTGTCGATGTGTGTCATGTTTCTCCGCAGGTCGACACGCCGTCAGTGTGTGTTCAGTCCGGGCTTGAACGCTGCAGGATCAGTGATAAAGGTACAGTCGAGCTTGTCTCAGCAGTTCAGCAGAGCTTTACAGATCAGCATCGGATGGGGATGAAAAATTCATTCAAACACGTCCTCGGTATACAAGCGTGCTTTAGTCGACAGGGAGAACAGATAGTGTGTTGATAGTTATGCGTCAGGCTGCACTGTGCACAAGCTCATCTGCACAAACAAAGCAGATTAGTCCATTAGTGAGACCGACAACACACAGACACACTGTCAGGATGAAACAAACAGCAGAGAATCGGATCTGTGAGACTCTTCAAATGGAATTACAGAGATTATCTGCTGCGTTGTCGTATCAATACATGTCAATTAAGCCACTGTAAGGGAGATTGATACACAAGTTAACCAACAGGGAGTTTAACAACCTTTTTAACAAACACGCAGCCAGGATGTATCTTAAACTGAACTTATATTTACATTAAAACAGAGATAATTGTAGAAAGAAGGTCTGTGTTTGTTCACAAAAAAATGCATCAAATTGTTTGTGGGATTGTGAGATGCGTCATTCCTTCACTCTCAGAAAAAAATATGAATCTTGCCTGAGACCACCTCTTCAAGAGGACTCGGTACCAGAGTACTGTATGGTATGAGTACGGTACATTTGTGTTCACACTGATCTAATGAACTGGACTTTGGGGTCAACTGTAAGCCCTAATGTCAAACCACCCTTACTCGTCTTTAACAACAAATAAACCTACTTAGTACAGGTGCCTTTGTAGATGAATATATCACATTATGACTGAACAAGGTAATCTACAAAATATGTCTAATTAAACATGAGATGGAGGGCTGCATGTCAATTAACATGCTTGACATTACTGCGGGTCAAACAATACAGAAGTCATGTGCAAATCACAGTTTGTTGTTAAATGAGTAACTTAAATATTTCTAAACATACCACATACAGGCACACCTTCATTCCTGGGACCTTGTAGTCACCATGAGTTTGTTGGGAACCTCAAAGTTAAAAATGTATTTCTGCTTTATTCTAACAACTGAACATGAAGACTCTCTTCAGTGAGATAAAGTTCAGTCCCGTTTTTTATTTGACGTTGTAAATACATTTTTGTAACTTCTAAAACGTGCAGGTTTATAAGAGAAAACATATTTCTACCTGTAAAATACATAAACTGTGCACAGAACATAAAATGCCACTGTTGGGTTTTTACAGGTTTTTTTTATGAAGTGTTGGTCAAGGAGGATGCTCCATCATTTAGCTGTGAGGATGACATTTACTCGTCGATAGCTGATGTTAATAAAAGTCCAGTATTGACAAACCAATACATCAGCCGGGCTTACATAAGCTGCAGCAGTTTGACAGCTTGTTTTTGGTGGAGTCTGAGGCTTTATGTGAAGTCTGTGCATTCATGATAAACAGTGCAGCCTGGACCTCACACAGCTGCCTCAGATGTGGTCAGTTAGTGTGTGTGTAGGTGTGTGTGCATGTGTGTGTGTGTCTGTGTATGTGTGTGTCGGTGTAGGTGTGTGAGTTGTGCAGTAGCACTGTAAAGCTCGGGAGAGACACACAACCTGCTATGCGTCAGTCCCAGCCCCCCTCAGCTGTCTCTCTTCAGCCTTAGTGGACATGGCAGCCTGCTCACAAGCATTTTCCTCCACAGGGACATTTACCCCAACCACACACACACACACACACACACACACACACACACACACACACACACACACACACACACACTCATTCACAACAGCACTCTCCTAGCCCCACTCGGATCAAAGCCGTCCACACAGTAAATAAACAAAATCAAAATGGCCAACAAAAGAGGCGGTAACAGCTCTGGAGACGAGAAAAGAAGAAAGACTTGAGGAACAACAAAGCGATGAAGGCTGTTGGCGATGGGATCACACACACATCGGAGAAATCTGATGGGCGCTGCGCTGTGTGAAAACGCAAAGGTAAACATTCGAGAGAAACCGCCAACGATGATGTCATCTATAGTAGCACACACACACACACACACACACACAGGAGAATAAAATATATGATGCAGATTATTGATGTATAAGAGATGCCTTTGAAAAACAGCCTGAAGTCGACTACAAAGAGTCCACGAGGAGCTTTTAGTGCAAAATCAGCACATCGGGAAGATGTGACGGACAGGAGGGGGGGGCTGGGTGATACAGAGATCTGTTATCAGACTTAAATATATGTGACCAACACTGCATCTCTCTTATGTTGAATACATTTGAATTTATAGGAAAGCATTATCTACTCTCTTACTGAAAGTGAGATAAGACTATTTATACTAACAGGTGTGCATAAAGACGGAGGCAGGATGTAGTTCACCTCTCTCCAATGATTCTGCAGATGAAGGCAGAATCAGGAGGCAGACGTTTACTGTATCAGAAACAAACAGGTTTCTGTTGGTTCCTGAGAAGTATTGACCAATCAAGAATCAGGTAGAAGTGATTCTTTGTTGGAAAGGTCCCTTTGGAGACCAAAAGAGGGGAAAAGTTCTGCACAAAATGTAAACCAGGAACCCATCAGCTTCATTTGACACTAATTATCCTACATATTTCCACAAAGGGAGTTAATGTATTAACTTAGGTTCGGGAGCAGGACCACGCCCAAACTACACCTCCAATCACCTGACAAGCCTACTTATACTGAGCCATCCCACTCCACACCGATTGTCTCAGTTCTTCGACGACCCACCCTCCCTTCCCTTCCTCTCATGCACTCAACCTCCTTCCTCATACCTCCATCTTGTTCCTCTAAATTCTAGGTACAGTCTGGGGCCATGATCAGCTCGGGCAGAACTACGCTTGAGACGGTTCCCCCACTCAGTCTCCCTCTGCCCTGCAGTCAGTTCATCCTTCCAGACCAGCAAACCGACAACATCCTCCTCCATCATAATCATTACCTTAGCATATATTCATCTGTGTCATCATTCACATGATCTATCATTAAATACTGTATCTAAATCGTCTATGGTTGTGGCGTGGTCCTTGCTAGTGAACCAATAGCACATAACAATCCAGTTGAAGAAGTCATACCTTATCGGACAATGTTTCTTAATAAGGCACTGACATCAGTACTCGAAAAGTTGTGTAAGAGTGCTCTCGAGTGTTTTTAGAATTTGGTCTTCGCTAAGAACAAATCCAAGATAAGAAAACTTTGGTGAATGTCAGGAAGGAATTCGTTCTTTGAACCAGGAATGGTCTGTGAACGAGTACCAATGCACTCTTATCCTCTTACCATGGGCTTTGACATTTAACAAGGGAATTACTTATAAAAACCGAGCTGACTTTTTCTATTCATTCAACTATATTATCTTATTAATCTAACGCAACCTCAAACAATGGCAAGCAGAGGAAAGAGGAAGTGCTGACTTGGATATAAAACAATAGTTATCCACATATCCTCTGGTTTCACTGGAAGCTCTGAGATCTTAGCCGTCGTTCCAAGGAGCTGAAGATTGTTAGAGTTCAGAGATTTGGAGGTGGGTAGTTTATTTCCTCCATTCAATAATCATTTTGTAATATGTATAGATGTAGTAGTATGCATTATCCCTTATCTCCACATGTTAATGATGACAGGCTAATGTGCAGTTCACGTGCCTGACCCCATACAGTCGTTTACTCGACGATTCGTTCGCCAGAGTCTCAGTCGACTGCCAGTCTCACGGTCGAGCACACAGATCATTCCATTCCAGCTTTATGAGGATATTTAACGTCTAATTTACATAGATTTGTCTGTTTTCTCCAAATACTTCATGACTCAGAGCCTGTCTTGGTATGAATATCCCCTTATTAATATTTTTAATGTAGTTCTGAAAACCACTCGTACTTTAAGTCAATTTCTTTAGTGTGAGCATGAAGAAATCATCCCGAAGTATTGATAGAAGCAGTATATCCATGTTTAGAGAATTTCATTGGCTACTAGTAATGTCAGTCATCGGCACAGTCGCGTGCAATCGGCCGTCAGAACAGGGGGAGGCACCTCCTTTCAACAAAGGCCCTCATTGGCTGTTATAGACTGTTATGAGGTGTCATCAAAAGGTCAGCGGATTAGCAGAGTTTTTTTAACAGTTAAGTGGATCGTTACGGATCTAATGTGTTTGGATTCAATCTTTAACTGGATTTAAATCATGGGGACTTATTTATGTGAATTATTATGATCAGGAGAGTAAATCTTTAAATGGTAAGTTAAAAGACGCTGTTTGTTTGTCTGTCGGTGGTCTGATCTGCACACACTAGGCTGTCAGTCGACTACACACTAAATCTGACAGGCTCGACTATGTCAACTCTTAGTCGGGGACAGGCCTAATAAAAGGTTAAATATGTGTTTTGCAGAGTTAAATAAAAAAAATCTCCTTTACATTCCTGTCACACTGATGCAGAATGTGAAATAGTGTTCGAGGCACCACACGACACTCTCCGTTTGAATTTGCAGTCACAAGGGGTGCACAGTTTTTGCTCTCATTAAAGTGTCCGACTTCACTTGATGGATTCATTACATCATGTAATTGAAAGGAAAGCCGCTCGGGATAGTCGACCTAAAGCGGATGCATATGTGCAGCACACATCAAGCTTCATTTGCATCATTTTAATTGAAAACACACGGCCTGCTCTTATCCTTCAGTCTGACACAGGTTGAGCAACAGCACGATTTCTCATGCTGCACCAGTATGACTGTGGATTCTTGCTGCCCACTAAGGACAAATGTGTAATTTCCACCTTGTCACAAAAAGCTCTGCACTTCAAAGAGGGCTCACTGGAGGAAATTGCTGTGACATTAGTTGGTTATTTCCTGCTTTTATTGCTACGCATTTACCCAAAGAGATCTGTAATATCTGTCATTACATAGCGGAATGTGGTAGATTTTATCAGCTGGATTTCTGCTGCTGTTTTTTAACGTTATATTGCAAATCTTTCATTCAAACATACACTATTTGAAACACTGAACTTTTCCTTTTTCTGCAACACAAGTGCCCATGCAGGAGCAATAAAAAAACAGAGCAGCTTATAGAAACCACCACTGGTGAGATAACGAGATAACTGGAGGTAAACAACTCTATTATCATGTATTTTACACTAACAAATACGGTTGTAATGGGACACAGATGCTCGTACCTGGAATTGAGGTCAAGGCAACAAAACCTCCAGGTATCTTTCATTTATTTTCAACAGTACATGTAAAGACTGGCTCAGACTGCAGGATAATCGGGCTGATTTGAGGTCCGATTCCTCCTTCCCGTCAATCTTGGGATTGTTCCCGACTCCAGGCTGCTCCAAGCCGAACAGGATTATCTTGTAGTGTGAGTCGTATGAAAATCCAATCTTAATGTCTCTGATCTGCTTGGAGATCGGCCAAACATGTTTGACATTTAGGATTCAAAATCTTGATGATGACGTAATGAAAGGGTCCGGCAGAAGTCGTGTGTGAGAGACGAGAGAGGACAGAAGTAAGACCGATGGCAAGATGGACGGCACGCGCCCTGCTTCACATCTGTTTCTGGAATGGGAGCGCAGCGGACCTATTGAGCAACTGTACACACATCACGGGAGAACTACAAGATCACACGGGAATAAAGAGAAAAACATGCAAACAACATGTTGCTTTTCTGTCTTTCATTTGGTGGTGTTGATAAAGTGATGAAAAATATGATCGTGTGTCCGTATATTGTGTTTTATTTTGAAATTGACCGGACGCTCTGTGCGTTTCCTTGTCTGACTTCCTGTCCGGTTGTTATATATCTAGCTTGACGAGTGCCTGCAGCGTACTCCGTCGAAAATAGACTCGCAGCGTATTTGAAACAGAGCAGTGGCGCTGGTGGCACACTCCGGAGACAGACCGCGGCGCTAGCTGTGTAAACACAATGATTGCCTAGAGTGGCAGCAAATTACGGCATAGTGCGTGGCGCTGACGGACCGCACATGCACGGAGTATATGGGGATTGGGGGTAAGACTCCCTCCAGTCCCATTGTGAGGTAGCTCTAAGGCCTTGTTCACATTGCACCTCCAAATCTGATTTTTAGCACATCCAGATATGTAGTTTGTTTTTTTGCCAGTCTGGACACAAAAAGCCACATGAGATCAGATTTTTCCAAATCTGATTCAAACCACACACGGCGGTGGTTTCGAATGCGATTCAAATCTGATTCCTACAGATCCTATTCAATCTGAACATCTCGGCCGTTTCAATGTGTCTTCTGTGTCACTCGCAACGCGACACCATCGACAATAACAACAACGACGTAGATCCAGCAAGCCAGAAGTTAATTCAAGGCACATTATACAAACTGGTCTAAGCTTTGGTCGGTGGAAGAAAACAGCAAGAATTAAAACAAACATGGAGCAAAACAACCATCGGGTCTGGTCAGTTGCAATTTGTAATGCAGACAGTCAGTCAGTTAGATCAGATTCTGATCAGATTTAGGGAAAAATCGGATTTGGTGTCAAGGGAAAAGTTTGGGCACTTTTAATACAATCTTGAAGCCAGGGTCCTCTACTGCGGCATACAGTTGCATAGCTGTTAAAATTAGAGCTTAGATCGACCCCCACCCTACCCGAGCACATGCACGTGCTCTCCAAACCCTCCATACCGTCCCATTATCTGTATTTAATCGGCCAGAGTCCAGTCATGCAGGTCTCAGGCAGAGCATCTAACCTCTAATTGAAATGTTTATTCAACCAGCTTCTGAAATGTCTGTGACTCTCTCTGATCTGGGGGTTATGCCTTCATTTTAGAGATAGGACAGTTGATAGAGTCAAACAATCTGAGAGAGAGAGAGAGAGAGAGAGAGAGTGGGGAAGGAGGTGCGTGAAAGGAGCCACAGGTCGGATATGAACCCGGGCCACCCGCTTGGAGGACTTTAGCGTCTGTACTGTACATGTGGCGTGCACACTAACCACTATAGGCTACCAGTGCCCCCACATCGAGAGCCTTTAAAACACAACACTAGTGATAGGTGGTTGACGCATGTTTTCTTTTACCTAGCTGTGATGGCCCTCCCGCCAGCAGGGCCTGCTACTGCATGTGTTTCCCTTCTGTCTGTGTGAGTCTTGTGTCCCTGCAGGTTGCTGGTGGGCGGTGTTCTGCCGCACCTGGGCAGACGTGGCCAGTCTCCCAGGTGCAGGCTATTTAAGACCGGGTTGATAACCTCACGCTCTATGGCATCCATCCTCGGTGCAGCACCATTAATACGCTTATTGAATTGTTTGTTGTTTGTTGATGGACATGTTGGGTAAAAAACCTTCAAACCTTGTTTAAAAACCGTACGTTATTCGTATTTTGTCAGGCCTTAAGAGCCGGGTCGTGACATAGCTTTCAGTGATTGGCACTGCTAGTTGAAGCAGCCTGATATTCTTTAACGTGTTTGATGCTTTTCTGAAGACAAACCGCCAAATTACCCCTACAAGTGATTTAAAGAAGCAGGCGGGTCTTCTAGCACTGCTGTGTGATCTTGAAATATTACTGTTCTTTTTGTTGTGTCAGCTTCTTCTGCGTTTGTTGGCAAACCGTTGCGACTTTTCTTTACCGAGATGTAGCTGTCGTATGACTGCATGCACCAACCAACAGATAACCGCTCTCTTCACCACTACTTATAAACCTCTCAGTATTTTCAAAGCGGCCTGAAAGTTTGCCGTGATGAAGGTGGATCTAACCTGTCAGAGGGAAATATGTCTTTAAACTCTGGTGGTATTTCATCATAAGTGAAGTGCATTTCTCTAACAGCCAGTCTCCTCCTCTGCAGGGAGCGGGGTTCTGCTCCATTAATTATTAAGGCAAATTCTGTACAGCGACTAGTCGAGCCACTATTTCTGCCTTGCTGCAGCCCACCTGCCCTGTAATTATGAAGACCTACCATTTAGTGTAGCGCTCCATCCTGATCTTTGATTTTCCTGTCAGAAACCATTAAAGCCGCCGCTGGTCTCCGCCACGAGCTCCGCATGTGGGCCGCGTCGAAATTGAATCAACCGGATTTCATTGGCATATTAAAAAGAAAGGCAACATAATGCTCCGAACAATGCAAGCAGACTGATGGAATTTTGAAGGCTGGGACAACCACATGTGGTGCTTTGGTTCTTTAACATCACAGTGAACGTGACGGGTATTAAACATCTACGAGGATTTCCTTCCTGCTACGTTGAGCCACTTTGTCTCAGCATTTTCTGTCTGTGAGTTCAGCCAGAGAGACCGTGCAATTACAGCACATTAATAAATTCTGCTTGTGCATTGATTTGCCTTCATAGTGAAATAAAGTGCTGAACACAGAAATTCTAAACGCTCTATTGAAAGTCATTAACTTCTCACAGAAACCCAGATTCCTTCCTGTTATGATGGAAGGAGGGAGTCCAGGTTATTGGCATCACAAGTGCTGATAGTTAAAGAGCAACACGTAACACTGCTCTGTATGGCACATCATTTACAGTATTGATCAGCACACGGTAAACAGAAGAACTACGATATATAATCCTGCAGTGATTCTGGAAGAAAAGCCGTGTCTCGGCTCTGGCACTTTGTAAACCTCAAACAGAACAGGATTTAGACATAAGTCAGTTGGGCTGCAGAGCTGAATATAAGAAACATGTTTATCTGGATACAAACATTATAGGCACACAAGATTATGTAAGATTATATAAGACACATGTCTCCAGCTCTGAAGAATCTGAATAGAGTTTGTAAAAAATGTTTGTTACAGCCTAGTGAGACTTTGAAACCACGCATGAACCTGACTCAAAAAGAACGGATTGAAGTTGCTAGCACCATAAATTGTGCATCCCGCGAGCTGCTCCATCTCAAAGTCTAATTCACAAAGAATATAGCGCTAATGATATTCAGGCGCAAACAAGCCCATAACGTTTGTCCTCCTCCGTGTGGTGAGAAGCTATCTCTAGCTTTAATCTGCACGGAGCTGTTCTCTCATGATGTTCAAGCATGTTCACATAAAGATGATGAGTTTGGAGGTAGGCGCATTGGGAGGCCAAACTTTAAATATATGAAATTAGTTTCACCGTGCTTCCTCCCTGAATGGAGCGAGATATAGGACAACACGAAGAAAAAACGAAGCGCGGATCCCTGTTAGCATAACGACTCCAGGACCGTCGCCACGTGTTGATGAAGTGTTGAGCTGCTTACAACCAAGGACTGATTTAACCCCTGGATATATTAATAATGGTAATGTCAAAGACATATTGACAGAACTTTATATACAGAGTTTAAGTATCAAGGCATACAGAGGCTAAATTGTCTTCCTGATTCCTGGAAATTTTGCGAGTGACATCTCTTAAAAATACAGCAGCGCAGTTACCACCAACTCTCGACAGACGATAATGTTTTTACTCTGGTGTTTGTGAATAACATGCTTAGATCCTGAAAGGCTGATTTGAATAGAAAGGGGACATTTTCGTTTACCCCATTGACTGCATAATGGCTCATTAAAATATGCTTTAGGAACCCCTCATGGTCAGATTTACAGATCTTAAAGAGATGTCAAATTCTTATAAAGATTTAACATGGACTAAATCAAACCATGTCGTCCTAAATTAAAGTCACATGTTTATTTGCGACCCTTAAGGCCTTTTGCACTCCTTATACCACCTGACACAAGAGGTGCATCCAAACAACAAGCTCAAGTACAGTTTCCAAAAGTGATGCTCCCTAGAAGGTGATATTTTGCAGCACTACTCCCTTTACTCCTGACAGCTCAGGGTTGACATCTCAGGAAGAAGAAGTTCTCATCTGGGAGAAAAATTGTCTTGAAAGTTGTATTAAAAGAAAATGTCGTCAAGTTACCAGACTTATTTTTAAACGTCAAACATTCGGCCAATGACACTTTTTTCCCAAATATGGCACAAACATGTATAACAAATATTCAAATAACAACAATATTTGCATATTTCATTCAAATTTAACTATTTTTCTTCTTTTTATCCAGGAGGGTTTGAATTTTACGAGTTAGTTTCTTTCCGATTCTCACATTGTTTCAGTAAATTTGCTGCATGTTCGTTCTGATCCTGCCCTCTTATAGCTGCAGGTAGCTGCACCGAGGCTGAACAGGATCAGTACTGAATCAAACAGGGTTAACTTCTGGCCAGACAGCAGATAAGAGGCCACACACAGGTTTGTTTGACCCCTGACCTCTTGAGCATTTTGTCCAGAATGAGGGCAGGGCTGCAACTTTCTGCTGATCTGCTGGCAGTGGAGGAAACATTGACCCAGCAGCTTTGGGATGGATTTTCTTCTGTGCTGAGCTGCAGCTTCCTGACTGATTACTGCGATGTGAAGGAAAGCAGACCGACCTTTCACTCCCAACGTAAACACATATGGTGCAGATTTGTATCATATAAAGGCATGCATTCTTGGCTGCTTACCTTTAGGAGACAGCATTATCTTGAATTCTCCGACCATAGAGTATTTATGTCTGGAGGGCCGAAGCCACAGCGGAACGGATGTAATGACAAAAAAAAGTTCAAACAGCTTCTGTGCTGCGAGTGGCTGCAGGAAAACAGGCCGGCTGCCCTCTATGGCGTCTTATTGAGTGCTGTTTTTAAGAAAGAGGCCGTTACATCTTCACCTGTGGGAGAGCAGGGCGGACGAGGGGTTAGGTGACTGTGGGCTCTTGTCAGCAGACCGCTTCCTGTTCGTGTCACGCTCGCCCTCCGCTGAGGACAGCACACGATTCTCTCTCCCTTCAGCCGAGGTGTCCGTTTGTGTCAAGGAGAGATGTCAGAGGTGTGACAGATGAGAGGACGAGCAGATATTTCCTTTAGCTGATGCTCAGTCAGCCACAACATAAACCTGCTGTTCTGCTCAGAGATGCCAAGCTCACACTCTTAATGTTACTTTCTGTGTCAGACTCTCAAGTTTGTACTTTTGAGGTGTTTTACACAAGAATAAAAGGAAGGGCGTCAAAATTATTCAATTAGCTTTTGAGTTTTTCCTCTTTTCCCTAATGCTGTAATGGGTTTTATGTTATTATACAGCTCTGTCTCACTACCATACTAACAATAGTCTGTATAAAATGGACAGCAGCACCGCTCACGGGCAGTCAAGCTACAATATTTAAAGCTCCTCCTTCATGTACTGAAATCATTCATTGTAATTATACTTAATATAATTACCAGAATAACACTATTTTACAAGGTGTTTGGTATAAAACATGAATGTTTAAAATCACTGGCTCCCATCATTCACATAAAAAAAGCCGGCACATAAACACAGCTATTGCAACAGACGAATCATTAATACCAGAGGGGAACATCGATCGTCAACTATAAGCGTAATGCCATCAATAAAGCTCTAATAGTTTGGACACACAAAAGTGTTTTTGTCCTTGTTTGGGATTAGTAGGACCTGGTCATTATTAAAAATCAAATTTAATTCCTCATATGAGGACACTAGGCCACCATTAGGACCATATTTGTTTTTTGCAGGCCTTGTAAACGTGTTAATTTTCTGCTGTAAAAACAGACTTTTTTGAATGGGTATGTCTGTGATTTGCAGCCAGCCTCGTGCAGACACTCAATGAACTGCAGGATTTTGCACGTCCTCATTGGCTTCATTTTTCAACACGGGAGGTTGCCGCTTGCAACTTATCTTGCCATTTCCCTTTAAGAATCTAGCTGATATCAGAGTAAAGCTAGAATAAAACTGACAAACAATGTTAAGGTAAGTTCTGCACTTGGAAAGATGCAGGGCAGTCAGTTCTTCCATACAACTCTTGAGGGGCAGGGGGTGTCAAGAAAACACTTCTTAAATGAAACACAAATGCCTCCAGGCCGGTGTTAAAAGAGAAACAAAAGGATTGGTTAGAAACAGCCAGCGCCAACAAAGTACAATCTTAGAGCATCAGCGGTCCTTATGCAGACTCTCACACTTCCAAACCCCTGAAACATCTCACTATCTCTGATGGCGAGATAATGAGTCGGCACAGAGCACTGAACCCCAAAGGTATATATAAGCTTCACACACCTGGCCCCAATCAGGGCCAATCACACACACCCACACACACACACACACACACACCTGACCCTGCACAGGGATGATTGTCTCACCATGACGACAGAGTGAGTGTCCCTCACATTTATATTTATATGATGTGACAAAGCAGCTCTGCCTTGCACAAACTCTTTAAAAATTATACAAAATAGGCGGACCCAAAAAAATAAGAAGTTTAAAAAAAGGGCACAGTCGAGTCTAGCAACTGTACCATGCCGAAGCACACCTCTTCCATCCGTGCCAGGGCCAAGGAAGTCAATCAATCTTTATTTGTATAGCGCCAATTCATAATATGTGTTATCTCGAGACATTTTACAAAAAGCAGGTAAAATACCTTACTCTTTAGGCGCATTCACACATACTCCGTGCACGCCGTGGTCCGTCTGCGCCACAGTTTTGTTCCGTCGGACGGCGCGCGCCCATTCACACTGGATCCGTTTCTGGAACGTCAGCGCAGAGAAGCGCACCCATGATCAGCTGTACACACATCATGGGAGAACTACAAGATCACGCGGGAATAAAGAGGAAAGACATGCAGACAACATGTTGCTTTGTTTTTCTGAGGATGATTTGTTGTTCGTTTGGTGCCTGTTTTGACGTTACGTTGATAAAGTGAGGAAAATACGATCGCAAGTCCGTATAGGCCTATTGTGTTTTATTTTGAAATTGACCGGATGCTCTGTGCGTTTCCTTGTCTGACTTCCTGTCCAGGTTGTCATATTCTGTCTAGCTTGACGCGTGTCTGCAGCGTACTCTGTCGAAAATAGACCTGCAGCGTATTTGAAACGGAGCAGAGCGACGTGGTGCTGGTGACAGGCTCCGGAGACGGACCACAGCGCCCTGTGTGAACACAATGATTGACTAGAGTGGCGGCGAAGTGCGCCTTTAGTGTGTGTATCGTGCTTAAACACGGATTGTTTAAGTCCAATGAACTGGACTTTGGGGGTGAAGTGTGTTTAGGTACGGTACGGATTGCCTGTGTGTGATTGCACCCTAACTCTCCATATAACCTAAAGATACTTTCCTCAGATAACAAATAAAGAAAAACCTGCAGAAAGGTTTTGTTTTGATACATATGAGAGTCTCTATGGTTATGGTGAAAAAAAAAAAAGATTAAAATACCACAAAAATGTGTGATCTCATGTGTTGTTCTTGTAGTCCGGGATGACTCAGCAAATATTTAACCACAAACAGCTCACTCCTCCAGGCTGAAACCAGAAAGCCAAGCCAGTAATCTGTGATTTCATACAGAACTAATGCACAGCTTGGAGCTGCTCCACTGACATGAACAAGAGACGGACCAATCTTTTTCAAACATGAAAAACACGACTTATCCCCAGAACATTCCCCGGTCATGTCAGCTATCTGTCCCAGTGTTTTCACTGTGCTGCTGTCCTTTGATATGACACTCTGTAACAGACTCAAGGAAAACCCTGTCTCTTGTTGTAGCATTTGGGAAGAGAGATTAACGCTTCCTAAAACTGGCCAGCAGAGGCAAAAAGAAGGGAAACTAAGTTCTTTAGCTCAACATATCCAGCTGAATCCGTCTCTAAGTGTGTGACAATCTGGTGTGTTTTAAAGATTAAAACATTAATCTTCATGTTTCCTTTTGTCCAGTCGGTGTAAAGAAGCTGAAACTAATGCTCACTTTTGGAGTCACCAATAAGGATCCTATAAAGAAGAAGTTTGCAAGAAGTTGATATCCAAACCTCCAGGTGAGCAACATCAGCATTCACTTTAAGTTGTACTTCCATTCACCTGTTAAAGCTAATTACAACATTTAGTCTATGTTTTTTTAAACTCTACTTTGGCCTACACAAGCTGCAGAGGAAAAGATCTTGCTCGTTATCCTCCCGATGGTCCACCTCTTCACCTGCTGGATGATCACTTTTTCACAGAATTGTTACCTGGTAGGTGTATAGTGGGTTTACCGCAGCCTTTTTGGTGAAAACAGGCGCCTGCTGCCGCAATAACATCAGCTTTTTTAGCCCATATGTTTAAAACAGTAAAGTTGTGTGTTAGCTTAGAACAGCACTTTAGCTAAGTATACTCTGTGTGGCCGAGGGAAACTGAACATTTATTGGTTATTTTTGAGAGCTGTTACTTGGACCAAACCAAACCAACATTTAACAAAGTGTGAGACACTGTACGTCTGAAATATAGTCAAGTGCAATTTTAATAATTCCAGAAGTGTTTCTAATGGGCCACAATACAGTATCAAGAACATTGTTTCCAAGGTCACAAATAACCTAACTTTATATCACATCAACTTTCAGGGGGAGAATGGCGTCTCTCATGACACAGTGCAGCCCGATCGCATGTTTACTGCAGTATGCAACTTTGGCAGCGGGCCGAGGTCATCTCACGAGAAGTGCATACGGCTTTAAGGGACTAGTTCACACAGCAGCCTAAAGAGCTGTTTGGAGATTTTCCCTTCATGACATCACAAAGGGCAGTTACTCCTCCCCCAGGTGGGTGACTGCCCACAGCTAGGTGTTTGTTCTGCCCTCTGAGTCTGCCTTCTCACTGTAAACAATAGGACATGGAGCGAGAAAACTCGAGCCACCCAAGCCCTTCCAGAGAGGGGCGTGGTCAGACACAGCTCATTTACATTTAAAGCTACAGACACAGAAACAGCCTGTTCTGAGCAGGGCTGAAATAGAGGGGTTTATAGGCATGATCAAGTACAGGATCAGAGTGGATTTAGAACAAGAAACTTCACAGACATGTTTTGTGGAGCTCTGAGACTTATTTAAACTGGTTGAAAAAGAGGAGAATATGTGACCTTTAAACACGTAAAGATATTGTCAACAAAGAACATTTAAAAAAAAAAATAGTGTACAGTTCTTGAAATTTAACGAGATTGTAAGAAATGAAAGACTCAAGTAAAAGTGATTTGAGGAGAAAATGAGTATAAAGAAAATCCACAGGTCACCTCTTCAGTTTCACAGGTGTAGTAGTCGTAACTTACTGCAGAATACAAGTTGTCATTACTTTAATCATGTTTTTTTAAAGCTCCCTCTGCATTCTTACATTTCACTGACACAGCCAGAAGGTCTTACATGCTTTGTATTTTTTGTGTAAAATATCAAACATCCAGGTACAAATCAATACGAGCTAATCGTGGATGAAAGATGCAGAGGCAGTGTTTTGTGTTTGCAGCAGGTTGCACAGATTCATGAAGATTAATATGACAAGTAAATATCGGCCGCTGCTGCTGAATGCCAGTAAGTAAAACACAGTAAACAACACGCAGCGTTCTCGCCTCGGGGAGTTGGGTATTCAGGAGCCCTGCATCGTGCCGTGGTGGCTGATTCTTTTTTTCTTTTTTTCTCATTTGGAGTTTCTGATCAATACCAGTGACTCAGCTTCTGCTCCAGTGCCAGAAATGTCAGGAGCTGAGGTTTCTGTATTACAGGAATCTTTGCCCAGCTGCAAAAAAAACCCATTTGAACTGCTTAACCCACACTCACCAATGTGCACCGAAACTCCTCAGTAAAGATGTGTGTACAGTTCATGTTTTACTCTCCCAAAATAAAGACGATCTGCAGATGATTCAGAGCGTGCAAAACCCTGTTTGATGGATTATAGCATGCTGATACTCTACTGTTAATGTTTCCTTAAAAAATAATTAAAATGTTGTGGGTTAACCATGGTTTTTTATGTTCTCTGTTACGTGGAAAAACCTTCAGGACTTTATTGCGTGCCTCATTAGCATCTCAAACTCTCGGCAACAACCAATAAAAATGTCAGGTTTTTATTACGGCGTGGCTTACCCTGCTCATGAAGTCCTTCAACATCAATTCACACGGTGAAGAAAATCTGTGTTTTAGCCTCCCTGCATGTAAGACATCACAAGATTTAACCAGAGGTGTTCAACCTGCTGAGTGTGGAGCAATAAACGCAGCATTTGCACTCAGAATTTGATTATAGCCACATTAAGCCTGTACTGCTATTATTGCAGGTGTGAAGTAAACACCTAACAAGGTTATGTTATTCATATTGGGTGAAATTGAGTGTATACGTACACTGATTACTGATTACCTGTCAATATAACGGCATGTACACGAGGTGGACATAATATATGACCAGCTGTACATTTTAATGCAGATTATAAAACCCTGTAATAAAATACTGTAGAGCTTACAATAACCAGATCATATTTATGTCACAGTGTCAAACATCATCTTCAACAATGGGAGCTTTGAGGAATTCTTTAGCTCCTGAGCGCTCTTGTCTTGTACGTGGATCGTTGGTGTAGACGGCCTGCTGCTATGGACACCACGGGCACCAGATCTTTAAATGGCCTGTTTCTGCACGCAACTATCGCTTACGGCCGTACCGCCCTGAGCACGCATGATCTCGTCCAATCGCGGTAGCTAAGCAGGGTTGGGCCTGCTCTGTGTGACCTTGAATTGCCCCCTGGGGATAAATAAAGTTTTTTGAATTTTGAATTGAATTGAATTGGGCCTGGTTAGTACCTGGATGGCAGACCGCCTGGGAACACAAGGTGCTGTAAGCTTTTTCATTTTTTTCACCTAAACTACAGAATAATACTACAACTATAGAATAAAATATGACACATTTAGATTTAAGAATGTGAGGAACACATCTTTAAATGGCCCGTTTGCACTATTGCTCACGAAAGTACCACCCTGAGCACGCCTGATCTCGTCCGATCTCGGAAGCTACAGTAAGCAGGGTCGGGCCTGGTTAGTACTTGGATGGGAGACCGCCTGGGAATACCAGGTGCTGTTCGATTTAACCTCTTATCATAATTTGCTGTTACTGCTAATACTGCACATACACACACACACTTTTACCATTATTGTATGTATGTATGAGTATGTACATACATACTTAACATTGTAGCTATGAATCTATCTTATTTATTGTTGTTCTTGTTGCTCTGTTTGTCTCCATCCTTCTTCCTGCATCTCCCTCTATCACACTTTTCAAGCCCAGCACAGTTTCAACAGATGTCTGTTCATCATGAGTCTGGTTCTGCTCGAGGTTTCTGCCTCTTAAAGGAAGTTTTTCCTCTCCACTGTAACTCTGCTAAATGTTTCTTCGGGCTCATGATGGATTCATGTTGGGTCGTTTGTAGATAATATAACAAAGAGTAAGGTATTTTACATGCTCTTTTGTAACAGCGTCTTTAGTCATTTTTGTGGATCTGTGTGCACAGTGGTAAATATCCAAATGTTGTCGTTGACTTTTTTGAAAAGCAAATGAAAAATTGAATTTTTGGTTTTGTGTAAACATGGCCTCAGATGCTTAAAATGGTCTACTGCTGGTGTGATCAATTCATCTTTTGTGTCAATGTTTTGCTTTGTTGTGAAAATAATAATAATAATGCAATAAGCACTTTAAACCTGCAGCCTTCCAGCGTGACAATCTTCTGTAAAATGGCTGTTTGGTGAAAGCAGTTTGGTGGTATTAAAGATGATAAATGTTTCCAAAGAAAGCATCTTTGTCCTCAACAAAAAGGTCCATCTCAGCAGGGATCCTTTCTGTGACGTTGTCAACCACTTCAAATGACAATCTGCGCCTGTCAAGGGCACACATAAAAAATCACAACAAACGTGTGACAAACGTTGATCTTCTGCATTTGCCTGCAAAACGACCCTGCAGCCATTACAGCCTGTTTTAGTGCTGCAGGCTGAAGCAATGTCCTGGAGCAGCTTTGAAAATGATGTTGCATCTATAAGAAACGAAGAGCAAAGAAATATCAGAAAATAGTGCCCTAGTGCAGTTGTTAAGATTTGATCTTTTAAATCCATATCTCAGTCGGTGTCCTCTGAATGAAACCCCTGCTTAATAAAACTATCTGTTTAAATAATGTTGGTTAAATCCCTGCCTTAGCCCTTTTTATTAATCACAGCATCACAGATGGACGGTTGCCCAGTGAACATTTAAGAGAACAATAAATCTACTGTTTGCTCGCTTTCGCACGGACAGAAGAAGCGTTTAAAGTTTGTTGCCAAACACACCTTGTCCGTGATTAACTGTCTTTGCCGTATTAAAATACACTCGCGTAGCCATCTGCCAAGTACGATTGTGTTCAACCACTGAAACCATTTCATGAGAAAACTCATTCTCAGCCTCTTAATTATTTTTCATTACAGTGGCGCTGAGGAGTAGATTGGAATAGGACGGTAATTGGCCGGCCTGAGCGGTGAAACAATCCTGATGCATCAGGCTAGATGAAGTGTGACAGGGAGACATCTCACCAATGTGCAGCAACCATTAGCCTGTTTCCTCCGTTCTGATCGCTTTAAAACCCACCTCAGATTGTGGTCAGTGCAAGGTCAGCGCGGCGGCCTTTTAGGGAGCCAAAGTGCCGACAACAATCTGCACGAGGTGTTGATAACCTTGTGGCTTGCAATGCGCCTGTCCTTAAGCGTGTCCGATTTTGTGAGTGGCTGTCACATTGTGGTGCACTTTACAATTCTCCCGGAGCTGCCACTGGAACTAAAGGGGGGGCAGCTCCTGCAGGTTTAAGAAGGATGTGTTCAGCACAGCTTGTGAGGCTGCTGTTGAGATTATCTTCCCCCCCCACTCTCACACTCTCTTCCCCATGATAGAAAAGCTTCTCCAGATGTACTATCGTGAGCAGCGCTGCCAATCAATACAGCTCTATCTGTGAGAGGTAAAACAGGGTCTCTGGTGTCAATTTGCCATCACTCTCCTTCAGAAATCTTTATGTGCCGACAGAGAGTAACAGTTACACAAGTGGCACATAGAAGTCATAAAGTCAGCAGGCTTACTTAGTAATGTCACATACACAGAAACATCTGTCTCCCAGACAGAAACATCGACACATTGGACGCCTGCATAATTTCACACCTTTAGTTTGTGAAGGCTAGACGCCTTAGACGCTTTGTTAAATGGGAATTCTGGTATTTTATAAAGCAGGTCCATGTTCTAAATTTGTGGGTCTTAATAGACTATGAACGAAAAGTTTTGGAATTGCTCCAGTATACTGCTCAAGCCGTCAGCAGTGAAATGGGCTGTAATGGTAAATGGACTTTAGCTTGTACTTCTTTTCTAGTCTTCTGACTACTCTGTGTTTTTACACCGCATGTCACACATTCACATTCACTGATGGCAGAGGTTTCTATAAAGTGACCATCAGTATTCACTAATCCCATTCATACACATGCATATGTCGCAGATGAAGCAGTGGGAGCAGTTTGGGGTTAAGTGTCTTGCCTAAGGACACATTGGACTGCAGGAGCTGGGGATCAAACTCCCAACCTTCTGGTTGACAGACTCTACCAACTGAGCCACAGCCTCCCCCACAGTGGTAGACCAACAACTTCCATGCTCTGCGGAAATCTTTTTTCTGTTTTATTTCTATCTGTCTGGTTGCAGCGCTGTAGTCCAGTGGTAAGCGCTGTCCCCTCATGGCAAGAAGGTTTTTGGTTCCAACAGGGGCTTTTTTTGGAGGAGTCGGCATATTCTCCAGGGGGCCCACTTGGGTTCCATTCAGGAACTCCATCGTCCTCCCACAACCTAAAGACATGCTTTCATGTACCTGCCTCTCTCCCAATGACAGCTGGGTTCGTCTCCAGCAAACCGCGACCCTGAATGGGATAAACGATGTGGATAATGGATGGATGTCTGGTTTGCAATAAAGAGAGAAATGTATCGACTGAATCTAGTTTTAAAAAAACAACAACATTGTATGTCTTAACAAAAATATCTAACTCTGTTGGGATCGTTTAAATAGTTTTATCTGCAGGTAAAGTTTGTGGTTACAGTTAATACAATGGAAAAGGTTGATTGTAGGCGTGTGAATGGACTGAAACTTCCTGAAATACAGTCTGAAGCCTGCATTCCCATCCACCAGCCTCCACATCCTTCCACCTGGCTACATAAGGGAAGCATTGCATGTAATTGTGAAGTGCTTAATCGTCCGATATGAGCGTGAATGAAGCATACAGGGCTGGACAGGGTTATGACTTTGGCCTCATGCAGCGGTACTACAAAGACAATAGAGGAACATTCCAGTCTGCAAGTGTTTCATCAGATAGCTCTCTCCACAATGAACAGCAAACAGGTATGCTCTTTGTTTTAATGGAGTTTCCAGAGAAGTGGCTGGAAAAGAGTCTCCGGCTATGACAGGAAGTGTGCGGCGGCCTCGCTGAGTGGTCTCACGCTTGTTTTTGCCTTCAAGACTCTGCAGCTGTAGCCAGTTTCACACATGGCTGGACAAGGACCATGAAAGTAAAAAACAAATTGTTCAGGCGCACCTGAGTGCCCGGACAGCAGAGGGAGATCCTGCACGTCTTCATTCTTCACCTCAGCCTGGTTGTATCAAGGTCAGCTCGTGCACTGTGAAACAAGGACACAGTGGTTTTTCCTCAGGGTGAAGCAGGAGCAGCTCTGCCTGAATGCAGCCCCGACAGTTTCCTGCATGAGACAATTCAATAAAAGCTCAATAAAGATCTCTGTCCTCGAGTGCAGTCAGGGTCTTTATTACGAGAATGATTGCAGAGGTATGAGAGCTGTGGTCAATGGAGCGGTTTGCACGAGGCCGAGCAAACTCATGAAACTGATCCAGTGGCTTCTGCTTTAAACCTTATGGCCTCCGAGCCCGACTGTACGTTTTTTTCTCTGAGATCAATTTCTCTATGATACTGACGGACTAAAGAAGCTGTGTAATACACTTTCTAATAGTTGTAGATATAATGCACATGAGGCTTAGATTTTATTCTGAAATAATTTGTGGAAAAAGCAAAACAACGAGTTTGATTCCTTAGAATAATGTTTTAGAATTAAAATCTGCAGAATTATGAAAACGTAGGTTAGTGGGGGTTTGCAAGGTGGGGCAGTAGTGCTGTCACCTCACAGCCAGAAGGTCTGTTTCGCAGGTCGTCAGTTGTACAGTTTACACTGAGGCACGACAGCCAATCACGGCCCAATCAGCTGCTCCCTACCAGTCGAATGATTTGATTTTATTGGTTGGACGACTAACATTTGCACAGTGAGAGCAGAGAGAACTCCCATGATTCCCCGCCAGCCTAAACATCATCTGTTGTTTTGTTATTGTATAGACTGATAGCCCCCTGGGGTCGGAATCTACATACTGTGCCTTTAATCAGAATCAGAATCAGGTTTTATTGCCAAGTAATAATAGTTTTGTATTTTATACAGATTATATGAACAAGAAGCTTTGGAAAATACTCAAAGAAATAACATCACATATATACATGTACATGTATTCTCCTTTTTAGAGCTCAGCCGATGCAGCAGCTAATCTGTGATGTTTATCCTGAGGATCACAGAAGAAGAACAGGAGGGGATTAAATCTGTGAGCATAGATTTCAAGTGATCATTCGTGTGTAAAACTTTCTTTTGGATGCTTATTTTGCATTCAAATGAATTGAAAGAGCGTTGAGACACAGACAAATATATGATTTGTGAGAGCAGTTAATAAAAAAACTTCCATAATCTGCTTTTTTTTGACAGTCTAATACAGAAGTGTGCTATTTAACCGAAACAGAAACAGGGCGTCAGTTGTTATTGTAAAGAATCGTTTTATTTCATGTGGTTTCATCATAAAGATGGATTTCTGGTACAAGTGGCTGCTATTACAATAAATATTCATAGAGTGGAGCGGATACTGAGTATGCATGCAGATAAATGAACAATAAAACATTTTATTCTTCCTGTAGCTTCCATCAGCAACGAGAAAAAGGTGCTGTGTTCAGGTTTTTTTTAGTCGTAGAATATACAAGAGAGTAAATGGGTGATTTAAAGTTTAAACAAAAATGTGCTTTGTTGGAAGTCGCCCTCCTCCATTTAGACACTCAGGAATAATAGGCGGAGGAAAGGCATTATTCTCCCGGCAGAGATGGCCCTGTTGGTAGAATGAATGGAGCTATTTTAATCTGAAGAGAAAGGTAGTGGGAGAGAACAACTTTGTGCTCCAGAGCTGGGAGTATTGTCTAAGGTACAGCTGATCTGTATGCTTTAACACCAACAGAAGCCACTTACTCCATCATCGCTGAAATCCCTGCAGAACAGCCTTCCCTTGTACACTCACAGGCCTGAGTTCAGCCCTGTATCCCACCTGTCAAGTCGGAGAGCTAAACATGTCCATCTTACTCCATTTGGTATAAAAAAAAACTACAGAGGGAGACGCCGGAGAGGTGTGTTTTTTTCTCTTTTTTTCCCCTTCTCTTCATCGTAGAGTAATCACAGGGGCGAGTGGGTTGCATATTTATAAATCATTTATTGTGCAGCTAATGCAGTGCACTCGCAGGAAGACTGCCCACTTTGTGGCTGTAATTACTCTGGCAGGAGATACTCCGCAGTTTCACGTGGGGAGTTTCTTCCTGTCTTTGTGCCTGACTGGACTCCATGCTAAATGTTGTTGAACTTTCAGTGCGCAGGATGTTTTCACTGTTGGAAACATGCGATTAAAAAATAGTCAAGCCTTATAAATGAAAAGTTAGGAGTGAATTAAAGGATATTTAAAGAGGCACTGCATGTTCAGATGTGTAAATAAAATCCTCTGTGATTGCACTGTGATTCAAATTAATATATATTTCAAGAGGTATCTGACCAATTAAAATGCTTACATGTATTATTTTATTTGAATGTGAAACAACAAATAAAGGCGACCTATAATACATTATAATTTGGTATGTTAGTCTTAAAGGTGAGATGTGTCTCTGACAAGAACGACTTGTCATAAAGCTCTATGCAGTAGAAAGGTGAAAGAGTTTTTTTAAATCAGTGCTGCGGAGTAAGAGATATTCCAGAAGAAGGGCCGTGTCATTCCCTTCAAGGGTTCGAATACTTCAAAACCCAGAATGCACTGGAATCTTTGCCTTCCAAGGCCACTCCCGGGCCTGTAGGATAGGCTTGACCATCACTACTGGCTGTTTATACAGAGTAGGTTTCCATATGCTGACCTGTCAGAGATTGAAAAAGTGCTGCCGGTTTAGGGCCTGTGTCTGCAGACTCCGCTGGCAGCACTGGCAGTGCTCATTGTTGCTAGGTTACGAAATGTAACTTCCGCTTCCCTCGGTAATGTCCGTTAGGTGTGTTTCAGATCTGTGTGCTTGATATTTACTTTAATTCAACTAAATATCACCAAGAAAACATGAAAACGATGTAAAGGAGGCGTGTCCTGACATCAGCAGCAGCTGTTCTCCTGGAAACTGTTCCCTTGAAAAGATGAGTCAGGCTAGCTTCTCCACCGCCATTGATGTTGACAAAACTGATATAAGACCCATTCCTAATTTTCATTATTTGGTGAGGGAGAAGTGACGTTGACGAGCGTGGCACTGAACTGAAGGCGCTGTGAGCGCAGCAACGTCACTCATTATTTCTATGGCATAAACAGAAAAAGTACTTTACTAGATTACTAGATTTATCTTCATATCTCAGAGTTAAGTTTCTTATCTTTAATAATTTATTCATTTGAATGGCACTTCTCTGACTCGACCCTCTGTTGTGTCTGTTCAAGCTTGGCTCCAGCTCCTCTTGGGTCGAGTCAGACAAAAAAAATGGATTCACGTCCGTGGCATTAACTCACAGGTGATATTTTGGGCGTTTGAAGGCCTCTGGCATCAAACACTCAGGAGGAGTTTGAGTTAAATCACACTCTACTCTCAGACTTCCAAGGCTGCCTGCCTTTAAAAAAAGCTTGAATCCTCCTTCGCTCTCCCATCCACAGCCATCTCTCAACAAAAGACGAGTATAATAGGCGGCCACATACCACACTCAGCCCTCTCTGCAGGCATCTCCATCTGCACCATGATAAAGAGCCTGTTGGAGCCTCAACAGGGGCTCTTGTCGGGGCGGGATGGAGGTCTGACTGCTTCACCGCAGGGGTTTGACCACCTCACTAATCCTGGCCTTGACAGCCGGTGAGAGGACCAATCAGACGATGCCTGGCAGGTCCTCCAAATCCTCCCAGGTCAGGGATAATTAGCCTGTAGATTTCTCTTTCTGTCCGCTGTCTGAGAGCGGGCCGGCCCTGAGAGACACGTTTGCTGGGTCTCAAAGGGTTCATGAAGGTGCACAATAGTTGGGGTCAGCTTCTTGCGTCCCAGTTTCGAGGCCTCTCCAGGACATCAAAAATGAGGCCCCCCTCTTCTTCTTTTTTTCCTGAGAATCTTGTGTCTGCCCAGAGATTTGGCAGTGATTAAAAGCTCGACAAGCTCTGTTCAAGCAAACGGCGCTCTGTTAAAATCCTTCCTTCTCAGAGGTATTCTGCTAACATGTTCTTTCATCAGTAATTGTTGGGTTAGCCTGGATCCCAGCCAACAAGTACAACTTTCTCCTGTTAATTTGGGGTTTTGGATGAACTAAGACAGCCCAGAAGCAAAGGCACACACTGCCAACTAGTTTTACTTCTCTCCTCTTTATCTCAATATCCTCAAGGAACAGAGAGAAACAAAAGGAAATCTGTGCAAAACTATTTACACGCAGCACACCAGACACAAGGTCACATTCCAGATGTCTAAAAAACATTTTTTGTGGATAATCTCCACTTAATCAAGATGGACCTGTTAGCAGGGGCGTTCCAGACGTTTTGGACTGAGGTGACCAAACTGGGTCACGTATGCAGAGGTGGCACGAACAGAGAGGGTGAATAATGAAAAGCATTTAATAACTTCTCTTGCCGCTAATCATACTAAACATATCTACTTTAACTCCTACAAAGTGTCACAGAGATGTTATATTTCTGTGTATTTTTGAACTATAAAAAGTAAAATAACAAAGTGGAAACATCTAAAGCCTGTCTCAGACTACAGGGGCCGTATTCAGGAAGCCTCCTACGTTTTCTAAGATTTTCCCCTTAAAGTTAGGACTAGATCCTTGTGAAGATGAAAGTTATTCACAAAGTGTCTTAGCCCTTAAGAGAGCTCATAAGGTGTGAAACTGTTAGGAGTCGTGAGGAGGACTTTTAACAGGCTTAAGAGTTTCTCAAGCTGAGGAGAAAATAGAGAAATGTTCTCCAAACACTGAAGTATAATCTTGTTGACTCATAGTTGTGCCGAACAGACAAAAAATTATTTGTGCAGACATTTCAATCCATCTATGACTTTATTCAGTACAAAGTGAGACATGCATGTTAAGTTTCTCTACACGCGGTTACCTCATATAATCACTAATTAAGACTCTTCACATCCTGATGTAACTCTCAGCATGTGAAGAAGCTGCTGCACAACAGAACATGTGATTTCAAACATTTTGTAGGCTATATACTTTTAAAGTATAAAGTGATACTCTGGAAGCCTTCTGGGGGGGCAGAACGCTGCAGGGCTGCCAGAGGAGGCTGCTCTCCAGTGCTGGTAAAATAATAATAATAATAATAATAATAATAATACATTTAATTTAGAAGCGCCTTTCAGGTCACTCAAGGACACTTTACAATTTAAATTGTAAAGTGTCCTATTTAAGAATAGAGCCTGTGTAAGAGGTTTCACCGGATTACATAGAGGCCTGAAGTCTACTCGTGAGATTCTTGGTTTCATATCCAAGAACTATTGCCTGATGTGCAGAACAAGCCGTTTAGCGTCCTCTGTGGACTTATCCTGGGATTACTCCAACATACGTTTACCTCATGATCTGAAACTTTATATAGTTAAGTATAGGTATCCAGCATCGTAACACTACATTTGAGTTTGAAAATGGGGATTAGCATAGGTCAACTTTAAAGTGCTTTCATTTGCTTTTTGGGCTCCTAATAAACATGCTGTTTTGTAATATAATACATGCCAGGGCTGGCCCGTGGCATAGGCAGTATAGGCAAATGCTAGGGACGCCAGCCTCCATAGGAGGCGCCGCTGGCGCCCCGAATGAGTGAGGAAGAAAAGTTGAAGATAAGAAGACGAAATATAAGAAAATGCGTTTAAATATTATTTATCTAATATCATTTTTATGCTATTATTTAGTAATGATACAAAAGAAGCCACAAAAACACAACTAGGCTACATCACATATTTTAAAAGGCTCTATTTTCTTGCCTCCTGCTTGACCCGGCGCATCACAACACCGCTGCTCTTTACCTGCTCATTGTGGAGGAGGAGGAGGAGGGCAGGTGACTCATTAGAAGTGAGTGACACTGACCGTACCGATTCATATCACATTTATGAACGACAATATGTAAAAAACAACAACATAGCCCTCGCCCCTCGGGAGCCCAGGGACGAAGAAGAAGAAGAGGAGGAAGAATATGAAAAGACACAGAGGTAACGAGCTGCACAGATCAATGATTTATCTGTTGGAGTTAAGCTAGCTTGTTATGGATAGTAACGTCCGTGTTTCCTAATTCCTAATCATTAGCTCAAGTTATTTCCACTGTACTTTCAAAAGGTAAAGATTATTCAGGTTAAGAAAATAACCAGTGTGAGAAATACACGTCTTCTTATTATGTTGTTTGGGACACAAAACCTACTTCTATATTTATTGACATCTTTGTGTACTTAGAGCTTTCACCAATAGTGGATTAAAATGTTTATTTTCCCCCTCCTGTTGTCATTAATAGTTTTAAGCTCTTTCCTTTAGAGTATTTATTTCTAAGAGCATGAATGCATTTTGTAAGAAGTCCTCACTGATAGATATGTGTGCATGCTGCAGGTCTGGTTGTAATGAAAACTTTTGGGCTCACCTGAACAAGTCTGCTGAGGTTTTTGTACTGCTCTGAAGAGAAAATAATACTTTGTTCACACCATATTATAAAATGCCCATTGTTTAACAAATGCTCATCTTCTCTCTCCAGATGACATTTTAAAACATTTAAAGCCATCCCCTGCTGTCCCTGGGCCGTCTGTGAACACTTCTGCTCCCTGCACCGGCTTGTTTGTTCTGTTACACTAGTTAAATTGATTTTTATTCATTTTATTTATAAGAAATATTTGTGTTACTACCATTTTATTCATGTTTGTTAAGTATTTTTTATTTTAAAATAAAGAAATTATGTTAAATATAAAGGTGTATGCCTCTTTTCTTTAAGTGTATGAATATTGTCTTTGGTGGTCAAACTGGCTGCAAAATAAGGGGCGACCACTGAAATCTTGCCTAGAGCACTGAATTGGTTAGGGCCGGCTCTGATACATGCTTATGTGTTATCTGAACAGATTTCTGTCATTCAATCAACTGAGAATGTAAGTTGTCAACTTGAAATATGACAGCCAACTCGTGAAAAAATGTTGGTTTCTAATGGGGCTTGGGACCATGAACGAGATGTGTCAGGCTCGGAGATGACATGAACGGGCTCGGGTAGGGTCTGGCTGCGGCCTGATGTAAGCTCTATTTACATAGTTTTGGTTGAATTTTTGGCATCATATCACAAAGAAAACCTTGCAGCTGGAAAACAAGTCCATTAACTTTGACCATACATGAGCACTGTGAACATGTGAACATACCCCTACCCCCATCCCTCCCTGTTCATTTGTCAGCCATGTTGGAGTAGGTTTTGTCTCTGGAAAACATTTCTCATTGTTGCATCACTGTATTTATTCGTACCTCAACATGCCACTTTAAGTTTCAGCCTTTCAACTACTGCAAATGTTTGAACACATTTCCTGCAGAGGAAACACATCGATGTTTTCCTCAGAAAATGAAAAGTTTTCTAGTTTTATGAGTAACTCCTTTAAGAAATGCTGATGATTATTTTCACCTCCCAGCACGATGCTTCACTGGTAGTTTTGCTCTCCAACAATGAGTCCACAGACGGTGATTCAGGAGCTGCTCAGATGAAGGAAACTGAAGCCACATTAGGCCGCTGATATTACCTGACTCTGAGTCCCCCCCCCCTCCCATTCAAGAATCACATTAAGGTTGCAGAGAGAGGTGTTTTATTGCTTTTAGCTTTTCAATTAGGCGGGATAATTTGTGTCCACCTCCGTTAGATTAGATTTTAAATGAGAAACATGTTGTGCCATTAATTATCACAATTCTTATTTTGTGGACAAAGCTCTTTAAGGCTCACATGAAAGAAAGAGCAAAGAAAAGAAAGGGGAACAACAACAAAAAAAGGAGGCAGAGAGGAAGAAAACAGCACAGGGGGCTGCTGGGTAGTGGGCGAGTGAGGTGATTAGCTCATAATAGTGAGAGTGGCTGAGACAGTGATGGGCCTTCAAAGAGACAGAGAGCTGCCCTGCTGCTGCTGCGTCTGTCTGACACTCTGAAGACTACCGTGCAGAGTTCAGATGTGTGTGTTAGTGTATGTGTGCATGTATGATTCTGACCTGAGGTTATATTTGGGACTCCTTACTGGCAGGTATGGCTTTATCAGATCAAACCCTTACCCAAACGAGGACATGTCACTCTGCTGTTCATCTCCCTCCACTGGCTCCCAGTTACTGCTCGCATCAAATTTAAAACTCTGCTGCTTGCTTCCAAAACAGCGACAAAAACGGCTTCTGCTTAAACTCTGTCATCCAGGTCTACACTCCCTCCCGTCCACTACGCTCTGCCAATGAAAGGCGTCTGATCCAACCTTCACAACAGGGCCCGAAGTCTCTCACTAGACTCTTCTCCTCTGTCGCCCCCCGGTGGCGGAACAAACTTCCAAACTCCATTCGATCTGCAGAGTCCCTTTGCACCTTTAAGAAAAAGCTAAAGACCCAGCTCTTTATGAACACCTACGACCTTAATGATAGTGATGATAGTGATGGTTTTGTTTGATAATGTGTGCAGGAGCTATTTCGTCTAGTTATTTGTTATTTTGCATTTGTTTTCCTTTTAGTTTTTTGGTTGTAAACACCAGGGGGCAGTGTGCACCTTATGAATCACTGAGGTTGAGGGGAACCCTTTAAATGTGGCAGGTGTATTCACCAACTGGAACGGTGCATCAGTGGCCGATTGTTAACCTTCAACATCGTTATAACACCTTCTGTTTTTTCACAGCCACGATAATCACGATGACGATATTTAGGATGGTTTTGATGCTGATCAGAACTCCAAAGAACAGCTGTCATTGTTGTGCTTTACCTCTTATCACTTCCTGTCAGCACCTCTGGTCACTTCCTGTCAGCACCTGTGTGTCCGATCAGACTTAGAGCTGTTCGTTTGCACTTACTGACGGTGTTTCCTCCTCTCTAGATCCTCACTTGTGTTGTTCTTGCTCTCTGATGTACGTCACTTTGGATAAAAGTGTCTGCTAAATGAATTGTAGAAATATGTTTGTCTTTCAAGATTTGAATTTATGTATATATTTGGATAAATTGACTAATTTCAAATATCTCCCTTGAAAGATGTGGACATTTTGAAAGAACATCTGATTGGCTGAAGAAGTCTTTAATTATAATGTTTTAAAAGTCATTTTCTTTGTTTCTTGTCTACATTTTTGTGTTTTTCGTCAGGTTGCAAACACACCTGGACTTCTCATCTTCTTCATAATCTTCCCGTCCAGCTCGGAGAAAACACCTCACTCTCAGTCAGCTGTAAAGTGGGTCAGACTCTGTGAAGCTTGCACTGTCTACAGTTCGATTGTTGCCTCTTCTTCGTGTGTACAGCAGCAGGCTCACTGCTGTGTTGTGGTGGGAATTTTTCAGAGACGTCAGCCAAAAATATGGACTCAAATTTCAAGAACTTTGCAAAAAATGTTTGAAATAGTAAAATGTGGAATAAGAAACAGCTGATAACATTAATAGTGATGACTGTTTGCTGTACCAAACTGGTTACTTTCTAGTTTAGTTTTACATTGTATTTCATTAAGATTATTTCGATATATCTCTACTGTTTAATCCTGCAGATTTTGTATTTAATGTTCAGTTCTATTAAGGAACAATGTACGACATTTAACACATACTAAATACAGCAGAAATCAAGTATATCTCTCTGTAAATGTCTCTCTGAATCATGACTAGTGATGGGAAAAGCAGTTCTTTTCAGTGTACTCAATCATTAGAATCAGTTCAGTAAAAAGATTCGTTCAGTGCTTAACCGGAGCTCTGACTGCGAATCAGAACTCAATGAGTTGAAACACGACTGAACGTTTAGTTCTGCTCGCGATCGTACTGAGAACAATAAGCCAATGAGCTGAGAATTTAGTTGGATAAAGCTACAGTTTGCAAACAGAAAGCTGCTATAGCAATCACATATATTTTTCGCAACACCTAATTATTAAATACAATAGTTGGCAGGCAATACTTCCTACTTCAAGACTTCAAGAAGACATGAGTGAGGGAGAGGAGGGGCGGAGCGGAGCGGGCTTGAGCGACTCTGGCAGCAGGCGCTCCCGACCGTTCTGTGTAGTACGTTCAGTACAGGAATCACTGAGTGTACGAATCACTGACTGACTGATGCCGAGGGAGGGAAAGAATCAGGGCTCCCGCAGTACGATCAGTGAACGTGCCAATCACCAACCCCAGTCCAACACACACTGCACATTCTTCTTCTATTTTGAAAGGTGTAACCGAGTGTGATATTTAGCATTGCTAACTTGACAGTTTACCTGCAAAACTGGCACTTTAGGCATACCTAGAGTAGATCAACATAATTTGAATTGTAGGGCCTCTGACATCGCTGCCATTCAGGGTTGGGAAATAAAAAAGTGTCATTAGAGTTTAATTTTGATGGCCATGATGAAAATGAAAAGGAAATAGGACTTCACAGATTATTTTTGTCAAACTGAAAATATTCTGCTCAAATCGTTATTTCATGAGTAAAATGAATTAAAATTTGGATTAAGATTGGGGAGGATTATTGTTTGCACATATACAGTATTCGTCTCCATATATATTCATGTGTAGGTTGCCATATCTACATACTATGTGCATGCCGTTCCTCTGGAGTCCCTGTCTGTTTAGCATGTGAAAATAACTCCTCTGGCTGAATCTAAATCAGATTACTGTGCTCTCTGGAGACACCCTGCATGTGTTTCTCACATTAAAACTCTCTTCTTCTAATCCAGAAGCTGCTTCCTGCTACAGAGAGAGAGAGAGAGAGAGAGAGAGAGAGAGAGAGAGAGAGAGAGAGAGAGGAGCTGCTCGGAGCTGCAGCAGGAGCCTGTATGGGTAGGAGGAGGACAGTTTCGCTCCGAGCTGTTTCCAGCCGCCTCTGAGGAAGTGACTCATGCATGTTTGTGTGTGACAGGCAGATATGATGATAACACTCATGAGTCAGAGGTAGATGACAGTATGTTTCACACTCACACACACACTGACCAGCTCACAATGAATCGTTGATAATGTGCACAGAACACAGTCAGGGGGCACACTTACTGCAGCTCTTAAGTGCTCTGCTTATTTGCATATTTGATAGAAGTACATTATATTCAATCTTTTGTCTCATGTTTGCTTATTTTTTTATGAATGTAACTTTGTTCCCAAACTGAAACGAGCTATTAGAAGAGCTAAACCTCCCCTTTGTATTAGACTATAAACCATTATTATAATGTATTATTATATTAGCTATTCCAGTCTCCTCACAGAGCAGGCTCTGTTTTTAGAAGCGGAGCGGTGGTGCAGTCTCAAAAGAAAACACACCCTCAGGGTTTTTTTTTTCCACTTCACATCTCTGCAATTGCAGCACACTGACCTAATTGTTACCTGCTTCCACACAGAGATCTACAAAGATTTCCTCCATTGTCTTTTGAAGTTGTAGCACTAAAATGCTGTTAAGCTAATACATTCAGATAAGCTAATATGTCTGCAGAGAAAGAAGCTGCAATATGTGCTGAAAGTCTTACATTTTATGGTCATGGTTTATACCCACAGATATATGCAAATTATTTCATATTCATGTTCATAGATTTTTTAATCTCAAGTCCGCTCTCGTGTTTCCTTGGCTTTTAGCATCTCATGGTCTGCAGTAACTGCTAGAATTAGCTTGGGAGCAGAGGCGCTGCGGCAGGGTGGGCAACTGCTTGGGGCCCCAAGGCCAGTAGGGGGCCCTCGAGGGCTGACAAACTTTACACCACAGCAGACGCTCAACATACGCACATTTTCCAATGACAGTGGGAAACCTCCCTAAACCCCAATTTCCACATACTCCATCACCGCCAAGCACTACAGCGCCGTTTGCTGCCACTCTAGTCAAAGATTGTGATAGGGGCCCCCATCTGACAGCACTCACTCACATTGCACGAAACTTTGCATGACTTATTTGTGTGAAAAATCAATGTTTTGTCATTGAAAGTCACTGAAGGAAAAGGAAGAGGAATTATCTGTCTGGGAGTGAAAAAAGAAAGAGGGAAAAAAAGGAAGAGGGGTAAGTGTGGGGACACTGGCAGGCACATTGGTCTGTGTTCGCACTGGGACATTTACAAACGGATAAAATGTGTGATGTGCGAGGAAATGCTTTCTAATTGGTCAGAATATCTTGTGGGACAAATCCCCGAAGTAAACAAAGACAAGTTGACTCCTGTCTGGCTTTTGCTGCTCAAAAGACACTTGAGTTGGCTCTGCTCATTGGTTTTTATATTGTTTGCATTCATTACTATAAGGAAACGATACAGTTTGAATCGTTTCCAAAAAGACAGTTCAAGAGAAGGCACACGTTAATCCTCCTGAACCATGACCTGCTCTTCCACCCTTGCATGCACGAGCCCACACTCAAAGCATGAGCTGAGGTCCGCTTCTGGACCAATAGCGCTCATGCATGTAAGTGAGGGGCGTGGCTTTTGAGGGCGCACCGAGGGGAGGGGGTGGGTGCAGACGGAGCACAGAGGGAATGCTACTTTCAAAATCATGCTAGTTTTCGAAAATGACCAACCCTGCCTTTAAATGAACATCTTGAGGTTGAAAACTATTTGGCAACAACTTCCTGACATTGATCTTTTTAACATTCTGCGAGTGACGGCAATGAAGCTGGTGACAAAGACATGGAAACAACAAGATCCACCAAGACTTAAATTATGGTTATTAACAATAGAAAAATAACGGTACCTTTATTTTAAGAGGTCACTTACAGAAGCTATAAGATTTATCCAAAAGAAAGACTTGATGGGCTGTACAGGTACATGAAATCTGAAGATCAGTAAATGGGCACTACCTTTTTTATTACTTTTCTTTCTTTCTGATTCTGTTTTTTGGATCACGTATGTGCAGCGCTAGAAAGCACAAATGGGTAATGGGTAACAGAGGGAACTTCTAAATAAACAATGTGGTGATTGAGAAGACCGTCATGTAGTCACATCACAGCTCCCATGGCTCTGGAACAGCTGAGCTCAACAAATAAAAAGTCATAGGAAGTTTTATTGTAGTCTGGATGGTAGCAGAGCAGCTTCATGTGAGAACACAGAGCCACAAATCTGCAGCCAGGGACAGATGGTGCTTTTTTTTCTTTGTTTTGTTTTCCTGTTTATTGGTACAATGATTGTAAACATAAATTATGAACGTTGTTGTTGAAGCCATTTATAAGTGATTATTCTCTCTCGTCACACATGTTGACATCATTACTGAGCTGATGTGACGGCAGTGTCTGCCCTGTAAAGCATTTCTTAAACCAATCAATCTGTTTTATTTTATTTTTTCTTTAAGGAGGTGTTCCAACTATCTCATGAATTAGGTGCGTAGGACGACAAACTATTACTTGAAAAGAAAAATTCCCTCACACATTACAAAGGTTCGGTGGGACCGAAATGTTGTGATTTTTTCTATTAAACCAATCAATCAAAACCAATTATTTGAAGGTTTTCTTCAGCACATATCTCAGGTAAAATCTAGTATCTGATTAAAGGAAAACTTCAACATCTGTTTAGAGGCACTCTTAAGTGTTTGTCACAACATATCTGTTTGTAGGTGCCCTTAAGTTTCTTTTCCTATTTTTTTTAATAAAGATATTTTTTGGGCCATTTTTGCCTTTATTTGATAGGACAGCCGAAGAGAGAAAAGGAAATGTCAGGCGGAGAGAGCAGGGAAAGACATTCAGCAAAGGGCTGAGGCCAGACCTGAACCCCTGGGTGCTGCGATGAGGACTATAACCTCAATATATAGGACGCGCAAGATAACCTCTAGGCTATCCTGCACACCCTTAAGTGTCTTTTCAATGTGCACTCAACTTCTATTACAAGGGACACTTAAGTTTTTGTTTCAAGAAAGACTTTGGGATCTGTTTAAGGGTACCTTCTACAGCAAGGTCACTTTTACATATGGAGTTCGGTGCGATTTAGGTGTGAAGTTGTGTTAGATTTTTCATTTGGGTTGGTCTGCTTTCAAACTTCACTTTGTCAAGCGCATCAAGGCCTGTCAAATGTTGTGTACCGTATAGCCAGCTGCCACTAGTTGGAGCTGTAACTCTGGTCAGTACCTGCTGCCATCCGGCCTAATGCTGAACTATGACCCGGAAGTATACAACAGGACAGTGGAAGAATGACATCATGTAGCGTGGTGCAGTATTTTGATCTATAAAATGGAGATGAAGTTGGAAGTTGGCTGTGTCACGTTAACCTGGCATATTGACTGGAGTAATGTGTAACCACACTTATCACATGCATGTGGATGTTCACCTGAGGACTGAATGATTGTGTTGTTAGCAATGCTTACGTTAGCCAAGCTCTGCAAATCTATTTGACATTTGCTGTTTATTCTGAAAAATCCAGCAAAATTCAGTCCACAATGCACGGCTCTTTGGTTCACTTCCCTTGTTTAGTTTGTGTCGCGTTCTCAACTACAGCGGACCTGAGCTCTGGTGGAGTCCCCTGTTTTCTAGTGGATCAGCGTTCTGTTCTTTGGTCCACACCAGATTACATTTGAGCATTCACACTTCCCACAACCAAACAAACTATCCAACAAAGCAAGTTTGTTTTAAACAGACCAAACAGCACTGGTGTGAATGCACGTGTCCAAATCTTAAGGTATTAAAAACATCTGTTAAGGGTACTCATAAGCATCCATTTTAAGGCACCTATGATATTATTCCAAGGAACTATTTAACATCTTAAGGTTCCCTTTAGCGTTTGTTTCCAGTTACTCTCAGGCATCCATTTTGAAGTATGCTTCAGCTCCTGATACAATTTAACCTGGAGTGACCGTTTCAAGGTACCCTCTGGATTTTTTTAAGTATCCCACAACATCTATTCCAAGTTACCTTTAAGACTCTTTTAACAGTATCTTTAAATGTTTGTTTCAACATTCCTTTAAGTGTGTGTTTCATGGCCCGGCCCCACTAAAGGGGTGGGACAAAAGTTTAACTTCAGTGAACAATATTCAAATGAGTGCGTTGCGAGCAGCGCGAGCCACCATTTGATTGGATATTCTGGATTCTTCCGTGATTGCCATGCATGGCTACTTTTTCCCAGCATTCAAACTGGAAACTGGCTTTTTCGTGATATAAAAATACAGTGCACTGAAATCTCATTCTGAAAGCATTTTGATAGATATTTGTAATTTAGTTTCTGAATGTTGACCCATTGTTTGACCTTAGTTTTGTATGCTCTGCTGTGATTGACAGTTGCTTTTTCGCGCCGTGGTTCAAGCCCACAAGCGAGGTCTTGAATGACATTTTGCAACTTGTTGTATGCACTTCCACCGTCAGGGATACGTGAAGTGCCTTTTTCTAGGTACACTTGGTATCGCTTTCAAGGTCCCTTTAAGTGTCTGTTTTCAGGTACCCCTTTGCATTTGATTCAAAGTACTCTTTAGCATCTTTTTCAAGATCTCCTTTAACATTTTTCAGGGTTGTTTTAGCATCTGCCTTTAGGTGCTCTTCAGCTCACGTTTCAAGGTACCCGTTATTGTCTGTTTTGACTTAGCCTGAAAATGTATTGAAGTTAACCCTTTAGTGTCTATTTTAAGGTACTCTTTTGTTGTTGCTTCATGGTACCCTTCAGAATGGTGCCCTTAGTAGCTATTTCACGAACCATTAAGCATCGGTTTTAGGAGCCAATATGCTTCAGTTTAAAGGTACCCTTACGTGTCTGTCTTAATGTCTACTTACAAATCTGTATTTTTTAGCTCAGGCCTAAAAAAATACTTGGTAGGGTTGAATAATTACATCGTGGTGGGAATTTAAATTATTATTCAACATTGACTTTTAGGTCACAAGGGGTTTATACTCTGCTCTCCTGGGTGAAGTCATGTGTTGTTGGACCTATTGATTACCCCTGACCTCCACCTCAAATTAACTTTAATGCTACAACCCAAAATTGGCTAGCTGTAGGTTGGGTTATACACCAATTATTTTCCATTTCCTCTTCTGGTAAAGGTACAAACACTGAATAACATCTTGTTTCAGTCTGTAATACCAAAGTGGGAACATCAGGATCCTTATTTGTGGATGTCCCTCTAGCAGCAAGCACATCTCATACACACCTGCTTTTCTTTGGTCCCTTCTGGGTGAAAAAGCTGAGAGATATTTGTTCAGGCTGACCTCAGAGACCCTTCCAATAAACCACAAAGTCCTGGCCACACCACTAGCTTTGGAGACATTAGGCCAATTGAATCTGAGAGACAGTTTAACGGCCCCCTTTCCACCCATCAAGTGCTCAAGCAATTTAATCCATGTTTTGCAGCTTTTGTAATTCAGCCTCCTCTCAAACACCCCAAGATACTTGTAATTACTGGCAATAATTGAGTTTGTGTCGATGTGAAACACAGCTTGGGCTGGTCGGGACTGGGAGGAGAAGTGCATTTGTTGTGCTCGTTTGGCAGGATGACAGTGATCCAAAGCTGCAAAGACAACAAGTGCGGCACCTATTTAAATGTTTGGTGAAATGAGATTAAATGTGACACAATGAGAGGGAAGGGGAGTGGACCCCACAGCCTCATCCAGGGTGGTTCTAATTAACTTGTGTGTGACGAAAACACAATTAATACACAACAGTGTGTATGACAGCTGTGCTAACATCGCAGCGCCACATTTCCACCAGTCGACGGGGTTCATTGTTTCACCTGTCAGCCTCTGATTGCAAAAGTTCTCCTTATAAGGCAAGCTGTGTTCCCCAAGTGTTATCTGCATGCACTAGAGTTTGATTTGTCAGCCAGGAAAGGATTTAAGGAGAATGGTTGTATAATGCTTCAATTTTAATTTCCTAAAACAACAGTAGCTCAGAGATTAGATTTTATTTGTTCAAACAATTGCTGTTGGTTTCCCAGGATCACAATCTGGGGAGTTCTTCCTTAAAAGAAGACAATGAGCCTCGGTGAAAACTGCAAGGAAGGGAAACTAGAGAGCAGAGGCTAAACCAGGCAGGCCTCTGATGTAGTTGTGTACAACAAAGAGAGTGTGTGAGGGGGAAAAAAAACACAGAAGTTTATGCTCAGTAGACACAGCTTGAGTAAATACAGGTTAGGAATCAGAGCAGCGTTTTAACAACTGTACCTGGCATTGTCATTGTTTACACCTGTATCTGCAGCGTGTTTGAGATGCTCCGCTCTGCTGCAACAGCAACATCTCTTGGATCCTTGCCTAGACTGTGAGTACAGTGAGTGGTGGAGCACAGCTGAGCCTGCAGGGAATGCAAGGCAGGGCCGCAGGTCGAATCTTTGGCTGACCAACACACCGGTCCTGGTGTCCTCTGGAGTCGTCCAGCTGTGTAAATGAGCGCCAGAGCAAGACTGCCAGCAGCCACGCCAAATCAAACATGGGTAACCAAAGCAGTGTCCTTCCACCCACTAAGGTCAGTGTGTTTGCTTTCAGGCTTTGTCACAGCCAGTTTCTCCTGCAACTGTGATGTTGTGTTGTGTTGTGTTGCATACTGCCTCCTCTGGAAGCATCTGTTTAACCTCGGCCAGCTGAAAAGGAACCCCATAAACCCGGGGAAGCTGCTCAGACTCAAGACCTCTGCTTCCTCCAGTGGACCTGCGCAGGCTTCAGGGAGAGTGGAATCAAATCATGAGGGAAGCCTGGAAGTCGGTTCACACGAGGAATGGATTCCATGCTCTGTCTCCAGCATTCATTTGAAACACAAACACACACAATTTGCACATATCAACACACACATTCTGCCACAAAACAACAGTTAAATCCTGTTCCAGCAATTGTGTGTTTGGTGTCAGTGTTGCAGAAACCCTGGGACAGTCTGGAATAAGACTTGGTTTGCTTTCCTTAAATCTCTACTAAAAATATTTTTTCTTTTACTTGCATTGTCTTCTGAAATACAAGATGAAAGATCTCAGGGACCTGGTTTGACGGGGAAAGCCAAAGTGCATGGCAGAAAGTTATTTTAGTTGTGTCAGACCACGTTTGGCTGGTTAGGTGGCACACAATCTTGGCGCTACGCGAGGCGCAGGGTGC
This sequence comes from Tautogolabrus adspersus, assembly GCA_020745685.1. Classification (NCBI taxonomy): domain Eukaryota; kingdom Metazoa; phylum Chordata; class Actinopteri; order Labriformes; family Labridae; genus Tautogolabrus; species Tautogolabrus adspersus. The sequence continues at coordinate 7,362,025 of CM036543.1, read as the reverse complement.
AAAGAGGTGGGATTACTGTACGTTGCTTGATTATACAAAGGTGTGTTTTGGGAGTAATATAAATCAAACCAATCAGAGTGTCAGCTCTCACTCCCTTTTTACGATACATGATATATTTGAAGAAAGAAAAGTCTCAACCGATATCAGTGATGTAGTACTCGAGAAAGGTCTTGGTCTCGAGAACACTTTTTGAAGGTCTCCGTCTCGTCTCGTCTCGGAATTGAAAACATTTTTACTCTATCTTGTCTCGGACTCAGACTGGGCGGACTCCGGATTTGATGTCAAGACCGGTCAAGACCACCTCTGACAGGCTTTTTTTCAACGTCATTACTGTGATTAGAGGAAAGCACCCCTTTCTAAAAGACCAAATAACTTCAATTAATTAGTAGTTTCATTTTTATACCAGTTACGGCTGCAACCTTCCGGGTGTTGGCCTACGGTCTAAGTGAGGGACCCCCCTGCATACAAGATGATGATTTTTCCTTGATATTTATGGTCTTGTCTTGTCTCGGTCTCGCCCTGCCTCTGTCTTCGTCTAATCTCGGTCTCAACCTCTAAATGTCTTGGTCTTGTCTCTGTCTCGGAGCACTCTGGTCTCGGGTATATCTTGGTCTCGGTCAGTGTGGTCTTGACTACAACTCTAACCTATATTACCAACAAAAACAAAACATGAAAACAAAAAAACTGCAGCCAAGCTTTGAACCGACTGAGAGATTTAAGAAACATATACAAGAAAAGTTTGAGGTACAGTGTAGCAAGTTTACTTAGATATGTTGAAACATTTCAGTATGATCTAATATAACTTATTTGACTTGAGAAACATAATCCATGTTTTTTTCTTTTATCTCCACGTGGATTTCCTCAGCACACCACCTCAGATATAAAACCTTTGAGATCTCTCCGTGTGATCCTTGAGGGCCCACAGAAGTCTCCGGGCCTGTCATATTTAGTCCATATCCCAGAGGGCCTGATATTTTTGCCATGTGCTTCCTCTGTGTAAGGTATTAATCCTCATTAGGCAGCAGAGACACTCTCATTGACTGCTCCCAGCTCTTTGAACCTGGGGGACGTCTTCATCAGAAATGTTCTGTTTCCACCGAGGATGTGTGACCTGCTGTTCTGTGCTGTCTTCTGTTCAAAATATCGATATCACATTAGCTATAATTAAGACATTATATACAGTACCTACACACTCTGATCCAGTTTATGGTTTTGTTAGTTAGAAATCTGTAATGGGCAAACTTTGCTTTATGCAGTAAATCTAAATCCCAATTAAATGTGTTTTTACTTTATTGCCTTACTCTTCTTTCCTTAATTTATGTCTCAAGCTCAGCACTTTTAATGTTCTCGTTGTTTTAAGTACCTCGCCTAAATAATAAGAACACAAGGCCTAAACCTTACCCTGCCTGAATCCAAATATTTCTACATAGCTGTAAGCACGTAATAAAAAAGTGATGTAAAATATAACTCTGGACTGTCAACTTTAAAAGTGAGATTCAGAAACTTTTGTTTTCAGAGAAAACTTTACAACCACATGCAGAAGCTAAGAAAAAAAAGGCTTCCTGCCAATTTCCACAAACTCAATGCTCCTGTTCCCACAGCAAGCTCTGAGGTACGTCTCCAATGCAGCGCCACCAAGGTTTGCTCCGTTTCAAATACGCTACTAGTCTAGTTTCTATCCAATGCTAACGTCTCCAGTCTGCTCGGAAATCATAAGGGACGCCCCGATTTTTTCAAACATGTTAGACATTTAGGATTTAAAATCTACGACGACTACGACATAAAAGGGTCTGGTGCAAGTCGTGTGTGAATGAAGCTCTAGCGTAAGTTCAGTCTGGAAGACTATAAATGTCTTTACCATCGGGTCTTTCTCATTAATCCCTTTTTGCACGCTCACTCACGTTTCCGCTGTCATTCTCGAGCTGTCATTTTTGGGCTGTCATTGGGTAATCAGCTGTCTCGTCAGTGGTACTCATCTAACCAATCGCATGGCGTTCCTCCCTCATTTTCAGCCTATCACCGTTCTGCCCCCCTTTTTAATATGATTCTTTCTCTTAGTTCCTTCATGCTGATGTTTCGTGCGCCCCTCCACCTCCCCAACACCGCCCGTCTTCATCAGTAGATTCATCATCCATCAACTCTTCACCCATCTGGTCTCATCAAGTCATCAGCTTCACCACCACCAGCAGGGTGCGATACAGTACGCTGCACGGAAATAATTGCCAAAGGTCTGGACGGCCGCACTGAACGCACCGAGTGTCTCCGGTGGCTCCGTGCAAGAGAACAGAACTCCCGTTTTAAAAAGTTCCGATCCCGGACCCGCGTGTGGGGAGATTTCTTATCAAGATGCAGCAAACCCAAGAGAGCGCCGAATCACATCTCCAACAAGCAGCTGCACAAAACTGGAAAATACATCGTTTGTTGCTGTGTGCTTTGCATTCAGAGACCTAACAGCGGACATCGCTCTCTTTTTCTCTCTTTCTCTCTCTCTGGTCCACTGCAGAGTATAAAGTCAATTGCAGGTGATTTTTTTTTTCCAGAGACCCCCCAAACTTTTGCTGTTGAGGCTTTCAGGGGGTTTCAATTGTTAATCAAGGGGTCTCAGACCCCCCTAGACCCCCTGTATTTCGCACCCTGACCACCAGTATCTGGACTCCATGGGGGGATTTATTCTGTCGATGCTCAGAATTGTCATTCTCCAAACACATCAACCACCCCGTAGAGTCCAAGTGCCAAAGTATTTCTGTCAAGTCACATTTCCATGTTATTCATTGTAATAAGTACTTTTCTTAAATCACTTGTCTCTCCTGATTGAACTACAGTAATCGCGAGAAATGAGGTAGGACAGTAATAAGTTGACAGTAGTGGTGACCGGCGGCAAGACGCAACCCGCACGAGTGCGCTGGACACCTGCTTAATGCATCTGACAGTTACAATCTGATCTCCAGCTTTTGCTGAAGAACGGACAATCAATGTTGTCCGCGTCTCCCCGGACATTTCTCCAACCAAACTTGCTTATTTCAGGATAAATGTTTCTGTTATCTCTGCACAAAGCATTATTATCTCAAAATGAACTGCTGGCTCCATTGTTTACGTGAGGTTGTGCATTCCTCTGTCGGCCACGATAATCTTCATAAAATCCTGTCGACGTGCCATGATTTTCATATCTTGTAGTGTGTGCATGCGTGAGATTATGGAGAAGAATATCTGTTAAGATTCTCCTTATGTGTATGATGCTACCTTATTTTAAAACACCTGTAGTGTGAGCCAGGCTTGAGATAAACAGTACGCACACTACGTAACTTTAAAGTCAACTCTCCGTTTCAAACTTCAGTCATGGATGAAACTCCTCTTTGTATTTCATCACCTTTACTCTTCTATTACTCACTACAGCCAGTACAGGTGACACCAGAGCTGTTGGGGGTCCGGTGCCTTGCTCAAGGACACCTCAGCAGAACTCAGAAATGACCTGTCACCTCTCCAGCTACCAGACCAACTTCCATATTTTTGGTCCGCACCGGGACTTGAACCGGCGACCCTCCAGTTGCCAACCCAAAAGTCCCTACAGACTAAGCGACTGCCGCCCCAAACAGGTGAAGACGATCAACATGTGTGTTTTGTCAGAAGCAGTCCTGAAAAACCACAGCGACACTGGCTTTGTGAGAAACTTGCATGACTAACTTTGATTATGTAAATGACGAACATAACTCTGGTATGTTTGCTACCACTTACACTTTCCCATGACTTTCAAGCAGATACATCTACAAGTGTTTCTTTTCAGATTTTTCTCCTTTACACAATCCTCTGAAGCGTCTTGCCGTGTATACGAGGGGTCCACACAACAAACACAGAGACTCATACTTTAAAAATCAGTCTGTCTCTATGAAAGAACATCCTCTCTTTACTCTGCTGGGTATTCTTGTATTACTTCTGTTAACATGCCTGATGTGGAATCAAAGCCAATAAGTAGACAGAAAACATTCTCTGTGAGGATGTGATTCACAGACCACCCTGCACACACTCATCATTGTGAAACAGAATATGGAGATTTTAATAAATGAAAGGTGACACCTCTCTATAATGAGTTAGAGGTGATGAGTAATAAATAACTGCCACAGCGTCCAATCTCCAAAACAAGGTTATACTGGTGCATTATGTGAGAAGCGATGTCTGGGCTTTATTTCAAGCCGGCGCATGACTGATATGCATGGCTTACTCTTGTAATTGTCTGGGTGCGTTGGACCCAAAGACGGACACAGCAATCTTTGCAGGCTCATAATGCAGAATGTGCTAAAATGGCTTCAGAAGTGAATTATCACTGTGCTCTCCGGCACGGGGATTCAGCCGTCTCTGGAGATGAACATCACAGTCACTTCACCTCAGATGAATCACTGAAGACACTAAAGAGCGCAGACTTTTCTTATATTCCCAGTTTGTAAGGCAGCAGGTATCCCTGCTGGGCTGCTGGGCTTAGTGACCGTCCTGTAAGTAGAAAGTCATTCTGAGTCATTTGGGAAATGGGTGCAAATACAGGCGTCTCTGAGGGACTCGTGTGAACGAACAAAGTCCTAATTATATGGTGCTGTTACGGCATTGAAAGACCTCTAAAGTGCAGCATGGGTGTCGTCACTTATACGGTTTTGTCTCATGAAAACTTTACGGGGACACCTTCATCACCCTGAAGGTTTCAGTATATGCTTTCAGAGAAATCGCTCGTAACGTCCACCTGAGTCTGAAGGCCAGAGTGTCTGCCTGCACCGAACGTGCAAAAAATTCACCTTTCTTCTCCCATTATTTGCCTCGAACACGATTTAAGAAAACTGTTCTTTGAATGTCTCTGAAACAATGATTTAAACATAGCTATTAATGGCAAGCACACCAGCCAACTTAAACATCTGCAAGCTCAATTTTTTGCAGTCAGTATCGCCCCACTTCCTAAAATCTACGACTTTTCTCTGGTTATTTTTACGACAGAACCTTCTGAACCGTACTGCAGGGGTTTTCCTTTATAAAGGGATAAAATAAATCAGATTATTGCCTCAGTTACAGAAGTCTATAAGCAAATGAGCCTACTTCTCACTTGAGTTTTTCCCACAGTAAACATTTACTAGTTATCCAAACAGGAAGTAAAGTCCCCTTAGCTTAAGACAGTACAAAAAGAGAAAATAAAAGCTTGGCAAAAAAAATTTCACCTATAAGCCTCTGCAAATTAATCGTGAAAAATAGTTTGACAGCCCTATAGTATTTATAAATATCTATCCAGTACTTGAGGATTTCAAAAGGGATAGTCCACATCTTAATGTTTGACATCACCGCCTCTTATACTATGCTTCCCAACCTTTTTCTCTGGGACCCCCCTACTTGTAAGTAAGAATAGCTGAATCCCTCTCAGGGTCCCTCACGACAGAAAAGTGACACAGTGCTGTCAAACATTAAAATCAATTGATCAAATTCTATTAGTATAGACGTACACACACTTGTTCTTACCTATGTGTAAACTTCAGACGAAGTGTTTCATCAGGATTTTAGTCAATGTGTTAAAATCTAATTTTAACAACCTCAGAGTAGACGAGCCTCCTCGGGCTGCCCAGACCCCAGGTTGGAAACCAATATACAATCCATGCTGCTGATTTTGGTAAGTTTCCTGTATACAATAAAAACATGCTATTGAGATACTTCTTTCTGTCCACTCTCAGCTACCTTCAACATTAATAATTACCCCACTCCACCCCCGCCAAAAAAAACCCCAAACGACTCATTACATATGCCCTGACATTTGACGAGTAATCTTCATGCTGTGGGCCGACTGTGAACATGTGAGGGGCTCCCTGTTTTAGAACCAGTAATCCTGTTATTGGTGCATCTCTTTCAGCCCAATGAATTCATGAACTTTTAATAGCTGCTTATTGGTTTCATGGATTAGCATTGAAGCTAATAGGATTTAGCCTGATGCTCCAGTTTTTGCTCAGTTGAATGTCAGGGATGGTTTTCAGGGATGTGATCCATTTTGCCTTCATTAAGGAAACGGTTTAATTCAGGGGTCACTCCTGGAGTGATGGGAAGGCTTTCAACTTCAATTACCCCTCCATTAAGTTAAACTGTGCACAGCTATATTCATTTATAAGACGACCACCTTTTTATTTCTCGAATGCACGTTGGGCCTCTCTCTCTTATGACACAGAGAGATTAGGATTAGTGCAGTAAAACAAACTCATTAGGACAGACAGACAGACTTTGTTATGCGGCCAACACGGTGTTGAGGAGATGTTCAGAGTCGAGGAGGGTTCATAAAAATAAGAGAAGATCCAAGAACATCATGCAGGCATTCATTAAGATCATAACAACTAAGAACAAATGGTGGACTCACAAACCTTGAGCACACAATTTTAAGAAAACAAGCATGAATTATGATTCAGTCAAATCAAACTCAAGTCATACAACTAAAAGGGTTAAAAGTCAAATTGGATTCAAACAGATGCAAAGTTCAAGTTTAAAGCTGTTGTTAAAGCACATTGTGGTAAATGGACTTGAGCTTGTAAACTACTCAAAGCGCTTTGACACCGCAGGTCACACCTACACATTCACACACTGATGGTAGAGGCTGCTATGTCAAGTGACCATCAGTATTAACTAATCTATTCATACACATTATTTGTCGCTGACGGAGCAGCAGGATCAATTTGGGGTTAAGTGTCTTGCCCAAGGACACATCGGACATGTAGCTGCAGGAGCTGGGGATCGAACCCCAGATAATCTGGTTGAGAGACGACCAACTCTACCAACTGAGCCACAGCTGCCCGCTCCATTGAGATCTTTTATCAAACACAAATGTGTAATGTAAACAGGAAGTACAGTCCCTGTAAAAAAAAAATGGATCTGACAAATAATACAAAGTCCTTTCTTGACTGAATGTGGTATCTATGATGCGTTTGATTATTACGATGACAGGACAATCCAGCAGTGAAATAGTCCACACAAAGAGGAATAAAAAAGGGAAAATCACAGCTCTTGTCTTTTATCCCCCCCTTTTTTGGGGGTGGGGGGGTTAATAATACTGAGTGTATGATCTCATTGTGCTCTTTGGATTTCCTGTCTGATCTGTCACACGTTGACAATTAGTGACAATTACAGAGCCGTGGTTAATGAGCCTGTCAGAAAGCATGTATGTAAATGAAGCAGCATCCATCGTTAGCCAAGTGACAGGCTGAAGAGTGATTTTCCACTCGTTTGACACGCTGTGTGCGGAGCAGACCTCCTGGGAGGCGTTGCAGACTGGACCCTGTGTGTGTGTGTGTGTGTGTGTGTGTGTGTGTGTGTGTGTGTGTGTGTGTGTGTGTGTGTGTGTGTGTGTGTGTGTGTGTTGGAGCTGAGGTCTCTGAGCGCTCAGCTCTGTGACTTATGAAATTACATGTTCAAATGTGCGCTTTATCCATTGTCCCCCTGCTATTTCGTTGCTATTTCGTGAACGCTACCAGCCCCGCCCCCAACCAGCTCACACACACACGCACACACACACACACACACACACACACTCACGCACACACGCGCACACACACACACACACACACACTGACACACGAAGTACATGCACTGCTCTCTTTTTTAAAAGGTATCCTTTAGACAAAGACGAGTAACAATATTTTTCATCACTGTAAAGAGAAATCTTTCAATCATTTTGACGTTCCTTAGATTTGAACATACAGGCCTAACAGCAATGCTTTGAAAAACACTCTTCCAATTAGGTTTTACTAACAAATATAGCTTGTAAAATATTAGCATTGCTTTTAGATCAACTTCAACTGCATAGTTGCCATGAAAGTTGAAGTTGAACTAGCTCTCTCCTGGTTCCACTCCTACCTCTCAAACAGGCATCAGTTTGTCACCATCAGCAACTCCAGTTCCTCCCAAGCCTCAGTTAACCAGGGCGTGCCGCAAGGCTCTGTGCTTGGCCCTCTTCTTTTCACCATCTACATGCTCCCCCTTGGTCTGATAATCCGCAAACATGGTCTCAATTTTCATTCCTACGCCAACGACACGCAACTCTACCTCAGCACCCCGCCATCCACTAAGCTCCCCCCCCAGTCACTAGTCAACTGCCTGCTCGATATCAAAACCTGGATGTCCTCTAACCTCCTCAAACTCAACAGCAGCAAGACTGAGCTCATGGTTGTGGCCCCCAAGGCACTGCTCGGGAAGGTTGGAGATCTCCTCCTCGCTGTGGACGACTGCTCCATCCGCCCCTCACCCGAGGTCCACAACCTAGGCGTCATTCTGGACTCCACCCTCTCTTTCAAATCACACATCAAGTCCATCACCAAGTCCGCCTTTTTCCACCTCAAAAACATCTCACGCCTCCGGCCCTCACTCCCTGACTCCGTGGCAGAGACCCTCATTCACGCCTTCATCACTTCACGTCTGGACTACTGAAATGGAGTTCTGTTCGGTCTTCCTAACACTGCCCTGAACAGACTCCAATATGTACAGAACTCTGCTGCCAGGGTCCTCACACGTACCAAACCCTGGCAGCACATCACCCCCACCCTCATTCACCTCCACTGGCTCCCGATCAAGTCCCGCATTGATTACAAACTCCTCCTACTCACCTACAAATCTCTTCATGAACTAGCCCCACCGTACCTCACCGACCTCCTCCATCCCTACACCCCGTCATGACAGCTGCGATCCTCAGCCTCAGGCCTGCTCTCCACCCCCCACACCAAACTGCGCTCCTTTGGTGACAGAGCTTTCAGTGCCTCCGCCCCGACCCTCTGGAACTCTCTCCCTGATAAAATCTGCACTGCTGCTTCTCTGGACATTTTCAAAAATCTGCTCAAACACCATGTTCACCAAAGCATTCGGCCTAAGTTTAACACCATAATCTGTTTGTTTTGTTTTGTGTTACTTCCCCCCCACACTTCTATTGTAAAGCGTCCTTGGGTTTCTTGAAAGGCGCTATATAAATCCAAGTTATTATTATTATTATTATTATTATGAAAGATTTATGGAGAAGCAGTTGCTGGCTATGAAACGGTTAATTCTCAGCCTCTTACTGCTAGTTTCCACACACTACGTGCGTGTCGCTGTCTGTCAACACGGCTTTCAAAAAATAAAGAATGCATTAATTTCAGACCTTCATCGCATCATGATAAACTTGACAATGCTGATTGTCTGTCTCGTGTTGACAGTTGGATGAGGTAACCTAAATCATAAAGTAGCCACGCCCTGGACGCTCTGCTTTATGTTTTTTTTAACTCTAATGGGGGCTTTAATTTAAAGGTCCCATATTATGCTTTTTCTGGTTTTATATGCTCTTTAGTGTGTTTTCCAGGTGTCTTGTGCATGTTTAGGCACATCTATGTGCAAAAATTCAAAGTCCCCGGAAACGCGGCTTCTCCTACGTCCTCCTGTTAGCAGTAGCAGTAGCTGCATGTAACGCTCGGTTCTAGCCAAGCGGCAACCTCCGTTCCAAAAAAATGAAGCCAATGCGGAAGTACAAAAAACTGCAGTTCATCGAGTGTCCGCTTGAGGCTGGCTCCAGAAGCACCGGAAGTTCCATAAGCCCCCAGCCAAAAAAGGCCGTTTTCACTACAAAAATTAACCCGTTTACAGCCTGGTACAAAAAACGAAATACATCTGATAAGTTAGTGGCATCATGTGCTCCCACTGTGGGGGGGGGTGAATTTTTTTCTAACTCCTCTGATTTTTTGTTATTAAGGAAAACGGTCATGCCCATATAAGGGTTGTGGAGATTTGATTGACAGCTGCAGCGCACTGAGCTGTCTCAGGTCAGATGCAGTTCATAGCAGGAGGCTAGCAGCACTAGCTTGATCCGTCGGACTTTTTTTCTTCGTGTGGAGTGTTTGTCTAGCAACAAATATGGCTTGCTGTGCGATTAATTGGATTAACAGACCATCCAAGACTGTGATGCTTCAGTATTTTTCGGTAAGTGATAAAGTAGTTTTATATTAACTGCATACTCGTGTCGGTATCATAGACTGTAAATATTACGGTGTCTATTTTTGCGGTCCTAGCTTGTTTAACGTTAGCTTGGTGATATACATAGACTGTAAATATTAATGATATAGTGATATTGTTAAATGTACTGCATACTCATCGGGAGGTGTCGGTATCTATGTAGACTGGCCTCAGTGTAGCCCATTATTTACGGTCAATGGTTTAACTTTAGCCGATCAAGAGACACAGATGCTAATGGAAACATAGCTATCCAGGACTAATAAACTGGGGGGTTAAACTAAGTCCGAAATGTTAGAATTTGAATTGTTTAGATGTTGAAAAGAAAGAGTTTGTGTGATGTTATAAACTAAAGGCCCAACACGATGGTTCACCATAGACTGTAATGGTCACAGAGAGTTGGGACCGGTTATTATATTAGCTTGAATTTCCCTCGGGATCAATAAAGTATCTATCTATCTTTAAATCATTGAAGTATTTATTTCATGTTAAGATGAAGTACTATACCAAATAAATGCCTTAATGTTTCCTTACACTAAATCTGTGGCTGTATGTGGAATATCATTCTGCAAGTGAGTGAGAGAGCTGACAGTAGATTGATTACAATAAGGTTTATCTTAGAATAGAAAGAATCATTTCCATGTTAATTACCTTCATACCTTTGTTGTCTGGGTAGTACACGGTTGAATTTATAAATGCACTCTTACACACAGATGAAAACAGAAAATGCACACAAATGGATTTAATGGATAACTGCTATTTTCTGTCTTTTTTTGCCATCCTGGAGACCCTGCACTAAAAGTCTCTCCTGGATCTTGACAACAATTGTGGTGTGAGAAGCTGTTCAATAAAAATATTTCTCCATCAAACAACTTGCAATCATACCCTTTTCTTCACGTGTTTAAACCCTTTGTCTAGTTTAGATGGGAGAAAGCTGATATTATGTGATATTGATCTGGGAAGACATTTTTAACTGTGTTTTTATTCACAAGGTATTGATTGTATTTACTCTGTATGTATCTTGATTTCAGAATGGGGCTGTGTCTAAGGGCATATTTTTTGCAATGACTCTGTTCCATCCCATTTTCAGAAATGAACTGCGTTAGTGTTTGGTAAAAAGTTGTGTCAAAGTAAAAACTTAGCTATTGAGTTGAGCATTAAGGCACATTTTAGTCATTTCAAATCTAAAATGTATACTCAGAAGTAGAAACAAAGGAGTGCATTTAAATATTTATTTAATCTGAAAAACCACATTCAAAAAAGCCTGTTTTTACACCAGAAGTTAACATGTTTACGGCTTGGTACAAAAAACCATTTGATGAAGGATAATTATTATTCACAATAAGGGGCTCGATGTAACGGTTTGTCAGGAGGCTTAAAACCCGCCTCAGCTCCAGCTTTCAGCCTGTCGTTAGGTTGACTGAAAGTTATGGTGAGAGCACTTCCAACATGGAGACCGCCATCGATGCAGGAACAAGTGGGTTAAATCTCTCAGGCCATCCTGGGGAAACCTGCCTCGCAGTGAGTTGTTGAAGAAGGGAAGCAGGCCTTCTAACCGAAGTCCACCCCAACCGAACCAACAAATGCAGATGTTGTTGAGGCCTAGGTTTCTTCTTCTGTCTCTGCAGCTCTCTGGGCACATGGACGGACATAGCTGTCACCAATAATCCACACTGTGTATAGAAGAAAAACAAAAATGTTAAAATGAATGCCTCAGATAAGGCAACATGTACAGTTCACTACACATGACAGCTCAGGGTGTGTTTTGTTATTAGCCACATCTGCAGGGATAATATTGAACAAGGTAGGCATAACTCATAATAATAGATGCCAGACTTGAGATACATTTCTAATACCTACAGTTTTTGGTGTGTGCAGCTGACCCTTTGTCATCACTGGCCACAGACTCCATGACTTCAGGGCTCTATAGAAAATAAATATCTTATGATAAATATAAAACGTTTCTTTTTCAAGTGTCATGTTCACCCACATAGCTATCAGTAAATATAAGTCACAGAAATTCCTCTTTTTGTCTGAACTGTATGCATTGTAACATTGATTTCTTCTGGATGTCTCACATTTATTTACAGTCTATGGTCTAACAGTAGTTTAACAACAACAACAAAGCTCTTTTATCGTTTTAAAACGGACTTCTTATCCTTTAATATGTAATTACACCCAAGCAATGATTTGTAACACAATACGAGAATTTATTTGTAAAGATTAGCCTCAAAGTGGTTCTTACATTGTATGTTAAAACGATGCTAATGTATTGCTCTGCTAACCCGGTCTACTAACTGCTGTGACAAATAACTAATGATCATAATTATATATTTAAAAAAAGTGTAGTTTTAATACTTAAATGATATATTTGGGATGACGATAATTCGTTGTAACTGTGTTATAGAAAAGTTTAATGTTAACTTACTGTTTATAGAGTTATCTCTGGACGAGTGGGAGCAGGAAAGCCGTAGGGGGTGATGTAAAGCAGACGTTAGCTTTGTTGTGAAGTGGACTGCTAGCTAGCGTCGAGCTGGTCGAGCATCGGCGGACTTTAGTCCCACCTTAACGCTGTCGTTAGGTTGATCCCGCTTTGATCCAAGTTAGGTTGAGACAACAATTCCAATATGGAAGCGCCCGTCGATTGGACTCTTTTTAAGCCTCCGTCACAGACGGGATACATCACTCAGGGTTCGTCCAGTATTATTTACAGTCTATGGTTCTAGCCCCCCTCGTTGAAAAACTGAAGTGTGACATCACACTGCGATGATGTCACTGATCCAAGCCTATTGGCTCGTTGAATTGTCCGAACGACTGACCAATTACAACAGAGCAGATCGGCCAACCAATCAGGTCAGACTTTGCACACGTGGGGACCCTGATGTGGGCACTTCTGAGCATAACAAACACAGGCAGATGAGACGGGCTGCATCGATCGTCAGTACATGGAAGCAGACAGTTTTTTCGAACATTAGCGATTGTGAACGTACTTGGCACATACATTAGATATATGAACCCCAAAAAGGGCATAATATGGGATCTTTAAAGAAGCAGCATGTTATATCCAAGAAGACTTGAATTCAGAGATTGAGTCTTTCAGATCATTGTTTCACTATTTATGCAAATGTTGAAGATTGTTAAAATAATCTATGAGGAAAAAATCAATGCAAGAAGTCAAAAAGAAAACAAGTTTTTATTTTAAAAACACAGATCTATTCTTTAGTACCTCTGGTTTCTACCCTCAACAAATGTACCTTTCTGGTACTAAAAAAGAAACCATAACTTTAAAGGTGCACTATGTAGTTTTGGTGGAGAAATGTGAAAGTTGGAGAAATGTACAGATTCTGTGGTATATGTTCATAACTCTATACACAAACTGTCCTCAGTAAAAATTTAGTCCCTGGAGCACTGTTTGAAGATAAAATGCTACGAGAGAAGTTATGGTGGGGGGTCCACAACAGTGAAATCTTAACTCTCCTGATAGCTTTGTAGCTCCAAACAGTGTTCCAGGGACCCATTTTTTCCTTGGAATAAAGTTTGTGTATTTAGTTCAGAAAATGTAGCATAGAATTGTTTCACTTCACCAACTTTTAAATTTCAATACCAAATCTCCATAGTGCACCTTTAACCTTAATATATTTTACGACAGAGTTTTAGGGCCACGTTGAAGGAAAAGAAAAAAGTCGAGATAAAAGTTGTAAATTGAAGTCAGTATGATTCTTTCTTTGGAAAAGCCCCAGTGTCTTCTCGCAGTATCTTTTCAGGGTCAAAAGAATGTGTAGTTTCATATCCACATACGTAAAGCCCCAACACGACTAATAGGATATGTAGAGACCTTGTCAGACTGTTGTTTTAAAGCAGGTCAGTTAATACTCATCAATCTGTGTTACAGACTACACGAGGAAGTATTTCATTATTTGTGAAACCTTTACTTAAAATGTAACTTCACAAGATGCTCCTTGTTCCTTTTCGTACAGGCGGCTGCTGCTCTACTCCTATAGACTTAAATAACGGCTTTAATCTCGTAAATGTGTGACTTTCTTCTCTTACGACTTTAATCTCATAAATGTAGGAGTTTATTCTCATAAATGTATGACTTTAATCACAAAACCTGAAAAAAAATTCCCCTTAATGTGTCCCTAATACTCCTTCGTAATAATTCCCCCACACCATACAGTAATTATCTTTACAGTATGTGATTGATCAGTTTAATATTCTGTCTCTGTGGACTTTAGTGCATCACCATGTATTTGTTCTGGCATTGTGACGCCATAAATGCTGATCTGTTTGGAGAGAATTAAAAGTCCCCGCTGCAGCTTTTGGACTTCCTGGAACAGTTTTGCTGCATTCGGCTTCAAACATGAAACGAATCATCTTCACTTTGTTTGTGTGTGAAATCATTTCAGGGACATTACTGCTACTTTCTTTTTATTACTTTCCACCAGTCTGGACGTTCTCTGGGGCCCGAGCTGGCAGCCAGAGACGCTTTTAGATTCTGTTTGTGCTTTAAAATTGATAAGTGAATCAGAAAAGTATTACCCATTAATTATTAATCTCACAATGTGCGGCAGCAGAAAGAATCAATGGATCAAACTTGCTTAAATGAAGCAGAATGACTCTGTGTTCAGCAAAGGTGCAGCTGTGCACCTCCTGCATGCCAATGAAGGTTTTTTAGATGTAAACTCTAATGGGAGAAGCTGCCTGCTCTCCACCCTGACTCGTCTCCTAATGGCTCACGACATCAGGTAGAAATGACAATCAGGGCTGCTCGAGGACTGCTTATTCTACAGCAGAGACATAATCATTTATAGGGGTGTAACGGTTCACAGAGGTCACGGTTCGGTTCGTACCTCGGTTTATGGGTCACAGTTCAATCGAGTTTGGTTCAACAGTAAAAAAAGAGACAGACATATTTCTAGGTTTCTCCCGTTTATTTACTGACAGCAGTTTGTGTTGTTTAGAACTACCTGTGATCAGTAGGCATGGTTTGTAGTGACGGAAGATACAATAAAATACATGCCTTTGAGCAATGTATCATATTAATGATTGATGAAATGTGCGGCCACATAGCTCTAAGTTTCAGGGGCGGTCAATCCATCTGTTGTCAGTGGAACAGCGGCTGCAGCGGTTATCCCTGCTCGATCACCTCACCTCGTGCACGCCAGTAAAGGACGACGGTCTGGCCTCTGTTAACACGGAGTGGAACACTGTAACTGGACATCTGCCTGTTTTTTTGTCGTGGATTTTTTTTATACATTTATTTAGAGATAGGACAGCCGATAGATTCTGAAATGGGGTGGGTAGAGTATAGGGAATGACACGGGGCAAGGGAGCCACAGGTCAGATTTGAACCCGGGCCCCTCGCTTGGAGGACCATGACCTCATCACATGGGGCGCGCGCACCAACCACTAGGCTACCGGCGCCCCGAGGCTTCATCTCTTTTAATACACACTCTGCATATGTGTGCAAAGCCTTAAAACCAGTGGAGCTCCATTGTTAGACGTCTGTTTTCTTTGATTAGCTCCGATGATTTGCACCTCTGGGCAGAGCCATCTAATTTCTGTTTCCGCGCTGGAAACCGAAGTTTCCCATCACAACTGAAAGAAGCAGGCAGGTCTTCTTCTTCCACCGCGTCATGTTTACTCCTGTATATTACTCTTCTTCTTCTTTGTGTGTTGTGTCTGCTTCTTCTTCGTTTGTTGTTTAAAAGCAATTAGCAAACAGTTACACACATTACCTCCATCTGGCTGGTGTTTGAATATTGCCGTGTGTGACTGCCTTCTTTCTCCACTCAGATGTATTCGTTGTTTGAATACAAACACTTTTACAGGCCTAAAAGTTTCACTCTTTAACTTTGCCTTAAGTTGTTGTTACTGAAGACGTTGGTTTTATTGGTTATTTATGAGATCTGATAAGGTTGACTCATAATAATCAACAGTCAGACAGTACTAGTTGAAAGCAAACCCACAGGTTATCATTGTTAAGATAAAGATATAAAAGGCTGAAAGTAAATGATTTAAAAAAAGCTTCACTGTCAGCTGTTTCTTTGTACTTTCAGTAGCAGTTACCTTGTGCAGCGGTTTTTGAAATAACATCCAGTGTTTCCATGGCAACGATAAACATGTCTTGTCTGTCATGTCGGCGGCCACGACAAGACATGTCCTGTTAAAACCATAAAATTACGGATTGTTCTGGCTTTGATAACTGTTAGAAATATTTGAGGTAATGTAAGTAGTTTCACCATCAGTTAGCAGATTAGCTCCTAACACAACATTTCTGTGGAAACAACAGCTGTTGCAGTTGTTAAATATTTGAGTATGTGTCCATGTTTAACAAATCAACTCACGTTTGACAAGAAGTGTTTAACGAGCCCTACTTTTACACGGTTTTCAAAGTGTCTGTAGTATAGCTCCTTCAAACATGAATGTGTTAGTGCAATGTTGTACTCAATTAGATCAATTCAAAGTGTCAAAATGAATGTGGAACAGAAGTCCTCTGCATCAGGGGCATGACGTTTGTGTGCACAAACACACGATTGAAAAGCATTTCCTGTGTAAACTTTCTTAACTTTAAAAAGCGACACACTGCAGTAATGACATTTAACTCCTTCTAATTCTTTCTGTTGCACCACAGCCAAGTTGGTTGGTTATAACTTAAGTCCCGCCTCTGACAGGGCAAAAAGACAATCATGGTTAAGAAGTTTTTGGGGTTGCACCTGTGGGTGGCCAATTAGGTTCCGGGGGGGGCACTGTACACCCCTCTGGACACACATCGCTTTGTATATTATTTTTTTAAATAGAGCAAGCTAGCAATGTAAGAAAATAAACTCCCCATTCTTTATCCTGTCTCCTAATCCCTCATTATATGTATATATGTGTCCCTTTAATATAAATATCTTTCAGGACGAGGAAGCCAGACATCATAAACAGTCTGACAGATTGATTATTGTGCTCTTTTAATTGGATTTGTTGACTAAATTAAAGTCGTGAAAAATGTAGAAATATCATTTAAAATATTAATAATTGTGACAGAATCATATTTCATATTGAGATGAGCCCATCATACCATCCTACAGGTGAGAAGCACACGATTAAGGAAGGTTAGACATATTTGGCACATCACAGACGTGGGCTGTTTGATATTGGCTCCTGTCCAGGTAAACCATTAGGATTTGATTCCTCGCTGTTTCACCTGTCAGACTCCAGAGACAGAAACACACAAGCTTCACAGAGTTTGATTTACAAACAGCTTGCATTGATTAGAGAGCTTTGCAAAATTACTACAAATAACACAATGACACAGAAGGACATCCTCTACAATGAGGGCGCACTCACACTAGGCAATCTGTACCGCCTAAGCATGCTTCACCCCTAAAGTCCAGTTTGTTTGACTAGTGTGAGTGCTCTGTTCTGTGCTCAAGTACACCACACTTCCTTGGTTCGAAGAGGTGTGCTTCAGCACGGTGTATACAGTTCATGCACGAGCACAAGCACATGTACACAACGTGGACAGCCTTCATTATGGAGAAATCCCGGAGTGTTCAGGCTGTATCTGAGTAAAATGAGTCAAAATAAGCCACAAAGTAGCTGTCATGTTCTCTGTGATCTCTGAGCCGCCTGTCTTGTAAACTAAGCGCGCTTCAAAATCCATTTAAGTGTTGTATTGCGTCGTTATGGAGGCTACAAGAGGTAACCATGCTCAGGCCCAGATCGTCTCAGAGCAGTGTGAGTGCCGGCCAGCGGGGGAACGGGGAGGGGGGACAATCGTGCACGGATACAGGAAAACTTTGCCTATAGTGTGAGTGCTCCCTAACATTAAGATTCCTTGTGGATGGTGCGTGCCCCCCGTGTGCAGAGGCTGTGGTCCTCCAGGCAGGTGGCCCGGGTGTCGTTCCCAACTCTCTCTCTACCTGATTCGCGGCTCTTTCCAATGTCCTATCTCTCGATACAAAGCCAAAAATAAACCTTTGGAAAAAAAATGCTAAGAAAAAAACAGACAGTATGATAAAAAACAGACAGCTTCTTATTATGTCCAAACTTTTCATACTTCAGTTTCACTCCAATTACAACAATGAACTTGTCTTTCAGCGAGAAAATCTAATTCTGTCCATGTACTGTTTCCCATGAAAGCAAAGCAGATTTTTAGTAATTTATTGATATGTATACTGACATAAAAGTTTCATAGGAATATCATCCTTCAAAAAGCTGAACGGTAATGTCTGTCAGGGGCGATCTCACGATTTTAAGTCAGAGATTTCCCTGCCAGGGTCTCTATTTCTCTCTCTATCTCTCTCGCCCACATAAGTGAAGGTGGATCTCCTTCCAGTTGAGAGGAGCCTGAACACTTTTTTGGCAGGAAAATGGTCCATCATCCTTGAGTCACTCAGAGATTTGGATTCCTCGCAGTCAGAGCATGTAGTGCAACAGGAGAGTAGGAGAAGAGAGAGCCGGGTCGACAGGAGGTTACGGCTGCAGCTCAGTGGGTGAGACTGCAGCAGAGCAGCGGGAGGCGAGAGTGGTTATGGGTCTCTTTACGGTTTCCTTCAAGGCCCTTTTTTCATGCTTGATGCAGCACCAGCTGAGACAGGAGATAGTGACGGTTACACATTGTAACCTCAGCTCAGTGATTCCAGACTTTCCCCTGCAATGAACCCAAACGTCACCCCATGAACTCTGGACTGACTCACACACATGCAGTCACATACTGGGATTTACTAAATGATCTCCTGGGCAGTGTTTATTTGAGTTTCTCTTCATGCACGGCTGACAGCTAGCATAACAGTTAGACTTTTTTTATGTCCTCGCCCAGGTGATAAACCACCATCCTGTGTATTTTTTCACATGAGGGTCTCGGGTACAGCGCTGTCATTACACCTACAAGGGCATGATACCTCCCACCAAGCAACCTCTTGTTCCACTATAGCATCATGTTCATGGGGGGGTTGTGCATTCTGGGGTTGCAGTTAGGCGTGATGGATGAATCGAACACACTTTTATCAAGACACCAGGGTTGAATTTCCGCTTAAAAGAAAAAGTTATTTTAACCTTAAATGATTATTTCCTTGCAAGTTAAGATTTTACATTTCATATTTTAGCTCCACTAACTCACAACACATGTTTATGTGGCCTACTCTTTTTAAATGTTCACGTTTAGCCAGTTGAGTTGGTTTGGGCATCTGATTAGGATGCCTCGTGGACGCCTCCCTTTGGAGGTTTTCCGGGCACGCATAACTGGGAGGAGACCCTGGGGTTGACCCAGAGTTTGCTGGAGAGATTATATAGCCCGTCTGGCCTGGGAACGCCTCTGAATCCCCCAGGAGCTGGAAAACTTTGCTGGGGAGAGGGAAGTCTGGGTTGACTTACTGCGCCTACTACCATCGCGACCCGACCTCTGATAAGCAGAAGAAAATGGATGGATGTTGTCAATCTGTGAAACCTATAGAGGAGCTTTTTATGATTTGCAGCTCAATTAACTCCTTATTTATCTGATACTGGCGTCAGTAAAAACCCTCATTTCAGCCTCTGCCTGAAATGGTTCATTTCAGCTGCTGTCTTTTTAAGGCCCCCCTCCCCACATGCCAACTTTCTTCTGATTGGTCAGCTCTCTGGTAGCCTTACTGTTGGGAGAGGGCTGCTCTCGAGTGTTGGGAGAAGAGAGCCTGAAAATTGAGGCTTGAAGCTGTCTTGTGATATTGTTGGTTTCATATCGGATAACTATCGTGGGATTTGCAGAAGAAACCGTTTAGCGCCCTCTGCAGACTCATATTGGGATTACCCCAACAAACGTTTACCTCGTGATCTGCCCATGTTGAGTATCAGCAATCCAGCATTGTAACACTTTATCTGAGTCCATAAATGGGGATCAGCATGATAAATCAACTTTAAACTTAGCTACTTTATGGGGAGTAAATAGCCATATAGCCTAGATTCAGTGCCTGCAGCCCGCCCTTCTCTTCTTAAAGGGACCACGCTGATGGACATCTACTGTGGCTATACTTACTATTGACAAGTATCTCATACAACCCCCCTTCAAAAATACCGAGCTATCCCTTTTAAGGGGAACTTATCAATGCATAGCCTACCTATTATTGCACACTTTATTGCGGACATTCTAGATTTGCGAAAGTGAGGCGTGAGGGGTATCCGGCTTGTCAATTATGAATTACAGGGCCACTGAGAAGGGTGCTGTATTTGACAGGGAGTAAGAACGAGTTCAGCCTTAATTTAAACAGGTAGTAAATATTATTAATATAATGTGTGTTTCACTTTTTAGGGAAATTAACGTAAAATTGTCCACAGGTAAGTTTGAAATAAAGAATTAAAAACTCAATTTGAACAATAATCACGGCCGATGTCACAGACAAAAAAAAACTCTTATGAATGAGTGCTATTTAACAACAAAACATCCTGTTCAAAATATACATGAGGAACTTATCGATACACGGATTGGTTAAAATGTTGAGCTTGTTTTTTTAGTCTCTGAACTCTTGACTCCTGTTTCCCCAACATTACATGGAGTTTTCTCTGATTACATCATGCTTGGTGGGTTGCAGTGCTCCCCGTCGTGCACCTTGATGGAGCCGTGCACTCTGGAGACGTGAGTCAACGCGGCCAACATGAGATCAGGGTGAACTACACATGCTCCAGTATTACTGGAGCAGATGTGAGGATCAAAAGGCCACCGCTCGGTCCCTGAGGTCCCGGAGAGGAAGTCAGCATGTCAGTTTGATTTTCTATGAACATGTCTCTTATACTGCACTAACTACTCTACTGTATATCCAACAAAGTGCACTTCCATGTGTGCCCAGACATGCTGTAAAACATATTTGATGGTCTGTTTCCGGGTGGGTCTGGAATATATGGCTTTAAACTTTGACACTTGACACATGAATTAGTATAGTTTTTCATGTTGTTCTTGACAGGGTTTATAAAGTTGAGAGGTCAAGGATACAAGAAAAACCTTTCGTCGTACGGGGACATAATTGAATGTCCGAGAATTTATTTAGTTCCCTCACTATTTAGTTTAATCTGAAAGTAGCTCTTACTACTAAATTCCACCAGATGCGTGTCTGTCTGTGTCTGCTCCGTTACTCAGTGGAGCTGATTGGTGGTTTTTACTTTATTCAATGCGTGTGCTTCCACTGGCTCCGCTGCGCTCCTTTGCTGGATGCCGGAGCACGGCGTATCAATTTACAACAAAGCAGATCGAGAAGGAAAGGAAATAGACACTAAAACAACATTGTTTATTTTCTGAATAAAACCCTTGGTTTTGATCAGAACAATGACCTTATGTGTGTTGGTTGCAGCCTGTGGTTGTTGACAGATGAGGGTGCATGGAGCCTTATGTATACTAAATGTAGTTCTGGGTCTGGGTAACCTAGAACTTCTACCAGATACGTCTGCATCACGTTACGGTTCTGTACTCCCTCATCCGACAACATCCAGGCTGCATTCTGACCCCGAATCCCCACATATTCCGCACCCTGCCCCACTGGATCCGTTGCTGGAACGTGAGCGCAGCGGAGCGCAGCAATGATCAGCTGTTCACACATCACAGGAATAAAGAGAAAAACTTGCATACAACATGTTGCTTTGTCTTTATGAGGATGATTTGTTGTTATTTCGGTGCCTGTTTTGAAGTAATGTTGATAAAGTGATGAAAAATATGACCGCGAGTCCGTTTATTGTGTTTTAATTTGAAATTGACCGGACGTCTGTGCATGTCCTTGTCTGACTTCCTGTCTGGGCTGTTATATTCTGTCCAGCTTGACACGTGCCTGCAGCGTACTTGCTGTGGAAACACAATGATTGACTAGAGTGGCAGCAAACTACGGCGTAGTGCGTGGCTCTGACGGACCACGGTGCGCACAGAGTATGTGGAAATTGGGGGTGAGAGCACAACACCGAGCCGGACTGCTGGAGTCCGAAGAATTCCCGCTGTAATTACAGATACAGTATGTAAAATCCGCCGCTAGGGGGTCTCAATCAAAACAATAACAAAAGATGACGTCAAGGCAGGCAAGGGCTCATGGGAGTGATGCTGTCTGATAGCCCCGCCCCCCCATGAAAACGAACTCAGAGCGGACCGTAGTCAAGACCAACGGGCGAAAAAGAGCCGAGAAAGAGAACATGTTTACCGACGAGGTAATGTATCTTAGTTTAATTTACATGACGTTTTTACCACGTTTATTTACTATTATGTTGCTTCATACAAATGAAATAGCAGCAAGTAACGTTAGCTAATCGTTAGCTGATCGTAAACTTGGTGTTACACTTGCAATTCGATAAGATACTGCAGCCAACTTTGTTTGACGAATGTAGCAGTTGGATAGTTTAGAGATGTTATGTTATTAACATCTTACTAACTTATTGTAAGAAATCTTATTGGACATATAACGTTTACGTCTTGCGTGGCTGCTGGCATGAGCCGTATGTCGCACATCATACCATGCTAGCTCGTCATTGAAATAATGTCAGTCAGTTAGTTATTTATTGGATCAATGCGTTTCTAAACGGCATGGAAATAATGATAAAAGTATGCTGTATGACTGGGAATAAAGTATTACTGTATATTTGTGACATTTTTTTATTTACACCGACCCAAGGACTTGTGTAATAGATTTGTTATTGACTCAGTTATGCTGAAATATATCTCCGAAATATTTTTGATTATAGACCCTAATCAAGGTTGCTGAATTAATCAATGAAATTAGTGTCTTAGCAGTAGCATTGAACACTTTTCACTGAGCTGCATGTCATATATATTATTTCTTTAGGAGCTGAGCATGATGTTCACTCAAACCAGTTGTTACAAATCCATTGCAATGAACACAAGTAAAGTCAGACCAGAATGACCTACACCATATAATATCTAAAAAAGTATGACTGTTGAATAAAACATTAATTCATCAGTAGCCTCCCATCTTTTTTCAGCTGATAATTCCTCTCTGTAAATCAAGATGTTTAAATTGCATTCTTATGACGTGAATGTTATAGGAAGAAAGTGATCAGTCCCCATCAATGGATGTTTCGATGGCAGCAGATGATGAGGCATGGAGTCCACCCCATCGCAGCCATCACACAACTTTGGGAACAGCAAGAGGGACGTCCAGTGGGAAGACGAAAGGGACAGGAAGAGCAAGAGGGACAGGGAGGGCTAGCATAGTGGCAGGAACAAGTGGAGCAAGGAGTGCAGAAAGAGGAAGAGCGGCAGGGAGAGGAAGACGGGTAAGAGGAACAAGAGTGGCCCGAACAGCAGGAGCAAGCAGTACAAGAAGGGGAAGAGCAGCAGCTGAAAGGAGAGGGACAAGAGGAGCATTTGGAAATCTAGAAGATGACAGACTGAGGGTCGAGAGGCAGCATGAGGAAAGACGGTCACAAACAAAGGTACTTAACTCTATGATGCAAGTTTTCTGGAAATTGTCAGGGTTTGTTTTTATAATAAATTTGACTTGTGATTTCCAGGAACTGATTGAAAACATGGCTCCTGAAGAGGCCCGGGGACTACTAATAAGAGTCATGGACAGAGAACCTGGCCTCATCTTTGATGTGCTCCCACCTGCTGATCAGGGAGCAGAGCCATTGGAGGACGTGCCCAGTTGGTGCACATGCACAAGATGCAGAGTTATGGCTACATACATTGAAAATAAATGTTGTGGTAAGACTGAAGCCATGTGCATAAGCATGCTGCCCCACATATCTCTTTACATTTTAGATGAACATGTCCTGCGACTGTCAAGGCGGCTAAGGAACGACATTTATGCCCTTCATGACACACAGGAACCAGGGGAAGATAATAGAGAGTATCGGTATGCAGCTTATAGGAATTTTATTTTGTGGCATTGTGGTTCACTTGGGGCAGGGAACCGTGTTGTAATACCCAGCTGCTGTGTGTGCAAAATCAGGGATAAATACCCAGACCCAAATGGCCAGTACATTGGCTTTATTCAAGCAGCCTTATAAAAAAGTAGTATTTTGAAGAGTGGCCACTGGCCAGTATTCTTAACACAATTTTAAGTTATTGTTGATATAATGTATGTTCCAGTGTTCTTATTTTGTTACAAATAGTTAATAAAGATTTAGTACATTTTGAAATGTTGTTTCCTTGCATTCTTTCATACTACCCACTAAAAAGTAATTGCTTTCAACAGACAAAGTACAGAGGCAATATTGTTATTTGTAGTACAATACATTTATTTACTGTAAGTACTCAGAAACAATGGAGACATTAATTCAGATGCCATTTTTCAGCACACACCAATCACTGACGTGCTGTGTGTGGTTCATCTCGTGATGCTGAACTGGCCCCTGTTAGGAAGAAGACATTTAAGTCAGGTGAGCAGGAATAACTATAATTCTACATCTCAGAAAAATGTTGACAGCGTCATTCAACCAGTACTTCAGGCAAAGCAGTACCATAGTAATTTTGTAGTATTACACGTCATTTGGTATGTATTTCATTGAACACCTGGAAGAGTTTTATCTGTTCATACCTAGGCCTCTACTGACTTGGGACTCAACAATGGAGGCAATGGAAGGAGGTGGGACTTTTGGAAGAAGCCCAAGGATCCTTGGGTCGTCAGGCCTTAGAATCCTTTGCCTTGGCATCCCCATGTCAGATTTAAGTCTCTTCTGCAGAATGGCTGCCTGCAGATCAGGGATGTAGCTGTAGTCTTTTGCCACTTTCAATGCATACACAGTCCATCTTCCTGATTTTTTCTGGTATTGTCTTCGAAAGCTATGACACAAAAGAGTATATTAAAATTTTCAATGTATGATATTCCAAATGTGTTATTATAGCATATGTACAAATACAATATGGCAGCAACAAGCGTAAGGGTTCTTAAACTTACATCATCTTGCCATCTTTGTTCAGCACTGGTGGCCGGTCCTTATGGTGGTTGTAATCGATGGCTGCCAGCAGAGTCCTTGCCTCATAGACAGGTGGTGAGAAGCTGAACCGCTTGCTTGCGTACATCAGCAAGTGGTTGTGGAAGGATTCAAGCTCACAGGTTGATCTGTTTAGAGAATCACTTTGATGTTAATTTATCTAAATACACGTCTGACACACATACAGGTCTTTTGAAGGCGGTAGTGAAACTGATTTCAATAACATACTTTTTACAAAAACTGGGGGGGGGTACCACAAAGTAAGATTAGTGTGTTGGCAAAGTATGTTGCTTCTTAGCACAGCCCTCTGATGTGTAAATGTATAAAGGATATAGTTGGTCTTGAAAAGCAATTCAGTAACATGGACTTTTGAAGTGATACATTTCATTCCAGATGGCATATAGGTGGTTGCTGAAAATACCTGAAATGTAGATACCGGTGGACACCTCTGAGCCATCTCTTATTAAGGACTATAGCCTTCAGAGCATTGTGAGCTTTGGAGCCACTCTCCAGCTATTCTTTGTCAGAATTCTCTGGCAGGCAGTCATGAAGGCAATGGCCAAGGTACCATTCATGTTCATTTGCAACGTGGTGAAGCACACCGCCCCAGATTTTCTGAAAGATCAAACAGTGGAACAACAAAACAAAGACAGATAGTTTAGGTACTGTTGTCGGTGTTGTTTAGGTAAACAATACATAAGTAAGAAAGGTTCTCAAGTTAATGTCCCCTATTAGGAGATATTTCTTACACAGAACTGACGCTCTGTATCTGCTGTCTTGCAACAGAACCAGAAGTGGTTAACAATGTCTTTCACCCACTGCAGCAGAATCGTTTGTCCTGACAGTTGCCCCGCCTAAGTATGCATAAAACAAATTAGTTTAGTTTCAGAAAAAAAGATGAGCATGTTCAAAATGCACATTGAAAATAACAATTAGCCAGAAAAAAAAAAAACCTACAGCATTGATCTTCTTGGCTAGATTTTTTGCTCCATGCCAAATATCCCATGAGTGCACCACTCCAGAGTCCTTGTAAAGACCAGTCTTTGGATCTTAAAAAGTAAATAAATAAAAAAATACAGGAAATTCATGCATATCTGCAAAAATATTTGAAGTGTTTTACATTTAAGGTTATATACTACCCACTTACTCATAAGAGAAGCAATCTGTGCATGAGCATCGGTACATATTTCTGTGACTTTCATTTCTGTGAGAAGCTTGTCCATGGTGATCACAAAAGCTTCTTTTTCCATGATCACAGAGTTGCGTTGTGTCTGCCTTTTATCAATTGTTACAACTGATATGATTTCCTTTGAATCATTCTCCATTGCTGTGTAGGAGCAGAACTGGGCACAGTGGCCAGGACTGTCCATTCTTCCATCAGCTGTAAAAGCCACAAAACATTTTTTCAATTACATTAATTCTATGATGCATACAAAAAGGAAAAGACAGGTAAGAAGACAGCAGTATAACAAAGACAAATAAGAAAGGAACCTTGTAGGTTGTAAAACAACTATAAGTAGAAATGAATTAGAAATCCTTATTAACAAATATTATTTATAATCAATTACTCCTTTTGAAAAAGCAATGGGGCATACCTAACACAACAACATCTTTGTTGCGTAAAGATTGGACTGCTGCAGATCTCTTCTCCTCCCAGAAGTCCTTAATTGCTCCTAGGCAGTAGGTGTCTTGAATGTTGAAAAAGGTGTCCTTTCCAATAAAGCCCATGTTCATGTAATTGAACAGGTGGGCCACTTTGTAGTAGTTATTCCCAGACAGGAGTATGTTTGTAGCCATCATGAAGTCCCCTGCCTGCATTCCATATTTGAGTGTAGGCTGCGAGTGCCATGTCCATATTAGGTGGCCATTGGAACATGTCTGTAAGATAAAGATAAGTAAGTTGATAGATATACAAACCAATAAGTCAAATGACAAAATAACAAAAATAAAAAATCTCAAACTCGACTATATGTGTATGCACTTATTAAACATAAATTTTTTTGTTGAATATAGGTTAATTTTCAATTCACCCATAGAATGTTTGTTCCAGTGCCCCTTGAGGTCAGATGTACTTCAAAAGGGGTTGAGGCCTGGCATGTGTCATTTGTCCCCTTTTTTTTGAAATTGCACTTCTTCACAGGTAGCTGTAGAAATGTAACCAACTGTTTCAAGTTGGATTCATACATTATGGATGCCCGTTGTCCAATTATGTCCTCTTCACACAAAACCTTGGGGTTAGCAGGTGGGGTCAGGACAGGTTCTTCGTGTTGGGGTAGCACTTCATCCCGTGTGTGAAGATGCACTGTCTCTTCTAGACTGATGACTGGAAGCTCATCAATTTTCTGCCAGTCTTTTTTCCCTCGACCCACTCTGTTAGAATATAGAACAACATGCTCAATACAATTGATAGTACTATATTCTTCATTAAAAAAATGAACTTATTTTCTACACCTCAGATGCAAGATTATAATAACCATTAAAATTATTATAACATGAGACATTAGTCTGTAAATGGAGCCAGTAGTCTAAACAGGGGGCCAAGTAAAGACAAGTATGTAAAGGTACTCTGCAAACAACCAACTAAAATGGAAATACATGGCTTGCCAGTATTCCCAGAGTAAAAAATATTGTCCATGGACATTGGCATTCATAGAACAGTACTAAACTTAACTTTGAAACAGTTGCCATGACAGGATTCATATCATCCTTTCCTTGTCGAGCTGGTTAACTGTCTCTTTGAATGTTCGACTATACTAGAACAATAATTGTGATTCTGGCAAACCTTAGGCAAATCGATGGGATATAGTCCTCATCTGAGGTGCTGTCTTCACTGGCTGTTTCCTATGTGTTATCATCATCTGGGTCTTTCCAGTCAATCCTGCATGGAAAAAAAATCCTCACACTTCAGTACACAGAAAATTGCACAATGGGTGCAAATGTCTAAAACACAACTTCAGCATAAACCAATGCACAACAATAATACTTACTCTGTGTTTTCAAGATTATTGATGTCCTCGCTCACACTAATGGTTGTGTCATTGTTAATGCTTACCTCAGAGAAACTAAACAAAACACCAAGAAAAGTTTAAAACAAGGGTGTGTAAAAAATGACTTAGTTCAGAAACAAACATGCACCATTCTAGCTTGTGATGATGATCAATGGTTTATATACAGTATAGTAAGAATGTACAGTATTAAGTATAACTAGTGTAGAGTTGAACAAAAAACTCAAGTAGAACAACTAAAACCACATTTCTTTTACCACCACAGTGTAAAGTCACCTTTGATCTAGGTCTTCAATTCCAGGCTCCAGAAATCCTTGATCCCTGTAAATAGATATTGCAGACATTTGCCATGTGCACCTATCATAGACTAAAACTTGGAAAATTACATTTCAATAATTCTGTATTCTTTACCAATCTGGTGGTGAGTCACTTGTTGGTGCTATGGTGGAGGGTGCTATGGTGGAGAGGGTGTGAGAGGGCATCCTGGGTGTCTTGCATGGTGTTGATGTGGATGGTCCTCCTTTTTGGTAACTTTACAATTATGTGGGAAAAAATATGTGCCATAAAAAGTCAATTACTGTACAACTATCAGCAGCAAACATGTACAGGCTGAATTATTCTGGACCCCTACCACACTGTCGTTCCAGTTTGAACGGCTCAATTTAGGACACGGACTGCAAGACACTGACAATGGCAACACTTGTTCAAAAAGCTATCCAGCTACTTTACTTTAACTAAACCCCCACCCAACCCATACTCTTAATCATTTTTTTTAACCACATGTAAGAACCTCATTATTTACGAGAACCTGAGTTGCCATATTATTTTTTTCATCTTTGTACTATGGTAACTTTATTTATTCAGTATTATTTTATCATAAAGCCCTGGTAACCTTTTATATTCTGTTATTATCATTATTTATGCCTTGAGGCACCGATCTTTTTCCTTTTTTTTTATTAGCTGATGCTAAAGGAAAAACACCTGACCAGCTGTTTATAACTTGTCCCGGATAAATCGCCTTGACCAAATGTAAGCTTACTATTCCTACAAACCAACACAGTCATTACAAAGCAGTCAATCCGAGACTGGTATTAGTAAAAGGGTTATCCTTTACCGCATTTTATCAGTAACTAGGGCCGTTTGTAACACTGGAGTAAGGAGTAGCTAAACTTTGGCCGCGGAATCTCCGATGCCTTACACACATTCCTTGTTCGACTGAATGAAACACTGTTTTTACAGTATGAAACACCGCACTTTGCTATCAAAATAAAATACATTTCCTATTATCGTTACTGAGGCCAGCTAATATTGACGCACAAGCCATCAGTGTCGACACAGACACATAAGTGCTGGTTCGTTACTAATGCTAACATGCTAACGTTCAGTATCAGCATCAACATAATTCAAACTAAACAAACGGCATGCTACGTATATTATTATATATATAATATATTATTACTTCAGTAACATCAGACTGTAAATATTCTTACCTGTCAAGTAGAACAAATGCAAGATCAACGTCTTTTGCTAGTCCAAGGTTGTAGCGAAGATCCCTCCATCTTCGAAATGCTAAACCAATATTTACCCTCGTTTTAGTCCTCTTACTGTCCCAAAACCTTCTGGGGTCGTTGAGTTCACCAGTACGTTTGCGCTTCATGGTGGAAACTTCGGTGACAGAGCTCACAGGCAGAGAATATTCATGATCCATTACAAGTAAGCAGCACATACAGCAACAGTACAGCAACTTTCGGCAGCAGTTTACGCTTCGCTATATCGCGGTCTTTGACGTAACTTCCGGTGTCTCCTGTCATGGCGGCTCGACATGGCGCGCTCCTGCGAGACACGGGCCGTTACAAAATTAAAAAGAATGATTTCTCTGGTTTTGATAACTTTTGGAAAAATTCGTACTACTGTAAGTACTCAACAAAAAAATATATATAACATAGGTTTAGTGATTTTTCAAATATATTTAGCTATTTCAGTGAACAAATCTTACATACTGTACCTTTAACACACGACAGTGCGAGATAATACGATGAATGTGGTATAACACAACAAACACACATAAGATCATTGTTTTGAACCGTCAAAACCGAGTGTTTTTACTCAATTAAACAGGATGTTTTAATGTTGTTTCTGCTTGTGACTTTCTGTCCTGCTCGATCTGCTCTGCAGTAAATTGATGCGTTGTGCTTCAACACCTGGCTAGATAGAAGCCTTGCGTATCTGCTGCAGAGAGCTCCAGGCTGACGGAGCTGAGACGCAGCGCAGCAGAGCCAGTGAAGACACACGCATTGACTGTCGACAGAGCGGAGACAGATCGAACATGCAGCTGGTGGAATTTAGCAGTAAAGGTTAACTCTTCAAGAATAATACATTTGTTATTTAACCAGGCACTGCTTTTTTAAACGTAGTTTGGTATATAAATGATGCTACCAGAACCTCCACCGAATGAAGCATTTACTTTAAACTATTCTCTCTCAGTTCTTGATCAAACTGCAGTTCTTGATGATTCTTTTTCTAGCGAGTCTTCATGAATTTTGTATGACCGCTGCTGACTGTAATAGAACGATTTCAAACCGAAACATCTGTTCCCAAAGATTTTTCTTTTCCAGTTCAGCTTTAAAAAGTGTTTGTGGGCTTGAAGAGTCAGCAGTGGTCGGTCAGTAGTACTTGCAGTGATCAGATAAAAGAAGCAACACATTTTAGTCTTAAGACTGAATCTTTTATGAGCATTTACATTGGAAAAACACAACCAATCAATACACAACCTTCCACATTTAGAGGAAAGGTTGATGCTGACTTGTCATTGTTCATAACATCAGCACAGAGCATAGAGATGATGTCATTTGACGGCCGATGTGTTTTCAGCTTACTGAGACTCACGTGTGCCTTGTTTCATGACCTGTTAGCTATAGGACGGGTGCCAGAATTTCTCAATAACCAACTACTGAAGTTGGTTCCTTATTTATTATTTTTTAAAGATTTAGTTTCTTTTTTCCCCTTAATTGTAGAGACAGGACATTAGAGTCGGAAATCAGGGACAGAGAGAGAGAGAGTTGGGAATGACCGTAGACTGTAAATATTAATGGACGAAGCCTGAGTGATGTCATCCATCTGTTACAGCAGGGGGCTCCAGAGGATCATCAGCAGCAGTCTCCATGCTGGAAATCCTGTCTCAGCCTAACTTTCAGTCAACCTAACAACAGGCTGAGAGCCAGAGCTGAGGCGGGTTTTAAGCCTTATGACTAACAGTTACATCCCGCCCACCTGTCAATCATGTCAGCTACACTAGCTAACGATAACACGTATCGTTCATAAAATCAAAACGGAGCCGTTTTTTTTTCAAAATCCCCCCCCTACAGTGTGTGCCCATGATGACAATAACTAATCAGACCTATTTCGTTTTTTGTACCAGACTGTAAACATGTTTATTTATGCTGTAAAAAAAGCTTTTTCGCCTGTTGTGTATTTGACTTCCTGTGTTCCTGCAGCCAGCCTCAAGTGGACACTCGACGAACTGCAGGATTTTGCACTTCCGCATTGGCTTCATTTTTTAAGACCGGAGGTTGCCGCTTGGGAATGACGTGCAGGAAAGGAGCCACAGGTCGGATTTGAACCCGGGCCACCTGCCTCGAGGACTACAGCCTCTGTACATGGGGCACGCGCCCTAACCACTCGTCCACCATCGATCCAGTTGGTTCCTTTCCTTTAAACATGGGTTGCAAATGTTGAAAGCTAAATAAAAAAGTTTTCCTGATAACTGAATCAGGAACCAATTTGTTCTTTGGTAAAATCTACAGTACCCACAGTCATCAGTCAAGTAGCAGTAAGGTAATCTCAGGCAACCTGCTGCACTCCTCCTCAGCCTTCATCAGAGAGGCTTCACTGTGAGCAGAGATCTATTTGTGGTTACGGAAACTTATGGGCCACATTCATTCACTGGGCAGTGTGTGTATCTTGGCTCAAGGGCAGAGGCCTTCACTGATGGATTAACTTTGTATGTACGCTTCTATTTGTCATCTAATGCTGCACTTTTTCATCTGAGGCTGTTCGTTAAATCAGTGTCATCCTGAGACGGAGCTTTTACATCCTCAGCTGTAGCTCAGCTCTGCCTGAGGAAGAATAGACGGGTTGTACCAGAGACCGTTTATGTGAGAAGAGTGTGGGTTCACTGAGAAGTTCTGCTGACCGAGTCCAGCTCAGCTATACTGTATATGTTGCCAGCTTGACTGGGTGGGCAATGGAGGCATGCATCCAAAACTCTTTACATAACTGGGGCTTGTTCCAGAAGAATCTCTGCTGTTTTTGGGCATGGTGCCTCTGCAGGTCAGTTCCGCGGATGACGAATAAAGTTTAGAAGCATCTGTGGGTTTATATAATGTCCCCAAAAAAATAAAATATGACTGAATCGAAGCTGTTCGAGAAGCATGTTACATCCTTGATTGAACTCTACCATGAAAAACTTCAAAATCGCTCCATGTTGTGCTGTGGAAGGTGAAGCCAGGTGTGCTGCTCCTGCTCTTGCATTTATGACTGCCAAATGCAGATTGTGACCAAAACAATTCAAGCATGGCTGCTCTTGCTGCTTCACAGCCTCCATACAGTGTTCATCCGCCCCGTTGCCCATGGTGATGCACAGCATTTCCTTCCCTTCCTTGTGGCCACACTTCAACTACAAATCTAAGAGGCTCAGACAAACTGTCTGTGCAGCCACTGTGGCAAAGGAAACAGTCTGGACCTGTGATGTCAGGCGCTAATCTCCAGAGCCCTGGTCCCCAACCTTTTTTCTTGGAGCCACCGCACAATACAAAAATGAAATGAACTTAAGTTTTAATAGATTTCAATATTCTCCATAACTGATCTTTTTATTTATTTTATTAGACAACCTATATTGTTTTTATTCAGTCTATTAATTTATTTATATCAGTTTGTTGTAGGTAATGTTTATATTTTTAGCTCCTCCCCCATGTGGTGTCAGGGCTAACAATTGGAGAGG
The DNA here is from genome assembly GCA_020745685.1 of Tautogolabrus adspersus. Lineage (NCBI taxonomy): Eukaryota > Metazoa > Chordata > Actinopteri > Labriformes > Labridae > Tautogolabrus > Tautogolabrus adspersus. The sequence continues at coordinate 7,329,160 of CM036543.1, read as the reverse complement.
GAGGGGTTCACTCATGAATGAAACATGTTTGAGCCTCTGAGTGAAACATACACAAGCTAAAGGAATTGCTGTCCCGTTGGTACGGAGCCCCTAAAGGGACATAGGAAGAAAATGTTTTTTGATGAGGAAGAAAATATTTTTTGAAAGGGACAAATATTTTTTGATGAAGATGAAAATATTTTTTGAAAGGGACATAGGAAGAAAATATTTTTAGATGGATGAACATTTAAAAAAAAAAGTATTGCGTTCCCTCGCAAAAGTATTGCGTTCTCTCGCAATACTTTTGCTTTCTACCGACAAATAGACTGTAAATAGCAGCGAGCACAAGGGCCTTTACGCAGCTCAGTTACTGGAAAAAGGGCTGCTGTTTGTGTGTCTGTGTGTGTGTGTGTGTGTGTGTGTGTGTGTGTGTGTGTGTGTGTGTGTGTGTGTGTGTGTGTCTGTGTGTGTGTGTGTGTGTGTGCGCGTGTGTGTGCGCGTGTGTGTGTGTGTGTCTGTCTGTGTGTGTCTGTGTGTGTGGTCAGATGTGAACGTTGTTTTCCGCTGCTACGTCACCTGCGCACCTGGGCATAGCTGGTAATCACAACCACAGGCAGGGAGAAAGGGAGACACCGGTGAGGGTGGGGGGGAAGCCACACAGTTTACCTACCGTGAGTGTGTGTGAAGATGTTGTCTGGATCCTGTCGCGTTTAGTGTTTGTTTGTTTGTTTGTTTGTTTACGAGCTCGTTTTGTATAATGCAGTATAGGCTAACCCGTCTGTGTGTTGGTGTTGACTTCAAACGTAATCAACGGTGGAGCGAGAAGACTGAACTTTTCCGCTCCTTGTTTGTCTCTCTTGAATTGACATATTGAGATGTTCTGCTGTTTCTAACTGACCTGTGGGATCTAAGGATCTTTGCATTAACTCGGTAAGTTTAAGTGTCTATAATATGTACTTTTCGGGGGTAGCCTATGGTTGTTAGCTAGCTAGGCTAACGTGGCTAACGTGATGGTGTTGTTATGATACTGTATGTTACTGATGGCTGGCTTTGACATTATTGATCTTTTATTTGAGAAAACAATCAAGGGGACAATCCTTATAGACGTACTTGCTATGCTTTATGATATACCGTTACTGTTCTGGACATGGTATTAAAAAAACACAGAACCAGGGTACAATTCAGCTTATAATTGTGAATCACTGACGATATCTTTATTTTATTTTAACTTAATCAAGCTAAAATAATGTGTTACGGTATCTTAAGGCAATAAAAGACCATATTGAACAGAACAATTGCCTGCTGGCCTGCATTTATTAACATTAACAGTTGGTCAGTCTGGTATTTGGAAGAGGCAGAAAATGTCCTGTGTTCATATAATACTGAAGTTATGATGAGGTTGGATAATGTTCCTTACTGTTTGAAGAAAAGAGACGACACATGAACCTGCCGGACTACAGATGGAAATTAGGCTGCAATCTGGCATATATTTCCAAATGTATGTTCATGTTCAATGTGCACTGTCCCTATATTAAACACAAATAATAATACAAATCAACAGGGGATGGTTAATACAAACCAAACATTAACTGTAAGGACTCAAAAACGTACAATTCAACAGTTTCCTGTTCTGACTTTTTACATTTCTTTGTAAACTAAAGGTTCTCAACATAAATAAAACCTTGTTTTGTTAACATGCTGAAACCAAATGTCATACTGTATATGTCTTTAAATGTTGTTTGTTTATCTACCTTTTAGTAAGTAGTATTTTTAAATGCAACTTTATTTTAATGTGCTGTAACTGTGGTGTTTACAGTCTAATTTTACCCCTCAAATAACAAAGCAGTTTCAAATATTGTCGAGGATTTTTTTGCTGATAAAAATGGAATATACTTACACAGTACATCCTTTGATAAATAATCTGAAGCACTATTTTCTGTGGTTTTCCTGTCGGTGACTATGAGGCAGCCAGACTGAAGCAGTAGGTTGTGAAGGTGGATGCCATGATCTCTGAAGAGCACGCCATCACCAAGAACTTAAAGGTAAAATCATCACTCATATGATAGGATTTTTATTGTAACTGCTAGTGGCATCACGTTTAAAGACATGTAAAAGGAGTTTAAATAACAAGTTGTATTCTTTCTTAAAATGTAAGGAAGACTAGCAGCAGATTTTAACAGCCTCAACGATACTGCAAGAAGTCTTGTTCAGTTTGTAATCATTTTTCTTTCTGTCTTCAGGGAAATCATTGACCAAATGAAACAGCAGACTCTGATTCCAACTCATCACGTGAGGTCCTCTCTCGCTAAAGGTCACCAGGTAAGGTCCTCACTGACAGGGGCAAAACACAGGATCATAATATAAATAAAAAAGGCAACAGGCTTGCTACCTGGGGCCCGTTTCTGAAAGATGGTTCAACAAACTCTCAGTCTAACTCTGAGCTCTGAGTTGATTTACCCTCAGGTGGGAAACTCTGAGTTTTTGGTTTCAGATCAGCTGATTTGAGTTTGTTAAATCAACTCTCAGTACTGTAGGTTCACTCGGTGTTCAGCGCGTGCACCATGAGGATAAAAAGCCAACATTAATGGAGCCCCGATACTACGATTCACCAAGTCAACAGGAGACAAAAAAGAGATATAACGAAATATAACCTATCTTCATGCGGACATACGGCGAATATGAACAGGTTTTAAGAAGGAAAAAAAAGTAACACTGCTGCAGCGCAAAGGAGAGAGAGAAGTGGTGTGGGAGAAAACAGCTGCTCCCGTCAGCGCGTAATGAAGTGTATTATTTTTGATATATATTTCATCAGAATTATAATATTGCAGATCCAAACTGGTGGAATGGTATTAAACCTAAAATGTATTTTCATTAAGATGCAATCCAGCAGAAGAAAAGCGACTTTAAAACAGCTTAAAATGAAATATAAGAACAAACTAGGCTCATGGTTTTATTTTAATCATATTTGACATATTAAACAAAGTAACCTAACTTCATTCAGTGTCTATTTGAATGTGCATTATCTTTATCCCCAACATAATGCTGGTGTCACACACATAGGCTAAATGTCCTCTCACCTTTCAATCATTGAAGAAAACCTGCTCCCGACCAGGTTAGGTTCATAGACTCAGTTACCATAGTAACTGACTCAGAGCTAAAGTTGCCCCCCTCTCTGGAACAGGTCTGAGTTACCCCTCTTTCTCGGGTTTGAGTGACCTCCCCTGCTGAAACAGAAAACCCAGAGTTTCCCTCATTTCAGGGTTAAGTGACTCAGTGTTTGCACTAAACCTGCTTTCTGAAACGGGCCCCAGCTCATGATACCCGATAGGTTTATCTAGGGCTTCTGTCTTTTTCGAACAAGCTTACTTAAGGAAAGTCTGGATATTTTTAACTTGCTTCAGGGTATACAACAACTGACCCAATTTACTGACCTATGACCTAAACAGCAACCCAATACTGCCACCTAGTGTCGAAAGTTTTAAATAAAAGGTGCTTGTGTTTACACTACAGAGATTAAACATTTATAAAGATACAATGAAGTAAAACTTGCTCATCTGTCGGTCTCTGTCCTAGGCTCACTGCAGATGTGAAGAGAGAGGACACTTGGCTTCCATGTCTGAGACACACAGGTCCCAGATGATACGACTCTTTCAGGTAAAGAGCTGGTTTATATTAAAGGGATATAAAACGGTGAAGGATTACAGAATCATACTAAGTAAGCCTCAGTCTGAGTTCATGTAAACTCTTTGTCATATTTAATTATACAACCTTCTGATTTCTGCCTCAGATTGATTCTGTTGTTTCAGTGGGAAGCACCTGTTAGCTCACATCACTGGCTACCGCTAAGTCATTGGCAAAAGTGAATTATTGTAAACCTGTTTATGTCACGATTATATGAGAATATTTTACAATAGTTTAATTTATCAGGCTGGCCCATGTGTTGATAATTAAACTATAATCTTGAGTAAGTGCCAGGCACACTCTTCTTTAAAAACATAAAGCTGATGCTTACATTATTGAATGTGTTTATTGAAAATAGTTATCCTGTCCTTAAAAGGAAAAACTAGATCAAATATCTGCTTCTCATTAAGAAAAGAAAACTTTAAAACCTGAAGTTTAGCAGAACCTCAGGACAGATCTTATTTCAGGTCTGAGGCATAAACACTACAATAAAAGACATTTTACTTTACAATTAACTCCGTGATTGTTTTTCTTTATTACAGAAGATGCCCTCAGATTCAGACCTCAACCGCTGCCGACCTGGAGAATTCGTTCCCTGAGCATTTCCTGTCCTCTCTCAAAAATGAACTTGTGAAAAAAGGATCCCAAAATGGCCGACTGTTTGACATGTCTGTGACTAATAAAAAAAAATATGGACTCTCCTGCAGATCTTGCTAGTATTGTCACCTTAACTACTGGCTTTACTATATACTTATTGGCAATACATTTTTTTAGTGTTGAAGAAGAAGTTTGAAAGCTGTTTATCTCAGACGAGCCCGGCTGTGACAAGCTGAGCTTGCTGTTAGCAAAGCTGTTGACAGTTAGTCAAGAAGAAATGAATGTCAGTTCAAGGCCTTTTTAGTTTAAAGCTATTAACATCACTGCTAAATTCTTTAAATCATGACCATGTCCGATTTTAAAAAGTTTATTCAAACATTTTTTTCAACAAACAACCCTGGCTTCGATGTAATTCCATCAAATAAAGCATAGAGATCATGGATGATTTTTATGGAGGAAAAGCAAATCCAACACAACCCTTTGGCCTTTCAAACACATCCCCATCATTGAATAATGTGGTGTCTTTTTCCTGTAGACATGTGTCCTGTAGACATATATATATATATCTATAATCAATACTTGTATTTGAGTGTTCACAAGAAATTATATGTTGCTCAGTAAACTCTATGTCTTAATAAACTTCACATCTAAAGTACAGAGTGAAAACAGTGTGTACAGCACATCATAGACAGTTAACATGATCCTCTGAGGCTAAGAAATATAGTCTGCACCTATGTGCATGTCAAAGCTGGGGCCTCGATAAAGCAGACTCACAGGCCGAGGTAACAACAGCTCAGCCTGAAGAGTCGTAGATCTTTAAGCCGAAGCAGCGGACGACAGACTAACTTTAAAGTGCCTATGACCCATTTAGGGCCATGCAGCTGGCCAAAAAGACTGATAAGGATCTGACGACGGACTAGGTAGGATGAGAAGGGAAAATAATGAAGGCCATAAATTATAGACAGACACTATGAGAAAAACAACTGCCCCTAGGAGGGTCTAATAGCATGACGTCTTTGACCACCGATAAAAATCATGCCAACCACTGAGATAAGGAAAAAAAGGCATAGAGAAGTCTGTTCTCCACGCCTCCATCAAAGGGTTTACATATGGATGTTTTTGATGATTGTGTCAGTTCCTTCAGCTGAGGGACTCACTGCTTTTGGATTCTGTAAAGATGAATAAAGCTTTTATGATCACAGACTTTGCTGTCTTCTGGTCCTGACTTTGAGGAACACTCTGCAAACTTTAAAGACTCTGACTCTACCTAAATGACAACTCAGACTTAGAGCAACAAAATGTTGTGTTTATATTGGAGTCCCAGCTTAGGCTACTTCTGGCCCAGGTCTGAGTATGGGACTCTCCTAAATTTGACACTACAATAATGACAAGGATCTCTGTGTTTTATCTGAGGATGATGCACAATGCTTCCACCAGCAGATGAAACTATGGTAGGTATCTCACTGTTCACAAAGCGCCAGACCATGTCCACCTTCTTCAGTGTTGCAGACATTGATCCGCTCTTCTGGGTGACAAGTGTATGGCAGAGAAGACTATCTTCATCTGGGAGAGCTGCTGGTGTAATTCTTGCAGGCCATGCGTCAGCCGTGCAACAGGTTTGATGCCGTTGTCCAGTCCCAGGTCATTTCTGCCACAGTGGATGAGCAGGGCATCTGGCACAGCTCTTAATCCAAGTACTGGGGAAAAAGAGAGGCAGGTCCTGCAAACTATGTCACTCCAGCCTAACCACTTTACCCGGTAGACTAATATTGAACTGAATGGAGTCCTTTTAAGGTTCTGTTGACTGTATAATGAAAAAGAAAACATCACCTTTCTATTAAACCTTTTGCTGGTGTGTGATTTCTTTTATTTTAAAGACTGTATTGTGTAACAATAGCTTGTTTTTTTCCATCCTCTACTGAAACTCATACAGAAATCAAAGGATATCTAACTATTAACAGATGATTTTAACTTACCCTTTGCATCTGTGGAAGATGTCAGACCAGCTGGATTGATAGTCTTCTTTGCCTAAAACGAAGTTACCAAAATAATTGATTTTCTGGTCATTTCAATATTTTGACTTTAAGCAGGTATGATTTGCATTGATAATTAACAGTTTATAAACAAATACAACGTATCTTTCCACCTGTAGTCTACAGTCTGTGGTGCTTACATAGCTTAAATATGCTTTCAACAATGATCAACATAGCGGTATTTTTTTGAACACAGTAGGCTATGTTTAGATATTAGACTTTGAATACTGTTGTTTGTTATAGGATACTTACACATTACAAAAAGTGCCACTGGAGGGAATCCGAAGTCATTTCCAGTTCGTAGTGGGTACTGTCCATTGTTGATTACGTTTGAAGTCAACACCAACAAACATACAGGTGTATACTGGTGTATACAAAACGAGCTCGTAAACAAACAAACACTAAACGTGACAGGATCCAGATCCAGGATCCTGGGTGGCTTCCCCTGATTCCCTACCCCCCCACCCCACCCTCACCTGTGTCTCCCTTTCTATGCCCAGGTGCGCAGGCAACGTAGCAGCGGAAAACAACGTTCACAATTTACCACGCGCGCGCGCGCACACAAACACACACACACACACACACACGCACACGCAGACACACACAGACACAGACACACAGCACACAAACAGCTCCCTTTTTCAGTAACTGAGCTGCGTAAAGGCCCTTGTGCTCGCTGCTATTTACAGTCTATTTGTCGGTAGAAAGCAAAAGTATTGCGAGAGAACGCAATACTATTGCGAGGGAACGCAAAAGTATTGCGAGGGAACGCAAAAGTATTGCGAGGGAACGCAATACTATTGCGAGGGAACGCAATACTTTTTTCTTCCTATGTCCCTTTCAAAAAATATTTTCATCTTCATCAAAAAATATTTGTCCCTTTCAAAAAATATTTTCATCCTCATCAAAAAATATTTTCTTCCTATGTCCCTTTAGGGGCTCCGTACGTTGGTGTGAACACAGGGTGAAGAACAGCAAACCCAGAGGGAGTTTGACTTTAAGACTTTAAGAGGGACAAATTCATGTTTATGGTGCTCCTTCCTGTTGAATGAGTAGAGAGGCCAAAAAGTCCTTCAGTCCTTCCTTCCTTCAAAGTCATTCCTAAGGCCATCATATGTCAGTAGTTGATTTCAAGTAGCCTCAAAACACCTCAAGTAAAATATGTCTTACTGCCAATTTCCACATAGTCTGTGCGAGCCGTGGTCTGTCAGTGCCGCGCACTATGCCGCCATTCGCTGCCACTCTAGTTAATGCTCTTGTTTCCACAGCCAGCATGGCGATCCGTCTCCTGAGCGTGCCAGCAGTGCCACTACGCTCTTCTGGGTTTCAAAAACACTGCAAGTCCATTGTGTACGGAGCCTGCTGCAAGCACGCTTCAAGCTGGACGGAATAGATTGACCCGGACAGGAAGTCAGACAAGGAAACGCACAGAGCGTCCGCTCAATTTCAAAATAAAACACAATATACGGACTCACGATCGTATTATCCGTCACTTTATCAACATTACTTCAAAACTGGCACCAATTGAACAACAAATCATGGTCAGAAAGACAAAGTAACATGTTGTTTGCAGGTTTTTCTCTTAATTTCCGCGTGAATTTGTAGTTCTCCTGTGATGTGTGTGTGCTGCTCATGGCTGTGCTCAGCTCACACTCCAGAAACGGGTCCAGTGAGGCAAGGGGCACTCTGTCCCACGAAACAAAACCGCGGCACTGACGGAACTATGTGTATGTACAGCTCTTAGCTTGATATCGTTAGTTGAGATGATGTGTTTACAGATCAAACACAGAATTGATTTGCATAGAAAAAAACACATCCAAACATTCAGCTGCCATCCATAAACTGGAACGAAAGCTCAGGGGACAGCACCCATTCAGATGAGACCACATGTGCAGCACTCAAGAGAAGCTTGCTATTTACCTGCATGGCAGAGCTGTGTTTACAATAATAAACTGATTGACACGGGAGCAGAGCCGCTGTTTGGCCAAACATGAGAACAATCAATAGGGACTCTTTGTTTTGCTCTGCAAACGGAGTCCCAGAGCGGACGGTAAAATATGGTACAATATTTGACGTGCTAATACTGTTTTGAGTGATCATCATTTCCCAGTAGGACCACATAAGTGGGTAAACAAATATGAATGATGTGTGCAGTATAAACAGTGTGGAGAGCCCTCACGAGGTTCTTTATGCATGTACACGCCGCTGCTCAGCTTTTTTAATGACGGACCTTTGTGAGGGATGGGGTTGTAGGGTTTATCTAAAATAAGGATCTACTAACTCTTCAATAAATTACAACCTATGAGAATATGTATGTAAAGTGCATTCACACCAATGCACATTTTATTGTATTTTATTCTTCTAATGGTTTGCCAATCACTCTCCCAGCTGACTTAGCTTTAAAGGTAATTCAAGTAGCATCAACCTTGCGTGAGCTGTAAGTATTTAAAAAGGCTGTAATGACTGCAACATAATCCCTGCATGCTAATGCAGCCAATCAAGGTCCACTTCAAGTGTTTGTTTTTGTCTCTGACAGGCTCAGATTGATATTCAATGTGTCTAACAACTTTTGAAAGGGTCGCGACAGGCAGACCTTCTTGTTAGAGATCAGTCTTTTTTTTTTTTTAAACCAGAGAATGACATTGCATTTCTTCCTTATAGTCACCAGACTCTTAACAAATATTCTCACAGAACCCAGAAATTGCTTGTTTGCAGCTTCTTCTATCAGACGTGCAGCTGGAGGTTTGGTGTTTTTAAAACTAAAAGAGCAGTAAGCTTGCATCATAGAGTGTATAGACATAGACAAAGCCTGAGTGGCGTCATCCATTGGTTCCTGAAGGGCTGTTTGGAAGCCCATGGTTAAATGGTAAATGGACTTGAGCTTGTATAGTTCTTTTCTAGTCTTCTGAATACTCAAAGCGCTTCTTGCCCAAGGACACATCGGACATGTTGCTGCAGGAGCTGGGGATGGAACCCACAACCGTTCGGTTGAGAGAAGACCACTGAGCCACAGTTGCTGTATTGGAAATGCTGACTGTCTCAAACCTTTGGTCAGGTAAAGTGCTGTAGCTGAGGCTGGTTCTTAAGCCCCCTGACAAACAGCTAACAGGCAGCCACTAGTCACACCCCTAATTATGCATAACTCGTATCCTTCAAATACGAAAACAGGTGGGTTTATAAATATATTAACCCCCCGTACAGTGTGTGCCGATAAAGACATTAACCAATCCGAACAAAATCTGTTTTCATACCAGGCTGTAAACATGATTATTTCTGCTGGCAAGAAGATGGGGTGTGTATTGGTCTATTGGAGCCAGCACCTAGTGGACACTCGAGGAACTGCAGTTTATTGACACTTGTGTCATGGTTTACTCTTGTTTAGTTAGTTTATTACTTGTTTTGTTACTTAGTTAATTTAATTCCCAGTGTTGATTGTTTACTAGTTAACTCTTCAGTGTTTACTGTTGTGATGGTGTCATTTCTTATTCTTGTGTCTCTGTATGTTCTAGTGTGTTTTGTGTGTGTCTGCAATTGGGTCCAGTTCCCTCTTTTTCTCATAACCGTGACAACTTGGACACTGGCTTCATTGTTCATGCTCCGAGGCTGGGATGAAAATAAAAAACACGAGAACGTTATGGCAGGAAAAGGACATATTCTATACAACGATAATGTTGGCTGGAAAGGGCCTGAATATGAACTGGTTTACCTCAAATCCATAAAGATTTTCACTATCAGTTGTCTTTTTAGATGCTGTGAGATGATGAAGATCTGTCAGATTTTATCAGCTTGGAACACGGTGGTAAAACAAAAACAATTTGAAAACAGCATTTAACCTTTTCCATCCAAAGCCTGAATCAGAGTGAAATCAGCAGTTTATAGCGAATATAAAGGTAAAACAATCAAATGTAAAGCCAGCACAGAGAAGAACTCAAAGGTCTTTACCTGAGTATGATCCAGCCTGATTAATAATTGGTGGGGAATCTCTGAGAAAGGGCATAAAGCTGCCAGAAAGAGCACGATCATTACACACCATTATATAATCTGAAAAAAGAAAAGATTCTCCTCGTGATTCTTCTCCGGATTAAAAACAAAATGTGCCCAATCACTCATTTTCAAACTTATATAGCAATTTGTATATAGCAAATGTGCAATATGTTGATTAATAAAAAGTATCTGAACGTTAACAAAACTACTTTGCCTCCAATGGTTATGACGAATATGACGTCATGTTGGCAAGTCGGGCAAACGAAAGTCCTCAGTTTACGACTTGTTCCAACTTGAGCAGGCGTTCATGTGCATTTTCCAACTCGGAAACTCGTTCTTCCGATGTGTCCGACACCACACTCTTCCTTCTACGGAGCGGTGAGGTGTACACATACAGAGCTGTCTAACGCACAGACGTTTGTATGGACGGAGGATGAGGTGGGGTTGCTACTCCAAGTCACCCTAAACTACAAAGTGAGTATAGTTCAAGAAAATGTTGACTGGGAGTCATGCCAGTTGACTTTTTCACAAACAGAAATTGGGAGTCCGCCATTGTTGTTGTAGTCCACCTACAGCAGGGGTCTCCAACAGGTAGCTCGGGAGCTACAGGTAGCTTGTGGGCAGGTTTTCAGTAGCTCCCCTATAGGTTAACTGACAGTGTTGGAAAAAAAAAAATCCGACGACAGAAAATGCACCTCTTCCCACTATTCATATATTTGGCCCATAAAAAACAAGTGTAAAGTATAGTAATGTTTTCTTGGACGTTGATGTGAATTTTCAGTAACATAGCTTACTATGTGGCACAATAAGAAATGTAAAATATTCATGTTTTTTTCTTGGACGTTGATGTGAATTTAAGATTATTGATAAGCATTGGCTTATTTCAATTTCAGTAGTTTAATTCAGCTGATGTGTGCTATATATATGAATGCAAGCGATGTGTATAATGTGATGTATGTAGCTCTTGGCCACTTTCATTTGTTCAAAGTAGCTCTCAGATGAAGAAAGGTTGGAGACCCCTGACCTATACAGTGTTTGTGTATTGGCTTTTTACTTGTGGTCTAGCCCTTACTACATGTTTGAATAATTATGCATTAACATAAAGCTAAATGGTAAATGGATTGAGCTTGTATCACGTTTCTAGTCTCCTGACTACTCAAAGTGCTTTTACACCACAGGTCACACCTACACATTCACACACTGATGTAGAGACTGCTATGTAAAGTGACCATCAGAAGTACTTAATCCCATTCACACATTTATTACGCTGTCAAAGCAGCAGGATCAACTTGGGGTTAAGTGTCTTGCTCAAGGACACATCGTACATGTGGCTGCAGGAGCTGGGGATCAAACCCCGACCTTCGGGTTGAGAGACGACGACTCTACCAACTGAGCCACATTCGATTGTTCATTTGTGAATCACACTTTTTTTAAATGGATTTAGGAACAACTAACAACTCCTTACTAATAAATGACATATAAATAAGTTTTAAAGTTTTATAGACTATGAAAACCAAATTGACCAATGATTTGCTAATGCTTTATAAATGCTTTATAGTGTGAGTTATTATACAGTGATACCAAACTTCTTTTTTTTAAAGTTGGTCTGTGTCGATAAAAAAATACCATTCTGCATGATTTACTGTTTAATGAAAGCCCAGTATTGGCAAGTCATCCTTCACAGCATGCAGCGAGCGTCTGGAGCTGCTCTCGTGCGATAGAAATTCAGTGTTTGATGAGCATACTGCAGACAGTCCAGTTGCCAAAGGGCTGAAAGACCGAGGCTAGTGTCACACATCAAACCCTGGCCTGGATTCAGCGAGGATAGCATCATGATGAAAGCTGAAGCAGACTCATTCATGTCGAACTAATGGACAGGTGGGAGAGGAGTGTGGAGCTGTGCAGATCCCTCCCCCGAAAAACACAGCTCATCACATCAGTGCTGACACCACACACACACACACACATAATACCCCAGGAAAAAAGAAAGTAGGAATAAGAGGTGAGCCAGTAATCAGAGAACACTTCAGCAGCTTAATCAGCATCGCTTGTCTGATGAGGAAGAACACTTCTGGTTTTTGTGGGCAGCAGCCTTCATTAATCATCCTCAAAAGAAACACCACTCCAACACAACTCGAGTCGAGGACCCTCTTTTTCTGTTGCGTAGAGCCGCGTGGAGAAAAGAGAGTTGGAAGAAGAAACGGTGCGGGGAGGCGGAGGCGGAGGGAAATCATGCTCTTTTCCAATCAGTCCAATCAGCTTTGGTCAGCTTCAGTGTCAGGAGGTCGAACGTTTCAAATGAACAGCAGACATCTACATGTGCTGGTGTGATTGTTTTGGTCCCATTCCTGAAGGTGAAGAAAGAACTTTCCATTTCTTTGTTGTCAGTTACTGGCGCGTTACTTTACCCTGAGGAAATCATTTTTCTTCAAATGAGCTTCTGTCATACCTCAGATCATGCACTGTGGAAGGTTAACTGTAGCTTCTTATCGTCATACAATGGTGGATAAGTCTATTTAGCTTCTGTTTCAAAGTACCCTTTGGCACCTTTTGGTTGGTCTGTTGTCTTTGTTTATTTTTGTCTGCTTTAGGTACCCTGAATCATTTGTTCTTCCTTTTGAAAAAGAGGGTTAGGTCTTTTTCAAAGTACCCTGTGGTGTGTATTTCTACCTTTTTTAACATGGGGTTAGACCCACTTAAAGGATCACCATCAAATCTTTAAACTTTATTTCTTACGTCAGGTTAGGTCCGTTTATGGGTACCCTGAAACATGTTTTAAATATTTGTGTCAAGGCATGTTTCGAGGTACCTGGACAAAAATATTTTCTTTATTGCTTACATGTGTTGAGGTCAGCTTTAAGGTACCCGGAATACATCTTTTCATCATGTACAACACTGAAAGGGCTTTCACAAGGGCTGCAGAAATCTCCTGAAAAACTCCTGATATTTCCACAAGGAGCTGTATGCGTGAACGCTAACAGCTACATTTTCACTCTGACTTCACACAGAGTTTCTCCTGCCATCCCTCTAGTATTTTTTCCGCAGCAAGTCTGAGTGAGCTGATGTGACAAAGCAGCAGGATATTCTCTGGAGAATTCACCTCGAGCCAATAGGATGGGTGAGTGACGTTTATATACTGTGACTGCTGAACGGTGTATAGAGTGTATGCACGCCACCGCTACCATCTCCATGCATGTAATCAAACTGCTGCATTACGTTTTCTGTTCTTCAGTATGTTTTTCTCCACTCTTTTGTTGATGGTGTGATTTCTGTTGAACTACACGTAGCATTGATATAAAGGCAAATATTCTCATTGTAGCATCGTATAACGGACTCTGTTGCTTCATCCGCTACTTCTGTGTCGTTCTTTGTACCTCATATCTTACCTCAGAAGAGACACCCCCCCACCGTCTGACAGGGATAGTCTCCCGCTATGAGTTGCATTATGTGAACAGCCAGTAAGGAGAATATCCGGAGCACTCCTCCTGAAATGATCTACATATTTTCAGGAGTGTATATGTGGAAAATGGTATTGGCTAGGTCTGTTTTAGGGTTCCCTTTAAGGTCTGTTTTTGGATGATTTGACGGATGGAAGACTTGTCAGCTGTAGGTAATGGGGAACAACAAACTCATGCACACATCATCATCAATCAATCTTTATTTGTATAGCGCCAATTCACAGCAAGTGTTATCTCGAGGAAAAAGCAGGGTACTCATTGATATTACAAAGACCCAGCATGACTCCATTATCAGCGTAGCACTTAGCAACATTTAGCAAAAGAATACAGTGGCAAGAAAAAAAGTTCTTTTTAGGAGGTAGAAATCTTCGGCAAAACCAGACTCATGACGAACAGCCATCTACCGAAACTGCGCTGGATAGGAGGAGATATTACATGACTGAATAATGAGTTTATCTTTCAATGCCATCAATAACCCTGTGCTATCTTTTGGGTGTGTGCATGTTTTCTTTTGCCACATGCCACGGTTTGATGTGACATCCTGCATGATTATGTGCCGTGATATACGGACCCCATTATGTAATAAATCCATACTCTCTGAAAGCAGCGTCCTTCTCCATTGATTGCTCCGCGTCCTGTGAGGACTAGTTAAAATGGTAATCATCAGTTAAGGAGAAGCCTGAGGGTCTCTGAATAAAATACAGCCTTCAGCTACACTTTACTCCGCCCGTGGATAGCACGGGGGAGCGGCAAATATTGATCCACAAAATATCTGCACTTCCACTAATTCAGCCCATGTGTTCACTTGAAACACTTCAACTCAGATCTACAATGTGCTTTGTTTCTTTTATCGTTCCACGGATGCTTATCTTGTTACCGGAGAGATCTTCAATGAGGCAAAATTTAATTAAAAATCGGATTAAAATTGCACGTCTACTGAATCTCATAAAGGGAGCAGCAGCACAGCCGTACTGACCGATACGCCCTCTCACTCCCTGGTGAGCTATAAAAAGAGTTTGCCCTGTCATGTAGGGAAGTCAAGTCTGAAGCCTTCCAGGAAGCTCTTGTGGCCGAGGTCGAGGCATTCAGGTGCTCCTTGCCCTCTTCATTTTTTTTTTTGTTTCATCAGAGAGGAGTCTGCTGAGCTTGGGTGCAATCAGCGCTCCAGCTCTGTGACCTTGAGTTCAGCTATTACACCGTCCTCCTCAGCCTCATATATCAGGCCGGAGCTGCTTCATATTCATGGCACAGAGCAATCCTCAGCACATAAATAAAGCATTCCTACAAAACACTGCAATAATAACCCACTTCCATTTTGGCCAAAACCTCAACCCATGTGACCTCTCTTAAGGGCTCGATGCTCGCTTGTGTGTTGTTTATGCACGATAAACAGGACTACAAATCTGCCACCCAGCCAGTGCCTCCTGGAGTTTGTAATGTTCATGCAGCACAACAATACAAAGGTTGGGAAAGAGTTGCATAAACTGAACAAAGAACTTGTGATTAAAATCTAATTGTGGTCACATCAGTTGGTGTTAAAGGCTTCAATATATAGTAACTAACTCTACTGACTGGATGTAATGTTTTGGATAAGAACAAAAGTCTTTTTCCTGATCCAAAATCCAAAATCACCATGGCAACAGCAAGCATGCCTTATTGTATATGAACTATTTTTCTATTTTTGAAAAAGTAACACCTGATGTATCAAATATTATAAATATGATGTGAATCAAAACTTCTACGTGCAATGTGTTGTTCAATTTTAGTTGTCTGAACTTTTAGAAGTTTCTTTAATAGCTCCAGATTCAAAGAAAGAATTAGAATTATTAATTAATTAATTAAAACGGTTTAGGTCTCACATTTCAATTTCAATTTCTTTTCGCGATAATTTTTTATGTGCTGTTAAAATCAGGTCTCATGGTATAAAGATCATGCACAAGAGTCTGTGTCCATGCACTCATAGCTTCTTCTTTTTTTGCGCTGGCAGTGCTCACAACCTCAGTTTCACGGCGCTACTAAAAGACTCTTACTGTAGCTGTAATAGTTGGCTCCTGGCACTTTCACTCCCATTGTTAGGGACTGTAAGGTTTCAATTGCTCAGTATGCTTCGTATTTGTTTTATTCAAATTACAAAGAACATGTAAAAAATTTAACCGGGTGTGTTTGGACCCAAATGCAGCACACTTGAGAGTATGGATTGTTGCTAATAATTTTTACATAGACTCAGTCAGTACAGGAAAAACAGGTAGGTAAAAATAAAGTTCAACCAGTTGACGACTTGGGGCATTTAGAGTCTTAGGACTGGACTGGGGGGTCCGGCTTTTGGGACCGAACATGAAGAAGGGTGAGGGGTTATGGGGTATTTAGCCAACAGGCAAATGTTCACAGAATACACAAAGAGTCACGAGTGTGCCAACACTGAGAAAGTCTCTAAGCCACAGCGATCAAACTCACTCCGCTGTGTTGTTGCAGAGTAACACCACACAGCCGAAGGGAGAGGTAGACGGAAACAGGGAGCACAGGGGCAGAACTTGAGTCAGGGGGAGAAGCCGAACCTGATTTCAGGGTTCTGATAAAGCCGGCAGGAAAGAAACAAGCCTGGCCGGAATCACTGTCCTAGAGTGAGTGCTGGAGAGTTTTGCATTAGATGTCCAAGAACAATCTGGCAGAGAGTGAGTGAACAGGAGAGGCTTTATACTGGTTTGATTGCAGATGAGAGGCAGCTGTATGCTCAGGTGAGCTGAGTTCGCCGATGAGGTGGGAGTGGCCAGAGTGGAGAAGAAGCAAGGTAAGTGGAGCATTTCTGAGTGGGGGCAGAGGAGCCAGAGGAGCAGAACTGTGAAAAAAAATAAACATTAAACGAAGTTGTGCCCTCGCATTAGCAGCAGCTCCATATCTGGAAACTGTACCCAATGAATAACGAGGCAGATTACTTTCTCCTCCACCGTAAGAAGTTGAAATCAGAAGTCCCGCCCCTTCTGGTTTTTGATTGGTTAGGGGGTATTGACATTGAGTGGAGTGGTGTCCCAAAAGTTGAACCAACCCTGCATTCATGTAATCGGACACATTGGAAAAACGAGTTTCCGAGTTGGAAAATGCAAATGAACGCTCACTCAAGTCGGAAAAAACAACTACTGGGAAACTAGGGATATATAAGATGTTTCGTAGCATCCACGTTGTTTGTTGTTGTTGTTGTTACAACATTCTGACTTTCTGAACTATAAGCATGTGAAAACATAATTCGCCATCTTAGAAAAGGCTGTCTCAAACTAACTTTGGGTCCGCCTAACAGGCAAAAAGCTGGAGGTGAGGCGGGCCTAAAGCCTCCTGACAAACCGTTAAAATGCCCCTGCCCTTCAGTCAGATCAGCCATGCCTCTTTTATGAATAACTCCTGCCCTTCATGAAATCAAAACGATGGGTTATGAAATAATTCAATCCCCTTATAAGGTTTTTTTGGACCAAACAGTTCTTGGGACTTTTTGAAGAGGGACTATCCATTAGGGAGTTCCCTGAGAAGTACACACCATGGGGACTTTTTTTCTGTCTGCATTCGCAGCGCCATGGTACCTACTCTGAAGCAGGAGCTAAAAGGTTCCTGTAAACGTGGTTCTAGGAACTAAAATAGTTGATAGTTCCTGCAGTGTGGAATGAATAAAAAAGGAGTAGGGTAGAACTATGAAAAGGGTCTGAAAACGCCTATAGTGTGTGCTCATCAAGAAATCGGCTAGTCAAACCAAATTCATTTTCTGTACCAGGATGTTAACATGTTTATTTCTGCTGTAAAAATGCTCTTTTCTGAATGGGTGTGTTTGTGACTTCTGGGACTTTTGCAGCCAGCCTCAAGTGGAGACTTGGGGAACTGCATTTTTTTTAAATTCATTTTTGAACACTGTAGGTTGACGCTTGCTTAAAACAAACTGCAGCATGTTCCAAATGTCAACCTCGTGTTTATTTAATGCACGCCCATACTAAAACAATTTAAAAAGTCTCGGCTAGCTTAACTTAGACTAAAGTCTAACTGGATGTTTTTGCTTTCTGACTTATTGGCACTAACTTAGATCCTCATGTTTTGAAGATAAGGGCGAGACATAAAGCCAATATTCGACTTGATGTGAGAGAGCTTGATGTTATTGGAGGTCTGAACTGAGTCAATATAAAAAAAAAAACACCACAGTGTACAGTAATCTGTCGCCTTTATAGTGTCAGTCTCTTTAAAACATGGGTTACAAGCTTTGAATTCCCATCACAGCACAGATAGAGTTGCCACAAGGCATCATTTTAAATTTTTCATATCAACACAACTTTATATTAGATGAGTGTGACATTGATTGAAACAGTCTGTATGAGAACTTCCTGACTGTGCAGGATGATAAAATGCTTCCTCAGCAGAGTTTTCTTTTGAAGGTGCTCAAACAGATGAGCGCTTTAATGAGATGTGTCATGACTCTGTCACCTTATGTACTGTAAACACATGTTTACAGCATCTCTTTCAAATGAAATCCCAGAAGCGTCCATGGTGAGAGACTAAGAATCATAACAGAATATTAAAGAAAAAGCTCAAACTGTTTGAATCCATCAGAACAACGCTCCCTCAGGCCTGTTGCTCCACTTTGTTTTTGGAAATCAAACTCCACAGGCTTGTTTCAGTGGGAGTGATGAATAAGTCATACTCAAATGAAAAATAAATCATTTGTCATTGCCTTTCAAAACTATTCAACTTCAATTTGAACTTTATTTCTTTACTTATATAAAAACACATCACCACAAAGTGTATCTCATGGCACACGATATGCAGAGCGAGCAAAGCCTTTACCCTTTATAATATAGAGTATACAAGCAGTTTAAAATCAGATTCAACTGTCGGCAGGAAGACGGCTTTTTTCAGGGCATGAATCCCAAAACCCACAAAAGCCTCCTTTTTGACCAAACGTCCTCTGAACACTTCTCTTCAAGGAACAAAATGGTTCCTGGGGCCCATTGTTGGGAGCATTTCCACCGCGGCCTTAAGAGCTGAAAAGGTTATGCAAATCAGGCCTGTGACGAATGGAGAAGCAATAAAATTAACTAAACTATACAGTCAGTCCAGTAAGCGGCGGTAAGAAGAAGACGAAGGCCATGCAACAAAGATGACGTCATATATGGCGACTGACAGGCCAGCATCATCATTTGACTACACACTACAGTTAGCCTGTTAGCATGGATGAGGTTCAGTTGGTGCTGTTTTTGATCGTGCTGCATTGCATTGCAAATAGATTCATTGAGTATACACTGGAAAGGAGAAAAGCTCTGGTAGCAACGTGAATTTAAATCACCCAAAATGCTCGACTTCTTAAACATGCCCGGAAACGCTGCAAGTCCCTGACCAATGGCGCTGCAGGCCCTTCCTCCCCCAAGGTCCCTGGACCTTTGGAAAAGTACTATCCCCCTGGAAAAGGTAAATCAGTAAGCAGAGTCTGCAGAGAGAAAGTTAGAAAGAGAACAGGGAAGGCAGAGCCAGGACGAGAAGCCAGTTTAGGCTAGAGCTCAACCCCACCGGGTAAGGATGGCAGGGGGTGCGCCTACTCTACCTCTCTCCCTACTCCCCTGACCTCATGTGATAAGAGAGAATGTTAGAAAGAGCAGAAGGCAGAGCCATTGCAGGTTTATGTTGTGTCAGTCAAAATGTACAGCGCTCTAAAGTTGTCCATGTTTTCACCGTTCGACATACAACCAGTTTACTGCTTGCCAACTTGTTTGTCGATTGTTTGGTTATGTGACGAAAAAGGTCAACCAAAAGACAGACCAGTAGTAACTTGCTAAAAGGAAGCTTATCGCCACCTTCTGTAGCAGAGTCAGACATACTACTGCCAATAAATGGACCCCCCTGTGCTTGTATTCTGCTAATTTTTCTTATCTAACTTCTGCCAGTTCAGTTCATTCATCCAAATGTCAGTCAAAGTTTGAATGTGAGTGTTGTGATATTGGATCCTTCTGCAGAGTTTTGCTGTATTAACTGTCAGACCACGTCGCTTTCTGAGCCTCTGCATTAATCCATGTTCCATAAGGCTGGTACATAGTATGGTCTGTGTGTTTCCTGAGCAGACAGGGGAGAAGACACTGAGGAAGAAGGATTCATGAATAATAATGCAGAGTGGGGCCCCGAACAGTATAGCGATGAGATTTTCATTGGTGTGGGATAAATCCATACTGTAAGCCTCACCTGCTGGGAGCCGTGCTTCCCAAAGCCGATGTCATCCCCGATAATATATGGATGCAAAACCGAGAAAAACATTCATCAGAAATGTGCCGCTGTCTACGAGCCAAGAAAATGCTTTGTTTCTCACATCAGAGTGTGAGACGACATGCAGCAACACACAGAAAATACCCACAAGACACCTCTCCTTTCTCATGTTTCATTATTGTTCCTCAAAGCCGCGGTCCGATCCCTGCTGTAACTCTAATGCTCCCCTCCTGACTTTGTTCAACTTCAGCTGCAGTCAAATGAAGATGTGTTTCCCTCTGAAATGAATGTACTAACCTCTGATAGGAGAGGCGCCCAGAGAAAGAAAAAACATATATATGCATTTTCAGCCTGCACGGTGCTGCTGCATGTTCACATTTTTTCTTGACACTGAAGCGAAACAGACATTGTTATGAATAATGGCGCCCGATGAACAGACCCATGACAAATATTTTCCATGCATATTTTCCAGACAAAGAGAACCTTTGAGGACAAACTTTCAAATTAGCATGGACCAAATCAGTAAACAATAACTCTGCAGAGCTTGTTCAGCCTCACATTTAAATAAATGCACAAACTCACAGAGCCGAGAGCTGATGGTAACATTCACCTGAGAAGGTGGTGTTTTATTGCTTTGCTTGAGGGCACCTTGACTATGATGCCTGCCAGCATAGAAAGGCGTTCTCTCAAATCCTACACAGCGGTTACATTTTATTAGATGATTTTTTTTTTAACAACTTGTAAATGGACTTGATCTTGTATAGTGCTTTCTAGTCTTCTGACTACTCAAAGCACTTTTACACCTCAGGTCACACCTACACATTCACACACTGACACCAGAGGTTGCTACATAAAGGGATCATCAGAATTAACTAATACCATTAATTCACATTCATACGCCACCGACTAAGCAGCGGGAGAAACTTGCCCAACAGACTTGTGTCTGCAGGAGCTGATGGCTTGAACCCCCAACCTTCCGGTTAGGAGACGACCGATTCTACCAACTGAGCCACAGACGCCCAAATAGGCTGAAACACACACATGCACAAACAGGATCCTACGGACATGCATTAATGGAGAGATGTCAGAGTGAGGGGGCTGCCCACAGGGAGTGCTCCTGGGCTTGGGGGAGTTGGTGCCTTGTTCAGGGGCACCTCAGCAGTGCTCAGGAAGTGAACTGGCATATCTCCAGCTACCAGACAAATTTCCAGACTTGGTCCGCAAGCAGGACTTGTTCTGCAAGCGGGACTTGTACCGGCGACCCTCCGGTTCCCAACCCAACTCCCTACAGACCAAAGTCCCTACAGACTGAGCTACTGCCGCCCCCCAGCAATCAACTGTTGATGCCATTGGCTAATGATACTATGGGCACTATCGTACGGACCGATAAAGCGTCTTGGCGTGCAGCGCAGGTGTCTTTTCTGTTTTCCACCTGTCTAAGTAGACTCTCTTTTGATTGGGCACATCCCCCCCCCCCCCCCCCCCCGAGGATGATGTTGCAGCTAAAAGAGGCTATTAGCAGCTGTTGCAATCCACTGGAGAATATCCAAATATATAAATATTTGATCTATTCATCATTTAGGCATAGAAACATGTAAAACAAAAATGCCTAAAGATAATTAAAAAAAATGCGCACGTTTTTATGGGGAAAAACTCAGAAAACATAGTCACATAGTATGATTTATTTTGATTCATATTTCCTGCATTGCTCTGTAATGGTTTAAAAGGCACGAAGAATTGATATCATCCTTCAGACAGTGATGTTTTTCCTCAAATTTGGATTACTCGTTTTTACTAGATTAGAAAACTCTGGCAGGTTGATTTGTGGTGATGACAAATGGCCTTTTCCAACGTTCATGAGGTCTTGTTATACTCAGTCCTCCAGCACAGACAGACCTTCCTGCAGTTCGAACTGATCATCCTTGTTGTTTCTTTAACTTCCTCTTAAACCCTGCGGCACAGACACGGCTTCACCTGACCTCTAAT
This sequence comes from Tautogolabrus adspersus, assembly GCA_020745685.1. Classification (NCBI taxonomy): domain Eukaryota; kingdom Metazoa; phylum Chordata; class Actinopteri; order Labriformes; family Labridae; genus Tautogolabrus; species Tautogolabrus adspersus. The sequence continues at coordinate 7,307,220 of CM036543.1, read as the reverse complement.
ATCTCCTGCAGATCATGTACACAATCTCTGATTCAATATTTCCAACAAGAAAACACGCTTTGGCTGTTGTTTACCTTCACAGAGACCTGCATGATGTTTTAATGAGGATTTTAAGCTCTCTGAGGTGATGCTGGCAGCATGTGCAGTGACTTTACTCCTAACAGCCATTGAAGTGTCTGATGAATGCTGGAGATGTTAATGACCTTCCTCACATTGTGAGTGACCGGGTCACTGCTTGGAGAGGAGTGCAGAGGCTGTTCTGCAGTCTGGACGAGCAAAAGTAACAGCTCCACCGTGCAGAAACAAGATACTCAATAAATTCAGGCACTGATCAACACAATCAGTGTTGTTGTCAAGGGGCCTCTTTTAATGCTTTACCATTAAACATGACAGGACAGGTAATCATTTAAATTAGTCTCACCATTATGGAGTTACAACAACAAGTATAAAAACATGGATGGTCAGTTTTTTACAGCTCAAGTTCAGATTGTATGGCATTTATGGCTCTTATGCATCCCTTAGGAAAACACAAGTCATGACCCCTGTAGCAGGAAGTTCATCCAGAGGCATGATGTTGGGGGAAAATGGAGGAATTCCGATTTGACATCTTGCACAGGCCTGCCTTCAAAAGCCAGTTTGTGACCCTCTTGACCTCCACCAGATCACCCGCTGGCCTCTGTCAGAGCCCGCCTCGCTGATTTATGCAACATCAAAACAACGTGAAGTGTGACGCCTGTGAGGGCCGCGGCTGGGCGTGACACCTCTGATGGGTGTAACAGATACCCCCCTATGGAGGTTTCCCCACATCTCAGAGAGCCCATTAGTGTTGTTTTGAACTCTGAGCCCAAACATGTTAAATGATACAGGCTTTCAGTGAGACGCGCAGCTATACAGTGAGGTATTGAGAAGACATCCTCTCCTCTGGATGGCCTGTCCTGCAGGTCTGTGCTGGCTTAACGTTGACAGATGGAAGAAGGAACAATAGAGTCAGTGTTGAACTGGTGCACCAGTTTTGTCAGCCTGAGGCTTTTTGCTGAATCGGGGATGTGACAAATTCCCCAAAGCTTTCGGTTTTCTTAACCATTTCACCCCACTCCTTCATCCAGAAATCATGACACACTGACAACACTCTCTATGTGACGGATCTAGCACAGGTTCAGACATCCAGAGCTGCACTACAGCAACATTTCAAAAAAAAAGTCTGATCCCACCATTACATTTTCACATACACCAGGATATATGAATCTGGGAACGAATAGTAATTTTTATATAATTCTGGTGAAGCCGTTTTCACATGCACGCTTGAAAATTTGCTAGAGAATTTCAGGAGGACTGCCTCTGAAATCCTCCTGATCTGGTCGTTCACACATGCACCTCACAGCAGGAGTCTAACCCTGTCCGACGAGAGAGGGCAAGACATGACGTAAAAAGAACGATGCTGAAGTTGCACTATATGATGCTATGTGTAGTTCAACAGAATCACAATAGCAACAAAAAAGCGGAGAGGAACATAGTGACGAAAAGAAATGTAATGAGGCAGTTTAATTACGTCGGGGGTGTCAAACATACGGCCCGCGGGCCGAATCCGGCCCGACAGCAGCTTTCATCTGGCCCGCGAGACGTCTTGGGAAGAATGGAGACATTTTTTAAAAATATTTTTTGTGAGATTTTTTTCTTAAAATAAATATTTTTAATAAATATTTTCACTGAGTTGTAAAATAAACTATGTATAGCAACGTAAAAGAGTAATATGCTGATACGAATTGGACTGAAAAAAACACCCCTCTCCGTCATGCGTAATGGCTCAGGCCGTCTCCAAACATCCTGACTAGGTCTCGGTTCCGGACACCGGCATTGAGCTCTGGCATCTCCCGACTTATTTTACCTCTGATTATGGTCAAAAGAGTCATTTCAAATTAATATGAACTGATTTTATTTACAGATGGTTCATTTTTAGGTCACCCAGAGGTAAAAGTTTCAGCGCGACATCATTTCTAAATAGAGTCCTGCTGTCGCGCCTTTATCAACAGCTCTCATCAGACTGTAAACATGTCATTATAACTGAACATTTCCTTCTTATCCGAAAACGATATTCCACGCAGGCTGTCCGATCATACAGAGGTCCGCTGCGGTTAAGTCGCGGAGCAGCGCTAAAATGCTTCCTTGAATTACGCACGGAGATGGCACAGAATCATGGCGCATAAAAAGTCAGTGACAGAGTTAGAGTACGATGGTACGGAAACGTAGAAGAACGGACTGCCGGGCTCATATTAAAAGTCGTTTTACTGAGTTTACTAAGCCCAGTTAAAGAGCGTGGATCTCCACACGGAGCTGATCAGACTGCAGTGCGCAACGCGGAAGGATGAGTTCACGTCTGTTGGCTTGGAAACATTTGATCATGTTATAATGCCTGGCACTAAAATACCCGATGATGACATCGTTAGCATCAGAGACACTCAGAGTGTTTGTGACAACATGTGAGCAGGTTTAATCTGTGATGAACATTAACGAGTGCAAACTGCGTGCTGAGGCCTGACACACACATCTAAAGTCTCTCTCTCTCTCTCTCTACTGTACTCTGTAATATTAAAGCACTGATCCCAGGGCAGGTAGAATAACACCTGTGTCAAGGTTTTTATAAACTTGAACAACAATACAATGATTGTTGTTTTCTGCTGTATTGAGGTACATGTCATTATTTCCAGTTTGTAATGACAGAAATGTTGTGTTTTAAATCTGTAACCTGCAGTCTTATAAACTCATTTTAAGTGAATGCCAAAAAAAATCTAATTTGAAATAAATCTTTTTATCTGATACAAGGATAGCATAATGATTAATTACAAACATTATACAGCAGCCTATATATTCCATGGGTTGAGTTATAGTGATGTCTGCAAAATTAGTCCGGCCCACTGGAGGTCTCATTTGAACCAATCCGGCCCCCGACCCAATATGAGTTTGACACCCCTGAATTACGTGCACGGGGATCGTAGCTGCGGAGTGCAGACAGTCCCTGGTCGTGCACAGGTGAATTCTCCTGATATTTTCCCGCTGCGTTCTCACATGAGCTTTCTCGGATTTCACGCTGAAATTCCACTTTGAGGCTGACAGGAGAAACTGCATGTGAAGTCTGAGTGAAAAATGTGGCTGTTTGCGTTCACACATACAGCTCCCTCTGCAAATATCAGGAGTTTGTCGAGAGTTTTTTGTGCAACTGTGGAAGCAGCATTAGACGACAATTTGGAGGCCATAAAACAGTAATTATTCAACCAGATTGAGAATGGTTATTGGCTAAAGAAAAACACAGAGCAGAGGAGCACTGAAAAAATGTGTCATCGTTAAAGTGAATTTGTTGCCATGGCCACTCCCTTCACATTCTCTACAGCAATGTTAATCCTTTGTCCATATCATTAGTGCAGCTTTAGGTCCTTTGTGTCAAAATATGTGATGACAGGACTACAGTTCCTGTTTACTGAGGACAATAAGCAGTGTGGAGTGCACACTCTCCAGGACCAAGCATGCAAAATTAATGAATAGGCCAGTAGAGATAACAGCGCTACATTTTTAATGCACCTTGTCACCAGTGGGGCTACTGCAGCATTCTCCAGAGACATCGATTAGCAGGAGATGGAGTGACAGATGACACCCCCAGGGAGTGCAGGGAGGGGGGAAAAAAAGAGAGTGCTGTTGCGGCTGTTGTCCGCTGAACACATCGATATGTCATTAAACAATGACAGCGCCTCAGGCTGTTTAATGAAGTGTTTGCAATGTGATTTGGTTCTTAATAGCAGAGGCATTAAGGAGTATCAGGTCCCTGCTATAGCTCCTGTATACTAAACAGAAACCTGAAGCCTTAAAATGCACACTTACTAGTAATGTTAAGCTGGATGGGGAAAGCACTGAGTGTGCAAAGCTACACAGAGAAAAAAGACGACGCTCTGCATAACTGCTTCCCTTTCAAATCCTATGAAATTAATTATAGCCGGGCAGTCGATGCTAACCAGTTGGAGATAGAAAAACTAAGCAGTCCTCTGGTAATATGCTGGTCACATGCAGCAGGACTTGACTGTGGGCCAAAATTCCAAGGTCCACAAAGGGCACTGTGAACAATGCTATGTTCAGTGTTAGGGGGATGTATCAAGATAATGTTCCAGGAGCTAAAAGATTAGCTAGTGAGCTCGACTGTGTGCAGCAGGTGAGAGTAATGGATAAAGCAAAACAAAGGATTGGAATAAGGTGTTTCTTTGATGATAAGGAACTGCTCAGCTCAAACTACGTGTGGATATTCATGCTAATGAGTCGTGTGTGGTCATGTGGCTTTATTTTCAATGTTGTAACCCAGTGATTAAAAAACTGATAACAGGTTCAGGCTGGTTTATTAGCAGTGTTGGGAGAGCGTGAAATTAAGTAACATGTTACTGAAGCTTCACTACTATCTGCTGTAACTAGTAGTGTATGTAGTTACTTTTCAAATTCAACAATGCCGTTACAAGTACAGAAATGTTAAGGTCACATATTCTGCTTTTGATCCACTTTTAGTCTTAGAGCTCCCCAAAACATGTCTATGAAGTTTCTTGTTCTAAATCCACTCTGATCCTGTATTTGATCATGTCTATAAACCCCTCTATTTCAGCCCTGCTCAGAACAGGCTGTTTCTGTGTCTGTAGCTTTAAATGTAAATGAGCTGTGTCTGACCACGCCCCTCTCTGGAAGAGGATGAGGCTTGGGCTTTCTTGATCCATGCCCTATTGTTTACGGTGAGAAGGCAGACTCAGAAGGCAGAACAAACACCTAGCTATGGGAGTGTCACCCACCTGGGGGAGGGGCTACTGCCCTTTGTGATGTCATGAAGGGAAAATCTCCAAAAGGCCTGTTTAAGCACACATTTTCAGAAAAGTGGAGCAGGCTTAAGACGGAGAGGATGGACTCTTTTCATCATTGTGGGGTTTGTAGACAGACTAGGGACACATATTAGTGTTAGAGCAACATGGTGAAGTGTATTTTGCATAATATGTGACCTTGAAATACCTGGAAAACAATCAAATGTTTAATGAAAAAAAAAGTATATTTTGGTACTGGTTCATAAAGACACTTACCTTGCCATCGTCATGATACTGTTGTTACATCTGTTTACACCGTCAAAGCCTGACGTAGCTGATTAAAGTCACAGTCCCGCTCAGATGAAACACTTGTCATATAAATGTAAATCATCAGAGGAGAACACAGAGGCTCCGACAGGTTATAGAGCCTGCACAGCTTTGTATTAAAAAAAAGAGATTGAAATGATGATGACTTTTATTGCTTATTAAAACATTACTGCTGTTTATTGTCACAGCGGCTCCAACCAAAGTAAACTGCATGACTTTAACAAGACAACATCAGAACATCAACACAGTTTATGTACTGAACACATTTACATGGTGAGGAAGTGTAGCAGAGCTTTATTTGCAGTACTGGGTTGAACACTGAAATCACGTGGAGTTAAACTGGAGGTAAGGTGTGCTCCCATCATCTCAATGGTTTGGTGTCAGGTGGTGCACTCAGGCACAGTTGCCCCCGTACCGTACCAGATTCCACAGGAAGGTGTGCTGCGTTCTGTCTCTGCACTGGTTTTGCACCATTTGCCCTACCATAGGTTTCTGAAGCATGGCACAGAGGAGCGCAGCCATGACCTGCTGGATACTCTTGATCTTTGAATTAAGAGAACAGCATGAAAACAAAAGGTTGATTTGTTGTTCATTTGATGCCTGTTTTGACATAATGTTGATATAGTGATTAGATATCCGATCAGCAGTCTGTAAATTATATTTTATTTTTAAATTGACTGCATGATCTTTGCATATTTTCCTGTCTGGGTTGATCTGCTCTGTTCAGCTTGACTTGGGATGCCAGCCAGCTCTGTTGGAAATAAACTGGGCATGTATTTCAAACGGAGCAGCACTTCTGGGACTTTTCCTATGGAACCTGCAGATAAGGACCGGCTCCAAATGTGCATTTGTTGATATAGCAACATCATGTCGTCCATCATTAATACAGTCTATGTTTGCTATCAGCACATAGTTTAAGAATCAAATGAACCACAGACAGTTTGGAGTAGTTAGGGTGGCTTTGTCTTTTTAAAGGTCACATACTATACTCATTTTAAACCAGTTCAAATAAGTCTCAGAGCTTCCCAAAACATGTCTGTGAAATTTCTTGTTCTAAATCCACTCTGATCCTGTATTTGATCATGTCTATAAACCCCTCTATTTCAGCCCTGATCAGAACAGGCTGTTTCTGTGTCTGTAGCTTTAAATGTAAATGAGCTGTGTCTGACCACGCCCCTCTCTGGAAGTGGATTTGGCCTGAGCTTTCTTGCACCATGCCCTATTGTTTACAGTGAGAAGTCAGACTCAGAGGGCAGAACAAACACCAGCTGTGGGAGTGTCACCCACCTGGGGGAGGGGTTACTGCCCTTTGTGATGTCATGAAGGGAAAATCTCATAACGGCCTGTTTAACCCCCCTTTTACCTAAAAGTGGAGCAGACAATAGATGGGGAGGATGGACTTTTCTTATTATTGGGGGGTTTGTATAGACAGACTTGGGACACATATTAGAGTTAGAAACATGGTAAAGTGTATTTAGCAGAATATGTGACCTTTAAAGATAATGACAGTATAGCAAGAGGGATATGGGATTTTTTTGGACTGGATACAAACTTTAGAAGGGAAAAAAACAGATGTCCAATAACTCTTTAACCATAATACAAGTCAATCTAGCCCAAAAAAACAAACAATTTGCAAAAGAAATGTCTCATAGTTTTTATTGGTCCTAATACTCTCCTGAATCATATACTAAAAGTCTACCACCGTAGATGGAGTGGAACATATTTTTTTTCGAGATTAAAGGCCCGACACTCTCAGTACATTGAGTAGAATAGGGGAACATTTTCATTTAATAGCTATCACTATGAAACTTCTCCAGTTGATTAGTGACATCATAGCTTGCACAGAGTGCAGAGGCGTATGTGCAAATATGCGTGCCATAGTAGATAACAATGGTTATTTTCTCTTTTAATAATGGTCTAATTTCCTGCTCTTTATTTGTTTACATAAACATAGTTGGTGGTTTTGTTTGTTTCTAATACTATAAGCCTGGAAGAAAAAAAGTGTTATGGCCTACCTCCTATTTTGTATGTTAAAGGGGCTATATGTAACTTTCAAAAATACTTTGTTTGTAGCGATACTGCATGACCGTCAGGCGAACTGCACCAGTAACCTGTTGCTCGTACGTACACAAACGAGCATCAACATGGCCCCTGAAACACTGGATATTTACCGGCATAATGTTTACAGAGGAGGTAAGTGGTCATACACATGTGAGAGTCTGTGAAGGAGTCTGTGTGTCTCATTCTCCATCCTACAGACGACAGTCTCGGCAGGCACTGCCTGAGAGCAGGAGTGTGTGATGAGTTTGTCCCCCTGTGAGAGCTCCTAGGACGGATACAAGTGTGGTGAAGGCGGCCTCTGGCTGTGCAGGTGAAGACCGGGAGTGTGTGATGAGTTTGTCCGCCTGTGAGAGCTCCTAGGACGGATACAAGTGTTGTGAAGGCGGCCTCTGGCTGTGCAGGTGAAGACCGGGAGTGTGTGATGAGTTTGTAGTTTGTACTGTTGATTTCTGTAAGCGGAGCGGAGTGAGGAGGACGTTGAGAACGCAAATAAAATGACACTGCCTGGAGCTTTCCGCGGAGAAATCGGACCTGGGAAAGTTGTATACAGGCAACACAGATAGACAGTGAACATCTACTTTTTCACATCAGTTAAACGTTCGCTTATTAGTGGCGATAAACAACGATTTATACATGTAAAAAGTTACATACAGTATATATGTAACTTGTAGCTGTATATAAATCATTAGGCCGTTAGGCAGTTCACCTGACGGCCATGCGGTATCTGTCTCTTGAGTTGTGGTTTTGGGTACGTATTGTCTATTTACAGATTTCAATATCAATGACTTGTCTGTTGTGGTTTCCGCTGAAGTATTGATTCCCTTTCACTCTAATCTTTAAAGGGCGTTTTCTCAAAATGAGGTTTCCGTACACTGTGGAGGAGAAATATCCACTTCAGTAACACCTACATAAACTATTCATTACAGATTTCTTCCTATCTATATTTTGTGTTTGATTAGGGAGGAGTTCTGTTGATATATTTTCAATAGCCTGATATTTTCTACATTTTATACCAAAAACGTGGTGAAAATAGATGTTTTGATGACTCTAAATAGTATTTTCTAATGTATGGGATGATATAGAAACATAGCCACAGTCCCTTCTTTAATGTTGTCTTTCTGTATTGTGTCAACATAATGAAACAGTCATTTTTAATCTGGCTTCTTCCAGTTTTCAAATCTTGTGTTTATCATATGATGGTACATTTTAAGAAGAAAGGCCTAATTTGCATATATAAACATAAAATCTCAAAAACTTGCAATACATTTTTTCTTTGGTATGATGTCACTAATCAACTGGAGAAGTTTCATAGATATAGCTATTAAATGAAAATGTTCCCCTATTCTACTCAATGTACTGAGAGTGTTGGGCCTTTAATCTCGAAAATAAATATGTTCCACTTCATCTATGGCGGTAGACTTTTAGTATATGATTCAGGAGAGTATTAGGACCAATAAAAACAATGAGACATTTCTTTTTTGGGGCTAGATTGACTGGCCGACAGTCGTAGAGTCTCTAGTCTAAAAGTCAGGGTTTCAATCCCCAGCTCCTGCAGCCAAAAGTCGATTTGCATATGGGCAAGACAATTAACCTTATGTTGTTCCCTCTGCTGCGTCAGCAACTTGAATGAATGCGTTAATGCTGATGGACACTTTACATAGCAGCCCCTACAATCAGTGTGTGAATGTGTAGGTGTGACCTGTGGTGTAAAAAGCCCTCTGAGTTGTCAGAAGACTAGAAAAGCACTTTACAAGCTCAAGTCCATTTACCATAAAAGTTCATATATCAGCACTTATCTAATAAAAATGTTCAACTCTCCTGATTCATCTGTGATAGGTGTATATCAAGAGATCATATCCTTGTGCTGATAATGTGCTGTGGACGAAGGTTTTTGATAAGGGAGCTAGCAATCAGAGCTCACATAAGCAGCATGTGAGCTCCTATCAGCAGGAAGAATGAGTCTGTAGGCAGACAGATTGTGAACGCGCCACTTGGTGTATGATTAACTGGTGTTTTATTTCCCAGTACTACATCATGACACAGACACAGTTCATCAATTTTCCATAGGAAGAAGCTGACAGCATAATTAACCACTTCCTTTAGCTCCACTTACAAACAATCATTACTCATGTTTTGCATCTGGATGTACATGTGGAGGCCAAAAATAGAAAATGAGGAAAAAAACAATATTTCATGAAGCTGCACAGAAATCAAACTGGACTGTTCACATGATATCAGGACAAACCCAGTTAGTCTATCTGTTGTTGCTTGTGTGGACAAACCAGCCGGCCTGCTTTCACTGCAGTCGCACAATCGAACAACCGTCTCTGCCAAGTCACACAAAAGCAAACACCAAGTAAGCAGATTGAGTCTGGGAAGCCTGCATTCAATTTGTCCTGCGATAACCGGACGTGTTATCGTTTGCAGTACAAGCTCACATTCTTTATAAATCTCTCGTCTCTATTAGCAAACACTGACAAGCTGCTCGTCTGCGGCTCTGCAGGCTGAAAGCATGTGGTTTTTACACATTGTCAGAAATGATCATTATTAGGCAGGTGTAAAGAATGGAACACCTGCCGGGGATTTTGAGTGTGCAACATTATTCAAACGTAATGTATGCAGTGACCTTATGTTGTGAATGTATCAGTAGAAAACTCTTTTCATTTGATGGAGACTTGATATTACAAGCTGTCAGCCTGTTGCTAACAAAGAGACAAAGTGAAGTTTTTTCACCACATGCACAGCAGTGATTAGAGTGCACTGGCTGATATACATGAACTCAGCAATAAGGAAAGGTGTCACATAGTTCAAGCAGATGTAATATAGAATTTGGTACAATAGACGCTAGAAAATATTATCATCACAAAAACATTTACGTGTGTATCTGAGTTTATGGTGGACACACTCCCCTCAAAGGCATCCTGAAATATACTTCCAGTGACCAGCTGTTTAAACCGAATAAAAAAATTGGTAATCCACTTTTTTTTTCTACCAATGATTACGTAATCCAGCTCACTTTCATCCCAGTTGTTCAAAGATAAACGGGATAGGATCAACCAGATTCATGTCCAGACATTCAGGGGTTATTCACACCTTTAGTTCGTTTGCTCTGGTCTGAATCATCGACCAGTTTGTTACATTGCTGCATAATTACCTCAACTTTGGGATGTGTTCACATGTGAACATTTACAAACGGACCAAAAATGTGTGATGTGTGAGGAAAATGCTTTCTAATAGGTTGGAATTGCTTGCAAAATAATCCCAGAAGTAAACAAAGATTAGTCGACTCCTGATTGGCTGTGACTGCTCCAAAGACACTTTACAATTTCTAAATGGACAGACCACTATGGATTGATGAAAATAAGGCACAACTTCAGCTCCAAGCTAATATTTTGATGTACTGGAGACGCTGAAGGTGCTTATCAAGACAGGTGAAGAAGTCCTCCTCCTGAACCACGACCTGCTCATCCACCCAAACTGTTTCTGAAGATCTGTCAGGTCTGCCTGTGATCTTTAACACATGTTCAGTGCTGATGTATGAGAGGGCCCACAGGGGCTGCTTCCTGCAGGTAGGTAGGACTCAGGTTCGTTTGTAGTAAGAACATGAACCGCAGTCTGAAAAAACGCAGATCGAGACCCTCCTTTTCGAGCGGTTTCTGTAGGGTTGTTTGGTATGCACCAGGTTTCTATTGGCACACTTCACATAGCTCATGCAAACAGACTCCCCCGCCCCCTCCTCTCTAGAGTCAATGCTTACGCAGGTTGCCATGTCGGGGACACTGAAGCTCCAGCTCTGCATCGGTCTGTAAACCTTTCTGTGTTCTAACCTCTCTCCATTTTCAAAAGCATCTCCAGTATTGATCCTAGTTTGAGCACGTTTCTGCTCGTGGAGCTTATTAGAAACATGCAGAGGCTTTTTAGGTCGGGTACAATCACTTCTATCTGAACCAGTTCTCCTGCCCGCTTCCATCGCTGCAACACCTGTTGGTTTGACCTGATAACTGGTCTCATATCTGGCAAACTGAGGGGCGTCTAAAACGGCCGAGTGGGGGTGCGTTAAAACCGCCTACCTTCTCTGGTCCAAACAAATCCAGACCATTCAGGACCAGAATCTAAACTTAGAAGGAGGACATACTGGCTGCTGCATTGTTGTCAGAGAAGCCAGCACTTCAACATAGCATGTTTCCTTAATGTCTGATGATACAGTAAGGTAATTTTACGTTTTAATACAGTACATATCTTACTGATTGCTCCTTTAATATGTATTACTATTTATTTTTATAAATCTTATTATCACTTGTTACTGTTCTTAGTCACTGCCCATTTGTATTGCAATTTTGTAAGAGCAAGCACCTAGGTGTCACGGTAAAAACAGGGAACTGGAACCAATTGCAGTACGAACAAAAAGATTTATTTTAACAAAAAGGCAAAACAAAAACTTACTATTTGAAAACAAAGTCCAAAAGGTGAAAACACAGAGTCACAAGGAAAACACGGGTAAGACACGGGGAAACTCTGACAAACAAACGACAATGAACTGACACAGAGGGGAAGAAACACAGAGACTAAATAGACATGGGGTAAGCAGACACAGGTGAGACTAATGACACAGGTGAACACAATGAGGACCATTAACGCTGGAGGGAAACACACAGACAGGAATTAAGACAACACTGAGGACAACTACAAAGTAAATCATGGAACACTGAAGGCACACATAATGTAACAAGACACACTAGAACATAGAGAAACACAAGGATAACTAATTATTAAATAAAACCGGAAACACTTAAGACCAAACTAGGAAACATTAATACACAGGGAAACAAGCAACACGAGGGAAAGTGAGAACTAAAACAAGATGAGAAATCAAAACTCTGAAATACAAAACTAAAACAGACCAAATCATCACACTAGGTTCACCTTTACCATTATAAGTACAAGTTTGAGTCCCAACCATACAAAAAAGGGAAGATCTCTCTGCTGTTACTCAGCAGGTAAACACTGTCCAGACAAAACCAAAGACATTATTTAATACAAAATATATGAAAGTAAAACAAATAAGAAGTCAGTTTGGCTAACTCAGATGAACCCTTTTTTTGGCTGAACATTGATAGACATTTGAAATGGAAAAAGACATAAATGTCCTGAAAGTACGTTGTTATGTCCATACAGTATGTGTAGATTCTAATAAAGCCTTTATTTCATTTTGAATAGTTTATCTGTGACTGTGTTTGGTGCCTTCAACTACACATGTCGTCTTTGATCTGAGAGGCCACTCCTTTAACGTGCAGCTATCAGGGAAACATTTGGTGGAGAGCTGTTTATTTTGGGAAATTAAAAGAGGCTTGTTTCCGAGACTTGGAGGAGTTGCAGGAGTTGTATCCCCTTGTTTTGAGCATTCAAAGCCCCATTCAGCTTTTCTTTGACTTAAATGTGAGCAAATGCTCATCAGCCACCTCATTCATACCCTTCGTGTCCTTTGACAAATACCACTGATCACACTGCAAAAGGTCTCATTTGGCAATTTGGAGCATCTGGGTGATTGATGAAAATGGAAGCTAAATTGCAAAGCAACCGTTGCTGCCCTTCATTGCAGCCTCCCCATGTGAAATGAGGGGATCGCGATGTAACCTCTCTGCTAAATATAACGTCTTAGAGCTTGCCCACGGGAAAATAAAACTCTTTCAGAAACGTGCTTCCAATGTGCGAGCCTTTCAAATAAAGAGATGGAGTACAGTATGGAGGAAAGCAACAACATTTGGTGAATGCATCACTGCAGCTTTTTTTTTCCATTATCAACTCCTAAGAAAAGACTTGAAGTTTGGGGGATCTGTCCAGGTCACTGACTCTGCGTGCATTGTCTTCAGCATAACACTCTGATTGTTCAAGTCGTGGGTTGTTTTCTCGGCCTGACTGCTAACACCAGCCTTCATTTTTTATAAGACTAATGGACTCCTCTTGCCTTGTCAATATTACCTTCCATGCTTCCTGCCTTATTTATAGGCATGAGTTGCCTCTGTTAATGTCCGTTGTCTTTTTGTGGAGAAGCACGCAAACAGCAGAACGTGAACATCAGCTGGAGGCTAAGTATTCCCTTCTCCTTTCTTCTCTGAGCACTGATTCAGCTTTTCCATCTCACAGTCAAAGCCGCGCAGCTCTTGGCTTTTCCCAGACAAAACACCCACAAGTGACCCAAAGTGTCACAAGCTTGGCTCTCCATCATGGCTGACCATATGAAAACACATTTAAGACTTGTAAACTGACCTCAGCGGGGCTTTTAGCACACATGGCAGCTAGATTGGCTGCAGTATTTTTATCCATACATCACTGCCGCTCTCGGTCCAGTGGTTTCACAGTTGTTTTTCTGCACTCTTTAACAAAGAATGAGTATTCCATTTCCATCCCATTGCAAAAAAAAGTATTTTCTTTTATTTACTCCTGAACTTTATTCTTTAGGTCTTCCTTCTTAAAGTCATTGGTTTAAATCAAGAGTAGAAAAGAGCCTGACTGAAGTCATAGTTTTTGTTAGTCAGAGATCTTAGTTTAATTTATCTAGCTGTTAAACTGTGCAGCGCTGGAGAAATAGCGAGGCAGGATATAAACCTTACAAAGAAGAGTCACAAAATGACCCTTCATTGTTCCAGTTGCCAAATTATTTGTGCAGATCTCGACCTCGCAAACACTAAACCGCTGATTAAGGCCTCCGCACCCACGGTCTAAAAGCTGTTTAGGTTGAATATCAGAGATTCTCTTTATCCTTTGGTGGCAACCACACATGGATTGTACATCTGGAGCACTGGGACATTTACCGGCATTTAAAGGAGTTTATTTTGAAAAATAGTTTCTCTATCCCTCTGTCGTCTTGCATCAATTCTGATGTTCTTGGCCAACCGACCAAACAAACAGTCAATCGATCAATAAGGAAAATAGAATTGAAACTTTATGGTGGACAGCCAAATCTAGTTCATAGGATTTTCTGTATAGGGCCTCTCATTACCCCTCTCCTCATGAAACCATCCTGAAAATGTCCTCAGACTTTACCTTTCTTTCTTTGCTGCCATCTTTCTCATCGCACCGTTTTGTGTTTCTCTAATCTCCTTCCAGACCCGTCGAGGGCACATTCTGTCTGCTGCCTTTGGGCCCAGCGTCTCTTCATCTCGGCTCCATACCATGCTTCATCAAGCATTCAACCTGCATCCACAGCTGCCCTTGCCCTCCCTCGTTCCTTTAACCCTTCTAGCTGAGGTTCAGCGGCTATAAAGGAGGCGCACTTCACCGGGGCCCGCTATCGATCCGTATCACACAGGACACACGGCTCTCTTTGCTCAGCAGCAGAGGCTTTTAAAACAGTTTGTGTTCTGAAGCAAGGTCGCAAAAACACAATTGTCAAAGAAGCAGCCATGAAACCCTGAATGGTGTAATAGCTCTTTGAAGCTGGGTAAGCCTGTTTGTGTGAACATTGTCTCAGGGTCTGCAATCGTGCATACTTTAGTATGTTTGTTATGTTGATTGACAAAAAGAAGACAACAGGCCAACACCAGTGAAAGTAAAAATAATGGATTAACATAAATATGTTCTACATGTCATCCACCATATTTAGATACTGGTGCAGATTGAAAGTATTCCAATCTTAGCGCACAAACGACAACTATTGGCTTTTAATCGCAAACAATATACAATGTTGTTTTCTCCAACGGTCCACAGCAGCAAGTCGTACACACCTAAGATCCAGAGGAACATACGAGACAAGGGGGCTCAGGAGCTCCCAGACAGATATGTAGTTAGAAACCTAAATGGTACATGAAGATTTACAGATAGTGACATGCAGTAATAATAATGTGAATGCATACAGATAGCTGGAGAGAGAAAGGGACAGTCTAAGCCTATAGCAGCAGGAGCTGGTCCAAGCCTGAGCCACTATAAGCTTTGTCAAAAAGGAAGTCCATACATACATGGTTTTAAAACCTAGAAACTATTTGTATACAATGTAAGACCTTTATGGGGGAATTGTCCCAGTAGATTGCTTCAGCTGAGAACCATGAAACACTGGAAAGACTGCAATGAAATCCTTTTAGGGTGTCAATGTGCCAAAGACGATCCACTAACAGTGTTCATGTTCACCTGCTGACAGACAAGGACAGATTCTCTCAACAGTCAATGGGAGATCCTTTTTACTCAACCACAAACATCTCTCTTTTCAAAGCCACCCAGACTTCTCTCACAAAATCAGTCGCTTTATCTTCAGGGGTACGAAGTTGCTGCATTCACCGGTTTGTTGCATGTTTTAATTGTCAGCTCAGATACTGGCTCTGTTCATGAGAAGATGCAGTCATTGCTTCTCAAGGAGAACGTGTTCATACACATCTGTCCTCTCGTATGAAATCTAATGCTCTCAGTCAATTGACCAGAAAAGCATGCTCTATGGGCCTGAAAACCCAAAACCACGATGATTATTTTTTTCACACATCAAATGTGCGGTTTAAATGGGGCGCTATCTTGCAGTATGGTATCCAATTATGTTTGCTACATTAACTGTTAATCCAAACAGAAGCTCCCAACAGAAACCTTTGGGTGACGGCAACAACATGACACCCAGACATGTATTTTTTCACAGTCTGCTCTCTGGATATGCACAAGAGGGATAAATATTGCCACTATCTTATTTTGCCATGTCTTTTAAATAAAACTCCACTGAACACGCCTAAGTCTAAAGCCATGCTGCAAACTTTAAGATGGTGTACATACTGGAGCCAGAGTCTTTGCATTGTTCTATAATCCCCTCCTACTGGAGCAAAGTAATCTTCATTTTGTGTCCACCAAACATAATCTGTCCTCTGCAGTCTGCACTCTTTTAAACAACATTTACAAAACTGTAGCGGTTTACCAAACAATGGTGCAATCACCTTAAAAGTTCAATGAACTTTGGTTTACCTCATGATTCCTCCGTGGCTGCAGCGTTTGGTGCTGCAAAAAGAGACACTGACTGAGGATGCTGGAAGTTCACACTTTTCTTTTTCAAAAAAGTGATCAGATAGTCATACAACACTTTAAATCCTGAATTAATTTTACAGTATTTCTGCCGTGTAAGAAAAAAACCCAAATAAACTGGCATTGGTCACAAAAAAAAAGCCACACAAACACAATTTTCAAAGAGAAAAAGCAGAGAGTAAGAACAACACAAGCAAGGATCTCAAGAGGACAAAACAACGTCAGTGCAAACAAACAGGTTTAAGTCTGATTGGACACACAGGTGCTGACAGGAAGTGACCAGAGCACATTTTTTTAATAATTTAAGTTAATGCAGTGGTTAGTGCTGTTGCCTCACAGCGGGGAGGTTCCTGTTTCGAATCCCCGTCTGACAGGAGCCGCTCTGTGTGGAGTTTGCATGTTCTCCTCTGCATGCGTGGGTTCTCTCCGGGTACTCCGGCTTCCTCCCACAGTCCAAAGACATGCTGGTTAGGTTCATTGGTGACACTAAAATTGCCTGTAGGTGTGAATGTGAGTGTGGCTGGTTGTCTGTCTCTATATGTCAGTCCTGTGATTGGCTGGCAAACTGTCCAGAGTGTAACCCCGCCTCTCGCCCGATGACAGCTGGGATCGGCTCCAGCCCCCCGCGACCCCTAACGGGAAAAGCGGTAAAGATAATGGATGGATGGATATCGTCATCATCAACAACATCAACAGCTGTTCTTGAGAGTTCTAATCAACATCAAAACTCTCCTAAATATCATCATCATCATATTTTCAAATTATAAAACCAATGTCATCCAACACATTTCTCTGTTTACCTCCAGAGTTAACTTTCTGTGTGTAAATAAAGCAGATTCCCTCACATAGCGCTCAACTTTAAAAACACTAAAGACATGTCTTCAACTTATTTAACAGCAACAAAAACACATTCAGATTCTTTAGAGAAGAAAGCAAACACAAGGACAACATCGCCGTAAAATCTAAATTAAAACAAAGTCAGACAGCACAACAAAATATAGAAACAGTCTAAAACATTGCATAAAATCAGTCAATAGCTCGTACCAGAATGGGATTTTCTGTGTGGAGGTGTGCAAATGTGCAGTTAAAGTGCAAAAAGAGCAACTAAAGGGCTAACTGCTATTTTAATTGCAACAGGGACAACTGAGACCTGGAGTCTTTTAGTGTTCCTCACAGGAGCTCTAAATGTCATGTAATCTCTTAAAATACAAAAAAATGTCAAACACGTTTGTATTTGACATCGGTTCTTGCTTCACATGTTTCGGACATACATGACCCTCTTCAGTTATAACGTCCTTCTGTTAATCTGAATAAACATGTTGGGAACCTAAATGAAGACTTTTGCTTTTAGCTCAAAAATAATTTCTAAAGTTTTTAAATACTCCATATCTAATAATCTAAGAGTGCAAGACCTTATGAATAATAGATTAGTAGATTTACAGTAGCGGGCCAACAGTAAACAGCTCTTTACTGGAGTTTAATTGTTAACATTTTTCAAGGTGCATGGCTGGTGGGGATCTCAAAGTTTCCTTAAATTCATAAAAACATGGACTCTGACGGAGTAACAGTGAAAACCAGGAGCAAAAACCCACAAACACAAAACCCTGCTCTCAGCGATACGATGTTTATTCTTACGGTAATTGACAACCACTAAATGTACCAACAATACAAATATGAATCAATTACAAATGTCAGTTTTTATGCTTTGATACACTGGGAGAGGTTATATAATGAGGAGGTCTTCCAGGCCTAGAGAGTTTAGCAACTTTAAAACATGGCATTCATTCACGACCTCGTGAAACAAAACTCACAGGTGTTTCTGTAAAGAGTTTTTAGCCTCACACGTACGAAGCCCACGTAGTCGTCCAGTGCCTGCAGCTCTTGAGGACATTCCAATGTTGCACTTCCTGTTACATGTGCTAAATCATATCTTCTTCTCTTGAGTCTGGGCAAAGTAATGACCGGGTTCCACTGAAGGTGAAGGACATACTAATTCACTCTGGCACAGCATTGTTTTGATGTAGAGATAGCGGCAGGCAGAGGTGAGTGATTGAGCTGTCCGACAGGAATGAGAGGAGGCCGGGCCCTCTGTCACAGCGGGACAGACAGATGGGGCATCATGGGAAACATGCCTGAGATCATAAAAGACTCTACAGGACATAATGAGAGACTTTGGGCCGGGGGAAAAAACTCCCAGGAAGGCATCATTTAACGGTTGTTCAAAAACATCTCCTGGTGAGTGAGTGATTTTCACTTCACCCGTGATCTCTCAATCTGCGGCTCCTTCCTGACAGACGTGCACTCGCAAAGACCTTCGGACTACCAGTAAGTAAAACAGAGTCTATTTCGTCTTTGATTTGGGTAAATGACATCTTTACGAGGTTGCATCACAGACAGATGGTCCAACACGGCACATCCATCAGCGCCGGAGCTAAACTGGATTGAGTTTCCAGACTCTCCCAGCGTGTCTTGCTCTCTCTCTGTAACACCCCCTTTATGAGTCACCTTGTCAAAGTCTCTGAAGCCAGACAACCTTATTTTACTGTACGGACATGTCTTTTGTTTCCAGACTCACTGGAGGGGAAGATTTTCAAGGTCCAAGGTGAAAAAAAAAGATAACACCTTTGAAAGAAAATATAGTTTCTGAAACTTGGTTCAGGAAGAACACAGACAATGCCTCAAACATAACCCATTTCCATTTCATACGTATTTAAGCACACAGCAACCACTCCTCTGATGCTGATTTCTCTTCCCCCCCCACACACACACCAAACCCCTCTGTGTTTCTTCACTTCTCTCTTTGTCTAAATACAGGAACCACAAGGGCTCCATACAGACAGCAACAAAGAGATGGCTCCCCAACCCAGAGTCTAGACCCCTCTGGTTTCCTCACGTCGTACCTACATCGGCTGACACAAGTCCATCGTCCTTCTTCCGTTCCCCTCCCGACCCTTCCATTCATCCCTCTAACCCTTACCTCATCGCTTCATCTCTCGACCCTTACCTTCATCCCTCCTTCCCTCCACGCTAACCTTCATCCCCTTCAACTGTCCACCATCAATCTTCTGATCACCCAACCACGCTCATCATTTCGATCTCTGCCATGCATAGTACAATAAACTAATCTACATCACTATCTTTCTCGGTGTGGTCTTTGTTTGTGAAAGCTTCTCTGGCGTTGTAGCAGAAAAATAAGTAAAAAACAAGAGTGTATTTCTAAGTGTCACAATCTGAGAGGCCTAGACTGTGCTTTAGATGGCCTCTTATCTTAAGAACACTTTTTGGATTTTCATATTGACGTCAAGCATTTATCAAGATTAACTCCCGCTCTGTTCAGAGTCCTGCGGAGAAGCTTAACTCCTTCCTTCAGTTCTGATCGCATCGAGTTGCCCGCTTCGGAACGACAGAACCTTTTCAAAGCCCGGCTCAAGAATTCAGTGGATTCCAGCGAGTCGGGACTGGCTGTCACATATTGATGCGATTATTATCAAATTAAGCACATCTCTTGTGATGTGTTAAAAAGGCAATGGAGATTCATAGCGCCCTGAGAGGAGCAGGAGCCACAGGGCAGTGCTCACCCCCTCCTGAACCCCTATCACTCTCCCTTCCATCTGCCTTTCACATTACTGCCGCTCAGACCGAACACTGGAAAGGTCATCCATGAAATTCTCAGTGTGGGATTATTCAGCTCGCTGTTGCCTGTCATCTGAAATTGGAATTTACATTACTCACTCACTGGTTTTCTTCTGCAGCAGTACTGAATGTGGTGCTATGTCGAAACGATCAAACCACAATCAAACTCAGCATTTCTTTCTGAAATCCGGCGGCAGGAATTCGGCAGCGTTTATATATCAAGTCAAGAGACCAGCTAACCCTACATCTTGTCTACATTGGCAACATCAGTATTGGTTGTACCTTCTGCCATTTAGTTAGCTTAGCTTCTCCAAACTCCCCCATTTGTCAAACCTGACAAATATGGCAGCCTGGTCAGTTGCCCTACGCTACAAAATTTGACATCCTCATAACACTATGGCCTCTTTTCTGGACCCTGCAGGTGTTACTGGTGACAGTATTAAAAGTGCAAAAGTATGCTTTAGAAAAAGTTCAGATGGATAAAAAATACAAACTTATAGTGTGTTCACACTGTCAGGAAACTCAAACTGCATGTGTAAACACAAACAGCACATCCGAGTTTTTCACTCTGACTTCACCCAGAGTTTCTACTGCCAGCCCCCTAGTATTTTTTCCTCAGCAAGTCCGAGTGAGCTGATGTGAGAACGCAGCAGGTTATCATCCAGAGGATTCACATCGAGGGAGTGGGAGGGGGGGTTGGCATTTACTGTATAACCTGTGACTGGTGCATGGTGCATAGGGTACTTCTCATGTCTCTTAAATTGCATCCACTTTTCCTCCACTTGCTTCCCTCAGTTTCAACATTCTCCGTGCGCGCCGTGGTCCGTCATCACCACGCACTACGCCATAGTTCACTTTCACTCTAGTCAATCATTGTGTTTTCCACAGCGGGCGCCGCGGTCTGACTCCGGAGCGTGACACCAGCGCCACTACGCTCTGCTCCGTTTTAAATACGCTGCAAGCCTATTTTCAAGGGAGTACGCCGCAAGCACACATCAAGCTGGACAGAATATAACAACCAGGACAGGAAGTCAGACAAGGAAATGCACAGAACGTCCGGTCAATTTCAAAATTAAACACAATATACGGACTTGCGATCTCATTTTTCATCACTTCATCAATATAACGTCAAAACAGGAACAAATCATCCTCAGAAAGACAAAGTCACACTGTTTTAACGTACATTTTTCTCATTATTCCCGCGTGATCTTGTAGTTCTCCTGTGATGTGTGTACAGCTGCTCATGGCTGCGCTCCGCTGAGCTCACGTTCCAGAAACAGATCCATGGAGCAGGGCCGCGGCGCGCACTGAGTATGTGTGAGTTGGGTGTGAGTCCCTCCCACCAGAGATGCATGGAGAGGCAAAGCAGAGGAGAGAAGGAAAGAGGAAAAGACACAAAAGACTTCCTTTCCCCAGAAGTGTAACGTGAAGTGATGTCCATTTGTGATGATGACATCAGCTGATCACCGCTCCGCTTTAACAGAGCTCTGTTTGTGTCTACACACAGTAACAATGTTTAGTCTCTGTATGTTACCTGATAGCAAACACCTACACAACCTGCAGTCTGCTATGAGTAAGTGTCAAGAAGTTGATGTATTGACGGACATGCAAGTTATAAGACATTTGACATTTTGGGCTGAAATAATGAGTCAATTTTGACGACTGGTGTCACACAGGACACAAACAGCAGCTACAAAACCATAAAATCTGACACTTTAAAAGACAGAAGGACTTTTCACTAAGTTAGTGCCTTTTATTATCTATATTTAGTTTCAAGTCTATGCACATTTGTTGCTGATGTTGTTTTGAATGCACATCTTTTTGCACATTATCGTTGTACTATTCTGTTATCTGCATTTACCCTTTATATTTTGGATTTTAAACTTGCCCCGTGGTTTGGAGAGATACCATTTTTCAATGTTTATATGTGTCCAGTATGGCAAGACTTTGAAATAGTTATTTACAGAGTGCATTATGAGCTGGTTACTCATTCTATATTTACTTTAAATAAAAAGATTTAAAGTCTTGTGAGTGGCACAAAAAGGTAATAACATGCCCTGGTATAATATTCTTCTCAAGATTTTCTTGATATCCATATGGCTCAGTTTTTTGTTTTTTTTGTTTCACACTAAGATCAGCTCTCTTATCGGCTTTTTTACAACCAATGTGGCTCCAGTGCATTATGGGAAATGTATCATCTAAAGCAGCTATACCAAGTTGAAACCACTCCAGTCTCAAAGACTTGGGTTCTTTCTCTGCTCTGATGTTTTAATGCTGGCCGCTCTTTTTCAGAGTCCGTCTCCTGTGAGTCCCACAGCTTGATGAAAGTGCTACACTAAATCACTGAAGTAGTACTTAACACTTAACTCCATAATCTATTTTTTATTGCAGGGACATAATAAAAGCTATCCCCTCAGGTCCATCAAAACCCAACGAGTGGCAATGGCGTCTGACAGACAGTGTGACAGATAGGGCTCCATCTTTAATCTCTATCCGAGACATTTTATGGAGGGTACAAAGGTCAGAGCTGAACGACCACGACTACATCCTTCTTCCTCCACAATGAGAAGTGTTAAGAGTGAGAGATAAGAGACATGTGAGTGGAGAAATGAGGTAAGGATGTTATTTTTTATATCTAGATAACAGCATATTGAATGGAGGAGGAAGGTACGGGGGAGGTGATATAATTCAGACGGGAGAGGATGATAAAAACCACTGGAGCAGTTCAGGGATTTAACGCTTCGCCCAGGTGCACTCTGGAAAGTTGCAGCAACGATCAGGAACTCTTATGACATCTCTTCTGAGTGATCTTCAGCAGCAAGTCGCTTACTTGTTGCAGCGTTTTTCCACAGAAAGACCAAAAAACACTACACAAAATAATCCTGCCGTGTTGTCAATCACAACTCTAACTGTTCATATGTTTTAATTTGTGCAGGAAGTCTCTGCAGAAGTCTCCAAAACAAACAGAATATGTCCAAAGTCAGAGCTTCTTCCGGCAAACTAATGTGTGTACTATTAGACTTTGCATGTTTATTATTTCTAAGTTGACTCAGGAAGTGCTTTCATGACATCACAAAGGGCAGTAACCCCTCCCCCAGGTGGGTGACACTCCCACAGCTAGGTGTTTGTTCTGCCCTCTGAATCTGCTTTCTCACTGTAAACAATAGAGCATGGAGCTAGAAAGCCTGAGCCACCAAAGCTCTTCCAGAGAGGGGCGTGATCAGACACAGCTCATTTACATTTAAAGCTACAGACACAGAAACAGCCTGTTCTGAGCAGGGCTGAAATAGAGGGGTTTATAGACATGATCAAATACAGGATCAGAGTGGATTTAGAACAAGAAACTTCACAGACATGTTTTTGGGGAGCTCTGAGACTTCTTTAAACTGGTTGAAAAAGAGAATAATATGTGACCTTTAAACTGTGAGGAGTGATGTGAGGTGGAAGCCTAGACACCAAACATAAACTATGTTCTGCTGCTGCAATTAATATTTTAAACGTGAGTTGTCTGACTGAAATGCCAAAAGCGAAGCATTAACATAGTAATCCAGGCCCCAATGGGTGTCCTCACAGTGTCTGAACCGTGAATTAAATTGAGCAGTTTCTTCAATTGAAGGGATCGTTGTTATTTGAATGTCCTTTTATCTAAAAGAATATACATTTTAATATGAATATAAAACTATTCCAAATGGTCCTATGAGACTGTTGTCATCAGGTCAAGTGTTCAGGTGCTTTATATGACCCTGTATGAACCCAAAGTTGTCCTCTGGCCTCTTTCAGTAGACGTCCCGTCCCAGACTAAGCAGCACCTCGAGAGTCCAGGCCGGGTAATGAGCGTGGTCCTGAAGAGTGGCAGGTTAATGCCTTTTTATGGCCGTGGTGAAGCTAATAGAGTTGTGATGACTCCACACCTGCCACGGGCTGACATGAGGGAGCACAGCAAAAAAAAAAAGGCACCGGGACGTCTCCCACGAGGCCCAGAGCTGTCTGTGGGCGAGAGTGCAGCTGACAGATAAAGCATTTGACAGTGACACATTGCTCTGGGATGACAACAAAAACGACCAGAATTTTAAAACACACATTGTCTCTTTCCACTTCTCTCCCTCCTCTCTCCCCTGCAACTTTCTTTCAGTAATTTCTGCTCTTACTTGAATTCCACGTAAATAAACGGGGAAGAGAGGAGATAGCAATCGAGACGCAGACATTAAGTGTCTGTCTGAGTGAATTATTCCATCCTTATTCCTCCCACAGACATTATTTGGCTGATTTTCTTTCACGGATGACTACTTTTCACTCATCCACCCTCCATAAATTCTCCAATTATTGATCGTTACATTACCCTAAAATGCTTTTCATTAAGGTTATATCCCATTGTTAAAAATAATCCGAACACCGCCGCGCCACAAAGTAATATCACAAATGAAAACGAGCCACATTAGCTCTATGGCCTCGCTCTATTCCACACAGAGAGGGTGAGGAAGGTTACTCTCACAGCGTCATCAGCTACACAACACTGAACACCTGCCTCGATGATACCTAATGGCGTTGACCGAAGAAATCAGTGTAATCTCATTGCTTTGTGTCTGCTGGATCACTTTAGTTCTAAAAATCTGAAGATATGCAGTTAGAGAAACATCGGATTCTCATTTACAGGCCTGATTGTGCAGCATATTAACACACTCTACGGCTACTATCAAGTATTAGCCTGTTTCATGAAGGCACACTTACCATTGTTTCAATTAGACGACTAGCTCGTTCTGCTAATACGGGAAAAAGAAACTGCAGTTTACAGAGAAAGCAGTTTAATATCCTCTTTTCAACAAACAAAAACTATTTAAGAATCCACTGTTGTTCTCCTCCTTTTGGTACAAAAATAAATATACATGTCCAATCAGCATCAAATTTGTGTTCATAAAAGTGAGTAAATATATGAATCATGTAAACCATAAAGTGTGATGTGGGTGTGTTAAGCTTTATGCTGTATTATAGTGATTATGGCTGACAGCAAAGGGGCGGCCATGGTTGTCTCTCAACAGTAAGGTCGGGGGTTCGATGCCCAGCTCCTGCAGCCACATGTCTGCTGCAAGCGGCAACCTCCGTTCTTGAAAAATGAAGCCAATGCAGAAGTGCAAAATCCTGCAGTTTGTCGAGTGTCTGCTTGAGGCTGGCTCCAGGAACCCAGGGAGTCACAAAAAAGTCCGTTTTTACAGCATAAATAAACATGTTTACAGCCTGGTACAAAAAACCAAATAGGTCTGATTAGTTATTGTCCTCATGGGCACACACTGTACGGAGGTGAATTTTTTTTAAACGGCTCCATTTTGATTTCATGATTGATACGTGTTGACAGGTGGGCGCGATTTAACGGTTGGTCAAGAGGCTTAAAACCCGCCTCAGCTCCAGCTCTCAGCCTGTCGTTAGGTTGACCGAAAGTTAGGTTGAGACAGGATTTCCAGCATGGCGGCTGCTGCCGATGAGCCTTCAGAGCCTCTCTATATTCTCTATATTTCATTTATATTTACAGTCTATGGTCTGATGTGTCCTTGGGCAAGAGACATAACCCCAAGTTCCCCCTCGCTGCTTCATCAGCGGCGTATGAATGGATGATGCTCACTTTACATAGCAGCCTCTACCATCAGTGTGTGAATGTGTAGGTGTGACATGTGGTGTCAGAATCGTGTACAAATATACACCGTGAATATTTCTAGTACTATTTTATTACTACCACATCTTTTCTTCTTATATTTAATTACTGTAAATATGTTTGTTTTTAACTTTTTGCTATTTTTTGCTGCTTCTATTCCTCTTTGTCGTTGAAGGGCATTTTAAATTAGCTGAGGCTATACATGCTGGTCGTGTGTGGCAACGATTTACTTGCTCCATACTTGTCCCTATACAAACAAACATTAATACTAGATAAGACGCACACTGACCTTTTCCCACCAACACACTTTGTAGAAGCAAAGGCCTGAACTCTGCTATTTTAACATGTCAGCAACCCGCTCAAAGAGTGTGAAATACTCATCCACTTCCTCTTCATTGATCGATTGCACGAGTCTGCAGTTCTGAGCCAAATGAAAGTCCTTTGACACAAACTGTTGACTTGACTTAATATGGAGCTCTTCCAAGTTCCAGCTCTCTCGAACAAATGGTCTGCTCCTTCTCACTTTGCCTTTCTTGGTATGCCAAGTGCATTCTCATTTGCTCTAACTTTCTTTACTGTAGCTTGAGCTTCATCTCTAGTTGTTGTTTTAACCCCACTTCATCAGCAAGATCAGTGACACCCTCTTCAGAGTCGCCCTCTTCACCCACATTCTCTGATTTATCCTAGCAAAGACTTGCTTCTCTAGCAAACCAGTGACCACAGCCTCTTTCAGTGCATCTTTTCCACTTCCTGCTTTCTCTGTAATGCCAAACTGGCAAGCAATTTGCAGCAAATCTTCCCTTTTGTATGTATTAAAAGCCTCCTAAGTGGGATTCCCAATAAACAAATCCAAAGTGAAGTCCATGGTTTGTGCACTTCACCAACTATTCAATAAACCAATAGTGACAAATGCAATGCAACCTGTAAAACAAATTTATTTTATGATCCTAGACGAGCCCCCAATTGTTTCATTTCCCCCGAAACAAAACCTGGATGATAGGGGTCGCAAGTTGTGGAACTAACAAAACACAGCACATGTCACAAAAAGGGTCAAAGCAAAAGTTGGCCTTGGGTTTCTGAAAGGGGGTGGTGGGATAGCTCCCCGCAGCCACCCACTGATTCTATCAAGATGATAGAAGAAGAAACGAATTGGACCCAAAACAACAGAGAAGTGGGAGTCACTGGACAGGGGGGGAACAAAATGAGTGGGAATGGAAAGTGGCTAAAAGAAGAAGCTCTCTTCCGACACACAGAACTCAGATTTTCACTCAAACAGAAAGCACAGAAAGCCATCTGATGGTGTTGACTCTCTAGAGACACACCAACCTCTCTATATAGTCTCCCAGCACAGCTGATTGTCATCAGCCATCAGCTGAGCCAGAACATCACAGGTGCGCTCGATTGATCCTGATGAGCAAGGAAACTTGTGACGGTCTTCTTGGGAATCTGAAGGTCAAATGAATGATAAATTCACTGCATAGTCAAAGGAGGACTGTATACGTTAATAATTAGTTGGAATAAGCCTGCATGGGTTTTCTGCACTGAAATGATTTCCTTCTTTTTGTCAAGATCAAAGTGTTGTAACTCATTGTGTACTGGAGGGTTAGGGTTAACACTTAAGGACCTTTGAGTATAATATTATATATGCGTATATATAAAAAGTCAAGTTAATTGTCTTGTGCAAGGATAAATCGATATGTGACTGCAGGAGCTGAGGATCAAATCCATGACCTTCCAGTTAATAGATGACTGACAATACCACTGATCCACAGCCGTCTCAATTGATCCTTTGAAACTGTTTAAAGGTCACATATTATCCTCCATTTCAACCAGTTTAAATAAGTCTCAGAGCTCCCCAAAACATGTCTGTGAAGTTTCTTGTTCTAAATCCACTCTGATCCTGTATTTGATCATGCCTATAAACCCCTCTATTTCAGCCCTGCTCAGAACAGGCTGTTACTGTGTCTGTAGCTTTAAATGTAAATGAGCTGTGTCTGACCACACCCCTCTATGGAAGGGCTTGGGTGGCTTTCTTTCTCCATGCCGATTGTTTACGGTGAGAAGGCAGACTAAGACGGCAGAACAAACACCTAGCTGTGGGAGTGTCACCCACCTGGGGGAGGGGTTACTGCCCTTTATGATGTCATGAAGGGAAAATCGCCAAACGGCCTGTTTGAGCACACATTTTCTGAAAAGTGGAGCAGGCAAAAGACGGAGAGGATGGACTTTTCTCATAATTGGGGAGTTTGTAGACAGACTAGAGACACATATTAGTGTTAGAAAAACATGGTAAAGTGTTTTTTGCAGAATATGTGACCTTTAAAGGTCGAAAAGTCACAGTGGATGCAAACAAAACTTGTTTGTCCACATCTTACCTTTAATCCAACATACATTGCATGTATTGGACACACCTTTAAAGCACAGAAGAAAACGACCATGAATGCAAAATACATTTTATGTGGAGTAAATTGGATCAACTAGTAAAACATCTTGCTACATGTTGTTCCAGGTGGGACTTTTGACTGTTTGACTAATTTAAAGTCATTACAAGCTCTCCAGCTGAACAGCAGCTTCTTTGATACATTATACATAAAACAGTTTGAGTATGCAGGTATCAATAATTCATTTAATTTTTGGGTGTGTCCACTTCCACCCTGTCTTCTTTGACCTGAGGAAGTGGAGGTCTACAACTCCCAGAATGACTTCTGACAGCACCCATAGGGGCTCTCTTTGATCCTGTGTAGACAAAAGCAAAGCAAGTTTTCCACCCGTTAAACAAAGTCAGAGAGGATAGAACAATGCCTGCTCGTGTGGTGGGAAAAAAAGACAAAAAATGCCTTCAGCTGTTTGTAAGACCAGTATGATATTATGTTGGAACTCCCCTTTAACTCCAGCAGTGTGCAGGTGCCTGTGTAAAATAGGAGTTAGTTGTCAGATTAGCTGTAATTCCATTTCAGCCCTGCAGAATAAGGCTGTATGACAAATCAGTCAACAGTTGCATGACAAGGTTAGTTTGACACGGCACCACAGCAATGTGAGTTTCCAGCGAAAAAAGTTTCTCTTGCCAAAATGTAATCAGTTTGGAATTTATTTAATCCCCCAATTCATAGGGCGAAAAGTAATATGTCTTTTCCTTAATCATTGTGTCTCCTGCAGAGTTCAATAGCATGCTACATTCCTCTCCCCCCCCGACAGCTCAGCCTGTGTGCACAGAAAAGCCTTTCATTCCCTGTCACATCACTCTGACAACAGTGTAAAATGCATGGAACATCTACGCACAGCCCAGCAGTCCTACACAGTGTTGGTTCAGCCCCAACAATAATCCACCTCAGATCCTCCTAATTCTGTTAAAACAACAGATCAGGGCAGCCACGTCTGACGGCAAGATTTCAGGAGCTTATCTTCCACCTTTCCTGGGAAAGATGAAATATATTCCTCTCTATTCTGGATTGTTTGATTATGTATGTCTGTGTTTGAAGGCTCATGTATAGAGTCTGCATAGTCTGTCTAATTTACAGTGATGATTCATTTTTCTGCTGATGCTATTTTGAAAAATGTCCTTAAATGTCACATATTATCCTCCTTTTCAACCAGTTTAAAGAAGTCTTAGAACTCCCCAAAACATGTTATGAATGTGTCTTGCCAAAAATCCACTCTGATCCTGTATTTGTTCGACCACGCCCTTCTGGAAGGACTTTCTAGCAACATGCCCTATCGTTTACAGTGAGAAGGCAGAGTCAGAGGGCAGAGCAAACACCTAGCTGTGGGAGTGTCACCCACCTGTGGGAGGGGTTACTGCTCTTTGTGATGTCATGAAGGGAACATCTCCAAACGGCCTGTTTGAGCACACATTTTCTGAAAAGTGGAGCAGGCAAAAGTTGGAGGGGTTGAACTTTTCTCATAATTGGGGGGTTTGTAGACGGACTAGAGACACATATTAGTGTTCGAAAAAGATGGTAAAGTGCATTTTGCATAATTTGCAACCTTTAAAGGGTAATTCTGGTATTCTTAAACACCCTATTTTTATATATAATATTATTCAAGGGTCCAAACAACTAATAGGAACAAAGTTGATGAAGTGTATAAGAACACTGCTTTAGCCTGCAAAATGGGATGTATTGAAATCCAGGGCATGAAAATCGAATTGGCCAACCCGGGTGCTATCATAAAAATCTGAAACTATTAGTTATTTGCCTTTTTAGTGGCTGACTTTGTTAAAATGAACTATTCAAGCTACTTTTTGCAACACGTTGCTTGTAGTTTTCTTTACATGTCAATGTAGCATATTTCCTTTTCCTTGGGACCCTTGTTGATGTAGCAGGACCGTTTTTGTTGGAATATTATGACCGGGTGTACAGTAGACCTTCCAATGGTAAAAAATGAATTAGAGAGACGTGTTTGTTTGTCCTTGGTCTGACAGATGTATAGACGGTGGCTGCTGTGTTGGTTAGATCTTAAAATATCAAAGCTTTCTAGCGATATGTAGCATGAGTGATATACACAGTTGTATACATGACGGGTAGGCGGGCCTTCAAGGGTTGTGATATAACCTAAAAAAAAGTATATTTTCAATAGAGCTCAACAGTGACCGCCCACTTTTTTGGCAGCTCTGGTTACGGAAGTAATTTCCCCTTTCAAATCCTCCATTGAAATTTTACAAAATCCTTATATCAAAAGATTGAAGCCTGTAACCAAGACAACCAGCTACCCTAATAAAACATTTGATTAGGCGCAAAACGGCATTAAAAACAGAGAAAAAGGCAGAAGTTCAAGACTGTGTGCATTTTCCAGGCATCAAGGAACTACCCATCCCACAATCCATTGCGGATGATACTGCTTCTTCTTAAATGTAACTTTATTCGTTGTTATCGTGTTTATACTGTTAATACAAGTGTTTAACTATTTTGTAGTTTGTGTTGTTGAATATATAAACAACATTCACTGCATCATCACAAGGTACATTTCGTGTTAGCTAGCTAACTAACTAGCTAGCCTGCTAGCGAAACTGTCACGCATACGGCACAGAGAGGTGGGAAACATTGCTATGGTAACTGCGAGCTCCACCAATCAGAGACGTGGCTGCAACACTCTATGATCGTTGGTAGTGTAGGTCTTTTCCCTGATCTCGTGAATAAACCAGGTTTTTCTTCAAAAGAGGTTAACATCATACAAACTTGTGTCTCCTGCAGGAGCATAAACCAGCGTTTCACACTCAGCTCGTGGTCAGTCTGCCTTGGATGGTTACGACATTTTGGCTAATAATCAATTCGCTAATTAAAAAATGAATGTGATTTTTATTTCAGGAACCACACCGTTGAGCCCTATACAGACACGTGTGTGATTTAGAGTTTTCTTGGTCATCGTGGCCTTTTAAGAACTCACATCTATTGACATTAATTGCAGAAAGCTGATGTTTTTTTTGTTTGTTTTTTGTTGTTAAATATTAACAGAATTAACTGATTAACTTGTGTTGAAGTTAACGTGTTTGTTAACGGGTTAACGGTTAACAGAGTTTACATTTTTGATTTACTGAGCCAACCTCTGGCTATTCTAAAACACACACAAACAAACACACACATACACATGCACACTTCCCCCTGTCTGTGCTGCAGTTATGAAATCAGCTTAGCTTAACCTGCATGTGCCCTGTTGGTTTAACAAATTGCATTCATATTTCTATTCAAAGCTGCTGGCATCCTGCTCGTCTCTCCCTGGTGTGGAAGCATTTTCATTGTCTGCCTTCAGTCACGGGGGAGCCTGCATCCTGGATCCTCTCCATGCTGTTCCCATCATGCCCTGCCTTCATAAGCTGGGCCTCAGAGCTGAAAAGCACCCCATCGAACACGCTGTGGTCAGACAGAGAAGCCGGCCATTTATCTGTGTTTGCCCTGAAATGCAGCAGTGTTCAGAACCCCTCCCCTGTTCTAAAAGTGGGATTATTTCTCCTCAGGGGCCGCTAAGTCTCTAAACCCCAATTACTGTGCTACCATTTGATTTATGGGTTTATTTTTAATGACACATTAAAATGCAATTAGCATCTGTATCCAGAACAAACTGTGTGCATCCAATGAAGGACTTTCAGAGGAAAAAAATGACATGAACTCCCTTTCACTACATCCACAACAAGCTCTCTGGCACACTGGCCTCGCAGTATTTTACCACTTACTTTAGATGAAACAGCTCTGCCTTTAATGGGAGTCTATTAAAGCCACATATATTGACTTCTTTAACAGTACTGCGGAGCGGAGAAGTTCTTTAGATTAGAGTAACTTCAGACTGCAGACCTAAAAAGAAATCAAGCCTGATTAACTTGGCAAACATTTGTCTATTTCCTTGTTTTTCTTCTGCTAAGTAACACACCCACGCACAAAAATCTGTTAATAGAAAGTCAACCACACACACACACACACACACACACTTAAGCCCACCCAAGCAGGGGCGTGTCCAGATTTTTTGGACTGAGGTGGCCCAACTGGGGCACCGACTTGCACAGGGGTGGCCTGAAGCTTGTGTGCACACACATGAATGAAGAGCATTTATTAAACCCCTTCTGTCTGCACAGATCCCATCGACTTTTAAGTATCACATGATAATGGCAACACATACGTATTCTTAGCATAATTCTTCAAGGACCCAAAACAATATGTACTGTATATCTAAAGCCACAATTTAAAGTATTTTAAAAATTGCAAACCAATATCCGCACACTGAAAACTAGCTGCTTGTTGCAACACAGCCTGAATAGTGGATTTCAACATAGGTCCCACCTCTGATAAGGCAGATAGCCAATAAAAGTGAAGGCCACCTCTCTGCCCCTGCACCCAAGGTATGTAGTAGACAGCTACTTTTAATGAATAAAACCTCACACATTCAATTCTGACATATTTAAAAAATCCATGCATCCTGTCCAACCACTGACCTTGCATTGAATCGCCCCATAAACCCTCTCCGTCGTCAGTACGGCCGCTGACCTGCACAGCACAGCAGAAGACAGCGTGCTTTAGAAAGTCAGCTTTAGGCACGTAAAAAAGGCAGAAGGAGCAGCGAGATCAGCAGCTTGCATCCCTGCATGCTGTGCTGCATGCTGATTGAGCTGCCATTGTATTCTCATAAAAAATGGATTGGCTTTACACAGGCCAGCAGACAGACTGTCTTTGATGGTCTTCCTCCTCTCTGCTTTAAGTGCACTTTTATTGGCCTGTTGGTACTGCTTTGATATCCCGGCAAGTTACTAATGTTTGCTAACTTTAAATAATAAACATCTTCAATGAGCCAGGTTTTGCAAGAGCTTCCTCCCTGTTAGCTGTTCACATTTGTAAATCAAAGTTAGTAACTAACATCTTTAGGCCAGAATTTAAATTGTCTGTTCTTTGACATAAAAAACTGGCTTCATGTGTGAAATATTGTGTAATTATTAACTCTGTGTCCTTCCTTTCATCTGGATTAAGTATCATTAGCTCGAAAAAAGATTTAGGAAGTCTCCTAAAAATGTAAATCCTGCTCTTAAATACAAGACATGCTCTTGGTTATAGATAATATTTAAATACACAATGTATTTTAGAGCCCGACCGATATTAGCATATCCAGTGACTATCGGTATCGGATAATCTTATTGCAGATATGCGCTGACATTACACGATTTATTCAACAGTCAAAAAGCATTTGATTATTTATTTGAGTATTGTTGTTTTACACTAGCAGTTCTCTCTCACCAGCAGAGGGCGCTATATGGATTACAACAAACAATCATCACTCTCCAGATTGTCAAGTGGTGAAGAAGATACATGCTCAGGTACTTTCCTGTTAAGTGACCATCTTGTCTTCATTAAATATCTTTGATAACTGTATTTAAGAGATCAACTAAAATACAATTGTATATCTATATCTATCTATCTCTACAGATTGAACATAGATCTAAGGAAGAAATCACGCCAATTTATCAGAATCAGATTTTTTCTCTCTCTAATATCGTTATCGGCCCCAAAAATCCCATATCAGTCGCGCCCTAATGTATTGATCTGTAACTTGTCATATTACTTCTATGTTGTTTTTAGGTTTTGAAAAAAATCTTTAATGCTGACCGAAATAAACTCCAGAAACTTTCTAAGAAAAGGCTCCAGGTGTTCGAATGTAAAATTTCACTCAAGAACAATATCTTCCTTCAGAATTTTTTAAACGTCTGAAAAAAGGATTACAAATTTCAAACCATTTATTACAAATGATGAATATAGATTACAGGGAAATAGTGGACAGCACAGTTTGACCCCTCATTGAGTGCCTGTGTGCAGGATAACGTTAATGTGTTCATTGATTTGTTCTGCCCGTCTGATCTGCAGAGAGGCACATGTGGCCCCATCGATAGCAGATGAACTCATCTTTCCATAAAAACGGAGCGTATCATCCCTAAATGAGATATCCCCCATTAGAAAAGAAATGACTCTTACTAAACAGCTTTATGGGTCACAATTAAAGATGTGACTCAGCTCATGACCTTAACTCTGAAGTCTGTGTGAGTTCGGCCTTAAAATGACAGCTGGTCTGTGTTCATCCAAGAGTGTGTTCATCCAAGAGTGTGTTCATCCAAGAGTGTGTTCATCCCTTGTGGAATATTATATGAAATATAAAAGTCACTTGATCATCACCATGCGCTTAAGCGATAAAAACACCAAGAGTGAACGTACAACAAGCTAAATTATGAGCTGCTAGCAAAGGATGTTAGCAATATTGATGGTGCTATGCTAAGAAAAATTTAAACCACTGGACATAATGACGGACAAAACCTAAAAAAGGAGTCAAAATATCCACAAGCCTGCAGTCTGTGACTGAAGTTTACAAGGTAGAACAGTAGAGATGATAACCTACAGAATTGATTACAAGAAGGGAAATTGAATGTTTATTTCATGCTTCTATCAAAAAAGTTCTAGACTCTTTTTTTCATAGTTTCCTTGCTGTAAGCCAAAAAGGAAAAACAAAACCAGAACTGAAGGTTAAAGGAAAGATATGTAACCTTACCATCTTTAAACAAGTCGATCTAATCGTACAATAATTCAACTGGCAGAACAGCATCTGGCAGCGGGCCGCGGTGCGTACGGCATTACAGCACTAACCAGTTAGCCCATTTTTGTACTGTTTGATTCAATGGCTGAGGCTAAGAGACACTGTTTACTGCAATGTGTAACTTTGGCAGCGGGGCGAGGTCATCTCGAGATAAGTGCATAAGGTCTCAGATGAAGCTTAGATGACAATAAGAGAGAGTGCTGGAGCAAGAAGCAGAGTGTATATCCCTGCAAATATTATTCATAATGGATTTCAATGTGACGTCAGGCTGTATCGTTATCTGAGTCATCGTTCTTTCATATTGAGCAGCTTCACCGGCTGCACAAAGTCATCCAACCCAAGTTATGTCAGGTTTGCATCAAATAAATAAATCCATCTTACATCAAAAAGTTGTCTCTTTTCTTGTTGATCTTCAAGTGAGCTTTATATGTTTGGAACCTTACAAACCTATCTCAACTAGCATGTACAGCTGGCTGTAGATGCTAGCAGTCATATTCGCGCAAAATCGAGTAATATCTGTGTACATTAGTTTACATTGGTCAACAACAATGCAGTTCCATGTGGAGACCTTCAGTGTGTGTCAAAACGCACCACACCAAATTCCTACATATTGTTCCTTTAAGTCTAAGACTAGTTGGGTGAATTGAGGAAACTATCTTGTTTTTTAGCAAAGATTTGAAACCAACACTTACTTCTGGTTTCACACGGGTCTCAAATGTGAAAGAGAACATTTTTTCAAGACGAGCAGCCTGAATGCTAACGCAACCCTGAGCAACCCTTGAGCTGCCAAGAAAGAACTTCTTCTGAGGCACAAAAAATACTTTAATTCTCAAAACATTTCTTTGAAATTGATGACTGACACAAGAAAAGAAAATGTCTTTGCCATGTGCATGATTCTATTTATTATGTTAGTAAGTAAGTAAGTAAGTAAATCTTTATTTATATAGCACTTTTAAAACACTAGGTTACAAGGTGCTTCACATATGGAGACAATTAAACAATGAAACATAAATAGATCACAAAGATGAACAAGGCAATATTAAAAACAGGAAAAGATACACACAAACACACGTGCAAAAGTAGGCACAAGGAAGGGTTGATATGTTACACGAAGGCTTGTCTGTAAAGGAGAGTTTTTAAATGTTTCTTGAAAATGTCCAAAGATTCTGCAGATCTGAGGGTTTGTGGGAGTTGATTCCAAAGAGTGGGGGCTAAGACAGTGAAGGCATGATCACCCTTTGTTTTGTAATTAGAGCGGGGGATGGAAAGAAGGCCAAGATTAGATGATCTGAGTAGACGAGGGGTGGGATATGGTACGAGGAGGTCAGAAATGTAGCTGGGGGCGAGGTTGTGCAGTGCTTTGTATGTAAGTAACAGGATTTTGTAGTGGATTCTGAATTTTACTGGGAGCCAATGAAGTGAGGCAAGAACGGGGGAGATGTGGGAATGGCGGTTGGTTCGTGTTAATAATCTGGCGGCTGCATTTTGAACTAGCTGTAGACGGTTTAGTGATGATTGGCTGAGGCAAGTGTAGAGAGAGTTACAATAGTCTAAACGGGAGAAGATGAAAGTGTGAATTAATATTTCAAGATCTGACTGGGAGAGCATTGTTCTGATTTTTGAGATATTTCGTAATTGCAGGAAACAGGACTGTACAAGCTTAGTGGTGTTGGTGTCAAAGGTCAGGTGTTGGTCAAAAATGATTCCAAGGTTCTTAGCGGTTGGTTTTATGTTTGATTTGAGAGGGCCTATTAACTGTTCTACTGTTGTTGTGAAATGATCGGGTCCAATTAAAAGTATTTCAGTTTTGTCTGCGTTGAGATGAAGGAAATTCTGACACATCCATTCATTGATGGCAATTAAACAGTTGTGAAGAGAAGAAAGTTGGTTAAGGTTATTAGGTTTGGCGGAAAAATAGATCTGGGTATCGTCGGCATAGCAGTGATAGGATACATCATGAAAGCGATTGAAAATATTACCCAGTGGCAGCATATATAACGAAAAAAGGATTGGTCCAAGGACCGACCCCTGGGGGACTCCGCAAAGCAGAGGAGCGGAGGAGGACACATTGTTATTAATACACACCGTAAAAGACCTGTTGCTCAAATATGATTGAAACCAGTTTAGGGCTGTACCGGAAATGCCAACCCAGTTATGCAGTCTGTGAAGTAAAATGGCATGATCAATGGTATCGAAGGCTGCCGTTAAGTCTAGAAGGACCAGGATGGAGTGTTCACCTTTGTCTGCCTGCATAAGGATGTCACTGGTGACCTTTAATAATGCTGTCTCAGTGCTGTGTTTATTTCGAAAACCGGATTGGAATTTGTCAGAGATGCAGTGGCCTTCAACGTGATTTAGGAGTTGGACAGAAACCAGTTTTTCGAGAATTTTGGAGAGGAATGGAAGTTTTGATATTGGTCTGTAGTTTTCTACAAGTGCAGGGTCAAGAGAAGGTTTTTTTAGAAGTGGGTGAATGCTGGCAATTTTAAAGTAGTCAGGTACAGAGCCAGATGTAAGTGAGTTGTTGATGATAGATAACAGGGTGGGGCCTACCACAGAAAAGACAGATTTTAGGAATTTTGAAGGGATAGCGTCACAGGGACTGGAGGAAGGGCGCATATGTGCTACTGTGCTGGAGAGGGTCTGGAGAGATATTGGGTCAAATTCAGACAGTTGAGCAGGGCAGCAAAATGGGGGGGGGGGGAATGGCAGTCGGGGTAAATTTTGACCTTAGACCATCGATCTTGCCTTTAAAAAATACCAGAAATAAGAAATAGTAATAATAATAATAATAATAAATTTTATTTAAAAGCGCCTTTCAGGACACCCAAGGACACTGTACAACAATCAACATTAAAAACCACATTAACATTTTAAAAACACAATGATCAGTATACGATGAAATAAATAAAATGGAGTGTGACGGACAGAGTAATTTGCAGTGATATGGTTTAGAGTGAGAAGGCGATCTTGAACAGGTGGGTTTTGAGTCTGGATTTGAAGATGGGGAGAGAGTCAATGTTGCGGATGTCCGGTGGCAGAGAGTTCCAGAGCTGGGGAGCAGAGCGGCTGAAAGCTCTGCCCCCCATGGTGCTGAGGCGTGCAGAGTGTACAGTGAGGTGGATGGAGGAGGAGGATCTGAGGGAGCGGGCTGGAGTGGCGACGTGAAGGAGGTCAGATAGATATGGAGGGGCGAGGTTGTGGATGGCCTTGAAGGTGTACAGGAGGAGTTTGAAGGTGATTCTTTGTTTAACCGGGAGCCAGTGGAGTTGCTGTAGGATGGGGGTGATGTGATGGAATGAGGGGGTTTTGGTGACAATCCGGGCAGCAGAGTTTTGAACCAGTTGGAGCTTGTGGAGGGACTTATGAGGGAGGCCGAAGAGGAGAGAGTTACAGTAGTCAATCCGGGAGGTGACAAGGCTGTGGACAAGAATGGAGGCAGTATGGGGGGTGAGGGAGGGGCGGAGTCGGTTTATGTTTCGTAGATGGAAGTATGCAGACCGGGAAATGTTATTGATATGGGATTGGAATGAAAGTGTGCTGTCAAGGATGACACCCAGACTCTTAACCTGAGGGGAGGGGGAAACTGAGGAGCTGTCAATAGTGAGGGAGAAACTGCCAACTTTGGATAATATGGATTTAGTGCCGATGAGAAGGATCTCGGTTTTATTGCTGTTTAATTTAAGGAAGTTTGAGGTGAACCAGGATTTTATTTCAGATAAACAGGAGGTGAGGGAGGAAGGTGGAAG
This sequence comes from Tautogolabrus adspersus, assembly GCA_020745685.1. Classification (NCBI taxonomy): domain Eukaryota; kingdom Metazoa; phylum Chordata; class Actinopteri; order Labriformes; family Labridae; genus Tautogolabrus; species Tautogolabrus adspersus. Next base: position 7,268,938 of record CM036543.1, on the reverse strand, counting down.
TGTGGAGTTTGGTTTGCTGGAGAGGTAGAGCTGGGTGTCATCCGCGAAGCAGTGGAAAAGTATATTGAATTTTCGGAAAATGTTGCCAAGGGGGAGGAGGTAGGTGATGAAGAGAAGGGGCCCCAGGACAGAGCCCTGGGGCACACCTGTAGTGACCGGGGAGGGCTCGGATTTAAAAGATTTCAGCTGTATGAACTGAGTGCGGCCTGAGAGATAAGAAAGGAACCAGGCAAGGGGGGTGTGAGTGATGCCAATGGAGGAGAGTCTACTGAGGAGGATGGGGTGTGAGATGGTGTCAAAGGCCGCACTCAAGTCAAGAAGGATGAGGATGGAAAGCAGGCCAGAGTCAGAAGCAATGAGGAGATCGTTGGTGATTTTTAATAGAGCAGTTTCTGTACTGTGACGGGGGCGGAAACCGGACTGGAAGGGCTCATAGAGGCTGTTTTGGGTTAGATGAGAGTGTAGCTGGGTGGCGACTGTTTTTTCCAGAATTTTGGAGATGAAGGGTAAGTTGGAAATGGGGCGGAGGTTGTTGAAGTTGTTAGGATCCAAACCAGGTTTTTTCAGTATAGGAGTGACAGCTGCAGTTTTGAGCAGTGAGGGAACAATTCCAGTGGTGAGGGAGGCGTGAATGATGGCAGATATGAGCGGAAGCAGAGAGGAGAGGCAGGATCTGACCAAGGATGTGGGCAGGGGATCAAGCTGACATGTGGAGGGCTTGGATTTCCGGATGAGGTCGGAGATTTCGGAGGCGTCAGGGAGTTGAAAACAGGAGAAGGGCTGACAGTGTGGGAGAGGTTCAGGTGGGGAGAGAAGCAGAGGGTTTGGACATAGATGCTGGTGGATGTTGTGGATTTTTTCGTTAAAAAACAGCATCAGGGATTTGCAGGTGTCAGTTGAGTACAAGTGGGGGGGTAGTGAGTTTGGTGGCTGGAGAATTTTATTTAGCAGAGAGAACAGTGTTTTGGTGTTTCCTTCGTTGGAGATGATTAAGCCAGAGTAATAGTTGGATTTTGTTTGAGAAATTGAGTCCTTGTAGTGAAGTATATGGGTTTTGTGCATTTCTTTGTGAATGGTGAGACCAGTTTTTTTGTAGAGTCGTTCAAGTTGACGTCCTTTGGCTTTTATTGTCCGTAGCTCAGGGGTATACCAGGGGGCAGTTGAGGAGAAGGAAACAGATCGTGTTATCACTGGGGCAAGAAGGTTGAGAGTGTTGTTTAATCCATTATTGTATAGTGCTACGAGTTTGTCAGGGTTGGAAAGATGATCCGGGATGGGAATATTGTCGATATTGGAGCAGAGAGTATCTATATTGATGTCCTTCATATTCCGAAATGAGATGAGACGTGAAGACTTGATAGCAGAGAGGCAGAGTGCAGCATTGAATGACAGGAGGAAATGGTCAGTTACATGGAGTTCATCAGCTGTGCAGTTGGAGGGGGTGAGACCAGAACAACAGATTAAGTCCAGAGTATGACCTTTTGTGTGTGTCGGAAAGTCTATGTATTGGTGGAATCCAAAGCTCTCCAGGCATGATGAAAAGTCTCTGGTAAGAGGCAGATTTGTATTGTCCATGTGTATATTAAAGTCCCCCAACAGTATTACATTTGGTGAGAGAGTAGATAAATGGGTGAGCAGGGTTGCAAAGTCATTTAAGAACTCACTGTTTGGCTTAGGGGGGCGGTAGACTGTAGCAACAATGGTAGGAATGGGACCAGGCAGCTTAAAAACAATACATTCAAACGAACTGGAGGCAGGCACAGAGATTTGCAGGACTTTCCACTTCTCGCGGTGAATTATCGCGAGACCTCCGCCCCGGCCGTTGCCACGGGGATGACAGATGTAAACAAAACCCGGAGGAGTGGATTCATTTAGTTGAGAAAAGTCATTGGGCTGTTGCCAAGTTTCAGTCAGACAGAGAAAATCAAGCTTACGGTCAGTGAGGAGATCCTGGATGAGATGTCCCTTGCTCGTGAGAGAGCGGATGTTAAGCAGACCGAAGTTGACAGCGGCGTTGTCTTGCTTGACAGGAGCGTTAGCCGACCTAGCTAGGCTGGCTAATACGCGGCGATCGACAGCCCGGCCGGGGTTTCTGGGAGGGCGGCGAGAGGTAGACCAGAATGATTTTATTGCATTGGAGCCGTCATGATGGAAATTCCTGCGAGACCCACGATGGATGTATCTCCGGCGGGGGAAGAGAGCGATGTCCGGGTGAAGTTGCAGCACAGGCGGTTGAGGCTCAGGCAGCTGCCAGCGAAGCCAACGAAGTTCAGCGGCTGTATACCGAAGTATACCTGCCACAGGGTGATGGCAGAAAGACAGGAACGTCCAGAGAAGTACAGACCAGATGTAAAACCTGCTGGCCCACATAGCGACTGCAACAGCCAGGTGGATCTGCGAAGACGGGTGCTGGCTTCCAGTGGGTAGGCTACAATTAGCTCGCTCGCACACAAAACGCAGTAGAAACAGCTGGATCGGTGATTTTGCGAAGATAGGTGAGTGCTGTATCTCCCAAAGAAGTGCAATTACGCTATCCGTATCGCCCGTAGAACCTTAAAAAGTTACTTAAAATTGCCGGTGAGCAGCGGCAGCAAGGCGCGCCAGCGTCCACTCAAACCGGATGATCCAAAAAAAAGTTAATAGTATACTTCTTAAAGAGCTGCAGTGAGACTGGGTTGGTCTAAACCCATTCATTCAGACTTGGCATGATCAGAGATTAAATACGCAGGTACTTGGATAAGGTTCAAAAGCAAGAACACTAAAAACACTTTAAATAGTCACAGGCCCTTTAAAATTCCCGTCCTTAAGTTTTTAAATGATCCTTCACTTACCTTCACTAGGTTTTTATTCATTAAAGTTGTGCGTGCATCCCACACTGCTTATTCATTTCAAAGACTGGTAGCTGTCATAAGTGAAGTGCACACTTGTTTTTACCAAGGACACCAAGGAGAGAGCTTCTCCGTTTGGGATCAAATCTCACAAAAGAATAACTTTAATGAAGAAAACACATTTCGTTTAAAGTCTCTTGAAATGTGTGGTTTGAGTGAACTTACCTTCACAGTTAATCTTTACATCCGTTGTCCTCCATCCACGTCTCAAATTACGTCAAGAGACATATCCTGCTTTTTGATTTACAAGGGAAAATAACTTTTCTTATGTGAAACAACTCAGAAGCAACCTGGAGAAATGACTTGTGCGAGCGTGTGCGAGATCAAAAAGATCCTCCTCAAGGCTGAGTTAGTGTGTGTTTGACAGCTCGAGTGAGTGGACTGACCCGCTGCAAGACAGCAGCGTCAGCGGAAAAGACATGAATACAATTGATCCCGACTGTGCTGTTGGAGCGACCTTGTATATAAAGTGTGACAAAGGGTCAGCAGCTTCTTCTCTCAGAGAGGGGTGTTTCTGTTTTCAGCTTCAGATTTGAAATCAGGATATTTTCTATGTTAGATCGGAGATGACAGCGCTAACACTGCACACATTTTAAGACAGAGAAGAAGAGGAAGCTGTATGTGAAAGTCCCAGATCCCCCTGTGCTAGCATTATACAATTAGCACAGGTGCAACATATGGGTGCTGCAGACTATCGTAATCACTTATGCAAATGCTCGAATATACTTTGGAGGATCTCAGAGGATTAATTGCAGCCCGAACACGTGCCTTGAGAGATGTCACGATGATCTCATGTACAGATGGAGATCAAGACGATGTTTACATCGAGCAGGCTCGTCTCACAGGTTGCATCTTCACCGTCCCTTTAAAAACAGGCTTTAAGCAAAGAGAGGCAGCTTTCTTTATGTATGCATCTCAAACACAGAGGTAATTAAAAGTTATTTATATAGACACAGAAATGGCAAAGAAAAACAATGAGAAATAAAACAGAGATAAAGTAAAGGAGGATTAAAACAAAATGTTATAAATTATGGTGCACTGTCATATAACAAACATGGTGTTTTTAGCCCCCCGACCCACCCTTCAACAACGTGCAACCATTAACAAGCCGAGGGTTAGAAGCCAAAGAACCATGTCGCCTGACATGGTTCAGTAATATTCCCAGATTTTGTGCAAATCTGACTCTGCTAGCATCTACAGCCCGTTGTTTTCAAACCGTTAGCATGTGGAGTATGTGTATGTGTATTCAACTGTTACCATGACGACTATGGACCGTGGCTAAATGGTTACATTGGAGAGGGTCAGTTATTACATGCTAGTTGAGATAGGTTTGTAAGGCTCAAAACTTATAAAGCTAATGTGAAGCTAGACGAGGAAAGAGACAACTTTTTGGCGTAAGGTGGATTTATTTATTTATTTTTATCAAACCTGAGACATAACTTTTAGGGTTAGACGACTTTCCGCAGCCGGTAAAGCTGCTAAACATGAGACAACGATGACACTGTTAATGATACAGCCTTATGATGTTACGTCTCAATCTGTTCTGAATAATATCTGCAGGGATGTACGCTCACTTTTTTTCTCTTCTTAGCTTTATTCATCACTGTACGCACTTCATTCGAGATGACCTCGCCCCGCTGCCATAGTTACTCACTGCATTAAACAAGCGGCTGGGCCGCACTTTTGGCCTGGAAGAGACGCCATTCTACCTGTTGAAAGTTGTTTGTTGCTTTTAAATAACATAATGCATTACTATAGTTACTGTGCAGATAACATTAGATACAAAAATAAGGTGGAAGATCCCCGAATCGATATAGACCAAAGAAAAAGATGTTCAGGAGGGGAAACTATTATTATATTTGGGATCAAGTTCAGCTGTGTGTGAGCAGAACAGACAAGACATCTGTGTGTTAATACTTATAATGATTAACTTTAAAAAACATGAGTCCATAAAACTGTCAAGTAAATGATAAAGCAGCACGCATGATCACTTAAGAGCATTAAAAAAGTGTTTTTTTGGGGAGTTTTAAAGGCAGAAAGTCTTTCGCCTGCCTTGAACTCCTCAGGTAGATAATTGCAGTGTGGGAGCTCTTACATAAAGACACCTTCACCTCTGTGCAGGGAAACAAATGAACACCTGCCAGATGCAGGGGGACATTGACTGTGACAGGTGCAAATTTCATGTCAAATTCTTCTGTTAATAAATGTTATTTCAAAAGGCACTTATTACATTTATCGAGTAAGTTTCTGTTATATATTTTGTACTTTTGGTGTCAGGTAAAACAGAGTTTGTGTTCACAGCTTCTTAAGTTTTCAACAAAGATTTCAGAAGTGGCACAAAGAGCGGTCTGTAGATGGTTCAGTAACCTGCCACAGTAGGGTAAGAGAAATGTTTGTATTATTTTGGCCCTGTCTTTGTGGCTGTATTTTGACCTTGGAATGACTTGGAGACGTGTGATTGAGGCTTGCAGGGGTCAGGGGGAAATGTAGGCTGTTAATGACTATGTCAAAGTTTTCAGTTTCAAACAAGACACTTCAAATGTTAATATTTGTACTTTTCTATGACGGGTTGAATTTTTGTCACAGACAGATAACAAGACTATCCAAGGGCTTTGATTGGCTACAGCCAATGTCACCCCAAGGATTGATTGGTTTACATCCAATCCGACATTAGACACTGATCATGACTGGGAATGATACTGGAGCCGAGACTGACTATCCTGAGCCAAATAGGGGAATAAAGATCTTTCATAGTCTGTTGATTTGCTGCTAAATTTGCCATTCAAACCCATAAAAGAAGGACATCTAAAGTTTAGACATTTTATTCTCTAACATTGGCGAGTCAGTGGTCAAGTCAGTTGTCTTTTAATCAGAAGGTTGGTGGCTCACAGCTCTTTGCTCTTGGATATATGTCAAAGCGTTTGTCCTTGGGCATTCACTACGTTTGCATACAGTTGAAAGTTGATTTATTGTGTTAGTCCGACTAAAACTGGACTTTTAAAATGCATGTAAACTTACTTAAATGGTACTAAATGACATTTTTAAGAATCAGACTAACATACCTAGATAATGCTGTTGGTGGTGGATTAACATTTGCCACCTCAATCGGACTAAACTGTAACTGGAGGAGAGCGGAGGATTCAGTATGGTGGAGTTGGTGTTTTGGTTTCATGTTGATGCTCGAGGGCGACATCTACTGGATCCAAAAAGTTGCACATTCTTCCTTTAACGACGGCAAAGCCAATTTTCAAGACAACTTTAGTTATCTGAACACAGACATACATTTGATGTAATCATAATAATAATAACAATAATAAAGTTATTTTCCCAGTGACATCCTGCTTTAGTAACTGTTGGGGTCACTCACGTTTGAATCGTCCTCACCATTTCTCTCTTACATTGTGTAAAGTTAACATTTATGAGACAATGACTCAAAAAAATACATATTTTATCTTTACAAATTACAGCTCTTGTATGAAATTTGGAAGCCCATAACTTCTCTTGTGTTTGAGGGATTTCCTGATCCCATATGCCTCAGGTTGTCTTTGTGTTTCAGAGTAACATTTACAGCATTAACAGTCATCAATTTCAACGTTCCTGATCTACCAACACACAGCGTTGCATCACTGCTTACAGAGCGTTATTGTTCATTTTTATTGACGCTAGCATCATAGTAGCTTTTGTTATAACTGTGACCTACCTTTAAAGTAAAATGTATGACGTAAGGTAGGTTATTTTTTCCCAGTTGTTTGTTTCCCATCAGCCTTGAGCTGCAAAGCCTCACAAGTAGTAATGTTTGGAGTCTTTGGGTCCGAATCTCCTTCTATCAATCATACAAATTACCCCTCACCTTGCAATATTTATGATAATACAGCCAATGACACGGCGTTAATTGCATCCATTCCTCACCTCCTCTGATGGCCTGACACTCAGATCAGGAGGAAGCCAGTTTCCTCTAACTGCTGCTCACACTCGATCCATCATCTGTCCTTTGTGTTGGATGGATGTTACATTTATGGGACATTGTTTCAGATATTCTTTTGACCCTTTCTGCCATTTCTGTTCAGGTGTTTATAACCCTAACCCCAATAAATTATTGCTCAAATGGAGCTATTTTTCATTTCAATCAGGGGAGACTTAATTAAGTATGAACAATTATTTATTTAACAATTTAGGAAATAAATGTGCAAAGTCTGGCTTCTCTGACAACAATGCAGCAGCCAATATGTCCTCCTTCTAAGTTTAGATTCTGGTCCTGAATGGTCTGGATTTGTTTTGACCAGAGAAGGTAGGCGGTTTTAAGGCCCCCCCACACGGCCGCTTTGGATGCCCCTCAGTTTGTCAGGCAAACGGCAAACCAACAGGTGTTGCAGCGATGGAAGTGGACAAGAGAACTGGTTCAGATACTGTAGAAGTGATAGTACCTGACCTAAAAGCCTCTGCATGTTTCTAATAAGCTCCACGAGCAGAAACGTGCTCAAACTAGGATCAATGTTGGAGATGCTTTTGAAAAATGGAGAGAGGTTAGAATGCAGAAAGGTTTACAGACCGATGCAGAGCTGGCTAAACACTGAAGCTTCAGTGTCCACGACATGGCATATTGCGTGCACATCGACTCAGCTCTCTCCAACGTTTTGAATTTGGACTGCAGTACCCATTTTAAACACTAGGTGTCAGAGTTACATATTGCTCCTTTAATAAAAGGAAACTCGACTATTTTTTTTTACTGCGAGTCACACTCAATCCCCAGACAAAACACGCTGTAAAACATTACTTATTGAATTTAATGACCAAAAGATACATGTCAAGAAACAAATTGGCAATTAGTGTCCATACAGGAATTTATATCATGAATAATCCATGCATTGCACTGAACCTGGGGTTTATTTGTATTTGAAAGAAGAGAGCAAAACTTGAGCTTACCACGTAAATCTGCAGACAATCATTTTAAGATGCATCTAATTTACCTTTTCTATAAATCACAGCTGAATGATCCGATCAAACTCTGCAGGAGGGGAAAAAGTTTAAGGTCTGTGCGAGGTTTCTCTTTTTTTGTTGTTGGAAAGCCTCTCAGTGCTGGCTGCTGTGTGTGTGTGTGTGTATGTGTGTGTGTGTGTGTGTGTGTGTGTGCGTGTGTGCGTGTGTGTGCGTGCGGGTGTGTGGGTGCATGCGTGTGCGTGCGTGCGTGTGTCTTTTCTCCCATGCACTAACTTTCCCTGCAGATGTGCTCTGCAGCTGACAGCTGTGTACGGCTCTGAAATAGAACAAGCAATCTCAGGCCAACGTTTCTTGTTGTCACGATTGCAGTTGAATGGTGATCCGAGGGTTAATTAAGTAATCAGTGAATGTGCAGTAATGATAGCTGCTTTAAAGTATGACGACAGAGACATTTATCATTGAATCAATAAGAAAAGAAAAGGAGGTTTCTCAGCTGAAAGTTGACAGGATATCAAAGTGAGTTCTTCTTGAAACGAACATGAAACTTGTAACAGGGTCGTGAGAAATACCAAATTAAAATGCTAAACCTGGCCAGTTTTCTTTTTCCTTTTATTTTGGTCCTATATATTGTGTCCCTATTTCATGTCTTAAATTTTATCCTTGACCCCTTAGGGATGTTTGGTCTAGACTCTAGAGGAAGTGCTTTATTACACAAATAGGCTGAAATACAAACACATGCAGTGAGCCTTCCTGAGCTGGTGGGGTTGGTGCCTTGCTCAAGGGCACCTCAGCAGTGCTCAGGAAGTGATCTGTCACGCCTTTCCATCTACCAGACCAATTTCCAGACTTGGTCCCGACCAGGACTTGAACCAGGAACCCACCGGTTCCCAACCCAAGTCCCTACAGACTGAGCTTCTGCCTTCAGAAGTAACTGATCCCATTCAAACACATTTATATGCCGCAAACAAAGCAGCAGGAGACACTTGGGATTACACCCCCGACCTTCCGGTTCAGAGACGACTGGATCTACTAACTAAGCCACGGACCAAGAAATATACTTAAATTAGTCTTAGTGCACACATTTACTAACATGAATATATCACAGGTGTATGGTGGGCTGCTAAAATTAAAAGACAGCTCAAAAATGTTGAGTTTTATCACACAAGAATATGCTTTAGATTTCAAGGTTGCTGCAAGATGATGGAGGTCCTGGTCCTGGTTTAATACAAGTCAACCTCAGTAAGAAGGCTGGTTGAATGTACTGCAGAGCAACACCATGTGAATCAGATATAAACCTTCAATTTAAATGTAAAAGTTCTGATGGACACTCCTGAAGTTAGCGTGTCAACTGCATGCTCACTTTTAACATCGGTGGTGTTGTGTTTTTCATGATGAATCTGCATAATTTGGATTAGTCTTTTGTTGTGGCCAGCCTCCTGCACCTGTGTAATAATCGTACTGTTGAATAAGCCAGACCCGCCAGACTGATGGACTGATTTGTTTAAAACTTAAAACTGGTTTAAAGTAATTTAATTTTCATCAAATACGAGAGTCAGAAGCCTTTTTTGTTTGCACATAAATGCCATGATCTTTGATTTTAACTTTTATAAAAATGAATTATAAATGTATAGTTTTTTTTCCACATATTTTCAAATGTTTTTATCTTCCTGAATAGCAAACGCTTTTCAAATGCATCCACTAAAGCTCGATACAACACAAATGAAAACCTTGTTCAGTCTGTAGGGACTTGGTTTGGAACCGGAGGGTCGTCGGGTTCAAGTCCTGGTGCGGACCAAAATCAGGAAGTTGGTCTAGTAGCTAGAGATGTGCCTGGGCACTTCTTAAACACTGCTGAGGCACACTTGAGCAAGGCACCAAACCCCCAACAGCTCTGGCGCGCTCCCTGTGTAGCAGTGTGTAGCAGCCCCATCTGACATCTCTCCACTAAGGCATGTCTACGGCTCCTTTTTGAGCATGTGTGTGATTCAGGTCTGTGTGTGTGAGAAGCATGTCTCTCAATAACAGAGTGTAAAACCAGAATTTCCCTCAGGGATTAATGAAGCATGTAAAATAAAACATAACAAAAATAAAAACATCCCTCTTCAACAGAAGGTTAACCATGGAAATCTCTTATTTTGAAAGCGCTCCATCTGTAGCTGCACATTATTCCGTGATATGTTCTCTTAAACATCAATCTTTAGTTAGACAAGGAGTTCTTCTATTACAGTGCAAAGGAGAAAACAACGTCAGTATGAATGGACACATTGAGTCTGTCTCACACTGATTTGTGTTTTACACAAGACAAATGGCACACTGTCTTTGAGACATTCATTTCAATGTACGACCGAAACTTCCGTCCACATGAAGAGAAACAAAGCGATGATACACACAAGCACACAAGAAGGAATAAGTCTCAAAGCTCCCCAAAAAATGTCTGTGAAGTTTCTTGTTCTAAATCCACTCTGATCCTGTATTTGATCATGTCTATAAACCCCTCTATTTCAGCCCTGCTCAGAACAGGCTGTTTCTGTGTCTGTACCTTTAAATGCTAATGATCTTTGTCTGACCACGCCCCTCTCTGGAAGTGGATTTGGCCTGAGCTTTCTTGCTCCATGTCCTATTGTTTACGGAGAGAAGGCAGACTCAGAGGGCAGAACAAACACTTAGCTGTGGGAGTGTCACCCACCTGGGGGAGGGGTTACTGCCCTTTGTGATGTCATGAAAGAAAATCTCCAAACGGCCTGTTTGTGGACACATTTTCTGAAAAGTGGAGCAGGCAGAAAGACGGAAAGGATGGACTTCTCTTATAATTGGGGGGTTTGTAGACAAACTAGAGACACATATTAGTGTTAGCAAAACATGGTGAAGTGTATTTGTGTGCAATGTGTAACCTTTAATGTTATATCAAAAAAAGGAAAATAACGAAAGCAAACAATGTGTACCTTATTTTGAAAAGTCCAGACTTAAAACAGAGGTGCACGAACACACACAGCTAGTTAAACAAGCTTTAAAGTTCATTTGGAACATCACGTTCTTCTACGAAAAACTAATTAATTATTAATTACAGTTTCTTCCTTTCAATATTAATAACACATTCTGAATTTCATACAAAATAAGACTCACAATGTTAAAGTGTACCTTAAGGGCCTGTGTCCACTGACAGACATGTGCACTGGCTTCTCGCTGCTTTCTGTTGCCAGGTAATGAAAGTTAACTTCTACTTCTCTCTGTGTTGACCTTGTAAGGTCTGATTTAAAAAGTTCAGTGTGCTCTATACATGAATATTGAATATTAGCATTATTTGTTGCTAATCTGTCATGCATCATTTGTTTTGGCTTCCAAGCTTCACTCACTCAGGACTCTTTGATTGCACTGTGGATGTTGATTTGTGATGGCAGCGGTGATGATGATGATGATGAGGATGATGGTGATGATTGTTGTTATAGCTATCGGAAGTATTTCAGGACAGCACACCACGGCCTGGAAACACTGAAGAAGGGCCTTGCTGAAGAGTCAACAGCAGTTAGTTAGTTAGTTAGTTTAAGATTTTGATTTACTGTCTTGAAATATTTTCGATAACATTTTTTTGTTGAGGATTCAGCAAGTTACTGAGGGTGAGCACATTGTTTTGTATTTACTTTCTGTTATTATAGCTATAACATCGAGTACATTTTTCATTTTTTACTTTTTTATTTGTGTGTTGTTTCTCTCCCTCTCCCTTTCTCTACACTCTCATCACCAATGCACCACACACAAACACACACACATATATCACACCCTCACACATGCAGTAAAGCTAATTTGTTTTGAATATTGTTCTCTAAACATGTGAAATATGCCTCTGTGACACATGTAAAACATGAACATGTCCCATTTTCTGGCCTGTACTCATTGTAATCATCTTCCCTGTGTTGTTTTGTGAGTGTCTTGTCTGTCTGTCGTCTTGCAATATAAAACTAGAGTTTCTGCCTTATATTCCTCTTTATAAACGTTTTTAACACCATAACCGTCAGAGTACCATACGAGTACGAAGGCACAACAAACACATTCCTTCACATAGTGTCTATTCGTAAAATTTACATATAACACAATGACACTTCAGGAGTGTTCCTCCATGAACTGAACACCCAAAGAATCTGGTCATATGTGCCACACACCAACAGATCCCTTATCCAGCATCTTTACCACCCAAGTCTGATGCAAATCAAATCAGGTCTGCTTGTTTATCTGGACTGCAGACTGACGACGCCCCCTGAGCTCCATGTACCTCGCTTTATGTGCTAACACACTCTGAAACCTAGTTTACATTCAGCGTACCACATCAAGGTCATTAGGGGACATGTAGGCTATACATCATAGCTGGTGGCTGTGAGCACTTATTCAAAGGGGGACTGAAGTACTCAAGGGCAGCCTGCTTTTCCAGCATGAGCCTCCTCAGCTGCTCTTTTTTTTTTTTACTATATTAGCTCACCTCTGAGGGAAACTCTGCTCCCAGCTGCTCATAGAAACATCTTCCAGGACTGTTTTGTCTGTCTGAAGGGCACGGCAAAGTGAACACTTCTGGCTCAAGGTGTGATCCAGATTCTGAGAGTGGCGAGCGCTTTTTCCCTTTTTTTGTGCAGTCTTTTCCATTAAACCCGTGGGGTGAACACCATGGTCGGATCAATACCGGCCCCATTAGGGACCCCTATTGGGTCTGGCTTCTGTGCATCGACCCACCCACCCTGCTCTGTGAAAAGACCCTACAGGCCCGACCAGCAGCTGCGGCACTCGTCCATCCCTCTCCATCGAGCTGCAGCTCCTAAAGGTGCATCGTGCACATTACCAGGCTCTCATGCATTGTAGCTGAGCACAGTCATTATTACGGCGATTACTGGATAGTGTGTGAGGCGCGTTTATCAGCTGTGTTTATCGAAATCAAGCTTCCTGTGAGAGGACAGCCAAGCAGCTGTTTGCCAGTAGGACACACCATTATACATTCAGTGTGAGAGATGCAATGAATTGTGGCTGATTTCAGAGGCTTCTGAATGTTATCTGCAAATGTGTTTGTGCAAAAATAAAGCAGGGAAGGGACAGATGTTAACAATTGCTGTTCATTTTTATGAGAATCTGCAAATTTGCACAGTCTAATCATGCCTAAAGGGATGGTGTATCATGCATGTTATATATCAGTTTGTAAGTAATCTCCAGGCAGTGCTTCTCCTACAGCCGCTGCATAAATACTCAGCTATTGTTTTGTTTGCCCGACTCCACTCACCCAAGCCTTTAGGGATCCTCCGTCTATTCATCCACCATGAATAATGTGGCACATCTCATGTCAGATGGAAAGATAATAGTGTCACAATGCCGGCCGCACATCTCCCGCTCAGCACAATTTACAATAGGCCATTCTGTGATTTCCAGCCACTTCATGCCTCACATTGCTGCCCGGTGAGAGAGAGAGAGAGAGAGAGAGAGAGAGAGAGAGAGAGAGAGAGACAGAGACAGAGACAGAGACAGAGAGAGAGAGGCTGATTTGCAGGGAAGCACATCCTGACCTCACACAGACACACACCCACACCAATCACTCTTGTTGACCTCTGACTGCTGGGATGCTACTGATCAGTCCTGATTGCACTGCTTTGTTCACTTCCTGATGCTCTGCTGGCAGCATGCTGGATACACTGATGCAGTAAATGAGAATCTCTGATTGTTTAGGACATACAGTGTCAATAAAGTGCTCTTGATTGACTACTTTTTCCAAGTTATGTAATAAACATGAGCCTCATTAACCAGCCATTCTTGAGAGGGAATTTATTCTCAAAAGCCACTTTCAAAGTTCTTAAGAAGATTCTGACTTTTACCAAAGCGTTCTTATCTGAGATTTGTTTATAGCTTATAACAAAATCTAAGAAGTGGATACACACTCAAAGATTTGTGGCCTGATTGAACGATGAGGAGGGCATAGCTCAATTCAAGGCATGTCGCCACTGATTATTCTTCCAAATCATCCTCAAATATGTGGTGTCAATACGATTATCTTACTGCTCACGATCAGGCTCATCATGTCAAACAGCCTGATAAGTGAAGAGCGATTTATTTGTAGGCTATTTATTGATGTGTGAGTGATCTCACACCTCTTCGCCCCATATTAATCGATTCTAATGACATTTATAAAGCCAAGAAACGTTTACAATATATAGTTTATGGCCTTATTTTAGGTCAAACTTAAGAAGAAATACATGGCTGCTGACAGCACTCACTCACACAGTAAGCATGCAATCTGTGGAGTGACCCACATGCAGGAGTGTCAATACCATGAGGCGTGAGCAAGAGCTGTCACACAGCCAGCAGAAAAAACAGCCTCCTAACAGCACTATCAAACAGCCTCGAGACAAACTATATCACAGATACAGGCGCTGTGATGCAAAAACCGACCCTATAGTCAAAAATATTTTACTTAATTCTTAAAATACCATTTTTTCTTCTTCTCTACAACCTTCTGGCGACCCCCAGAAATGATTGTGTGCCCCCCCAGGGGGGTGGGGACCCCAAGGTTGAGACACACTGGTCTAGTGCAGCCTGTACCGCACAGACCTGATGCTGTTTTTTTTTTTACAGAACTCATTCAGTCCTCTTTAAGAATGAACAAATCCAAACACACGTAATTAGAATGAATATCAACACATAAACTATTCAGTCTTTCCAAATGTCACTGCATTGTTGCCACCCAAGTGAATCAGTTGAACTTTTGGAAAAATAACTCTGTGGTAGAACAAAAGTCATTGAGTCAGATCAACAACACAGGCTGCTCTGCCAGCTGTTAAAAGGTGCTCCAGATGGAGGCAGATGCTGCTTTATATTTGTTTCCACTGATAATACAGCAACACTGTCTCCTTTCAAACACAAAGCAGACAAATCTGAGCTTGAATATACTTTTATTTATGCTAACAGTACAAGTGCAGGAGCTGTGATTCATGCTTACACCGCTACCTGCATGGACATGAACCTCCTCAGGAGCCCTCTGGCAAAATGAACTGTCTAGCTCTTATCAGCACCTCAATTTCTCCAACTCTCTGTCTGTGTTTTTTGGGATGCCATGGTCACGGTGTTTTGTGTGCTTAAGCTGGATTTAAAACACATGAGCATAAAAGATAACTTATAATGGTCTTTGAAACAGATTTCAACACAGGGAGCCTCTTAATGAATGTGGCCTCTAAAGACTTCTCCAGTATCAAGTTCTTGGTGATCAAAGAGACTCCATCTTGAGGCCTCATCATGTTTGTTGATGTTCTGCTTCAATGCTGCAGTTTATCAAACTAGCTTACAGACAATAGGCCCGGAGCTTGTGTTTGTGTGGCCTTTGGGTTCTGAGGATCTGGGCGTATTTTTCTTCTTTATAATTTAGCCAAACCACAGGATATCTCCTTTGCATTTCTTTTAATTCAACTGCAGCTTTTTTTTCTACTGAAAAGGTGACGTCTTTGTGAACCTTCAAACATTCAGAAATGGCTAACACATGAATGTTTGTGTGGACGGACGATGAGGTGGGGTTGCTACTTCAAGTGATCCTACACTACAGAGCAAGTAAATCAGGAAAATGTCGACTGGGAGTCACCAACAGAATTCGGGAGTCCTCCATTGTTGTTGTAGTCCGTCTACCCGCATGGCTGTTGACTTGAATTGAATATATTTACTTAACAGGGATGATGCACTTTAAAAAAAAACTAAAAAATCTAAAAAACCTTTAATCTGGAATGAATTGTATTACAGGTGGTAATGTGTTTGAGAGTAAACAGCCTTTGATGGAGAAAGCTGATTGTCCAAATGTAGATCTAAAGCAACAAAAGGTTACAGTGTTCGGCTGAAATCGTTGTCATGTAAACATGGCCTCAATAACCAACTATGGACTGTGCATGAAATTCCCACTTGACGAGTTTAATAAACACTTATTTCTATCGTAGTTGCTGTTTTGCCTTAAAGAACAAATATGCAACCCTAGTGTTTGAATTGGGTACTGCAGTACAAGTTCAAAACATTGGAGAGAGAGGTCTCCCCCCGCCCCCTCCTCTCTAGAGTCGATGCTCACGCAGGTTGCCATGTTGCGTACACTAAAGCTTCAGTGTTTAGCCAGCTCTGCATCGCTCTGTAAACCTTTCTGCGTTCTAACCTCTCTCCATTTCAAAATCATCTCCAATATTTTTCCTAGTGCTTCATCCTTGATCCTTAAAGCGTCTTTGGGTGTTTAGAAAAGCGCTATATAAAACAAATGCATTATTATTATTATTATTATTGAGCACGTTTCTGCTCGTGGAGCTTATTAGAAACATGCAGAGGCTTTTTAGGTCGGGTACAATCACTTCTATCTGAACCAGTTCTCTTGCCCGCTTCCATCGCTGCAACACCTGTTGGTATGATGTGATAACTGGTCTCATATCTGACAAACTGAGGGGCGTCCAAAACGGCCATGTGGGGGTGTCTTAAAACCGCCTACCTTCTCTGGTCCAAACAAATCCAGACCATTTAGGACCAGAATCTAAGGAGGACATACTGGCTGCTGCACTTCAACATAGCATGTTTCCTTAATGTCTGATGTTATAGTAAGGTCATTTTATGATTTTATTCAGTAGATATCTCACAGATTGGACCTTTAATACTGTGTTAACATTTCTTTCTGGAGCATTAGTTATTGTGGTGTATTTTGTGAGAAGCCTCTCCTGAGCTGGGAACAGAGCGGGGCTCTCAGGGAGCAGCAGGCTAATGGCAGCAGCACCATCACTCACTCTGCTCCACCGTGTCTTTGAAGAAACCATTGTATCTGCCAAATCCATCAACCTTCCCCACAGAGGCATTTGCCAGCCTGTGAAACTGATCATCCACCTTGGGGATTGCAGACCATAGCGGGAGGAGCCATATTTTACTGCCCCCTTAAATTCTTAATGCAGGAAGGTGCCACGGGCCCCGCCATAAAAAGGACCCCATGAATCCAGGACGGCCGGGCCACTCTTAATCAGCCCAGAGCGTCCGGAGACACTCTGAATACAGACATGTGACGTATCTGACTGTGGCTGCAACACTTCATCAAGAGGACATTTAGTTTCATGAAGAAGAGCAGAACTGTGACTGTAGACTTCTTTAAAGTAAGGTGGTCAGATTTGCATTAGAAACACATTATCCTTTAATTTACTGAGACTGAATGATTGTAATCTACTCGTGGAGTTCTTCTTTATGAATAACATCATGTACTTTGGGCATGTTCTCCACTTGATAAGAGTATGTTCCCGTTAACAGATGAGAGGACATAGATTACTGTTAGTGGGGTTTTTATACATAGACAAACTTAAGATCCTGTTTTAGTTATTTCTTCACCAAGAGTTTAGATGCACAGCTGAGCTGTTGCTTGAATGATGTGATGATAAAAAAACGTCCTCTAGCATTTGTTTTAAGGTACTTTTAAAAGCTGTCTATAGCGTGTATTTCAAGGAACCCCCTCGCCTCTGTATAAAGGTCACCTTGGGTCTTTACAGGGTACCTTGTAGCATCAGAAGCTACCTGAAGTACCTGTTTAGTGCCTGTTCTAAACGTCTATGTTCTGTTTCAGTGAAACACTGTAAAACTTTTACTAGATCACCTTTATAGACTTTTCAAGGGAGCCTTTAGTGTCTCATTAAGTGGCTGTTTTGAGGTACCCTTGGCACATTGTGTCTGTTTCAAGTAAAAAATTCTTACGATCTCCAGAAATGATTGATTCATTAGTTTCAATGGACTAGTTATTCAGGTATATATGTGATGCAGCCTGTTTTGGGGGGTCCTCCAGAGGGAATAACAGCTTTAAACTGTCTTCCTGGGTGATAAATTGTACTGTGTTCAGCAAAGTCCACATCTTGCAGCTTTGAAACTCTTTTAGTATCATACGTTTACATCATGTGGAGTTTATCATCCTGCTAGCTAGCGGTAGGGTAGTTGAGCTCTTAGTCAATGGAAACATTGATAGTTGTGAAGCACAGCACAGTCTGTGAGTCACTCTATCCGCCGCCGCTGCTCACTTGTTCATCCAGCCATCCATTTTCTTCCGCTTATCCGAGGTCGGGTCTCGGTGGCAGAATGCGAAGTATGTCAACCCAGACTTCCCTCTCCCCAGTAACGTTTTCCAGCTCCTCCTGAGGTGAACCCAGGCCAGACAGGATATACAATCCCTCCAGCAAACTCTGGGTCTACCCCGGGGTCTCCTCCCAGTTGGGAATGCCCAGAATACCTCCAAAGGGAGGCACCCAGGAGGCATCCTTCTCAGATGCCCCGACCACCTTTCAATCCGAAGGAGTAGCAGCTCTACTCCGAGCTCCCCCCGAATAACTGACCTCCTCACCCTCTAAACTGAGGAGTCCTTTCAATCAAACCAGCACTCCACAAGGTTTGTTTCCTCAACAGTACACCACAGTTTTCTTTAAAAGCAGGATTATAACCTGATGGGGGAGAAAAGATGTTATAAAGTTGGTTCAGAAGCATCACAAGTTGCTGATCAGATGCCCTTGTACCCGTCATTTAGGCTTCTTAATGACCTTCGCCATAATATTTTTTGTACCTTTTTATCAATCAAAAGCAGCTTCAGAGGAATCGGAGTACATTGTGCAGAAAATGTGATGTTTACTCTCCTAATGATGAAACCAGAGAGAAGATTTAGCCGAGAGACGATGTTTGATTTTCAGATTATTTTGTTGACTTCTGACACATCGAGCCTGAGTGGCTCTTTTGCTCAGGATTGCACACAACATGAAAGAGTAAATCAAGGCAACTTTGTGCTGTTTGTTCAATCAGAACGCAGCTCTTCATCTTCAATACTGCTCACAGTGAATTTGAACACTTCTGAAGGAAGGTATCTGACTGTTGGTGTGGGAGAGGTGATATCTGGGATATGATGGCACTTACTTGTATAATTAAAGGTCTTTTGGAAGTATTTCCTTGTTATTGTTGTTGTTGTTGTTGTTGTCTTACCACTGTGTATGGATTTAAAAAACTCTGAGACAGCTCAGCTGACGAGTCCAAAGTTATATTCACCTTGTGACATCAAACATTTACCTTTTCTACCGTTCCTTTGAGCTGTTTACATGTACTGTTCGATCTATAACGAGTTCATTTTTCCGCGGTTCAGTTAGTGTTATAACCTCCAATCTACTGGAAGTTCTTTATTTTATGTCAGAGTCAAAGCAGGTAACTTACAAACAGAAAGTAAAACACCCTTAGCTTAAGACAGGAAGCACAAACAAAAGGATAAAGCACAACAAAAACTATTTTTTAAAGAGAAAAATAATTCAAACATGCGATTGAGTGGGATTTTTAATAATTATTCATTTTATGGCCCGAGTTTATTTTTACATTAGTACTGGTAGCTTTTTGTTGAGCTGGAACCGCTGCTCCAGTCTGCCAGCTTGTTTGAATTGGCACCCAATGAATCTTGAGGCACAGTGGCCCAAGAAGGATGCACCAGATGGATCCTTCATTGGCCACTGAGGATTAAACTTTATTCAAATGCAACCTCTGAAGGATGCTGCCCCTGAAACGAAATATAGCTCATAACTGTCTTAAATTAGACAGGGCTCAGTTGGTAGAGTCGGTCGTCTCTCAACCGGAAGGTCGGGGGTTCGATCCCCAGCTCCTGCAGCCACATGTTGATGTGTCCTTGTGCAAGACACTTGACCCTAAGTTGCTCCTGCTGTTTCGTTGGCACAATGAATATGTGGGAATGGGATTAGTTACGTACTTCTGATGGGCACTTTACATTGCAGTCTCTACCCTCAGTGTGTGACTGTGTAGGTGTGACATGCGGTGTAAAAGCCCTTTGAGTAGTCCATTACCATTTACTGTGTCACCGGATCTCTTCACGCTAGATGGCTAGAGCAGTCGCACTAAGTTTGTCAAAACGACGGCAAGATGAGTTAAAATGATCATACCATTATGTCGTTTAGAAACCAAATAGAGTGCATTACATGTGAAGGTAAAATTTCAACGTGTTATAAGAACATCGTGGTGTGGAATCACTGTCATGCAGACTGAAACAACCAAAAAACAGAGGAGGAAGGGCTTCCTTCATTACATTTTAAACAGGCTTAAATCGAGGCACGGTATTTGCTGCTTGGTCCAAATAGAAACGACTCTTAGGGTTACCAAACTTAAACAACAATATCCTCGACATAATGAGGACGGATTGATGTTGTCTTCCTACAGACAAGTCAATGACTGAACTTTTGATGAAGCACCTTCTCTGCTTTTAGGAAATAGGGCCTCTTTCCCTTGAAAATCACCTCCATTTTTCATCAAGACAAGAGCAACAGATTAGGCGTGAAAAGTCTACTTTGTTGCATCTGTAAATACCACATTATATTTCCCCAAGGATCCACCTGAACTGTGAAAAAGCAGAGCCTTTGTTTTCTAAATGGGTCATGATCTGTTTTCCCTGCTGGAGTCCAACAGGTAAAGCCATTAGTCAAGCCTGCACGTTCCTCCGAATCAATTTTACACCGTTTAAAACCATTCATCTCCATATCCGTGTTTGACTTATTTATTAAGATGCAAAATGTCAGACGCTGTAATAACGTTGAAGCTGCGTTCAGGATTATTGCAGAATCGTCAAACACAAACAATTTCTTTCTTCTTATCTTCCTCTGGCAGTCTGCCAGGCCTCTCTGATGCTCTGTGGCACTACATCAGTGTATCGGAGAGATGCAGATGAAGACATTCTGTCCTCTGATGTATAGACATCCAATATGTCATCCAATACAGGATGGTGATTAGCGAACAAATGTAATATAACCAATTGGAATCTAACTCAGTAAATATATTTATCACACTGACAGCGTATCTGGGATAGTTTGCCTTCTTAATGTAACGTAGAACATGAATCTTAGGGCCACTGGAAGTCACAATCACATTCCCTTTCTACAAAATGTACATTTGGAGCCTTTTTTTTATAACACAGAGCATTTCAAATGTATTGTCTGAAATAAGTTAAAGTGTCTTTTAACTTTCCTTGTATTGGGTTATGAATGCAACATGGCCAGGGTCTCATGTATGTACAACAAAATCCAGGTTATTGAATCTGCCCACCAATCATAAAAATGATCAAACTGCAGCTATTTCCACCATATCAGAGTCACACTTGGTGTCACACGTCGACTGCTGTTATCTATTTGTTTTTGGATGCAAAGTTTAGTTGCGGCCATTTTGATTTCCCATGTCATAGCCAATCAAAATAAACCATTCAGTCAGCATATGTGAGATTTGTTAAATGAATAGAGATGAGAAAAAATATACAATCATTTCAAAGGAGCAATATGTAACTCTGACGACTAGTGTTTAAAATAGGTACTGCAGTCCAAATTCAAAACATTAGAGAGAGCTGTCTCCCTCCGCCCCCTCCTCTCTAAAGTTGATGTGGAGGCAGGTTGCCATGTCTTGGACACTGAAGCTTCAGTGTTTAGCCAGCTCTGCATCGGTCTGTAAACCTTTCTGTGTTCTAACCTCTCTCCATTTTTCAAAATCATCTCCAACATTGATCCTAGTTTGAGCACGTTTCTGCTCGTGGAGCTTATTAGAAACATGCAGAGGCTTTTTAGGTCGGGTACAATCACTTCTATCTGAACCAGTTCTCTTGCCCGCTTCCATCGCTGCAACACCTGTTTGGTTTGCCGTTTGCCTAGCAAACCGAGGGACGACCAGAACAGTGTGGGGGTGCCTTAAAACAGCCTCCTTTCTCTGGTCCAAACAAATCCAGACCATTCAGGACCAGAATCTAAACTTAGAAGGAGGACATACTGGCTGCTGCATTGTTGTCAGAGAAGCCAGCACTTCAACATAGCATGTTTCCTTAATGTCTGATCATATAGTGAGGTCATTTTGTCATTTCATTCAGGACATATCTTACAGATTGGACCTTTAAGTGAATTGAATAATTTGACCTTATTTGGTGTTTTCACTTGTGAAAAGTAAATAATGACATGTGATCCAGACATTTTAACAAGACACTGGCTATTTTACTTAACAATCAAGTTATTTATATATTTTTAAATACATTTATGACATGTAAATAATATAGGAGTACTTTATTTGTATGTATTTATGATTGTTTTTATGTGATATGCTTTTCTCACATGTGGATCTAGATTTAAACCAAGTGGGAGAAAAAAATAGCACATTGACTCATTTGACATTTCATCAGATCAGGAGTTTAACACAAGTAGGTTTGAATGTTGACATTGAAATAACAACAGTATCATTTGACATTTCACATGTTGATTACATTCTTTTATACGTGACTTGCTTTTTATCTTGTGAAAAAAATAATGAACAAAAATGTGAGTTAAAGTTGCCATATGTGCAACATGTCTTTGATGCCCGGTGCCAACAGGCCAAATGCGGGACAAAGAGTATTTGTTTGCATTCTGTGTGTCGCTTTAGGTCGTATTTTCCTCCATGCGCAATTGACAAAGAAAAATAAGATTCTTGCAAATGTTGCAAGAAAAACGCTCTGGGAATCCTCCACCAGCTTCAACCAAGAGTATATACTTTTCCAGAGTTTGTTGTAGCTGCATCTCTTCTTTGTCGTAGTTTCCGTCATATTCCCCTTAGTAAAATGCATCCCAATAGCTTGTGTCTTTGGTTTGTGCCAGTGGGTTGTTACGTAGGCAACGAGGATGGTGACAGGTTGGCGAGCCCTTGACCCCACGAGTGGGCTGGTTGATTGACATCTGACTCAGGCCATGATGATCACCTTCTCTTGCTTTCTACAAAGCCAATGGATAAAAGCCAGGTTTTAGAAAGGGGGCTGTCTTGCACTTGGGAAAACTAGAGCCTATGAAATGACAGGACATCGTCTCAATTTGTGGGACACGGGACGAGTGATGAAAATGCTGTGCAGTCCCGAACAAAGAGGGACGCCTGGTTTCCATAATGGTGCCAACAACATAAAGCAACTTTTTAAAAAAGCATAGTTTGTTCTTGTTTGAAACACAAACACATTTGGGGAAGACATCTCTACTGCAGGCCTTCAATCCTCTGTGACCTCAGATCTCTGTCACAGTGAATGTGAAGACTTTAAGCCCTTGTATCTACTATAAATCCAGCTGTACTGGGACAGTATAATACGGCTGGTTTAATTTTCAGGCGCAGTAAAGTGCTCTAAAAATAATCTGTGAATTGTAGAAATGGTCGTGCAAACATTGCATTTCTGGGAAAGTTTTTGGTTCCCATTGTCATGTTAAGGGTTAAAACAAACGAAGAGGACCCTAATGTAAACCAACAAAATAGTATTTGATAAAATAAAAGACAAAAAAAACAAATTAAACTCAAACAATGTCCAACATCAAATCCAAACACGGAAATAAACACAAAGTTCAGGAAGCTGAGGAATCCTCACATGAGGCTGACGGTGACAAAAGGGTTTGACATTTAACATGTGACAAACTGACGCAGAAGTGAAGGAAGACTGAGACTAAATACACAAGGGGGAATGAAAACCAGGTGTGACAAACAAGACACAGGTGAAAGTGATGAGGGCAATCAAACTGGAGGTGAAACACACAACCAAAGGCAGGAAGAAAAACTGAAACATTACATTAACACTGGGGGAAAGAACTACAAAATAAAACAGGAAACACTTAAGACTGGACGCGACAACCTCCGGAGTTGATAAATGAAGCCAACGAGGACGTGCAAAATCCTGCAGTTTGTCGAGCGTCCGCTGCAGACGCCCTGGAAGTCACATACACAAAGCCTGTTTTTACAGCAGAAATGAACATGTTTACAGCCTGCAAAAACAGGCAAATAGATCACGGGCCCACACTGGGGGTGGGGGTTTCTAATGCATCCGTATTGATTTTATGAATGATATGTTATCCAGCTCCAGTCATTAGGTCAACTGAAAGTTAGGCTGAGCCTCCAAAACCCCCTGCCTTAACAGATAGTTGACGTCATTTGGTTGGTTTCGTCCATTAATATTTACAGTGTATGGGAATAACACAGTACAAGTTCAGAAAGTTAAACAAGACATGACACATAAGGGGCAAGATCTCTGAAATAAGGGAATATTACAATAAAAATACACACAGGAGCACAAAGATGAAAAATGTGAAATGACAAAATAAAACAGGAAATATAAACTGATAAAACCCATAACGCAAGTACTGTAACATCTAACATAAGGAAAGCAATATTTAGTGTATGATAGAAATGATAAATGAATCCATTATTAGTTTGATAATGTGTCCCTCATTTTCAAACACTCCCCTTTCTCTTTGTATTATGTTACCGTCAGTTGTTGGCATATGGACTACCACTGACTTTGAGGTGGTGTTTCACATATTGTTGTCGGTAAGCTGCACGTTGTGACACGTTCAACCTGAAGCTTTTAGGGAGGGCCACCACTTTAAAGTAAAGCACACTCACAGTCGCAGATCAAACCGTGACAGAGTGAAAACAGAGGAGCTGGAGAGATAAAAACCAGACAAAGCCCTCTTTGTATTGTACCTGCTTTGAATTTGTTAATATTTATGATCAAAAAATCGTATTGTAACTTTCTCTCACTACACTGTGCCAAGTTGTGCAGGTGTTCAGACCTCGGAGATAACATTTAACTACCTCTTTTGTCTCTGATGAAACGTTGGAACAAGTTCCTTCTCTTCAAATACCTTCAACACTTCAAAGTCAGCCGTCTCATGTGGAAAGTATTCTCATTCAGATGCACAATGTTTACAGTGATGATGTTTTGCATCCAGGTTTTGGCATTGTCTCTCTCTAGCACCAAGCTAACCACTATACAGAGTGGTTTCATCCTCCCTTCATGTAGCTTGGGGTTGGAAAATTGATTTGTTAAGGGGGGAAAAATATGTTTTGAATGTTTTTCTGTCATTCTACAAGGTCGAAAGCAATTTCAACGCAGGTTGTCAAATAGCAACTCTTTCTTTGTACCCTCTACTGTCTTTTTAGAGATCTGCTTTCTTCCTTACTGTCATGTGGTCAGGTCTGTTTTTTATCTTTTTTTTATGTTGGGGCTTTTCATGCCTCTATTTCAGGGACAGGACAGTGGATAGAGTCAGAAATCTTGGGGAGAATTTGGGGAATGCCATGCTGAAAAGGAGCGACAGGTTGAATATCAACCCAGGCTGCCCGGTTCAAGGACTGCAGCCTCTGTACATGGGGCATGCAAACTAATCACTACACCACCGGCACCCTGTTAGGTCTGATTTAATGTACCTTATAAAGTTTTCTTTCTTCTTTTCTACATGAGATGTTTTGTTTGGTTGGGTAAAAGCACAAAATACTTTGGCTTTAAGTGTACCCTGTGGTGGATGCCCTTCCTAAAGAATAAGACCACCCTTTCTGTCACGTGACCTGACTTCCAACATGTTGGACAGCTTGAGTAGCTGCATCAGAGTGGCTTTTATCGCCACAGATGGGTTCACATTTGAGTTTGTTGAATGTCCTATGCCCCTCTACGAACTATTAACATGACTTTTTCTCAGGAGATGGAGAAAGTTGTCATCTAAACAGTTTACTGGGGGTTCGATTGCCATCTCCTCCAGTCTGGATGCATTCCTGGGCAACATACTGAACCACAAGCAGGGGCGTGTCTTTAATATTTGTACAGGGGTGGCCCAACTGGTGCACTGACGTGTGCAGGGGTGGCCTGAAGTGTGATGTGAGCACAAACACACTTAGATATAAATGATTTACCCTTTCTAACCTCATCAGTAATATCTACTTTATAACACAAGATAATTGCAAAATTAGCTTAATGTTTTAATTACACAAAAATAGAAGTACTTAAGGAAGTGCATGCAAACTCCTGCACAGTCTAACTTGCAATGTTTTGGCCTTGACAAATTGGCGGTTCGTTCACTTCCAGTAAGACAGAGTGCATTACTGTCCTATGAACCAGCCTTGTAAACTAGATGTTTACAGGGCAACCTGTAGATCAACCTAATAGTTGACAGGGAAAATAGCCAATCACAGTTTAGGATTTTTTGGGGGACACCTGTGGTGGCCAATTAGATTTCTAAAGGGGCCCATGCCACCCCTGGCCACCTCTCTGGACACGCCACGCCCCTGATCCCAAGTATCTCCAGAAAGCAAAGCCTTTTGGTGTTTGAGTGTTTATTCATGTTTTAATGATGATGTGTCTTGCATGTCAACGTCTTAAGTTTGTGTTTTGTAAAGTCCTTTAATTTTCGTTTCCATCCTTATTTGGTTAGACCGGAGCTTGTTTTATTCCATCTCCTGGTCATGCCCTCTTATCCCCTGCAAGAGCTTAGAGAATAAGGATTTATCTCAATGAACCAACTGCTACTATATGCAAATTAACAAACATGAATTCAGAATTCATTTTGGGAAAATGAACATCTGGAGATTTGGTTTAATTAAAATCAAATGGAAACTTGACTATTGACAGCAAATTGAGAAAACCATTTTCCAACATGTCCCATTTAATATGTGTCCCAAAACTATCCTTCCCTTTTCATATGATAATCTTTGGGAAATTGAGTTATGAAATTGAATAGTTGTGTTTGCTTTTCTTTCATTTAAGTTTCCAGCCAAGTTGTAAAAAAATCGGTTCATTGGAATGACTTTCTACCAAATAAATGGACCCTCCGTGAGCTATTTAAAATCAGTTCTGTTGTTAATCCAGCAATATGACATTGAAACAGATATTACTTTGTTTTATTGAAATTAATCTTTGTTTATCATGTCATTATTATAATTGTCATCGGTGAACAAAACCCCCAGGTATCTTTGTTCTCAAGCAAAAGCCTAATGAAGCCACGTCTCTCTTATAGGGCTTTCCCACTTACAGAAAAGTCCTAAAAAACTCCTGATATTTGCCGGAGGAGCTGTATGTGTGAATGCAAACACACAGTTTCTCCTGCCAGACCCCTAGTATTTTTTATGCAGCAAGTCCGAGTGAGCTGAATTGAGAACGCAGCAGGATATTATCCGGAGAACTCACCTCGAGCCAATAGGAGGGTGGGTGACGCTTATATCCTGCGACTGCTGCTCGTTGTATAGAATGTGTACACGCGACCTCTACGATCTCCGTGCACCTCATTAAACGGCTGCATTAAGTTTTCTGTTCGTCAGTTTGTTGGTCTCCACTCTATTGTTGATAGTTTAATTCTGTTGAACTACACGTAGCATCGATATAAAGACAAATATTGTCATTATAGCGTCCTATAGTGAACTCTGTTGCTTCGTCCGCTACTTCCGTATGGGTTAATTTACGTAACGTCTTACCTCAGGAGACTCCCTGCCCCCCTCCCGTCTGACAGGGATAGTCTCCAGCGGTGAGGAGAATATGTGAACAGCCAGTAAGGAGAATGTCCGGAGCAGTCCTCCTGAAATTATCTAGGTGTCTTCAGGAGTGCATATGTGAGGATGGCGAGAGTTTTCTTTTAAAGTAACCTCCTAAAAGATGTCAGAGAAGCTCTAAAGTGATTCATAACAAGTACAAGAACCTATTCAAACGACTATAAAGCTGAGTGTACGTTTTAAGATTTTAAAGCCAGGCTCTAAGCAAAGCACCACAGCACTTTATCCTTCTGCATGTTCAAACTCTCACGATGATCTTACCGTTTCATCAGGATCAGACTGTGGAGCTTACGTTAATGGGAAGTGAGGAGAAGCCACAGAGAAACAAATGGAAGGAAGCCACGAGAAAAGCCAAATATGACTTTCACAGAGACGGTCTCCGCAGCAGGCATGGAGACGGCATGGGGCCAAAGCCGCAAATAAATACTACAACTGCTGAAAGACGTGATCAGGAGAAATGTGTCTGAGCGTCATCAAAGAATCCAAGTTTCTGGAAGATTAAAGTAGAAGACTGGAGGAGTTTGAAGGACTGTTTGTACAGTTCTAGCTGACTTATCATGTCTGCATGTACAAACAAGCTGGAAAGTGTGTCTTCGGTCTTACAAGCACATACACTCACAAACCTCAATGGTGCCTGTTTGAACAAGGACGAAAAGAATCCCACACTGAATGAGGGTAAGTGGCCTCCTGATGACTGATGGTGTTTTAATGCCAGTTTACATACTCTCTGTAACCTGGTGTCACTTGATGTATGTACTTTTATGTTTTTGTACTTGTGCCTGTGTTATCTACATGTTTTATTGTTTCACCTGACTGCTTATAAAAATCTTCACAGTGGCAATAAACTATAAAAGCTGTGACCAAATGATCTACTTTGTTACCAAATAAAAAGGAGACAAGATTCTGGTTGATCCATAAAGGGCTGTGTACATGGAGGGTGTGTTTTGTGCTAGCAGCACTCTTGACCTTGGTTTCAAAATGCTTCTCACCAGCACTTAATGTTGCTTGTTTACGAAAGTTAAATTTCACATCTCTTGGTAGATACCATTGGGTCTGTTTTAAAAAGCTCTGTATGCTTAATAATCGCTCTTACACAAGCAAATATCACCAAGAAAACATATTAATAATGTGAAGGAATCTTGTCCTGGCGTTAGCCAGCAGCTCTAGACCTGGAAATTGTTCCCTCAAAGAGACGAGTCAGATCAGTTTCTCCTCCGCTATTGTTACAAAGCCATTGTGTCAAAGCTGATACCAGAGGTCCCGCCCCTTCTTGATTTTGACTGGTCGGTGAGGGAGAAGCGACATTGACATGCGTCAATTCTTCCGGCTTGGGTATTGTGTTGATGTATTTTATTCAAACTTTCTATAATATTGGTACAAAAGTTTTCCTGTCTGACCAGTTACATTTGGAGTAAACTGTTGTGATTGGCCATTAAACTTGGAGTTAGACCTTGCAGTGTTCTAGCTAAGTGAGAGCGCTGCGATCAATCAGGTCAGCTACGTGTCTTAGTGTGAATAACTCTTCTCCTTTAAAAATCTAAATAGATGAGTTATTAAAAAATGTACCCCCAGTACAGTGTGTGCTGATATAAACATGAGCTAATCAGACCTATTTTGTTTTTTGAACCAGGCTGGAAACATGTTAATTTCTGCTGTAAAAATGGGCATTTTTAAATGGATGTGTATCTGAGTTCTGCAGCTTCTGCAGACAGCCTCTAGTGGACACTCGAGGAACTGCAGGATTTTGCACTTCTGAATCAGCTTCATTTTTTAACTCTGGAGGTTGCCGCTTGCTTCAGATTGTACACAGGATCTTGTTTCCAGATGTTTTTCAGTACTTTTCTCCACTCTCAGTCTCTCAGACACTGGCTGGTGAAATGGGAAGGGAAGTGTGGCGACAGAAGGGGTGTTGGGAGCTGAGGGATGAAGGAGGTAGTCCATAGAGAATGTTTGTTTTGGTCAGAAAATCTGCTCTGAGAGTCGCATAGTAAGCCTTACATGTAACCAAATCTCAAAAAGATTTATCTCAAAGTTAAACATGAAAAGAGTAGCTGATGAATGAACACACAACTGTGAATGATGGGTGCAAAAACAATGCAAAGGACAACCAGAACTTCTATAGAGATTGTATTATATTTCCAAAAATATATGTACAGTCTATTACAAAGGTTACAAAGCAAAAAGAATTGTCTATGTAACAAGAAATTGTCTAATTAAATGATCTTACAGTTCTGCTGTTGGGGAAAATACCAGTGAATCTCAATACTTTCATCACAGAAAAATAAATAATAAATTGACAATTTGTATCACTGTACAACAAACTAAAAGGCAAAATCAAAACAAGGTCAGAGTAAAGATGGAAATCCTATCAGCTGTCTTTGGTCCTAAATGAAAACATTATGTACAACTGAAATCTTGTGGGTGACAATAATTCATCTGCGAGATAGAAAAATATAGTGCATTTTCAATGTATTCAGAGCTCTCTACTGAGTAATATGTGTAAAAAACAATATAAATAAAATGTACAAGTTTTACAATTAGAACATATACAAAGATTCCCTCAAATCTCGGCTCCTACGGACACAATCAACGGTGCTGCACTCTTTGGAATTATCCACCACCTCGCGCAAAGCGGTGACGCTAACTTCCAACAGCTGAACCACAAGATTTGAAAAATAACTTCATACTCTATCTGCTAATCCTGATTCCAACTGACCCTCTACATCCTGCACACTTCTGTTTTTTGTGTCTTTTTTGTTTTTTTTTACATTTTTTATTCTTTTTGTGTTTTTGCTGAAATAGTCACAACAAAAAGTTTCATTTCCAGAGTTGAGCAACCTGAAGTTTAAGATGTGGATGTAGACAGACGGTAAAGTGACTTTTTTTGTTGCTAAAGGTTAGAGGTGATTTGGACGTGGAATCGATTGTATCCTGGCCTTAATCTCAATTTGGCTCAAACCGCTGTTCGTCCAGCGCAGAAAAAGAAATTGGGACGGAGGCTTTCTGCCCCGGCGTGTGAGGGGCCTCCAGAGGCCCAGTTTTAAAATCAGAGCAGAGAGTGAGGGTGAGGGAGAGTGCTGCCTGTGAACGGAGGGGAGTTTTGTGCTGACTGAATGACTTTTATGCCTGTATTCAATTCAAAGGTCTGGCCAAGGCCCAACTGCTGAGCTCTGCTGTATGGATAAAGGGAGGGGTGTGTGTGACACGGGGGCTCAAAGCCGATCAGGGCTAATTCCTGGTGTCTCCTCACAAAGGTGAGTTCCACAGTGAAAATGGATCCACAGCCACACTAAGCTGGATAAATCTGCAGCACTGTACGCGTCTACAAAGACATGCATCTTAATGATCTTTTTTTAGTTAATTTATCATTAAGATCTTTGTCCTTAGTGATCTCATGGATGGCAGCACAACCACTAAATGTTCTCTTCCTTCCAACCTGATCCCATAGGAATACAGAAAAGAACACTTCAACATGACAATGGGTGGCATTTAATGTGTCAAAATGACCTCCTAACATCTGAGAGACAAAGCCGATGCACATGGGGAAGTATTTAAAATGTGGTCAACGATTGGTGAGGTCACATATCTTTATGAAAAGGTTAACATTACATGAGACTAAGAGGGGCTTGGTTGAAACAAAAGGTCTTGGTTTGTGTTTAAATGAGTCCTTATGTCAGTTCAGTTTCCTTCATACGGGTACATTATGTTACTTTGAGTGCTTTAGCTGCTTCCACACTTGCACAAAACTCCAAGTTTCTGGTGTGATCTGCATGTGTGAACACCAACAGCTGAATTTCTCTATGAAGTCCAATGAGCTGATGTGACAATGCAGCAGGATATAATCAGGAGAATTCGAAGGGGGTGGTGACGTTTATTCCCTGCGATCAGTGCACGACCATAGACTGTCTGCACGCGATCATTTCGATCTGGATTTTGACACCTAAAATACTTGGCTCGGTGAAGATCAAAGGTTGTGTATGTAAAGTAAGTATGTGACAAGACTAGCTTAACTTGTGTGATGGAAACCACTTGATTATGTTTAGGCCACAAAAGTAGGTTGGTGACATTAAGAGAAAGTTCGACACATGGGCGAAAATACTGAAGGCAGTGAGACGATATTCAGACTTTATGGTACGTTGTTTACCTGATCCATAGAATTTTATGCTAAGTGCATGAAGACTAGTAATTTTTCTTTTAGTTTCAAATAGTGCCGCACCCGGTACTGACTTCATCGCGACTGTGGAGGATTTTGGATCGACTTTGATGACGTTTGAAGTGCCCAAACGTAATTTTAACACATTATGTGCCACCACAATGTAATGGAGGGTGTCGGGAAATCGTTTTGGTGAAACTGCACTGGTCCAAATATTATTCTCTTTAACCACATGTCCAAAAAGTATGTGCTGTCAAACATCCAGGAACATATCCGCCTATGCAGCCGTGCATTTCTACTGTCCAAACGAATCAGAGCTGAGGCAACCCTTTCAGAGAGGGCAGGCTTTACTCAATAGACTCCTGACAGGCCGTACATCTTCCTCCTTGCTTAAAAGATAAATCCTCTCCCAAGATGTTGTCTACACAGGCGTAGAGTGGACACAGGGCCATAATGGAGAGATGCAGCTTGCTTAATGTGGACGCAGAGACTATGAGTAGAATGAAGGGAGCTACTAATGGTGTCACTGCTCGTCAGTGGTTATGATTTCTTGTGCATCTGAGATGATGAAAGTTGAAAGAAATGACTTTGAACATATAGATTATTACCCAGGTTTTAGCAGCAGAACAGACTATAATGGTTTTCTTTTGTGAACAGCACTCGTCTTTCTATGACAGCTGAATAACTGCATTCTCTTATCAATGAATTATGCACTATTCGACTTGGAAACTTTCTCTGTTTTTTTCCTTCTTCTTGTATTTGAGTTGGAGAGACAGATGGCACCGAATAGGTTGATTGGCTTTTAGCACATCTTCTGCAAAGCCCCTCTCATCTCAGTTCTCCATACAAAGCCGTATGGAAGAAAAGAGGAGCAATCTTAAGAGACACTTTAATGCATGTTCAGTCACATCTACGCCTGTGAGGGATGAGCGGCGGAGTTGCATGAATAAACAAGGCGAGCAGCGTGGCTGCCTGCAAAGCCAGGACGCTTGGATTTAACAGCATGTCTGACTTGGTTCTGTCGTTTGGTCCTGCATTTTCAGACCCCGAACCCTGAAGGGGCTCTTTGATTTTTGGGCGGCGCACAAATGTCAAAAGATGATGTCAGCATGGCTAATTGGCACCTTTTATAGTGTTTGGAACGGTGCCTCATTCATCTCTGCAGCCACTCTATTAAACACTTCCACGCCGTGTTAGATTTCCATCAAACGTTTAGCATATCATAGCGGGAAAAACACAACACGATTATTTCATTTGATGACTTTGCACGGCAGTTTTCTGAGCACTTTCTAAACCCTTTTTTTTTAGGTCAAAGAGGTACATTTCCTTTTTACTCTCCTGTTTCAAGCGGTGACTGAATCTTTCCAAAGATTTTGTCTCAGCACAGCACACACATGCGATAGAACCTAGCACCTTTAAAATATCAGGTGAGGGCCCTTTCTACCTGGTAATTATTGCTCTGATAAGTCCACCTCTTCTTCTCCGACTGTGTCACTTGTGGCATTTAAACCGTATATATCCGTGCATCGGATCACACCAGTTCAAGTTCCAGATAAAAAGACATCGCACTACAAGAAAAAACAGGGAGCTGGTCCACCCGTTGAATGAACCACAGAAAGCATTGCCATAGAAGTGCCTAGAATAGAGGCAATACTTAATCTAACACATTTAAGGCAGTATAACGTCTAAACTCTTCCGGGATCCACCCTTAAAAAATTGTATTTGCAGCTGAATAATGCACCAAAATATACACCGTGTGCAACATTTTAGGCAAAATGATGGCAAAACAATTTGCGGTAGCTTCGCTTTCCGTACAATCTGTCAACAGTGCTGCAACATTCCGCTCTGCGTTTCCTGTAGTGAACACAAGACAAAGGATATTGCTACTCTTATAGAAAAGTCTGGTGATTCGAAGAACAATATGCACTCCTGTGTCTCCTCAGTGTTGCACTCTTCAGACATTTCATCGATAAAAAAAGAAGAAAAGAAAACAGAAACCCATTTTTAAAAAACCCACTTTCGTCGGCTTTAAACGAGCACGTGAGGTCACCATTTTCACTTCAACAGCACATGTAGGGAAACACAAGTCACTGCAAACAGTCCAGCATGTGTCGTCACACACAAAAAAAAAGTACCTTTGAATCAGCGCTGTAAAGTTCCTCTGTGTTTGGATAAAGGAGTTTACCCTGTTGTCAAGTCCAAAGAGAAGAAAAAAACGGCTGTTTGGGCCACAGCGCGTCACTGTGCCACGCAAGACACAAAACTAACAAATTGGAGGAAAAAAAAGAACGAGTGAAACCACGGCTAGACGTCTTTTGTTCTTGTAAAAGGAAATCCAAAGCCGTGGTGTGCACTCAAGTTATTCATTGAGTTAAAGAAATGTTAGCATCAAACTCCTCTCTTATGCGCCTCTTGATATGTGTTGAGTTCATAAGCGCACATGAGAAAAAAAGAAACCAAACAGGAAGTCTTCTCGTCCAGGTAGTTTCTTTTTTTGTTGCCGTTTTTTTGCCCTTCTCCTCCGTTAAGTGCCCTTTGCAGAGGAGGCTCACAATCTTTCACTGAGGAACAAAGGAATGATTTCACTCCAGACACGACCGGAGGAGTCAGACACGACAGATGTCCGTTTAAGTTTGACGATTTTCCCAGGTTACGTCCCAGGCACTGCTCCAGATTTAAAGTTCTGCTTCTCGCTTTAGCCCCATCCGATGCGGCGCGTGGCAGTCCGTCACACCTGGACACCCGTCCCGTGGAGATGCAGCATCTGGGCTCTCATAGTCTGTATGCTGCTCATGATCTTCTTCTGATGGCCCACCAGCGTGATCCCCAAACTCATCACGTCCCTGGAGAACAGGACAACACACATCAATCAATGCAGTGGACCACAGAGAGAGAGAGAGAGAGAGAGAGAGAGAAGAAGTGAGATTTACTGCCTCAGATTTTTTCCATTATTGAGAGTAAGGGGTCCCAAGAAAGGCAGATAAACACGGCCCACTTGTTTGTGAGTCTTTTTATGAATCACTACAATCCCTGCAGAGAGCGACCTTTTTAAGAGTTAAGATGTTTCTTTTGAGACCACAAACAGCAGCAGCATATGTTTTAATCAAAGACACCAGACTCCATTGACAAAAACAGTCATTTCCACCTGCAGGCCATGAGAGGATTCTCTACTGGTCAAGGTCATCCTTTTTTTCTACAAGGTAAAATGGCTGTTTTAGTCAATGGACTCTCTGGTAGGTTTGAAGAGAGTGATGTAACAGCTGACTCTTGTGGACCCCCCCCCCCCCCCCCCCATGTACATGGTACACACAAGCACTTTTAGTGGACATAACTTGATCTGACACACTGGCCCACAAAGTTTGCATTTCAGCCATCACGTAACGTTTTTGGTGGCGAAAGAAATCGGTCCAGTTGAGTCATCCCTAAATGTTGTCTCATTCAGTAAATTAGAAACCACAATATGTCAAAACACAGATCAGATAAATGACCCCTGAATGATTCCCTTGGATGTCATTGACACACTGATCTAAACGGTCGAAAGCTTCATCATTTTTTTTGGAAGTATGTTTGAAATGATTGAAAACCTCGTGCTTTTATACGGGAATGTGGAGACGGATGTTGACTTTTTTTGGACGCTGGAAGTTCTTGAGCAACAACTTCCGAGCAAACCACAGTCTGGGCTGATGTTCATATTCTGCTGCTCTCAACCGGTAAGAATGTAAGAAACAGTGTCGAGTTCACACAAGTTCATGACACCGGAAATGTCGAGACATTTAAGATTGGAATTTGGTGGACGGGCCGTGAATACCTCATATTTCACATCTCTTGTTTTAAAGTTCTTGAGGCCAACAAACATCATAAAATGGATTATAACAGAGCATCAAACCTGCTTCATCAAGGGAGACTTTTAATCAGTGCAGTGTCTTTCTGCTTCTAAATCTTGGCTCTGTTTTCTGCATATTTCAGGGTTGTAAATAACTATTTGCTTGAAACCATTTGAACATGCTACAGTAGATTTTGCTGCAGAGAAACTAGCTAGGAGGGCTGTAGAGATAGACTTTTTTTTTTTTTCTGAGAGCATGATGCTTTTTTGAAACAAGGGGCAGCCCTTATATCCTTCTCTCCATTGACTCACTTTAAGGGCCCTATTTTGACGGTGTAAAGCACGCTGTCTAAGAGCGTGGCGCAAAGGGATTTGGGACGTGTCCTACTACATTTTGCTAGTTACGCAGCGCACATTCTGGGCACAGAGCCAGACACAAGGTGCATAGGTTGGGGAGGTTGGAACATCTATCAAACCAATCAGAGTGAGCTCTAATTCTCTTAAAGAGCCAGGTATGCCTGCAGGCTGGCACGTTGCTATTTACACGGCTGATTTCAATCTTTACTCTGACACAGACTGAACGTGGGCGGCCCCGTTTAATCTCTCTCCTTTGACTTTCACCCCGAACACACACAGGACATGAAATATGTTGATGGCGAAATTATATATCGCCGAAGCACTCCTACAACATCAGAAACAATCAAAAAGATGCTGTGAATATTTCATATTTCCCGCACAGAGGCACAAAAGTGTCTCCTCATTAACTATTAAAATCTCTGGCAACGCAGACATGATGGGACAGGATCTTTACACGTCTTCTGCGTGTCTTATTCAAAACGTGCACTGGAGCAGGCTCGCGGAGGAGAGCTTGGAAACAAACAGGAACAAAAGCTTTGTTATGCGTCCTCTAAACAGCAGGAAGATACTGCGCCACGGACTTGAGACTTAAGAACAAGTTTAAGATGGTCCAACACGGTCGTTTTCTGCGTCCTCATGATAGGAACGTGCCAGCTGACCACACCCCTTAGCGCTATTGGGAGCGTTTGCTATATAAACAACGTGAGCACTGGGCGTTAATATCAAGACTTTATCAGGTGGAGCATAGGAAACACACCTTCACTGAGACGCTTTTGTGCCTTGCAGGTAGAAGGAGCTGCCTCGTAATGAACACAAACTTTAACAGGTTGAGGCAGTGCCAGATCACCTTTCCCTTGTCCAGTCACAGAAAACTACAGAGTATGGAGTTTGGTAGCTTTAAAGCTAAAACTGTTATAAAGAAGGTCTTGCTCTTTGACGTCACTTCTGATGAGATATTTAGGGATACACAAGTTTTTCAGATATTGTTTGTACCTTTTTTTTGTCATTTATGTCTAATAAAGACACAAGCTAGGGGCAATAGTTTAATATTTCATGGCCATGTCATTGAAGTAATGTGGGAATACATGGTTCAAATACGTAGCTTTAAGTAAATCATGTTTGTCTCTGCCATAAGGATTTATTAAAGGGACAGGCTGCTATTTGAAAATGTATATTAAGTTACAGAAAACAGGCAAACCTCAGAAGTAGTCTATGAAAACTCCACATGGAAGCAAAACCCAACCGAGTAGATTTGTTTACTCAAGTTGTGACATAAGATGGTGAAGTGTGGTTGAGATTTGGCTGGTGTTAACGTTCTCCACTGATGCCGAACCACTTGATATCTACTTACTCGATTGACATCCTGGCCACAGATTCCAGGGAACTGTAGCCAGCTGCTGTGAAGTTGTCTCTGTATCGCTCCATCTTGATGGCTTCCAGCCACTCTCCCACTGAGCGGAAAGCGGTGAAGTCTGGTGTGCTCTGATCTAACAGCGGACTAATTGGTCTGCGGGATGAGCACAGAAAAGATGTTTATGTCTTATGTGAAAGGGAAACATTCGGCTGAAAACACAATCAAGCAGGAGAAAGAGACAAAGCGATAACCAAAGGCTTCCAGCGGGGCGGTAAATTGCAAGAAGTTGCGGGAAAAAAGTATCTGATTGGAGGCTTCAATCAATAAGAATTTCATAAACAGATGCAGCATGTCATCTTTCTGCTTCTGAAAACTATTTTTGGCAATATCTTTACAATCTGGATGCATCCGCCCCGTGCAGGCTCTGTATAATAAAGTGCTTTTTAACCAGCTGTAACCTCTGAGTCGAAAATCTCACCTCGTGAAAGTATGCTCTGACTGCAAACGAATTCATCTGACAAACGTCGTAGTGAGGGCTGGAGTTCCCTCTGCACTTTAAAGTACCAGGAACTCATTACAGAGATTGATTTAAACGCCCTGCGATTGACCATAAAGCCGTTGGAAGCTGCTTTGGGGTATCGATCCCCCGGGATTTATCTCTCATCTGTGAACTACGGAGGCTAAATCATCCACTAATGGGCTCAAGTTAAAGTTGAAATTCTTTATTGTATGAAGCCACGTTTCAAAATGACTCATATGGGGGTTTAATGTCCTCACCTTGTACATGTTCCCACCGGGGTTTTCAGAGTGTTAGGGTTGCGGATCATCTTATCGAGGATGCCCACTATCTGATCGAATTTGGGTCGTTCGGCTCGGTCTTTCTGCCAGCAGTCGAGCATGAGCTGATGCAGGCCTGGAGGACAGTCCATGGGGGCTGGAAGACGGTAGCCCTCCTCTATCGCCTTTATGACCTGGACAGTCCAAAACAGAAGGAGTCGTTAGTATCATGAATAAGAACCATCCTAACCATTTATAAAAAGGCTTTTTCAGTTCAGACACATTACTGAAATCATCTCACATTTACTGATTCTTCAAAGAGTTTTTATTTAGCCGTGGTTTGATCACAGTCATCACCTGCTGCTAGTAAGTGCTGAACACAGCAGGGAGGCTTTTAACAGACTCTTTAGAAGAAGCTCATTATTCACCATCGTCTCTGTTTCTGCACGACTTTAAAGTTGGTAGAATGGCTTTTTATGATTGTGCTGATAATCGTAAATCACAGGCTAAAGATTAAACTCCATGTCAAGATGAATTGAAGGTATTTTGTATATGGTTCGACACAGTGCAGACCAATGTATAGCATACAACAAAACACGGAATTTAAAGATGTTGTCTATATTCTCCACATGTCCACCTTTCATGTCGCCAGGCTGTGAAACCTAAAGAGGAGCTTTGCAAGATTTGCAGCCCAAAAAACTCTGTATTTATCTGATACTGGCGTCAGGAAAATCCCTCATTTCAGCCTCTGCCTGAAACGGTTCATTTCACCTGCTGTCTCTTTAAGGCCCACCTCCCCAAGAGCCCACTTTATTCTGATTGGCCAGCTCTCTGGAAGCCTTCAGGGGGACAGAACGCTGCAGGGCTGCCAGGCAAGGGTTGCTCTCCCGTGCTGGGAGAAGAGACTCTATGAGAGAGGTTTCCCTGGCTTACGTAGAGGCTTCAGGTGGTCATTAACGTCAATCGGAGCTCATTTTCTCATCTTGCCTTTACAGTCCTTAAAAAGTAGTTTTGAAAGTCTTAGGTCGTTTTGACATAATGAAGTCTGGTGGTCTGTGTGCGATTTAGGGGTAAAGTCGCAACATTATTGCGTTTTTCATTTGGTTCGGTTTGCCCTCAGACTTCACTTATTTAAGCGTACCGTTGCCTGTCAAATTTTGTGTACTGTAGCCATCGGCCACTAGTTGGGACAGAAGCTCCGGTTAGTGGATGCTGCCATCCGGCCTAATGCTGAACTATGACCCAAAAGTAAACAAAAGGACAGTAGAAGAAAAGCATCCCATAGTGTGGGGATGTTTATCAGTATTTTGATCTATAAAATGGAGATAAAGTCATATGTCTTCTACGTGTGAATGCACCCTGATAGTGAATGGAAGGCAGAAAGTCTCTGCATTTTATTTTGTCATCAGGAAGTGATCACTGACAATGAAACAGCTTGAGCAGTCGTTTGGTGTAAGGCGGGTTTTTGTTTTCCTGATACGAATGTCCCACATTGTTGATGTTTTTTAAAAAAGAACTATATTTATACTGCTCTGATAAATAATAGAAAGATGCCTCCACTGAGCTTTTAAACTTAATCTCTTGTCACTCCACATCATGCGTGCAGATCAACACTGAGTTCATTAAAAGTCGTGAGACCAGCGGGTGCAGCGGGCACTTTGATTTGAGCCCCTGGTTCCTCTTCCTTCATTGTGTGGATAAGGAGCTGTCTACGTCTGCGTGCGTTCATCAGCTATTCCTGTCAGCTCCGCTCAGACAAGACTGAGTCATGGAGGGAAAAGGTGTCAAAACAATGAAACCGCTGGGAAAAATGCAGATAATGTTCTTCCTCCATCCCCAGAGGATGTTTGCTGACATCTTGACAAAGCACAAAAATATCTGACATTGATGTCTGTCAAGTAGCACAGCGTCAAAACACCACATACGCGGCTTTAATACCCGGGAAACTTGTTTAGCATTTCTAACATTGGACTGTTCAATCAGCAGGCCTCTGCCTCGGGGCGCTGGAGAATCTTAATCATGTTTAGCCCCTGATGCTGTGGATGCTAAACATCGGGCAGGCGCCATATAGGAATCCTAGAGGCCAGAGCTCGCCCGCCTTCCACCATCAATCAAAATGTGTCAAGTGTCCCACAATAAGGAACGGCTTCAAGTGGTCTGGCACGGTTGGACTCTCTCAGTGGGAGTTGGCAGAAAAGCAGGCAGCAGCACTCAGAGAGCTGCAGGAGAGTCAATCATTAAAGCAATTTGTGACATTTGTGAAAAGAAGTGCGGCGAGATGTGTTCTTTGAAGATGAAAAGTGTGGGCTGTGTCAGGAGTTCTTACAATTTACTTGATGGTAAAGTATGAATAGTGCAAAAAGCAAAAAAAAAAAGCCATCATCTTGATCATGAGTCAAGTTTATTCTTCTGACTTTCACAAATCAAAGAGATTCACTCCAAACTTTTAAATTCACTCTCAGATTTAGTTACAGCTTCTTCTTTTTTTTTGCCCTCAAAGTCCAAATTCTTGTTTCAGTTTGACAGTTTGTTAACACTTGGTCAAACTTCCCTTTACTCTTCAGTACCTGCTGTCTCTCTCCAAACCGTCCCTGCTTGTGCTTGAATTCACTCTGCTGTTGCTCATGATGTAAACTTGTACTCATACATATTGTTAATTCTACAGTTCTGCACTTCACTTCAGCCCTCCTTCTTAAAATAGTCCCTACTCGTTTTGAGATTTCTCTACGTAGGCTAAAATTATAAGCGTGCACTTTTTTTGCAGGCAGAGATTTCCTACGCTCCAGCTTCAGTTTGTTTGTAAATCGTTCAGAGAAAGATCTTAAAAATACCTCTAACAAATGTAGTTTTATTTTTTACTTCTGCAGTCAGCAAGCTCATCCAACACTCAGACCGACGTGTCAGAGATAAAGAATAGTGAGTCTGCTTGTGTCAAAGACAAAAACTCAGGACATTTTCTATAATTTGATTTTAGTTACTTTTGGAAACACACAATACAGTTTCAGTTAGTTGTACGTTTTCGGTGAAGCCTCGCTTTGATTTTAGTTTCACTTCAGACGAACATTTTGCTGAGTTTTTGTTCTTAGTATTCGCTAACGACAATAACCCTGCTCTTCACAGTCGAATAGTTTTTCTCCCTTGTGCTCAAACTCTAAGTTTGCACTCGTTACATGCTTGCACAGACTTCCTGTGTCGGAGGGACCTGCACATTTCATCTCAGATCAGCTCTCCAGATTTCGGGACAATCCTTTCCAAAAATGCCCCAACCAATCAAACCAGGGCTCATTTCTCATCAGAAGCCAAAAAAGAAACCACATTGAACGTTTTCTCACATGCTAAGAAGCACCAAGAAAAGCTGAAGACCTTTAAAACCAGAGTATATCTATTTCATTACATTCTTGACTTGTACAACACAGCGAGTGTAATAATGCAAACTACAAAATATGCATGACTTGCTCGCTGTGTAATTGGTTCAACGCTGCTACTCACAATAGTTTCCATTAGCATAAGTCATTATAAACTTTTAAAGACGTTTGAGGCTAAAGCATCCTGCATGACGAGTGTTTTCCACTCCTGTTATTCATATTAATGCCTTAGCGTCAAATCCATGTTCTCAGGACTTCATTTTCATGCGTGTCCCATTTCAGGACTGTTTCTCC
Source organism: Tautogolabrus adspersus (assembly GCA_020745685.1). Lineage (NCBI taxonomy): Eukaryota > Metazoa > Chordata > Actinopteri > Labriformes > Labridae > Tautogolabrus > Tautogolabrus adspersus. Next base: position 7,227,657 of record CM036543.1, on the reverse strand, counting down.
TTCAGATGTATTCAAAGTACGTGAACACAGCGAGACTTCTTGAACTAATTAAGCCCAAGGTTATCCTCCCCGCCGAGCTTTTCTCACGAGAGTCCTCCAAGAAGGCTTTGAAGAAGCACAAACTCAGATTTTTTTCTTTTTGTATGTCATTTTCTCTGTTTTAGTGAGATGACTTCATCAGAGATAATTAGAGAGGAATCTAGGGGAAACATGATAACCTCGTAATGAATGCACTATTTTAGACGGCGTCTTTAGTGTTGAAGTCATGTACATTTCTAAAGCTTTGTGATGCTTTGTTAGGACCTACCACATCAGCAGAACTGTGTCAGAAGCTTAACAACATCTCCACATCAGGTAGTAACTTACATCTTGATTGGACATGTCCCAGTAAGGCCGCTCCCCGTAGGACATGACCTCCCACATGACGATGCCGTAGCTCCACACGTCACTCGCAGAGGTGAATTTACGATACTGTATGGCTTCTGGCGACGTCCATCTGACGGGTATTTTGCCGCCCTGTTCAGTAAAACGCAGGTCAGTGGCTGGAGTAAAGATCACATTCATTATAGCCTGCATCTTCCCCTAAAACACAGAGTGTAACAAACAGTGTCACACACATCAACCAACAACTTTATGACATGTTAAGTTTTCATTTTGGGGCCTTTTTGTCTTTATTGGATAGGACAGCAGAAGAGAGACAGGACATGTTGGGAGGAGAGAGCGGGGGATGACATGCAGCAAAGGGCTGAGGTCTCTTTCTTTCTTCACATAGTTGTAACTATTTACATGATACATTAGAAGTATTAAATTGTTGTGGGAAGCCTCTCTTTCTTTAAAGGACTTAGTAACATGTAAACAGAAGACTAACCTTCAACAGAACTCAAAAGTGATTAATGGCTAAGACGGATCTATTAAAGCTTAAAGGTTTTTTTGTTTAAGATTTTTTTTTTGGGCTTTTTATGCCTTAACTGTAGAGATAGGACAGTGGATTTGGAAATCAGGGACACAGAGAGAGAGAGTGGGGAATGACGTGCGGGAAAGGAGCCACAGGTTGGATTTAAACCCGGACAACCCGCCTCAAGGACTACAGCCTCTGTACATGAGCCCCGTGCCCTAACCAATTGGCTACCAGCACCCCGTTTAATAGAGTTTAAAGAGGTCAAAAAGCTCCAGTAACACTTGAACTATGAAGATTTATCTTTATTTGACTGACATGTTTGGGCTTGTGGCATTCATCAGTGTCTGGATGACCCTCTCCATGCACCTTGGTGGTTGGTGAAGTTGTGTCAGAACACCCTACTCTGCTTCTACCGTAATGTAGACTTGGTCACAACTAATAAACCTTTTATAAAAGGGTGTCTTGTCAGGGAGTGGCACTCAAACGTAGCTTGTTTTGCATGTTAAAATGGTGCTGACTACTTGGACGTGCACCGGTGCTCCTGCTCTATTTTCATGCACTGGTTGAGACTTGATTAGAGAATTCAGACAGGAGCTCTAGGAGAGAGAGAGAGAGAGAGAAGGAGAAAGAGAGCTTTAATTGACTCACAGTTGTTGTGTAGACAGCCTCGGGATCGTCGTCTATCACCCTTGACAGGCCGAAGTCAGACACTTTACATACGAGATTGCTGTTGACAAGGATGTTCCGCGCAGCCAGATCTCGATGGACGTATCCCATATCGGAGAGATATCTCATCCCCGCCGCGATGCCCCGCAGCATGCCCACCAGCTGGATGACTGTGAACTGACCGTCGTGTTTCTGCACGGCACAGGGAAAACACAGACAGGTCAGCCATCTTCACTGACCAGGAGGGAAATGTAGGTCACAGCACTGCAGCAGCTCCAGCACAAAGATTTATGATATTTATGCGATGCACAGATCCTGCTGCAGACTGCCTGCTGTCTGGGACTCTTTCCAGCAAATGTACAAGTTAAGTTTGAAAAGATACTGCTTTGAGCCTCCAGCTCGTTCGAAGGTGATACTCACCCTGAGGAAAGCATCTAATGAGCCGTTCTCCATGTACTCGATGACAATCATCACCGGCTTTCCTGCACAGAACAAAGACACGGGCATGAAATAAAGAAGATGATTCACTGATACCTTAATTTGGTTTGCTCATATAATGAACAACAATACTTCCCAAGTTATTTTTAGCCGCCTGTTTCATTGGCTTTTAATTAAAAGTTACCATCTGCTGCTTTTATTACAGCGTCTAAATGGGGAAATGTTAAACAGGGAGTTTGGCTAATTTCATCAGATATAACGTTCCTCCAACTTCTTTTACCTCCCAACGCTTCATGCACTCTGATGAAATCCATCACGCAGGATATTTGAGCCGTCTCACTGCACTCACACTTCTCAGTCTTTTCATCGTAGGCAATACTCAGAGGGTTTTTAAGTTAGTTTAGTGGGAGCGGAACAGTTTTGTTAAAGGTCACAAATTAAGCAAACTACACTTTACCATCTTTTTCTGACTCTAATATGTGTCCCTAATCTGTCTACAAACCCCCCAATGATGAGAAAAGTCCATCCTGTCCGTCTTTTGTCGGCTCCACTTTTCAGAAAATGTGCGCTCAAAAAGGCCGTTTGGAGATTTTCCCTTCATGACATCACAAAGGGCAGTAACCCCTCCCCCAGGTGGGTGTTTGTTCTGCTCTCTAAATCTGACTTCACACCGTAAAAAATGGGACATGGAGCTAGAAAGCCCAGGCCACCCAAGCCCTTCCAGAGAGGGGCGTGGTCAGACACAGCTCATTAGCATTTAAAGCTACAGACACAGAAACAGCCTGTTCAGTTTTCGCCCTGCAGTGCTAAACATTGACTATATAATGTCAGGTCTCCATGGAAAACATATCATACTCTGACTGTTACAAACACAGTGCTAAACCCCCGTACGAAGGTGGACCAAAGACTTTTTTGGGGAGGAGGAGGCTAGACTGATGGAGGCAGCAGTGCAATGTGAGCAGCTTTGGTGTAGCAGTGAGCGTCGTGGTTAAATGGACAGCCTTGTTGTGGCAGTGAGCTGTGATTGGTAAGTGAGTGATAAGAAGCAATAATTTAGTCGGCGCGCTTTCAGGTCGTTTGACTTCTGGTCCTGCATGAACTAATGCAAAGCTTCATTTAATAACTTCTGGTTTTTTGATTGTCTTGTCTGTGTTAATTTCCTCACGAGCAGCTTGAACGTTATGTAAGCTACATTAGCTATGCTCTGACTTGTACACTTTTATTTTGAATTTGTTAAGAAAGGATTATTCAAAAGTAATTCCAGGGACTGGTGCCACTCCTGCTGTGTTTTTCTTTTCATTTCGGGACCACACACAGTGTCATGACATGATGTCATCAACAAACACACACCAGGATAAAGCAAAGACAGAAGATCTGCTTTCCCCAAAATAAACATTGAATGCTCGATCTCTCATACTCTTTGTTTTACGTTTATTTAAACAGGACGAGGGACAAAACACTCTTCAGCTGCAGAGGTTTGTTTTCCTCAGACAGCATTTCTTCAGCTCTTTAGACCAAGACTCATTTCTTGTTGACTGTATACTTTTAAATGAACAATCTAATCTAAGTGTGATCACCTCTCGTCACGACTCCCTCCAGGTGAACCACGTTAGGATGGTCGAACTGTCCCATGATGCTGGCCTCGCACAGGAACTCCCGCCTCTGCTTCTCCGTGTAGCCCACTTTTAACGTCTTGATGGCCACCGACACATCGCGCTTTCCAGGCAGCTTGAGCCGGCCGCTGCACACCTCCCCGAACTCTCCTGAGGAGGGATGAAGAACCATTCATGAGTGAGGGGAGGGGAAAAAACATCAAGCCACTTCACAATGACAAATTTATTAGTGTATTTTGAGACGAAGCAGCTGTGCAGTGTGGAATACAAATTGGAGTGCGACATCTTGTTATACTCAGGGGAGTGTAACCGAGACCTATAATAAGACATGCTAGAGATGCATAGATACTGTCATTGACCGCCTGTGTAAAAACCCATGTGGCAGCAATTTTTCTGCTGCAGGGATCTCAGCGGCTGCCTCTTCAGACGGAGCCCACACATTAATTGCAATGAACTTTTTCCCCTCTTTACAATTGCACCATCAATAAACAACGCATGGAGCTGTGTCCCTGCACAAGGTGTAAATATTTGCCTGTCAGCGTGATATATGATAGCAGGAGTCACTAAAGAGACACGAGATGGGGCTCACCTGCTCCGATAACCCGCTCGATTTTAATGCACGAGGCGTCCAGCTCCTTGGCAAATTGATGGACGGCTCTGTTGGGGTCCTCGTAGGTTTCAGGGTCGATGTAGGTTTTGGTGCCTGGAAATTTAACTGTAGAAAGGTAAGAGGATTACTGTTACGATTTAATATGCACACTGCGCAGCGGCGGCCGCTTGACAGGCAAACGATCACAAAGAGCAGCGATTCAGAGGGAATAAGTGAACAGTCAGCAGCCGGTGTCAGAAAAGCTTTTTTCATCTCAAATGAGAAGCAGAAGTTTGAGTAACCTGTGCACATAATGCTTTCACAAAGCTGTCGGTGACCTTTCACCTGCCTGCAGCTCAGACTCACTCACTGGAGAACAATTCACATGTGCTGGTTCATACACTTAGAGCCTTGATCATTATTTCATTAGAAGAATAGCTTATTCTTGATGCTTCACGTTGAGATACTTACTCAACTTTATGACCTTGAATATAACTTCACTTTAGAAACCATCTGAACAAAAGTGGTTTGAAACCTTTTGTTGACCTTCAGTCATTCCTCAATTTCTTCTTAGGAGTTCAATGTGTTCATGTGCGTCTTTCACTGGTTATATGACTGATCAGACTACTGACTTATAGAGCACTTGTGTTTTTCTGTTTAAGATTTATTTCTGGGATTTTTGTTCCTTTATTGGAGAGTGGATAGAGTCAGAAATGGGGGAGAGAGAGAGAGAGAGAGAGAGAGAGAGAGAGAGAGAGTGGGGAATGTCATGCGGGTTAGGAGCTAAAGGTCGGATTTCAACCCGGGTCGTCTGTGATTTGAGCAAAACATTTGACTAAAGCTGAAATGCAGTATCTGACTTTGTGACTTTGTTTTAAACATTTTGGACTTTTTAACCTAATGTTAAAAAATGTTCCTTCTTTCTCAAATGCTAAACTATTAGTCAAATTATTTAAAGCTAAGGTACAATAAAGTACCATACATTATCAGTGCACACACTACTAACTCCTGCCTTCCAGCCTGCATAAAGAAAAACTCAATAAAAACGTGTTGACGTGGGAAAATTAATTCTTTTGTTTGACTGAAGCCTCAAGCAAGACATCTGGATCCCCCACCCCCCTAAAAAACAATGTCCCTGTGATTTTCTAAAACACTGATATGAGAAAAGTTCATGAATTTCAATGAAGTGAGAGAGGAAGCAGTTTGAAAAAAACAAAGAAAACAAGGTTAAAGGAAGGCCAGTGATGGGGTAGGGGGGTTACTGTATCTCACACAGCTCCAAATTAACCGCAAATTACAATATTACGCTCTATTAAGGGAAGAGACGACTCACGGGGGCGATTATGTGCAGTTTAAATTCCACTGATAACAATATAACCTGTCAACTTTTAAAATTTAATGAGATAGTTCGGCTCTAATTTGCTGGATAAACACAACAACGGTGCAGAAGTGTAGAAGTGCGAGCTCGTCCAGCTGGAGAGACACTTATTCCCCACATGGAGGAAGCAGCCCGGTGGCCAATCCGACAGTGTAAATACAACAAATGCATTGTGCTCCAGTGAGGGGACGCCGGCAGCACAGATTTCCCTCCACTTGCTCCCATAATTGCTTCGTCCATCCGAGATGTCAGCAGATCTGATAGGAGATGTCTTATCGCCACTTCCTCGCTGCTACATGGCAGACAAATTGGCTCTGCATGTCGAATTCTCGCGCTATCTGGCTTTTTTTTCTCGTCATTTGATATTGCTCGGCGGATCCTTCCAATAAGCCCGACACTAGCCTTGTTTGTGTTTGCTCCTTCTATTTTCTTCTTCCTCAGCAGGTTTGTCAGATACTTAGCAGTAGCCGACCTGTGCTCACCGCGCTGCCTCTGCTTTAGCCCTGCACTCCGTGACACCCCTGACCCTTTGTTTCCAAATCAGCAGTTTGCCTACAGCGCGGATCATTACGACTCCACTTGGGGAAGCTGTCTGCAGCTGGATCTCCAGGGGCATCATTAGGGGGTGGTGTAAAAACTCTTACTGAAAGATGCAGCTCCTACGACGGAGCAGACTGTGTGTACACTTTGTCGCTCTCTTAGTCAGGTTTTGAGAAAACACTCCTTCCTCTGGGGTCAACCTCTGCTCTCTTCCTGACAGCTGTCACATTCAAGCATCTGCAGCTTCCTAACTTCATCACACAGTTGGAGCTAGCCAATCAGCAGCAGATGTTAGCCTGATTGTTCCGGCTTTGACTCAAATCAAATGAACTGGGATTAAACAGTCATGCCTGTGGGTGCTAATGGGCTTTAAGGCACCCCTTCCTGTTTGGTATGCGGTGATTGAGATGTCTCTGTCTCAGAGTGTATGTGTGTGTTTTTGTGTATGTGTGTGTGGATTCGGGCACTTACACTGAAAGTAGAGCTCCTCGTCTCCCTCCTGATCGGCTTTGCTGTACCCGCAGTGTCTGCACGGGGGAGGAGAGGAAGAGAGCGTAAGAATCAACTGATTGCACGCAGGAAATAAATTCCCTAAATTACAAGATTTCTAATGCGGCAGCTAATGCAGCGCGTGACAAATCTGTCATGAGCCCAGCTGAGCAGCAGGAGCCGTGAACACACCAGCCTTCAGGCTGAGAGAGTAGCAAATCATGTAAAGGATCAAATAATACATGCACTGTGAAGGACTGTTCAACATGTCTCGTAATATTAGTTTGTAATATTAACATGTTGAAGGTCTCAAAAGAAGGAGACGTGCAATACAAAGTCGATCTTTGAGCACAAAATAAAAATAATAATGACTTCTGAAGGTGAAAAAGACACGCATGATAGATATGCATGCTACAGTTTCTTGATAATGCCTTTTTTTTTAATTCGAAACTCAATTTTTCCACCCTGGATCCTCCTCCCTTCTACATATCTGAGGTCTAAATGACAAAGAAGGTGCAAAAACTTTGAGAAATGCTCCAGCAGATTGCTTCAGTCTGCAGCCAAAACCACAGGCATGCAGCAGGGCTGGGAAATATCTGGCGTTTTTAAGATGTAACGATACATTTTCTAACTTGATGCAGGGAAAGACATTGTTGTTTACATCGATATAGTTCATGTTGCATTAAAATGACATTGTATGTTTCTTCTGTAGAGACGTCAGTGCGCCTGTTTCTCCTCTCTCGGCCTGCCCCTCTTCACTCTGCTCCTCCTCGCTCCCTCTCTGAGTGAAACCTCAAAAATAACATCATGAATAACCAAATCACACAGCTGTGAGAGGTTTGTTCTGCAGGAAAGGAATATTTTATATTTATTTAATGTAAGGAGCATTTTTATCTAATCATATTTTTATTTCACAAACTAGTAGTCCATTTGGATGTCCTTTTTGTCATGTTCATGTTGACTTTGTGCAGCAGGCTGTTGATGAAGGAGCCTGTGTGACATTTGACAATTGGCCCATTTGGATTTGACTGTTTGTCTTATTTCTTTACGGAAGAAATATTGAGATCTACATCATGTATCGCCATTCAGCTAAAAAGTACTGCGATGTTATTTTTGGTCCTTGTCTCTCAGACCTATAAGAAGCACGTACGTCCATAAAAAGTTGTTGTTTCTGTGGCTAACAGGCTCAGATTTGTATTCTAAGAGTCTCCCACAGCATCAGAGAAACGATCCCTACCGAGCCTCAAGACTCCATTCACGAACATTTGTATGTGGTTTGTTAAAAACATATAATGCTGGATCTGATCAAACCATCTATATCATGACAGTCATCAATTACACAAACTCAATTGAAATGCTATTTGGCCAGTGAATACATCTAGAAATATCGATAAAATTAGCCGATACAGATGATATCGGCCGATATTATCAGCTGGCTGGTTAATCGGTCGGGCTTTACTTAGAATAACAATCTGAGTCTTTCAGTGGGAAATAAGGGGGGGTTGACTGGTTGCTCAATGTGGTCAAAGTAGATGAGAAAGTGTAAAAAAAGTGTGTTGGGCGCTCTTGGAAAACAGGGGCAAACGTTTCACACAAAGGAGAGGAAACCAGGAACTCTAAGCATGAAACATGTAAAAATGAGAAGGAAATACTCCAAAGGTCTTTAGTACAATGGTTAGAATGGCTTATAATAAAGATTATTAAATCCTTTACATGTTTCTTTTAGTGGATTTACTTTTGATTGGACATCATTCCTGCAGGGATTTGTGTTGCAGACATTACAGTCTGTTTAGTGGCTGCAGGCTGAGTGAGCTACTGGAGCAGTTCCAACATTTTTTGTACCTTTTTGTTTAATTTAGACCCCAAACTATTTACAGGAGGTTTAAAATACCAGAAATTCCTCTTTTAAAATGCAACTCAGAGAAGGGGGGGGTACTTCTGATGAATCCACCATAAAAAGCAAGCTCTGGTGAAATGCCATCCGTGCAGATGAAAACACTGATGAAGTGTGTGAGGAAACAGTGATAATGACAATGCGCAGGGTGCTTTGTGTGTCATACTTCATCCTGCCCTCAGGATCTCTCTCACACTCTCACGCACACACACACAGGAATGCAGAGCCGAAGCTGTCTCGCTCTGGGGTGCTCGTCTCATAATGGCTCTGCAAAAAATAGCTTAAAATTTTTGTCGGGGCTGGAGAGAGAAAAAATAAAAATAATGATGCATCACAACGCATTAGCACAGCATGCCACGAGATGATGGGTGCACGTGTGTGTGCGTGTGACGGGTCCACAGACAGACGTGGAGGGCCTGTGAGTGACAGAAAGGCTAATTGACAAGCGCAGACTCACAGGAGCGGAGAGTCAATGGGGCCCGCGAGAGCGTACCTTCTCCCGATGATGAAGCCGAACACCATGAACACCAGGATGATGGTCCCCGCCACGGCCACCACTGCGATGATGATGACCGGGTTCTGCTCGCTGGACACAATGGCAGCTGATGAGACGGACACACACACACACACACACACATAAAGACAAACGGACAAACACGCAGAAAGACAGAAACACTCAGAGTGAACCTCAGCACATCAAAGAGAACAATCTGCAGGACATAATTGAGCCCAATGAGAGGCGTGGAGATTGATAACCCCCCTTCCCCTCCTTCCCCCAGAGGGAGCGAAGGAGGGCCGCTTCTATTTTTGAGCCGTCCTTATACACACGGCTCTACTGTTTCAGAAAGTGGGCTTAATAGTCCCAGACGGCGACGGCGATGCCCTTCATCTCAAACAAAGACACATTCAGGTTGGATTGTTTCCCATTCGGAGCTCTCTCAGTGCTCAAACTGTTTGCGTTGACAAACTGCCGATTGCTCCGAAGAATGACTTCTTGTAGCGTCGTATAAAGTCAACGTGAGCGGTGTATGAGGAGGAAATTCATGCATTTTAAATCAAGTGGATCTGAGCTGTATAAATGGAAGAGAATGATTTCTTTGGGGGGGTCTGCCTGAGGAGGAAAGGGGAGGCCAGAAAATGCTGCAAAAGTTGATATCTAAATATCTCAGCTGTTGTCTTATTATTATGTGAGGGGATAAGACGACTCCTCTGACTCATTGTACATTTTCCCACTCATGGGGCCGTCACGGAGGAAGGCTCGTGGTTCACCGTTTTGGTCAAGGACGATTTGACTGGACTGCAAACTTCTAACCTTGTTTCAGGACACACTCGGCATGTGGTATGAGTAATTAATGTGTCCTTTAATGCAGGAATGCTGCATGTAAGGTGGGTCACTGAGTGAGTTGGTGGGTGGGCAGGTTGAATGTTGGGTCCAAAAACAAAAACGAAATGTCCCCGACTCTCGCCAGAAGGACTTTGAGCTCAGCAAATATGTTACAATAAACATGTTTCCTGTTATTTGATTAACCTTTGAAACAAAATATGTCGCGTAACCTACGTCAAAAAAGGAGTCCATATTGATTTCAGTGTATTTCAAAATAAGAGTTTTAATGACATGATAGTGAGGTTTACCATGTCCTGACTGACATCACTGCACTGACATGATCACAACCTTCTGATCCCACTGATGCTAATGAGCTAATTATGTTGAGCACGCCACGTTATTACCAAAACATTTCATACAGGAATCTGTATTTGATAGCCTTAACAAATAAAATAAGTTTTGACTTCATTTATGGAGGTCTGAAGATTGACATGAACTCAGCTTATCTATAGTTCAACTGTTGGCATTATGATCCATCCTACAAACACCCCACAGAGGAACCCCTCACCCAAACTCCCAGCAACACGCCGCAGCACTCACTCCAGGCAGAGCTAATGTTAGTGATTAGATTTAAATTGAGTTCATCCTCATGACGCTACAGTTGCTTGTCCTTGTGCTTATTCATTTTTCCCATGACGTGTTGTCAGCATTAAAGTCGAAGCAATTTCTGTTTGCTTTGCTTGAAAGCGAATAATTTCCCTGGGCCATTACTACAGGAGCTGGAGACATTAACAGGTTGTGCATAAATTTGGAGCTGAAAGCCTGTGTTCAAAACGCTGTGCAGATATGCCGCTGTGGTCAAACTCTCGCTCCGTTAGCGGTGCATGTGGAGCCCATACTAATGCTCTCTGTGAGCTTTGTATTCAAAAGATCACCAGCCAGGTGTAAACAAAGAGGAGGGACAAACATATTTTACACAACAAAAGCAGCGGTGATTGAAAAAGTGTGTTTTGTACGTTGTTAGCCTGAGTATTAGTCGTACCTGTGGTCTCCTCCTTGGTGGTTATCTCCAGTCTGGGGCCGTAGGTGCCGTACCCGGCCTCTGTGAAGGCCCTGATCTGGAACACGTAGGCCGTGCTGGGCTTCAGGTTGTTCACCGTGGCGGACGTGGACTTTGACCTCACCGTGGAATAGATCCGGTCCTTCTGATCCTGCACGAGGATGAAATCATCGTTTAATTCAGAGACAACCTTCACCGTTTGGGTCAACAAGGCCACAAAGTGTTTTTATGTGAACGTCTAAGCTTGAAAAAAAGTTCAGACACACTTGAGAAGATGTAATTACCTGCTCTTTGTGAATGGAATGAATGTGATTGAACAATGACTCACTCTTTGAGATAAACAGAGAGGCAATTTAAGATGAAACCGCTCACATTTAGCAGTCACGTCAGTGTTAACAGAAGTCCTGAAGTCATGCACAGCTCGTATAGACTTCCTCTGTCTCAGCTGAGGAGAGGACAGGGTCTACATCTAAACTGGTCTTCAAGGGAATCAAAGCTTTTATATTTTTTTATCTTTCCAGTTCTTAAGATTAAACTTTGATTTGTTGATTTGACTGTTTATGTTATCTTGATGGATTTAGTACAAAGAGTATTTCCACAGTCCTGTATTAGTCAAACTAACCTGCAGTGTTCATCTTTTTGTCTGTCTTGTTGTGGCCGCCGCCATGACAGACACGACATGTTTATTATTGCCGTGGAAACATCGGATGTTAAGTCAAAGACCGCTGCATACAGAAGCGTGAACTGCTACTGAAAGCTGCCGGACTGTTGCTGTATGTGCTTCTGTGATAAAAACGTACTTGTGTAAATTATTCATGGATACATTAGCTCGTCTGTGAACATATTCTCTTTCTCGGGTCGGTTTCACCCGTTCGTCTTGACAACGGTCAACTCTGAGTTTGTTTTCATCTGGGGTGGGGGGTGGAGTAGCAGAGAGAATCACTCCCATAAGTCCCCGCTAGCCTCGATGTCATCTTTTGTTATTGTTTTGATTGAGAGCCCCCTGGTGGCGTAATCTAGATACTGTGCGCTTAAGAAAACACATTTTAACTCAGTAAAACAGTTCAGATGTATCCTACATCCCGGTCCATCTGACTCCCAAAAATATCTATCTACAGGTTGAAATGGAAGAGAAAATCGCTGTTTACTTTTATTGACAGTGTTTAAAAAGATGGCGGAGACGAAGGCAATGAAACTTCTAAAGTACTATGCTGCGCTAAAATTATGTGAAGCTGAAAGTACCGTACAGCATATACCATACCTCCATCAATAGTCCTTGCTTTTGTTTGTCATGATTATGTTTCTTCATGTACATGTTTTCTGCAAAATGCTAGAGAGAAACATCTGTAACACTGAGTGACAGGATTGTTATACCATGATACAGCCGGCATTAATGACAACATAAACATAAAAACTTCTCCTCAATAATAGACTCTATTGAAATGCACCGGCTGCACTTATCGTGTACTTTGTTGTTGATCTGTAAATGTTGTACTCGGCAGAAGCCCAAATGGAATGCCAGGGTCCGTTAGGGGTGCAGTTGTTGTTTCCAATTTCCCACTTTTACAGCTGGGCTGAGCACAGCAGCCACAGTACGTGACGCAGGAGACTGATCGGTCCGTGTTTGTGAGAGGCTGCGGCCAGTGGGACTGGCATCACAGCTCTTTGATTTGCCGGGTTAAATTCCCTCCATTAAACCTCGCTGTAAAAAGCTGATGTGTTCACACTCGAAACACGGGGAGAAATTTATGTGGAAGGGGGGGAAAGGAGATAACAGTAACAGATTGCTAATTCTGGCAGAGCAGCAGGCTCTGATTGTGTGTCTGTGTGTGTGTGTGTGTGTGTGTGTGTGTGTGTGTGTGTATGCTAACATGTGCGCGGGGGCGGCAGTGAAGGACTACAGCCTGATTAAAATCTTATGAGCATCTCATTCATTATTGCAATTATGAGACAAAGAAGGTACTTGCAGAATCTTGTGAATTCCACTCACAGCAGCATGCAGATAGAATACAAAATGAAGAGTCGGCAGAAGTGAGAGTGATGTGAGAGACGGGGAAGGAGGATGGAGAGGGGGGTGTTCACAATGAGGCAAGGACACAAACAAGTCTCCTTCAAAGTCACTTTTTTTGTTTTTGGTTATTGTTTAACCCGTGCGCGGTGAAATACAAGAGCTCTGAGAGGAAAACGAGGAACGAGTCCATAGTTTGATCTGAGTTTGAGCTAGATTGTTCTCTTTCCTGTGTTGGTGACTCATGAACAGGTGTATAAAAATCATTTTTATGTCAGAATAATCTGCAGTATGGAGGCCTATTTTGCATTTAGTTGGGCAAAAAAAAATCTGCTGCGTTTTTCGACGTGGGAAACACAAAAGTTCAAGCTAATTATTTCTCTCTGCTGTTTATGACTCAAGAAGAGAGATTTTTTTTTTTCTCAAATAATATTTCGTATTTTTTTATCCATGAAATAAGTGTGGAAAAATGTCGACATACGTTTTAGCAGGGGGATAAAAAAAAGGTTTTCAGGACGACCCTTCTAAGTATTTACATTTTCAAAGATGAACCAACAACAGAGTTGTAAATTATTCTGGAAAAAAAGCTGCCGTCTTTAAACCTACAGGGGGAATATGTAGACTAAGAATAGAGCACTGACTTTTTTTGGTTGTGCGCCTCTTTAGGCTTCTTTAGAGCAATACAAATGACAGTTTGTATTTGAAATGCTGAAACTACATTCAAAAGACTTTCCTGAGTCTTGGGCTGTGAAGAAGGGGAAGGGACTTCAGAAAAAAAAAGAGAAAAGACACAAACAAAGAAATGTTCCTCAAACTCACTTTTTCGTAGTACTTGATCTCGTATTCGGTGATGACTCCGTTGGGCTGGTGCGGCTCCTGCCAGGAGAGCTGGATGCTGCGCTGCTGCACTTTCTCCTTGATGACCTCGCTGACCTGGGACGGAGCTGTTTAGACAAGAAAACGTCGATAAGTGGAGGGCAAACCCTCAACGCACGCACATGCATACAGCCAGCCACTAATCAGCCTCAATGACTCCTCCGCGGCGGCCCTGTCGAGCTGACGGATATTCACAGGGGCGCTTCTAAATGTGTTTACAGCTCATGATCGAAATTTCAATTACAGCGCAAACAGCGGAAGATAGCGTCACACCCCGGCAAGGGAGAAAAACAGCCATATGTAGATTATGAATAACAATTCAGTTCAATTAATTCCAACATTTCCAGCAGAATGAGCAGCCACTTTGTCTCCCTGATGACAGAAGTATAAAGAAAGCCTCTTAAAGAGAGAGAGGCTGTACCTGTAACCTCCTGACATCAGTCTTATGCACACAAATTATCTCCGGCTCTTTGCATGACTCATCCCAAGTGTCAGGCTGCCTGGATTAAGTGCAGTAAAATTTGCAAAACAGTGCACATACACAGTGATATTTCTGGTTGTCAGAAGCCAGAGGTAAACGATGCTACTGAACTTAAACACCTCAGGTCGAGGGAGTTTTATCCTGCAGTGGGGCCATGTAATGCCTCGGCACAAAGCTCTGTCTTTTGCTTTAACTATGACTTACACAACTGCTGTAATAACTAATACTGCTGCTGTAAAAACAAGTGGTGTTTCCACTGCAGGAACCTCTCCAAGGACTAGGAACCTTTGGAGGAAGTGTTTCAACACAACTGTGAGAAGGCTTTAAAGAACCTGGAAACATGACGTCAGATACTGTTCTACTGTTACTGTCACTACTTCCATCACTGATGTAGCATCTACGGCTGCTGCTCCTGTACTGCACCTCTGAATGTGATCAATAATACAGCAACTGCTACTCTTGCTGCTTCTGCTGATAGTATGACCAGTACTGCTCGTCTAAATACTCTGTTAAGCTGTTTTCACATATACATTAGAGAAAATGTCTAGAAAATATCAGGAGGAATGCTCCTGAAATCCTCCTGATGTGGTTGTTCACACATGCACCTCACAGCCGGAGACTATTCCTGTCGGACAGGAGCGGGGTCGGGGGTCTCCTAAGTCAAATCATGGCGTAAGAAGAACTACGCAGACGTGGCGGACGAAGCAACAGAGTCCACTATTTGACAATATATGACCCTAGAATGTGCCTTTATATCAATGCCATGTGTAGTTCAACAGAATCAGAATATTAAGAAAAGGAGAAGAAAAGACTGGCAGACAGAAAACATAATGCAGCCGTTTAATTATGTGCATAGTCGAGTGCAGACAGTCGGTATAGTCATGCACTAAACGCAGGGAATAAACGTTACCACCCCCCTCCCAATCGCTCGCGGTGCATTCTCGTGGTGATTAAAACCTCTAAAAACAAGCTGTAGCTAACTTTGTTCAATGTTTGTGGTTTGGCTTTTGCTGGAGATGCAGTCCATGAGGACTAAGCCAATACGGATAGCTGGGGGGGGCGGGGGGCTGAAACGTTAAAACAAAGAGCAGAATGATATGCTGCAGAGTTTGACTGGTTCTTGAAACACACAATGACTTTGTCCAGTGGGACGATAAACTCCTCATCTATGAAGCTTTGACGTCTTTTTGGTTAAAAATACTGAAGCTCAGGTATATCAGACAGAATGTTTTGACAGGTCAGAGATGTTTTTGCAGTGTACTCCTATTGCTTGTAGTTCCACAGCTGCGCCCTCTGTGTCTTTAACAGCCTCCATTACCTTTACATCACTCTCATAATCATGTTGATTATAATCACCGTCATATTTACAGCACTTTCTTTAAACCCTGGTGAGACAACAAAAGGGCAATCTCTTTGGTTCCCCGAGGAGATGATGCTTTCAAAATATACGCTTACTGCAAATCTGCACTCTAAACAGCCTAAAAAAAAAATCCTTTTGGTAAACATACCGTGAAATCTTGATGAATCGCGTTGCTCTGGGGGGCAAAACTTATTAATTAACACGTCTTAGCAAGTTTGAAAAGGCGTCCTGGGGACATCATGAACTCTCTCTCTCGGAGTAAAAGCCACTTGTCAGGAGCCGTGCTTTGATTTTCTGTTTCCTGGGTCTTTCATGGATCAGAGAAGTGCTTTTCAAGTGACAACAGAGCTTGTGAATGAGGAAGTTGCTCCAAAAAAAAAAGACCTGAATTTTTCAACGGCAGCGTGATGATAGAGATTAAGTTGATCGTCTTATTTTGAGTAATTTACAAGTGATGAAACAGAAGCCTGTGGGGATGGATTGCATTGCCTTTTGGTGGTGAAATATGTTCCAGAAACTGAGAATTACACCGATAAATTTGCAATTTTTTGACACCAAAAACCAACCAACCAGAGACAAACTCCTGTTGCCCTGGCCTTGCAGAGGCTGCCGAGGTGCTGAAGTGTCTGTGTCATGCTCAGTGACCCAGTGGGAGCGGCCCTCTGTAGCTCTTAATGCAGCCTGACCCTAGATTGTTTTAAGATGACCTGCCACTAATGACTCTGACTGGATTAAAACCTCATTAGGCCTCATCGGCATTCCTGACAGTAATGCTCACGACAGCGGACACCCAAGACCTTGTCAAAAACCTGCTGTTGTGACATGTCCCCTCATAATCCACCCAAAACACAGGAACAATGTTTCCCTTCTCAGCGCAAGGCGGCCGGTCAAAGGGACGATTGAGTTTGCTCTCCAGAGTCACAACAAACAGTTAGTGCAGCTTAACTTCATCCAATTTGGCTGCTTTCTCAGCCTCCATCCAGACGGCGTCCTTGAAATATGGACCTTTCTCTTCTGCAGCCTGAATCTGCTCCGGGTTTATGGGCACTAAATGATGCTTATGTCTGTGTTTACTGCTTTAATCTGACGTTCGCTGTCAGCCCCTGCAGAAGCCTTTATTTTTAACCTGTATGTTCAGAGGAACCCCCCTTCAGGAGAGATTTTTACAGAGTGGGAAAAAACTTTTGGACTTTAAATAATGAATTTATACGTACATTTTCACTTTGGTCCAGGGATTGTTTTCTTTGCATTTTTATCTGTTATCATTCCTTATCAGGACTCGAGTCATTTCAACAATGTCTTACTTTTTTTTTAAAGGTCTATTTTTTTTGGCTTTTCACGCCTTTCTTTAAGAGATAGGACAGAGGATAGAGTCAGAAATCAGGGAACGATTTAGAGTGGGGAATGACATGCAGGAATGGAGCCGCAGGTCGGGTTTGAACCCGTGTCGCCTGACTATAGCCTTCGTATATGGGGCCGCGCACTACCCACTGAGCTACTGGCTCCCCAACAATGTCTTAAAGGTCATATATTATGCAAAATACACTTTACCATGTTTCTAACACTAATGTGTCACTAGTCCCTCTACAAACCCCCCAATTATAAGAAAAGTCCATCATCTCCATCCTTTACCTGCTCCACTTTTCAGAAAATGTGTGCTCAAACAGGCCGTTTGGAGATGTTCCCTTTATGACATCACAAAGGGCAGTAACCCCTCCCCCAGATGGGTGACCCTCCCACAGCTCTGTGTTTGTTCTGCCCTCTGAGTCTGCCTTCTCACCGTAAACAATAGGGCATGGAGCAAGAAAGCCTAAACCACCCAAGCCCTTCCAGAGAGGGGCGTGGTCAGACCCAGCTCATTTACATTTAAAGCTACAGACACAGAAACAGCCTGTTCTGAGCAGGGCTGAAATAGAGGGGTTTATAGACATGATCAAATACAGGTTCAGAGTGGATTTAGAACAAGAAACTTCACAGACATGTTTTTTGGGAGCTCTGACACTTATTTAAACTGGTTGATAAGGAGGATAATATGTGACCTTATAATATGTGAAATTTGAGGAACATGTTTTTGTGTTAACCTCCATCAATAAGGGTTTCAAATGTGAAAAAGGAACCAAACATCTGATCGAGTGAATTTTCAGATGCTCATTGCTGAAGGTTATATAACACAATGCATCAAAGAGAAGTTTCCTGCAGGTAAAACCACTGAAGGGGTTTTTATTTTCTGCGTGACATGCTTTTTGAGATGCCTACTTCTTTTTCAGTTCTTTTTTGAAAATCAATACAAAAGAAAAGGACCCACATGCTGTTTGTAAGACAGAAATACAAAAACAAGCCATTGATTCACCCAGATGCTGCTGCATGATGATACACTCCTGACCCAGCTTTGTGCTGTAACCGTCACCCTGCACACATATTCATCATACAAGGACCAAGGACAATCACAGCAAAAGGCTTATTTCTCCTCAAAAACACCACTTGTATAATTTGGACATCTGCTGAACCCATGGCAAACACAAGCTCAATAAATGGTTCTAAATCACTTTGGTGCTTTTGGCGGGTACCTGAACCTTCTTTACCTTGTTTTTTAAAGCACTTACTAAAAGTGAAAAAAAGGACTGTATTTAGATATAAAATTGATGGGCAAAGCTACCACAAATTGGAATGACAAAATAAAGCACATACAGTATGTGACATGGGCGTCTGTGGCTCAGTTGGTAGAGTTGATATGACTGATCTCCATTCAGATATGCAGCCCAAAGGTGATTCACTTCCTATTTCTTTGGAGTTTTTATACCAAAACAGTGTGTGTGTGTTGGGGGTGGGGGGGGTTTGGAGAGTCTGTCGGTTCTCCTTTAATTGTACTCTTGCGACAGAACTCCGCCTTTATGCCTCCACTAATAGCGTCCCTGTGTGGGCTGGCCTGTCTCTCTTCCCCCAAGCGGTGGCAGGGCTAACGATTGGAGAGGGAGGTGTGAATGAATGAAATGTTTGAGCTTCTGAGCGAAACATAAACAGAAAGAAGCGCCATCCTGTCCTGCATGAACACAGAGCTGAGAACAACAAACCCAGAAGGAGTTTGACTTCACTCTGTTTTAAATTAATATTGAAATGATTTTACATCTAAAAAACAAAACAATGCCCGCCTAGAGATGCATGCTGTTGATTTACTCTGAAGTAGCACAGCATGATGAGTACATTGTCCCACACAGCATCTTCTCCCCCAGAGTGTGACGCAGGCTCCGGCATCAGATCTGCCCCATTTACTCCCCTTTGGCCCCCAGCTGTAGTAGCATTGATTCAGCCTGGTCTGGCCATATCCTATACTCCCTTTACCCCCCTCCATGGGTGACTAAGAGCTGGGGGGGGGAAGCTGTGTTTCTACAGAGATCATGAGATCAGTGTGAAGTATGTTCATCGAGCTACAAGGTGATAATCCAGGAAGTGTTTTTTTTTTTTTTCAAAGTGTCATCTGGATTCCTCTGGGTTGTGAATAAAAACCAGCGTTAATTCTGAGAAAAACCTTCTCCTCCTTTTCTCTCTCTCTCTATCTCTCTCTCTCTCTCTCTGACAGCCATTAACGAGTGACCTGATATCATGCAGACCAGAAGCAGTCGGCCTCGCTCAGACTTTTAACAGACCTGTGAGGCTCAGCATGGCAGAAAATTGTATAATTGCCACGCCGCCCTTAAAAGAGACTGTTTGGGAAGGCATTTGTGCATTCATTTTGCAATATTAGAAAATGTGTTAGTGACCCCGAACACCTTCTCCTGTAAAGCTAACTGATCCAGAAGCAAGTCGCCGTCGTGCTCTGCATTTGAATATCTTATGAATACATTAGACGCTGCGTTTTAATATCCTCTTCTTTCACTCAGCCAAGGCGGAGAAGCAGAGCGGAGGTAGTTCATTACATAAGCGTCTTTCTCTGCCTGTGCTCGCCTCATGGACCGTACCAATGCGGTAAACTCATATATTAATTTGCTGCTGTTTTCCAAGATGTGCTTGTGTTTCTTCACGCCTCGGGTACCATCTCTGTTGAAGATCGCTGCCAAGTACGAGTGTTTTAAGGATTGTAAGAGGTTTTTAATTTGAACAGGAGATTACGATAACTCCTTGAGAATATAATCACAAAAGAAAGATACTTAGGGCCCAGCATGGGCTTAAAAACAAACATAAAGCACATATCTTATACACTTCAAAGAGGGGAAATGGTTTTAAACAGTGGCAACAATTGAATGTACTGGAGTGTTTCTCGTTTAGAAACTAAGATTTTCTGCACGACTGGCAGCATGTGCTGGATTGAAACACATGTGACACCCTAAAACCTGCCAACCTGAGCCTAAAATCTGTTCATTTTAAAAGGTTATGTGAGTAATGCTCTAGTATATATTTTTTCTTTTTTTTAGGAAAAATTGTACAGGGTTAAGGACAAAAAGATGATATTCCAGGCAAACCTGTCATTTTATGATTGCAGGCATGTTTGTACCGCACCCGACTTAAAGATAAGAAGTTCCCCAGGGCCCAGGTAAGAAAAAGAAGGCATCTGCAATTCCGTATCCACAGTTTACAAATCTGTGTAGCTGATCACTAGTTAGCAAAGGAAAACTCGTCTGGTTCTGGATCTAAGTTGCCAATAGGACACCATGCTCAAAGACCAAATTAATTAGAACATTAAGGATGGAATTGGGCAGCTGTGGTTCAGTTGTTAGAGTCGGTCGTCTCTCAACCGGAAGGTTGGGGGTTCAATCTCCAGCTCCTGCAGCCACATGTCCAATGTGTCCTTGGGCGAAACACTTCAGCCCAAATTGCTCCCGCTGCTTCGTCCACGGAGGCAGAAAAAATATATATATTTGGATAAGGCCTTCACATTCATTAAAGCCCCCCTTTTTTTATAGCTCTAGTCCACATGTAAGTTGAAGCGGGAGAAAATGATATCCCTACACATAACCCTGCGTGGTGTTTGGGGTTAAGCAGAGGTGACATGGCACTGGACAGCTTGTGAAATGCAACACAACACGGAGTCTCAACGCCATCAACAACACAACGGCTCTGTAGCCCGAGAGCGAGAGACGTGTCAGGCCAACTCTGACAGTTCCCCTCACATCCACCAGAGCCAGAGTCTATTAATGTCCTCCGTCCTCTATACTCTGGGACTTACTGAGCACGCACCAAGTTCACACAGTCACAAAAGAGACACTCTGCTTTTAATTCAGGATTACTCAAGGTACGATCCGTGGATAAATGGCCTTCAGAGTTTAGCTGCAAGCTAAATTCACTCCAACCAGCTTCATTGACAGGTGGAGAGCAGCTGGGGGGGCGAACATCAACCCACCCACCAACACACATACACACTTTCTGACAGGTTCACACAGGCAAGCAAACACCCGCGCACGATCAACCCGCACGCTGTGGAAAAAAACAGCTGTGGTAGCATGAAATTTGTTGAAATGATCACGCTGTCTTAAATACAGATGCATCCTTTAAATATAAAGAGACAAATGGCCCCCACAGCTGAGGTTAACATGGGGATGAGCTGATCGAAGCAGGCAGCAGTTGGACGGTGAAACAGAGCGGTGGAAACGGAGGGTGTGGAGGTCAGAGGGGTTCTGAATGCTCCCATACATTTGCCTTTGAATTCAGCGACCCACGTACGATTCTCAACTCATGCAAAGAAATGTTTCAGAGCTGGAGTGACAATTTTATTTTCAGCCGAAATGGTTTTCATTTAACCAGGAGCAGAACTCCACCAGACTGCCATGGACATTGTAATGCACCAATTTTACACACACACGCCATTTTTGTGTGGTTCTGAAGGGGCTTTATCAAGTCCAAGAAATGATTCTGCCGTAGTCTTCAGGGTTAAAATTGGTTTAGGTTTGGAAACTTCATTTATAGGCAGAAAGCCTGGCTGACGAACAATGACATAGGGCCTGATTTACTTAGATCCCACGTAAATAGAACTAAATTGCGTGTTCACTCCAACAAATTGCACGTTTGGTTGATTCCTTTCAAAGGTATTAAATACAGAGACCGTCACAATCACCGCCATTTTGTTTGGGCTTGGTAAATCGCAATGCGTGTACTAACTTAAATTATTCGCATTTTCACCTACCAGTATTTTGCACACAAGGGTAGAAACGCCCCATACTGCATATTCATTAAGGTGAACGTACTAAATGGACGATGACGTGTGCATTAGTAGATCAGTTTGCACATTTGTTTGCGGGTGATATCAAGTTTATACATGTTTAACACACGCAAACCTTGAGTAAATCAGGCCCATAGTCCCATAAATACAGTCAGTACATTTACATGCAGTTACAAAAATACGATTTATCGTGTGAGTCTGATTAAAACTGGATTTTCAAAACACATGTAATGTACAGCTTCAAATACATGTAAGTCTGGCTGAAATGGTTCTAAATTGAATTTGTCAAAGTCGTATTAACACGACCAGATAATGCGCTTGGAGATTCATTAACTCTTCAATGAAAACACCTCGATGGGACACAAACTGGACTTGATGTTCTGGGCACGCTCTAGAGTCCCCACGCCTGGTTTTGACCCGGAAGTCGAACAGCATAAATGCTTAGCATAGCAGAAATTGCTCTGATGTCTGCCTTTCAGAGATCACCATAAGCTAGAGGGATAGCTTGCGTGAACCAAAAGTAAAAGCATAGAGCAATGAGAAATGTACAGAGCTGCAAAGGTGTCCATGTTTTCACCGTTCAACATACAACAACCACTTTGACTTTGCCATTTGCTAACTTGTTTGCAAGGTCAACAGGAAGAAGGTCCAATAGTAACTAGCTAAAAGAGGCCACATCAGCGACTAGCGGAGTAGGACATTTCTCCGTCAATAAATCGATTCTCCCCCTCGGTGCTTGAATCCTGGAAGGACAGTATTCCAATGAAACAGCTTAATCTAGCCGTCGCTCAACTTAACTGTGCAAGTGTTTTTAAACCTGGGTCCTGTTTCAAATATTTTGGGTTCTAAATAAACAACAGGTACAAAAAGTTTTAAAAATGCTCACGTAGATTGCTTCAGCCAGCAGCGGAAAAAAAACATGTCCTCCCATCAAAAGGCTGACAGTATCTTCTCTGGGACATTCTGATAGCCTGATGATTCCTATTCACTGTGAACACTTCAGGAGCCGGTGCATGAAATACCCTTGAACCAGGAGTGTTTGAAAATAGAGTTTTAAAAGAGCCGGGCAGAGGACGCAGTGCTCGCTGCATAACAATGCCGGTTTCGAGGCAGGGACACCTTTAGTGACCATGCGAGGAGGTCAAAGGCGGCTCCGTTTGAAAGCAATTAGCTGGGCCTGATTTGAAGGAGACCTGGGCTGAGGGCTTTCATGTTCTATAGGGCTGACAGCTCCAGAGGTGATGAGATGATTATTAATACATGTCTGATGGTTTCACCACTGACAGCTCAACACAGCCATCAGACCTCACCTCATTATTTCCCAGTTCAAGGACCCCAAGATCATACACTCACTGGATCGACAGAGAGGCATCAAACTGATTCTCTTTGTCTCAGAGCTTCTTCTCTAATCTGAAACAGTCAACAGTGAAGAGGAATATGGGTCAATATTGATATGTATCACTGTATTTGATGTTTGAGTTTTGAGGCATATCGTAGTAATAGAGGAGGCATGAGGAAAGCTGGTTGGCCATTAGTTTCATTTAGGGTCTAATTATTAGAATCAGTTGTCTATTACACATCTTTAAGGCTGTAAACTTTATTTTTATCTCTTTAGGGTAAAGGACATTATCAATGCATCCATCCATTATCTATACTTTATGCTAGTTGAGGTTGTGGGGAGGCTGGAAACGATCCAAGCAGTCATTGGGCGAGAGGCGGAGTACACCCTGAACTGGTTGCCAGTCAATCACAAGGCCGACATGCAGCGCCAAAAAAATAATAATTTTAGAGTCGCAAATTAGCCTTGAACTGTTGGAGTACACACGCATGTAGAGATCATGCTAACTAAGTCTGTGTGCTGAGCTGCAGCTAACATTAGCTCAGATACTGTAGCTTTTAAAGGTAAGGATCCCTTTAATGTTTATTTAAGTCAAACGATAGGAGTTTGACCACACAAATGTGTGTCTCTTTTTGGCACTTCAGTAAAAATATGATATGAGACGAGGTTCAGGACCTGCATTAGCCTGCTAGCATGTTTCTAACAGCTTAACTAGTTTTTACGTCAGTATATTTTCAATTTGCAGGTCTTCTCCTCTCCGGTACAGTCCAGACTCTGTGATTTAAAACATTAAATAAAGCTGTTTCAGGTGTAAAATCATTGTTTTGTTTGACTGACATAGGAGTTCCTGTGAGGGGGCTGCCAGCCGAGCTGCCGACAAGGTTTAAATGGGCATTTTGTAACCAGTTTTTAAAACTGAATACAGTATATCTTCATCTGCAGGGATCTTGTTGAAATTGGTGTTGATTTATGAATGTGGATTTATTGTATTTATGGTATTCTGCCTGTTGTGTGGAGCCATATAGTAAATAGTACATACTGTACATGTTTGCAATGGGAAGTGAGCAAGAATCAGATGTGTACTTTAAGCGTAAGCAAAAAGCTCCCAACTTGACCGAATGTTGCTGTGATTTTTATTGTGCTAAAGGATGTTCAATCCATTCGTAGCAAGTTACAAAGTTTTTCTTTTTTTTATTGTTTATGGCATAAGCTTAAATGCAATCCTGTATCGGGATGATTTTATCCCCCGGCCCTGCAGTGAGGTGTGATAGAGACTTGCCTATCCAGCGATGCTGAGATGTGTTTGGCCATAAAGGCGGGACATTAGATGTCAATGTCTTCAGTTAATAGAATCCCCCCTTGAGTTCTCCCCGCGCTCAAGCAAGTAAATGTTTTTTGGGGGGGAGTGTGATTCGCTGAGTGCATCACCCATACCTAACAGCTTAAGTACAGCCCTGTGAGCTGCTGTGAAGCTCCAGAATCAGAATCGCAGTGGAAGGTCAGCGGGGGAAATTGCATTCATGCTACACTGACATGCACACACGAGGCACACTGTGCATGATTGCCCCTCCAATGCCTCCTGACAGGGGAGTTCATTTTAACCTGCTGCACGCTCTTGTATAATATCAAAATGTCATTCAGCAGTGTAACAGATGCAGAAATCATTGGTCAGCTTTGTTACATAATTGTTAAGCCAGCAGGGACCCCTCTTACTGCAGGAGCACTCAGCTTTCCTGTGTCAGTGTCCAAATTAGGGAGCAGGGCTGGCAGCCTATCATCAGCAGCTCTTAGCACACTCCCTGAATCCTTCAAGTCAGCGAGAACAGGGTCTGCAATCGCCATATTTATTCTCCCCCATGTCGAGCAAGAATAGAGTCATCTCCACTCCATGGTACCGCATCCAAAATTTACATAATCACATAGCAGTAATGGTGAAATGATGGCCCTGTTCACGCCAGGCACTGAAACGCGTGTGG
Source organism: Tautogolabrus adspersus (assembly GCA_020745685.1). Classification (NCBI taxonomy): domain Eukaryota; kingdom Metazoa; phylum Chordata; class Actinopteri; order Labriformes; family Labridae; genus Tautogolabrus; species Tautogolabrus adspersus. The sequence goes on along the minus strand of CM036543.1, from coordinate 7,202,577 downwards.
GGGTGCACCTTTCACAAATGGACAGGGTTATATTTAGGCATGAGTGTCTCCAGAACACAGCGACAGGATTTAAGCTTTCGGCATTCACATGTTTCTACACAAATCCTGGGCCATGTGTCAGGCAGCTCCCAACTTCTCAAATACAGCAGCTTACTCAGAGGCCAAACACTCCAAACTGTGGCTGACGTGATTTCCCTCTTAGTTATTTCGAGAAGTGGGTACATCAGTTTAAAGAGTGACCGTGTTAACTGGTGACTTTCAGCTGAATGCGTCTGTGGCTGTCGTATTTCAACACATACATGATCGGTATTTGTTACATTACAATAAAAACCAAGTGGCCTTCGTAAAGACATTATCCACCTTTAACATCTGTTGTAACTACGATAAACACAGACCCATTCGGCTAAAGGTCACCTGTTAATACGGTCACTTTTTAAACCGTAGAACCGGTATTATCAAGAAACATCAACAACTTCAGCTTTTTGCTACATCAATGGATTTGAGTTCATAAGAGGCCATGATGACTCTAAATAACACACACACACACACACGCGCGCACACACACACACACACACACACACACACACACACACACACACACAAACGTCTGTATTAAAAATCTGTATTTAATAGAAACCTTTTTTATATATATATCACCGCTGTCTTCACTTCATGTAGGTCAAGCAGCTTTTCACAATAAAAGCCCCAGGGGCAGAAACAGGTGTGTTGGCCGGTTATATGATAAGATCTCTAAAGTACAGGAGGCGCTTTATGTTCTCACTCAGTTTGTCTGCTGTCAATCTTAACATGTAAGTAGAGGTGGGGAAAAAATAGATTTATGTAAAAATCGATTTATATCTTCTGAAATTTTAAATAGATTCATGACTTCCAAAAATCAATATTTTTTGGGGGGCTAATCAGTCACTCTCTGTGGAGTGCTAAGGCTAGCTCTTTAACTCAGTAAAATGCCAAATGGAGCAGCAAGAAATTCAGCCAGTCTCACAGATGACTGGAGTAGATCCTGAAGTATGTACTAATTCAAAAATAGACTTCATGAATCATGAATCCAGAATCGTTTTGAATCGAAAAATGGATTCTAAATTAAATCAAGACCCCAAGAATTGAAATCCAATCAAATTGTGAGACACCCAAATTCCCAGCCCTACATGTTAGAGGTTTGGACGTTAACGGAAAACACATTTACCAGAAGTTAATGGTTTTCATCATCGTTTTTCAAACAAGCAACCACGTAAAAACTTTAACGCAGATAAAACAGATTAAAAGACATGTGCTCAGCCCTGGTAATGTGTCCTTTAGCTTACTGTTTTGTCCTGCTGTCAGTCAGATGACGTAGTATGAAGAGTACAACAGACCGTCTGGGTGGTGGTCAGGGCGATTAACTTCTATGTAGGAGATTGTCTTCTTTGTTTTTTTAGTTATTGTCATATTTATCATTCTCGTTTCCTGTATTTGAGTAGCTCACATTTTTACATGTAAACACATTTACACAATACTGTTTTCTAGCAGAACAGTGCAAACTGCAAACATGTATTTCCTCCTGTCACATGTTTTTTCACAGATCAAATAAGTGTATGCGCAGTGAAGGAAATCAGCTAAGACGTATTTCAATGGCGCCAGGTGTGATCTGATATTTCCTCCTCTGTCTCATAGAAACCAGGTCATGTTTTAGAAGGTCGTAATGAATAGCAGCACAGATGGGAAGCAGCAATCTGACTCAAAGGACGATGACATGGAACATAAACTGAATGTGTTCTGCAGCTTGATTGTGCCAAAACCTCACATTCACCGCAGCCTCTCCATTTAAAACCCTTAACCGCTCACGTAAGAAAATAAAAACGGATCCCAGTTGTTTGTGATAAACGTCCCAGGCTGCCAAACACGAACGTTTGTTTACTTCTTCTGGCAATCATAATTAAAGTGACAATACACAGCAAGCCAGCATGTGTGCACTGGATGGAACGGGAGGTGAGGTGGTTTCAGGGAGGTCGCAGGAAACAAATGACAGGGTCAAAGACGGAAGAAAAACTTGGAGAGTTTGTAAATAAACCTCGGTGTCTTTCACAGACCGTTTCCATCTGAAGCCACTTAATCAGAGTAAATCCCCCAGAAGTGCTCGGCTGCGTGATGTACAGCCTGATATCCTCTCTCCTAATTGCTGAATTTCCTGAGATCTGCAGAATTCATTGCCTAGAAAGCCTGAGGAAGTCATAAAAATATGCAGCGCCTTTCCATAACTCCTTTTTCTGTTGAGCTGTGTTGTAATGATGCTATCTAGCTCCAGACTGTCAGAGGGAACAAGCTGTGAAACAAACAGGCGCAGGCCAGATGAGAAATGAAAGCATTGGTACTTGTTATAATGTACACGCTTGGCTTTGCTTATCCGCTGCCTCACTGACCTTTCCGCTACTAGCAGCTGCGAGGCACGTCTTTTCAAATCCATGACCGGGCTAAGCAGTGATACGTGTTTGCATACGCGCTGGCTTTATCATTTATCTTAATAAAACAAAGACTGCGGAGAGAAAAGGCACCGAGCAGATTACGGCGAACTGGCTGTGGATATTTACAGGAGCGGCTAAGCAGCCAGACGGCCTTCCACCTCTCGGCTTCCCTTTAAATGTCAAAGCGCAGCCTGAGGGCCCCCAGCTCCAATCTGAAACCCCGATTGGACATCTGAGCTCTACGGGGATTGATAAGTGAGATAATTCACAAAAATGCACTGTGCTGCAGACTGATGCTGCACACTGGGTCGGGAATCCTGAGGCACTACTATTATTTTGAGGCTCCAACCCCTGTATTCACACTTATCTGCGGCTTCACACCGAGGCAGCTGCTCTCATTCCCTTATTATCAGTGAATAAATCTCATGTTTGGCATCGGGCATGAGAAATATTTAAATTAAACCTGGCAGTCGTTTGCAGAATGTGTGGACATATGATCGCCAAGAGCTGGCATCATAAACATCTATTTATTATAAAAATACTTCTGTCATCAGGAAGATGAGCATATTAATCAGTATTCATATGCTCTTTAATCACACTCTTGGACCGACTCCATCCTCCAGCCGCCTCTGTAATTTTTGCAAGAAGCAGTCTCGTCCAACACGCTGCCAGCAGATCTAGGCCATGCTGCAGCTCTCCAAAACAACACACAGTTAAATCAGATCAGAGCCCGAGACACGTCCGACAAGCCCCGAGAAGGACCCCCGCTCACGCCGCTGTGGACCGCAGTGTGAGGTGCAGGACGTGCTCCCCTGACTGCTGAGCACCTGGAATCTATCAACAAAGTCCAGCAGTCCTCTGCCCACAACGAGAGACAGCCACACATCTCAAGTTTGGTTGAGTTCTCATATTCTCATTTTTGCCAGTAGACCAAAAAACAATTCACGGCACAGCAAGTGGAACAGATGTGAAGTAGTGCAAACACACCTGGTTCCAATTGACCAGCGTACTCTACAGTGAATATAAATCTTAAATGGAGCAGCATAGTGAGTACGAACCCGTCAAAAACAACCCAAAAGGAGCTTGACTTTGCACAAACTCAAGCTCTGTGGTCAGAATTTGTTCAGACCTACACATCCCAATTTCTAAAAAGAATCGCAATAATTCAGCCTGAACATCAGGGATATCGCATTTTGAGAAGGCTTTTCACAACACAAGCTGGATTAAGAACCAGGCAAAGTGGGAAACTACCAAATAAAGCCTAGTAGCTACATTGTAGTGGCCCACACCGTCGTGAACACTTCATACTTGTGCATTAGTTTGTCTTTGTAGCTCTGCAGTACTCTCCTACAAACACTGGTTGGCAGTCTGATCACTACTCATATTGCCAGTTTCTGATTCCCCCACATTCTCTGCTTGTACAGGAAACCATGGCGACTGAATCTAGCGATCTTCCTTCTGCAGATTAAGGAAAATGGCGGCCATACCAGTATGTTGTAAATGCAGGAAATATGATGCTACCCAGCGGACCAATCACAGGGCTTGCGGGTTGCATCGTTTTGAGTTGGAGTTACATTTTTGAGGAGGTGCACGTCAGGCTACGTACTTAGCCGTCTGCACAGGTACAAGACTACGCGAGCCACAAAGTGATGTTCAAATGTGCATTAGCAGCAGAATCACATACAATTAAAAACAGTGACAACAATATCTCATTCAGCGTGTGATTGTACTCAAATAAAGTTAAATTATTTGGCGTTTTCTCACCCACATAGCCCCTCCTTTCCTGCACCACCCTCTCTTTTAATAACAGACATTTCTGGCTAAAGAAAATGTAGGTGGAGATGGCAAGATTTGCAAACTGCTTTTATTTTAAGGTTTATTTTGGGGCTTTTTATGCCTTCATTTTAGTGACAGAAGAGTGGATATATGGGCAAATATAGGGGTATAGAGAGAGAGAGTGGGGAATGACATGTGGGAAAGGAGCCACAGGTCGGATTTGAACCTGGGCCGCCCGCTTAGAGGACTATAGCCTCTGTACATGGGGCGCACGCACTAACCACTAGGCTAGGCTCCTTTAAAAAAGTACAGTCCAAAAACCAATAGCTAACGTCAAGTAATAATACATCTGTATACAATGTTTGGATCCAATGAAAACTGTTCACCCATACTGGAAACATGCACCCAAAGGCTACTCCAGAATACATGTCAGGGTGTGCAATAAAGAGACTTCAGGGGGAAATAAAAGTCGGTTTTAAATGATGTAGAATGAAGAGAAGGGAACATCTCTAATGAGGCGGCGTCTCCTGATGCCCTTGTGATTCTGAATTAAAAACACTTCGTTCATAATCGTATCAATGCTCCAGTCACATTCACACAGAGGCGTACAGCTCCACCTAATCCAAGCCAGAGGAAACCACAAAACGAGATGGTTATAATGACCTTAAACAAAAAGTATAGACCTCATCTGACTGCACGCTCGGTCTGAGTCAACAGAGAGCATCTGTAGGAAATGGAGCGGTGCATAGCCGGAGAAAATGCACCTGGTGATAAGGCATACAAGACTGGAAGGCCCGGCCGACTCAGCAGCCAGCCCTGTAATCAAGGGATGACCTGGTGCTGGCAGGCCCCGCTCATGATGAGTAACCCCCCAGGCCAGACACTCCAGACAGGCCTCCAGCCAGACGGCAAGAGAGAGAGGGAGAAAAAAAGACAGATTGCACAAAAGCCCATTTAGTGGCTGACTGTAGTTTTGGGGATTGGCTCTTTTCTGTGTCTGTCATCAACGCTGGGCTCTTCTATCACTCATCTGTCTGCTATGAGCTCACTTGATGTCTTCTTTATGTGCAGGACAAAAAGCAAATGACAGGACGTGATGGGAACCAGACGGCAGCGAGCGCACAAACACTCACGACTGGGTGTGTCGCTTCACACACAAACTCACACACACACAGACACACACAGAGAATATTTTTCCCGGACGAATACTTTGCAGTGACGAAGAGCTCGAAGTGTTGATCCTTTAAATGATTGACCTCCTGAGCCACATCTTTTCTTCTTTGTGTTCTGTTCATTTATGGAAGCAGCTGACTGATTATGATTAATGACTGCTAAGCACAGACGCACAAAACACTGCAAAATGTGAGCCGAGGATGAAATATCTTAAATCAAGGCAATATGTGCTTATCTCTTGTGACCCTAAACAACAACAGATGAGGTTTCCTCTGTTACACTCGTATCTTTGTATACATACTATCTATAAATGTAAGGCTGTATGTTTTGGACTTGTCTGTGATATCCACGATATACGTAGAAGTTTTGGAAGATAATGTGTGCATTAAAAAGCTGAAATGATCGTTGGAAATATTTTTGCTGTGCATTCCACTTTGTACTTTCCTTGTGGTTGTAGTTAAATGATGTTAAACGTCACATAAAATACACTTCACCATGTGTTTCTAACACTAATATGTGTCTCTAGTCTGTCTACAAACCCCCTAATGATGAGAAAAGTCCATCCTCTCCGTCTTTTGCCTGCTCCACTTTTCAGAAAATGTGTGCTCAAACAGGCCGTTTGAAGATTTTCCCTTCATGACATCACAAAGGGCAGTAACTCCTCCCCCAGGTGGGTGACACTCCCACAGCTAGGTGTTTGTTCTGCCCTCTGAGTCTGCCTTCTCACCGTAAACAATAGGACATGGAGCGAGAAAGCCCGAGCCACCCAAGCCCTTCCAGAGAGGGGCGTGGTCAGACACAGCTCATTTGCATTTAAAGCTACAGACACAGAAACAGCCTGTTCTGAGCAGGGCTGAAATAGAGGGGTTTATAGGCATGATCAAATTCTTCCAAAATGCATGTGAACAGGCTGCATTCATTGATTTGAAAGTTTGTCCAGAAAGTTTAATGAAGCCAACTTGGATCTCTGGTATGAGAGGTTTAAGATAAGACTTGAAGGATGCTGCATGAGGCGCTTCAATTCCTCCAAAGAGACTATAATAACAGATATCTTGAGAAAGAAGCTCTGAATCACCGACCTCTGAGTCTGCCTTCTCACAGGAAACAAATGGACTCAAATCTTGTTATTTTGGGAAAATTGAGAAAAATAAAATGTATGAATGCATGTCCTCTTTGGGGTCCTGTAAATTTGACTTATCTCCCATAACCTTTATAACTACTCAGAATGTAAAGATACAAACACACTGTGCTGCTCCCCACAGTTTAATATCTCACTACATGTAACCGTTACTAACTCTGAATCTTTGCATCAGACGTTTCCCCTCATTTTACCACTTCCCCCCTTTGTTTCTGAGACGTGACTTCTTGCAGTGTGGCGCTTATGGACGTGTGTGTGATTAAGGAAAAATATCTCATGCTTTGCTTTGAGTCGGTTTGCCACAACTCAGTGCTTGTAACAATCTGTTCAGATCAAATTCACAAGTATGATTTATGGCCGGGTGTCGTGTAGAAGCTGTTTGCGGTGCTAAAAAGCAGCAGAGTCTAACAGGAGCTGATTATTCCCAGACTCAGACGGCTCTGCCCGCCCTCGGAGCCTCCGCACCGTTTTCAGCCCGACCTGCGCTGAGTGATCGGCGGCTTATGGAGACAAAGCCAGCTCTCAGGTTCCTCCGGCTGAACTCGGCACAGATCGGTTCTGCTCACTGTGCCCTACAAAAGCTCGTCCACTGTCCTTTGTCTCACCTATGCCCCTCCCACCCCCACCCCCAACAGGCAGCAGGGTAAAGTGACTGGCCCATATCAGCGGGCACAGAGTCATATTCAGTGCATGGAGAACACCTGCTAGAAAAACAAGAGGGCTCCCACAGAAAGCAGGACACAAATCCTCTCCCTCTTTTGTTTCCTGGAGAACCACAATCTTATGAAGCCTGAGTTTAGGAATGAGTTTAACCTTTTAACCCATGCAGAGAAGGACAAGAGAAGGGAAGCAAATTATCTACGGTTATTTTTCTTCCTCTAAAAGTAAAATGCATATTTAAGTAGCTGAAGTAACAGAGACAGAAGAAGAAGACTAGTTTCCCTCCTCAGCCATAAAAAACTATTTCAGTGCTGGTTGTGACTTTTTTAACTTTTTCCTGACTGTTCTTTTCTTCACCTGAGCAGAAAACTCAGAGCTGACAGCAACAAGTTCACACCAGCTCTCAGAGAGCTGTCAGAAATCTGGGAAGAACTGATGGTTCGAAAAAACCCAAACTATCCAAAATGTATGAGTAACAACATTTCATCATAGGATGTATTCACCGTGGACATCACAGAAGGACAAGAGGACACTTTACATAGCAGCCTCTACCATCAGTGTGTGAATGTGAAGTGAACTTTGAGAAGTCAGAAGACTAGAAAAGAAATATACAAGCTCAAGTCCATTTACCATTTAGAATCCTTTAACCAGTTGAACAGTGGTTAAGCACGGTTACCTCTTTTACATAATGTCGTAATACAACACCTTTGTGTGGCTTTACGTAATTATGAAGCATGCTTAGTTTACAAGACAGTTGGGCATGAAAAAATAAAAGGTACATGCGGTCGAGTCTGCCTCCGCACATCGGTGAACAACACAGAGAACATGGCAGCTACTTTGTGGCTTATTTTGAGTCAGATACAGACAGAACACTCCGAGATTTCTTGATAATGAAGGCTGTCCACGTTGTGTGAATTTGCTTGTGCTCGTGCATGAACTGTTGTGCCGAAGCACACCTCTTCCAAGCATGCCAGGGCCAAGGAAGTGTACCCTGCTTGAGCCCGGATCGGAGCAGTACGCCCAAAAGGAAGAGTCCGTTAGAAATGTTTATGTCCTGTTAACAACAGGACCTTACAGAAACAAGTAAAAATGGCGGGGTATGAAGTGGTCTGATGTGTTCCTGTAAATAAATTAAACTAAATAGCCTAGTGAGAGTTTGTTAAGGAACAACTGACAACAATTGAACTAACACAAGTTCTTTGTCTGGCCCAGCTCTTTTTAATCTTGTGTTTTAAAATCTTTACAGAAAAGTTTATTTACAAAACACCTGCAGAGTCTTTGGATGTTTGACTTATTTTGCGCACAGTGTGTGGGAATAAAGCTCCATTCTTACCAGCCTGAGTGCTGGCTCACTTTCATTATAATGATGTCATTATTGCGAGATAATTAGCCTTGAAAATGTATCTCGGGGAAACAATCTCATAGCTTGTACTTTCTCCATCCAGCAAAGTGTCTCTGTGTTGCTGCCAACTGGATATTGGACTTGATAATGACTCTTTTCTTCTTTTGGCTGGTTACAGAAATTTACTCCACAATATCCAGCGTGATCACTTTGCCTTAGTGCAGTGTAATAGGAATAAGAGACACTCTAATGAGATGTCAGAGATCATCAGTGGAGCCGGGGAGAAAATAACAGGGATATTGAGAAGGACTACCACGAGCCGAGCAACATAATACACCCGGGCGCGCTCAAGGTGGCACCTTGTGGCATTAAGCAATCCAGAAAGGTAGTTTTTTTGTAACAGCTCTATTAGCTGTATAATGTTTTCTCATTTTGGCTGTTTCACGCCTTTGTGGCGAGCTTATGGAGAGCTGCTTAAAACGACAGAAGCAGGGAACAGTCACATAAAACTGCGGGCCGAGCAGATGAATCACTCTCCCTGCTGGTAAAGAGAGAAGTCTGCAGAAAGCTCTGCAGCATCTCGAAGTCCGATGAATGATTAAAGTTTGGAGATTGGCCAGACAAAAAGAAAAATATGAACTTAAAGTCTTTTTTCTTTGGCTGCGAATCATATTTCTATTTTCTGCAGGCAGCAGGTATGGCACAAAGAGAAGCTGTCAGAGTGGTTCTCCAATATGAAAAGAAGCTATTTGTTAATCTCTCCTTGCACTGAATACTTCACTCTGGTCGAATAAATTCTCAGCCTCCACATGGAAATAATCAGCTGTCAGGGCCTCGCACACATTGTGTTTGCTCCTGAAATGCAACTGCCATTAGTCACACAGGGACAATTAAAAAAGCTGCCCCAGTCTGTCCTTTGTAAATCTGTCTGAATTGCCTTAATCCTTCACTATTAGACTGCAGAATAGTTGCTGGGACCATTCATGTCTATATAGACGGCAACTCCACTCCGCTCTGCTCCACGCTGCAGCCCAGCCGAGCTGTGTGGATTCAGTCTCAGAAAGCAGCAGCAGGGGGCCCGGGAGAGGAGGAAGGAGGGGGGGTCTGACTGTTTGTGATGCAGATCCCCTACTAGTGGAGGACCACCAGCAGTGTGGAGCACATACGTACAAACACACACACACTCATACAGTGTGTTAGTTTGTTGGTTTACCAGCCTGAGCCTGGCCTTGTAGTAGAAGTCATGTATTTGTGATGTTCCCCGCTGATGTGACGGAGGGAGGTTCAGGATTTGTCTGCAGACGTGTCAATCGGGATAAAGACGCTCACGACAGAGCTGAATTCATATTGGGAGTTCATGAGGGATTTGTATCAGGTCATAATGCTTTTTGGTACCTGACTCTTCTGACTGAAGTATACCAGGGTCTTAATAACTCATAGGTACATCGTGTTTTGTAAAAACTCCAGTAGATTGTTTCAGCTGGTAGACATAAACACGTGTTAAGGTTGTCATTTTGGGTGCAAATGCAGGAAATCAAACCTCACCTACTAGAAGTTGTAGTTTTTCCCACTGACAGGTTCTGTTAAGTTTAAGAGTCTGCCATCATTACAGAATAAATCCTTTCAGAGGTAGAGAGGTTGTCTTAACAGGAACCAGCTGTTCTATCGCTGCACCAGACTCCATTGAAAAAAAACTGTGATTTTACCATGCAGATCCTGAGAGTAACCGGTCTAACGCTGCCTTGATCTGGCAGATTTTGTGTTTCATTGCTTGACGGTGGTGTATTTTAAGGTCAGTTTGGATCACACTGAATATTTTTTAACACAACAAAAATTACAGTTTGAGGCAAGAACCATGTGGCGTTTCCAGCAGACTCGTTTCCATAGTCGATAAAAAACAGAAATTAAATTGTGTTTAGCCAACTTGTCTACAGATGAGAAAAGACTCAGAAAACAGTCTTGATTGAGCACAATATATTTAAATTTGTCAGCTGGTGAATGATGTAACTTGGTTTGCCGAGTGTGGCTTACGTTAGCAGCACTAGCACCTTCAGTCTTCAGTCCTCCCTGCAGCTTAACAATAACATACCCGAGCTTAAAGTAGTTACACATTGTTCTGGTTGATATGCCAGTTTAACCTAACATGAACTACCTACAACTTTATCACTGTTTTCTAGATCAAAATACTCCCAAACCACGCTGCACCTATGAGCCGCTATCTGTTCACTGTGCTTGTTTACATCCAGGTTGTAGGGCGGAGAGAGCAGGCCCAGTCTGTGGCTACAGCCCCAGCTAGTGGTGGGTGGGTGGCTGCGCTGCAGTTTGAGTGTAACATCTGACCAGTATCAAAGGCCAAAATCTGAACTGATTCGTAACTCTGGTGCCGACCAGTGAGGTGATTACGTTAAACCGTTTGGTCAACTTAACACACACATCCCTACAAGAAACTCAGTAAAGGCTGGAGGCTCTTTAGAAATGAAAGGTTGCTTCTGGTTTCAGAACAAAAACATCAAACTCTTAACATAGAGTATGTCTCAGTAGGATTCTACCTGAAAAGTTGTCAGACATTAAGAACACCATTCTGAAGCTGTAAGAGGTAAAAACAACTTCTAGTGGCTGTACGTTACCTTGTAAGTTTTGTTGTCATCTGACAAAAGTAGAAACTTGTGGAAAGTTTTTTTTTTATGTCAAACTGTTAACACGGACAATCTCCCTTCCAAACCGTTTGTCTGCTAACAAAGTGCAAACAGGAGAACAACAGCATGTGAAATTGGGCCAAAGCAGCTTAAAGTTGCGTACCAAAGCGAGTGACAGCGGGCCCGCGAATTGAGAGATAAAGCACGACATCCTGATTAAGGCAGGCGAGGTGCCACATCATTGTCAGCCGTTGTGTATTGGCCACAGGATTTGCCATTACTGTAATTGGTGATTTCTGTCTGATAGGCAGCGAGGGAGACGAGGCTTAAGACTAAGTGGGAGGGCCGGGGTGAGTTTGCTTTTCAGGGTGCTGTGCTTCTCCCGAACCCCGTCCCAATTACCCTGGGAACAATGACAGTCAGTGGCTTTTGCCTCTTTGTGTCAGACGTCCGGTATGTTTACTTAGCGTATCTGCAATCCACTTTGTCAGCAGTTAATTGGAGAGTGGTGATTTATTTTCATGCAAATGCAAAGACATGTTCACACAATGTAAAGCGCGATGCCTTCAGTCAGCTCGAGGTGACAAAATAACAAAAAATGGTGTTGGCAGTGTGGGGGACAAGTCTTCCCCTCCTGCAGAACGCCATGCATATGCTCTCAGTTAGTGACTTCATGCACCCGGCTGTCACATGCTGCACACTTACAGACTGAATTCATCTTCTGTTATCAACTGCGATTTAATTTCAGGCAAAAAAAGCCGAGGATGTTATCTACAATATGTCAGATTAGCAACTGAAATACACCCAGTCAATGCATTTAGTCACAGAGTCGAGCAAGAGAGATGAAATTTAATTTTGCATAGTAGACAAAATCAAATAACGTCATGATATTAATAAGTGATAATCTCTCTTCCTGCGCGCTGGAGGAGCGTTTTTACAAAACACACATAGGTCTCTGCAGGCCTCTCTGTTCAGATCTCATCCAGACATCCAGAGCCAAAGTATACTGGTCTTAACACATTGTGACATACTTTTTGGCAGCAGTTGACGGCGAGTCACCCGCGTGATAGGGAGATGATTTGGGAGGAATTTACAAATTTAATTAGCTGGGTCTCTAAGGATGCAAGCTCTTCCAACTTTCATTTAGATGTAATCTTTCTTCAGAGAATACATTACAGCACAGGGCTCACAGAAGAATAGCTCACGACATGCAGTAGACACTGACGGCTTAGTTCCAAAGAGCACAACAACACACAGCCAGTGTGGAAATACGGGGAAAAAAACGTGAATTAATTTGGGGTGTAACAGTGAACAACGTGCACATTTTGGAGTCTCAGTTTTCAGTACTTCTGAAAATAATTTTTCCTAAAAAAACGACACCTGCAGTGTTAACCTATATGGTATCAAAAAGTGTTATACATTTTAAGAATCTTATCGCAAACTGGAGGCACGTAATGTTTAAAGTGTCTAAAATGTTTTTCACCCTCAAAGGAAATCAATAAAATAATCTGTTGTCCCAAGAACAAGAGTCTTACTTCACTTCCAATTCTTCTTTAAAGGTAACCCTTTTTTTGTCAAAACTCTCTGAGATCAGGAAGTTGAAATAAGGTTAAACGGGTAATCGTGTTCTCTCAGTCAGACCGGCAGCACATTCTCTACTAACTCTTTGTTCCAGATGTCTGAGGGTGCAGCAGAATGAGCGGAGAGGACGGCTCGGCGAAGGAAATCAGCTGATTGAAAGGGACTGTGAGACTCTGCAGAAGCGCTTGGCCGCGTTACCTTGTCACAGCATCCCTCTCGCCTTCGCTAACTTCATCCAGCCCAGATGTGGAGCCCATCTGCTCTGCAGCCAAGACACCCGACGTCCTTTCAGATCCTCGGCTGCTGTAATCGTTGTGCTGCAGTTTTATACCAAATAATTAAAAGCAGCCTACCAGATGGCTGTCACACACTCCCTCTTGCTTTGATAACAAAAAGGTTTAAAGCAGAAGCACTACAGCTGAGGAGGCTAGCAGGTGTGCAGGACTAAACCGAGTTTGGTCAGGCCCTGAAAGAATTCGAGGGCGACAGCTTTCCGGGGTCAAAAGGTCGTGTGTAATTGCCAGAGGCCTGTTTGAGAGGAGGCAAATGGACTTTCTGAATTTCTCTCCCCCTTCCTTTCTCCAAAGCCAAAGTGGTCTGCCACAAACTCATTATGATTTCCAAGTGTGATGATCTGAATAAAAGGGGAGGGGGGGGTGAGGCGGGGGGTTGAAGACATAATTAGTTTTCCTCACTGCAGGAGACAGTATGCTGATGAGACAATGAAAGCCAAGCTGTCAATCTTCCACGATTCTTTCATCTTACAAAAGCACCAGTGAGTAATGCTCACGGACCCCAAAAAACTCCCCCCACACACCCTGAAACAGCAGTGCACGACTCGGTTACGCAACACAAACCTCTCTACAACCGAGAACCATTTCACCGACCACAGGAACGAAGCAAAACCAAACTGTTTACAACAGGATGCTTTCTAGAAATCACAATCCAGGTCATGTTGAGTCTGAGTGCTAAAAATTGATAAAAACAAGTTAAACTCCACCAACAGATCTGAAAGTAGGCAGAATCAGAAAATGGTACATAAACACACTGATTATGTTGGATATAGGTGGGGCCAAATGGGGTTCCCGAGCATGATCCTCCCACCCTACCCCACGGTTTCAACAATATACTGTATAAGCAATGAGCGCTTCAGCATCTTTTGTTCTCCCGCTCGACAGAGACTTCCTCCAAGTTCCAACATCACAGTCGAGCTTTGGCTTCATACTGAAAGTGCATCTTCCCTGGATCTTCCCTGAATTTGAAAAATTGGAACTTGCTGTTGAGAGCCACTACAATAGAATATTTAAAACACATTAATCTAATAGCATCTTATTTACAAAAAATTGACAACCTTAGTTGGTAATACACTTTCCACTGCAACACGTTTATGGACTCACAGCTTCATTTTGGGGCTTCTGCACCCTTAGACCCTCAGTCTATGATGGTATCTGGCTGCTAATAACTACTACACCTCTATACAAGTCCAATAGGCTTGATTAAGTGTTTTATAGACACTTTGGGGCAGTGGGACAAGCTACAAAATATTTAACATATTATCACCTCCTGAAATCACTCTGGCTAAGACATTAGCATCATTTTTAAGTGATGTGGCTACATGACAAATGGAGCGAGAATAATCACTTCCTTTGTCGTGGTTTCTACCGTCTCCTATTAAAAATATACGTTTTTTTAATCTGCTAATTGTTTCTGTTTTTTCCCTTAGCTTGTTGCTAACTTTGCTGTTTGTGCTCTCAGGTATAACTTGGTTTTATGAAATATGTGTTATAATAAATAAATTAAAATCCTTCTTAAGGAGACAGTCATTGTTTATAGGAGAGCTTGTTGTCTTATAAACCCAAACAACAAGTTAAGAGAGGCTGAAAACTCAAAGCTTCACCTGTTAGAATGCTAAAATGTTGTTAGCGAAGCTTTAAATTGAAGTATTTTCTTCAACTTGACAACAAATTATGAAAAGTGTGACGGTTTTTTACAGCAAAGATGCAGACTCAGACAGATGTTAGAGTTTTCCCGTGTGTGGTAGATGAAATGGTTTTCTCTCCAGTTAACATGCTAACACTCTGTGGGCTCCAAACAATCCCTGTGCACCAGCAGACAAAACACCATCGCCTACAGGAAACAACCATCAGAGTTTAGCTATTGACTGGGGTTTGCTGTGTGTGTGTGTGTGTGTGTGTGTGTGTGTGTGTGTGTGTGTGTGTGTGTTTTGTCCAGTAGGGGGAATTCTTTGCTATTGGGCACCTACGGCATCCAGCCCCGCTTGGCTTTTTTATTACCCTTGGAAGTCCTTTTAACTCCTTCGGCAGGAAATGAAACACTCGAATGGCTCTATTGCAAAGCGCTGGAGCCATTTGCAGCCAGGGCCGTGACATTCCCGAGCATGTGTTCCATATAAAGAGAGGCTCTGGGAGTCACAGGTGCATGCTGGCAGGGTGTGTGTGTGGTATGTGTGTGTGTGTGTGTGTGTGTGTGTGGGTGTGTGTGTGTGGGTGTGTGTGTGTGTGGGTGTGGGTGTGTGTGTGTGTTTGATTGAATGTATATGAGAGTGCAGAGGGAGTGCAGGAGAGTGAGCAGATAAAGCGAGAGAAGGAAAGAAAGTATTTTGGTGTTTACTGAGGCCTTACAGTAACCCGTGGGCAGTAAACGCAGAGCTGCTGCATTCCACAGCCCGAGCCAGCTGCCATCACCGACCGGCCAACGCTTGACAACACACAGGGCAACTTTAAATACGCAGCACCGAGTTCAATTTTCAGTCAGAGTGCAGGCATGTTGACCGACGAGGTTCTTTGGTTCATTGTTGGCTGCAGCACTGCGGCTAAAAAAGCTTTTTACATTCACCTGTTGATTGGTTTTCAGATTACTTCAGAAAAAAATGATGCAAAACGGTGAAAATGGTCGACGGCAAATCATCCAAAATATTCATTACAGTTATACAGGATATAGATGAGCTGCATAACAAACACAACTAAAACTACTCTCAGTATGATTAAAAACAAGCTGATTATATAAACTACAGATGTAAGAAGGTAAAATTAAACTCTTATGCTTCATTTGGCATCTTTAAATTTGTCAATGTGTGTGTGTGTGTGTGTGTGTGTGTGTGTGTGTGTGTGTGTGTGTGTACTAATCTTTAATTAATCAAACTGATTGTTTTAGGACAGACTTAAACATTTAAAGCCCTGTGTTAAATAATTGTGCGAATATTTTTTTTATTTATTACTATTAAAAATGTTTCATGTTTTTGTCCTTTATGAGTAACAGATTTCTAACGCTCGATTTGTCCCGGGATGAAATGTTCTCATGCCTAGCAGCGATTGATATAATATTCACCGTTTAACCAATTGTTTTTTAAACTCCTTTATTACAAATAGAATCATCTTTTCTTACAATTGATGATGGTTTAGAGGTATAAAACTTTCTCACGAGCATCTTAAAGGAATAATGAATGATCAGGTGTATCTCTCTGCTCCATCAGAGTCTTTGCTGTTCAACTTGAGAACACCGTGTGCTCCGAGGGCCTTCATTTCACTGCTAAATGTCTGTTTTTCTCATGGCTGCTCTTTAGCTCTCAGGTCACACTGTTATTTGTCCCACGCTTCATCTGCCGCCGCAGACTGACTACCTTAATTAGCCACACTCACCGAGAGACATTAATAAGTGTCCAACAAACCTGAGATGGAATATATTAGAGTTCCATTTTGGTCGACAGTGACATTTCTCATCAACTACCCCTCAGGTCTGTAATTTCACTGACTGAATGGTCTCTGCTCGTGATCTGTCACCCTGTGGTGGCAGCAGGCAGAGGAGTCAGACGCTCTTAATCTGCTCATGTTCTCTTACATGTTCGTGGAAATATGATCCCAACTCACACAGAAACATGTAGTTGACTAGTGCAAGGTCCTTTATAAATACTGAATAGTCTTATTGATATCTATTTTACGCATAGACTGTAATTATTAATGGACGATGCCTGAGTGACGCCCCCCATCTGTTACTGCAGGGGGGCTCCAGAGGCTCATCGGCAGCAGCCGCCATGCAGGAAACGCTCTTACCCTAACTTTCAGTCAGCCTATCGACAGGCTGAGAGCTGGAGGGGAGGCGGGTTTTAAGCCTCTTGACGAACCGTTACATCGCGCCCACCTGTCAATCATGTCAGCTACGCGCCTAACTATGGATAACAGGTATCGTTTTCAGAATCAAAACAGAGCTGTTTTAAAACAAATTCCCCTCCGTACAGTGTGTGGCAGTGATGACAATAACTAATCAGACCTATTTAGTTTTTTGTACCAGGCTGTAAACATGTTAATTTATGCTGTAAAAAGGCCTTTTTTGTCTGTTGTGTGTATGTGACATCTGGTGTTCCTGGAGTCAGCCTCAAGCGGACACTCGATGAACTGCAGGATTTTGCCATCCGCATTGGCTTCATTTTTCAAGACCGGAGCCGTCCATGTGTGTGCGAGTGACAGGAATGAACATAGAAACGGGGCGTCGGAGCGAAAACGTCACGTCTCATCACGCTGTGTCGCTTCAGGGCTGTTAGGACACTTAACTAGGACACTTGCTAGCTGCTTGCATCGCATGCTGTTAAGACCCACTGTAACCCTCTAATATACATGGATACAAAAAGCTCTTACAATATAATAACTTGCTTAAAGGAAAGGATGTATGAATTTATTTTTGCTTCCTTGACAGGACGGATTGGATGGACGAAGGATCCTCATAATCTGAGCCTTACTGACGCTGATACCTTTGTCACATTGAAGGCATTTAGCTGGTCATTTCATCCAGAGAGCCTAGCAGCAGATTTACAGCTATTTGTCTCACTTAAAGTCACTTCAACAGACTGCTGTGTGAGGTGAACTAGTCACCCGTCAATCGAACCACTCAGCCATCCTGTCGCCAACGTGTAAACACGCTGCAGAGTCTGGGCAAACATTTTAGCGTCAGAACTTCCTGCTTCATGCCTGCAGAGATATCCTTATTTGTTTGCAGAATATCTTCAAATACACACATACATTTATCCCATAAACACTGATAAGGGCAACAATGCTCGGAGGAAAGTTGTTCAGTTGCCAACCTCTGCAAAAAAAAAAGAGTTGTCAAAAGTCTGGGCTGATAAATGAGAGAGAAAGAAGAGACTCCAGGAAGGTGAGGGTCTGACCAAGCCTCTATGTGGAAAGTAAACAGCAGATTGGCTGCCAAAAAAAAAAGAAAAATGTTGCCTCAATCTCTTTCTGCTGGAGCGCAGAGGTCTGAATAATTAAAGGCATGGCTGTGTCTGCTGCCGGGGAACACAGCCTATAGGATGAAGCTGAATGTGAATCGGCGCTCTCTTTTTTAACTTCCACACATTCCCCCAAAGCTGAGCCTCAAACATCACAATGTTGCAACTTCTCACACAGACTTTCAGAATGAAATCATCTCTCTCCCGCTCTCTGCAAATGTTCCAAATTAATAACTGCATCCAAACACAAACAAGCCGAGCTGGAGACAGCCTTAACGTGGAAATAAACAAACATAAACCACAGAGAAAAAAAGCACAGGAAGAGGTTAAGGAAAACAGGAAATTAATAAAGAAATACTGGATGTTATCTAATATGAATTAATCTGGTTATTTGATGAGAATAATGGAGTGAAACTGCTTGTTCACGCTGCTCCCACACAGTCGACCAATCCAATGATTTAAAGAATGGTACTCAGTCAAGTCAATTCAGAAGCTTGATTCATCCGTTGTCTGAGTTATAGAAAATATGGACATAGTCTCAGTGACATCACCCTTTGGTTTCTGAAGAGGCGTGATGAAACCCAAAGATGGTGGTAGCCATATTGGAAATGCTAGCTCAACGTACAATTAATCTAAAAACGGGGGCGGGGCCTAACCCTCCTAGCAACATCTACATCATGCCCTACCTGTCCTTCAACTCAGCCAGGACCTAATTATGCAAACGTGTGCATAACATTTAGACGTAATGTAAAAAAAAAAAGCATGAGTTATAAAACAAATTCAGCCCCGTAGAGTTCTGACAAATGAAGAAGGAGCTAAAGAGACCAACATGGCTTTTTGACCAGGCTGTAAACATGTTTTATTTCTGCCGTGAAAATGGGAATTTTAAGCTAAGCCCTAATGGCGAGTCCTGAGCTTTTGCAGTCTCAAGAGGACACTTGAGGAACTGCAGTTTATTCTTCATTCTTTAACACAGGAGTTTGCCGCTTCCTTCCCCCTGTTGAGAAAGGTGGCCTCATGGGTAATGTATGACTGTGAGGTAGTTTGTTATGTGAAGTAAGTTTTTGTTTTGTGTTCGTTAAGAAAATGTTAGCTTATGTTAGCTTGTTAGCTTCAATACAGCTAGGAGCCAGGATACTGCTAACTGAATTAGCATAAAGAAGCCGGATGATGAAAGATGTTTCACTATGTTGTCAAACACTGACTGAATGATCCTACACTTTTAGAACCATCACTGTTGTTTATGTTGTCTAACTTCTTACACTGTAAAAACTCAAATCTAGGCTCTTGTTTTAATCTCATTTATTGTAAAAAAAAAAAAAAAAAAAAAAATCTCAGACTGATTTCTAGCCACATTCACGTGACGGCTACAATCAAAAATAGATATTCTATCTAAATTATTTAGTACATCCCATTTCAAGACACATGTTTGAAGAGATTATTTCTTATTAGAAGCAATTCAGGCCTTTTTGTTTGCGTTTTGTATCATGAATTAAGTGTTGATCTGCACTTTTCAGGTGAATGTGGCTTGAAATAAGTGTGATGAGAGATTTTAAATAGAAAAATGACAAATATACTTGCTTTTAATTGAGTTTTTTTTTTTACAGTGTATTGAAGTTTCCCAACCATTAAACCCACTTTTAAAAAAAGGATATTTCTGTGTGCATGAGTGTGATCCTTACTTTAAGGACATTGTTTTCTGATATCTTGGTTTTTATTTGGTCCACAAGCACACGCTGCCTGCCTTTTGTGTCTTATTCTCTAGAATATGTAGCTGCATGTTCCAGTTTGCAGCACAGAGCTTCTGCAGATCGACATCTCTGTGATCCAGAGAATTATCCTAAGGGCAAGATATAGTCTTCAAAAAGGGAACAGACTGAGAGAGCAGGACAGGCAGCAGATGTCCTCAAACGTGCACACAGACAGACAGAGAGAGAGAGAGGACTCGTTCAAATGAGTTAGAAGTGAATATTTTGTTCATATTTCTCGTTTAGGATATTTTTCGATCAATATTTGGAGTGCATTTGTTCCAAAATTGTTATTTATTTTCTAAATTGCACAATTTTAATAATTTTAACAGTTATTTTGGTTAATTGATTCATATGTTAAGTTGTCTGTAGGGACTTGGGTTGGGAACTGGAGGGTTGGCGGTTCGTGATGACCCTACTGGTTTCTTGTTTTGCTGGTTGGCTGTTTTGTGTTTCAGGTAACAGTGGGTGTGGCTGTGTCATCCTGGATGGAAAACATCCATAAGAGCAGGCCCCACTTCCTCATTGGGGAAGACAGGGAGAAAGAGATGGAGAGAGGCTGCTCCCAAATGCTCCTCATTTTCTTTGTAAATTTACGTATTTTCTTACCTGTAAATAAATGTGACTTTTTTGGGAGAGTAAATCCTTGACTACTCCACTTATTTGTCCCTGGTTTTGAGCCGGTTCCAGGTTCCAGTCCCTGTGCGGACCAAGTCTGGAAATTGGTATGGTAGCTGGAGAGGTGACAGTTCACTTCCTGAGCACTGCCGAGGGACCCTTGAGCAAGGCATCCCCCCCCCCCACACATACACACACACCCGTCTGTGTGCATTTCAGCCTATGTGTGTGTAACATGTTCAACAACAGTGTAAAAATTGAATTTCCCCTCGCGGGATCAATAAATCAAACCTCTATACTGTACATGATATTGTGCACTATGAGCAATCTAGCCACAGAGGAAAATGAAATATCTGGCCATGCTACACTACAGTACAGTAGTTGTCAGCAGGGATCCTTCATTGTTGATTTAAGTCTATTCATGCAATCTGTAGATAAGATGAAACTGTAGACGCTGAACATCAACATAAACATATCTGCATCTGTCACCAGCTCTTCTAACCCGGCTGGTTGGGGCATATCCTGTACTGCAGCCCTGCATGGACGTGTCTCTCTGTGTCCTTTCCAACGCACTGAAACAGCTCGTTGCTCCGACAGGCTTCCTGCACCGAGAGAAAAGAGCCGTCCAACGGCTGCGATAGGGACCGAGTGAAGGGGAAAGAGGCGACGCCAGCCTCTATGAGGGAGGGCTCGCTCAAGCACGGCGGATTCGGGGGTGGGGGGGGGGGATTTAGGGAGCTCGTCTGCCAGCAATAAAAGGCTGAAACAGGATACTTGGTGAGATTAATTACCTAGATAGGCCACGATAATGCCATTTAAATGGGAAAGTAATTAAAGTGCACCTTCCATGAAAATTATTCATTGCTGACGGATTGGGTGACAGACAAATCAGGAGGCATTTACAGAAAAGCTACAGGTTAAGTGCTCCGAGCGGCTGCACTGAGACCACCACAGTTTTATTGCAGCTGTTGAATCTTACTGCTTTGCCCAGCTCTCATCAAATTACTGAGAGCATGTGGAGCGGCGAGGGGAGGGGGGGGATGGAGGGGGCTGTGGTGGTGAAAAGAAAGGGCTCCCAGGTAACGTAAAACCGGGGACAAATGCTACAAAGGAGGATCCGCTTAACTAGAAAATTACACTGGCTGGCACTGGTCATTGGGGAGCGCTCAGAATCAATCAATCCTTCTGTTTAAGGCCACCATGGCAGATTAGAACACAGAAAGGGATAAATCAATGGCCTCATTGTTCCCCAAGTGTTACTTTCACAAATGCACTCAACAATATCCATTTAGTGATGATACAGTGTCAATAAAGTGGTGGTATGGATTACGACGGAGGAGCTGGGGTATCAATTTTCACACGTAAACATCTAAAAACGCGAATGATCTTTGAGGTAAACAACCATCCCATCATGCAACAGACTGTGCCATCCTCCAAGACACCGAGAGGAGCGGACTCTCCGACTGAGGCAGCCAAACAAAACTGAAATATTTGCTTCTCACGCAACGCAAAGGCACAGAGGCTTTCAGATCAAAGTAAAATACTTAACTCACATTCTTGTGTGCCTCAAAGCCTTTTTTCCTTCTCCCCCCTCTTGCATTGAGAGATTGTACTAAAGGGAATAGCCCGTTGTTCTCTTTGAATGTTTAAGTAGGCTGAGGGGGACTTTAACATCATCCAACATTCACACAGCGTCGCACAACAAATGAAGAAGAAGAAGAACGGCTAAAAATAAACACAAAAGATAACTGTTGGCTGTTTGTTTTTCTTTATTCCCTGATGTAATGTGAGAATTTAATCTTACACACAACCCCAGTCAAAGCTGAATATTATGACTCTATTTGATCATTGACGTTTTTAACATTCAAAGACAAACTCGTCTTAAGCTCCTTTTAGACATTAAACTTTTACACACAGAGAGTCACGTTCACAAGAAACACGAGGAACAATGGGGATATTTACTGAGGCTGAGTTCTGCATTCGCTGAGTTTATAAATGGAGTGATTGTTTCAATAGTTAATACCTTCAAATCCAAACTGATATAAATGGTGAATGGACTTGAGCTTGTAAAGTTCTTTTCTACCGCAAACCGTTTTCACACCGCAGGTCACAACTACACATTCACACACTGATGGTAGAGGCTGCTGTGTACAGTGACCATCAGAAGTAACTAATCCCATTCATACACTTTCACATGCCGCTGGCGGCACAGCAACTTGGGGTTAAGTGTCTTGCCAAGGACACATCAGACATGTAGCTGCAGGAGCTGGGAATCGAACCCCAAAGCTTCCGGTTGGGAGACGACCACCTGGGGCACTGGTGGCACAGTGGTTAGCACGCGCCCCATGTATGGATGCTGTAGTCTTCCAAGCGGGCGACCCAGGTTCAAATCCAGCCTGTGGCTCCATATCATTCCCCACTCTCTCTCTCCCTGATTTCCGACTCTATCCACTGTCCTATTCCTCCAATAAAGGCACAAAAAGCCAAAAAAAAATCTTTAAAAAAAAGGGAGACGACCACCTGTACCACTAAGCTACAGCCTGTGAGGGATCAGAAAACTTTCCACTAGGGTTACCAAACGATTAATTCTTTAAAATTGTAATTAATCGCTGAAATTCAATAGTTAATCGCAATGAATCACATTTATAATCACATTTAAAATTCCATTATTTTGCATTTGAAAACGTTTTTGTCATGCTTTCATTTTGTATTGTTGTACTTTCTTGAGCTAAAGGTACTTTGCTTCCTGTTTGGATACAAATCTGCTTTTATTTTGAAAGAAAGATAAGGACCTTGTGGTAGACAGAAGTTTACAATATTATGTATTCATGGAAAAAAAATTAAAGTTAAATATTTCACGTATTCCACGTTTGTTTATGGCTTTGAACGAAAATGTATTATTTGAAATGATGTCTCTAGCTCATCAGATGTTGTTGAATAAAGACTATGACCTTGTAAGCATTCTGAGGCAACTCTAGTCAGACTCTCATCACAGCCTAAATAATGCATCTGGCTGAGTCCCCCCCCCCCCCCCCATGTTTCCCTGTCTTCTGCTCTGACTCACCCACAGAGCTCAGCTCGACTTTTGTAAAAGTTGCTATCTGAGTGTAACATGCTTTGTGCTGCTGGCTAACACAAGCAGTCAACATTCAAATCAATTTCCACCGGCTCTTCCTTTCACTCATTATACTTCTTACATGCTGATCGCACCTAAACCCCATTTCGATGGTTGGAGCAGAATGTGTATTCGGGCACAAACTCTACACACACGCTTGCACACACAGGTCCCGTTGCCTTTCCCATAACTAATTTTAAATCCTATTTCCGTGCCCTTCTCCACAGTGTGTTTTTCTTTTCTGACTCAGATATGTGAACAGCGGCTTGAATAAATATTAATGGTTATTCTATGAGCAGTGGCCACTCACAAGTGTGCTGGAAGAACAAAAGGCCTTGTTTACAAGTGCGCTTGAGGAAAGCGAAGGCACAGAGAGCCTCCGAGGGCGTCTCTGTGCCACTATTGACTCACAATGGAGTGCTGATTGAAACACACTCTTAACTTCCAGCGTGTGACGATGGCGAAGACGGCAGAAAATCCGGAACATGATGGATTTCTATTCAGATGTTGTGAAGGTGAAGACGAAAGCCGTAGAAATCAAGCTCATGAACTAGCTGCCTCTACTTAAACTACTTTAAGACAGAGCTGAGAGGTAATTAAGTTTCTGGGAACAATAAGCACTCAGCACCTTGTGTAGCTCCAGCCTCCATCCAGACATTTCCTTTGGTGTAATTAGGGGAGGTGTGAATTCCTCATCAGATGGATCACCATCTGCATTCACACACTACGTGTTCATTCCCCCAGCCCCCTGCTACGAGCCCACGTTCATGCTAAGTATCATGAAGGAGATGGTGGATGAGGAGGGATGGAGGAGAGCCTCTTTTTTTCAAAATGTCTTTCAGTGCTACAGGCTCCAGCACCTCGCCACATAAAAGGTTAATCAATTCTGAATGATGAGCCATAAAAGCTTTAATAATGCAGTCATTCTCTAATGAGTGGTCCTGCATGCTTGCTCAGGAACGGCCGATTGTTTTAGGAAGCTCCGATGGTCCAATTACAAAGCGCTCAAGCATTCCCTAACTGCCCGGAGAGCTCTGGACACTGCGAGGGTCCAGTGAGCAGGACAATGAGCCCTGCAGCATGCAGCTAATGTCTGCTCCACATGGGAAACAAAAGAGACCCATCACATGGCCATCCAATCAACCCTAATGCCGATTATTGACTCAAACGACAGAAGAAGCCTGGAGCGGTTTCTAATGTAGCTCAACCATGTTGGTCAGCAGCTCTGCTTTTCAACAGAAGTTCAACCTTAAAAACAGAGCCAACATCAGAGTTGATAGACGGATTAGCTAATGCCCTGTTTAGCCATGGATTGGAAATGGAAAACCTTTTGTTGCGTTTTGGTGTTTGTATACCCTTCACGGCAACGGAAAATTGGTCACAGGGTGAAAACTGTCAAAATGCTGTTCCTCTGAAAGACACTTAAATCAACATAGATTTTGTCAAACCCTTACAGATATCTCTTCATAGAGATCAAGACAAAGGTTATTTCACAACAAGGGGATTGTAGCAGACACAAAACCTGGGAGAAGGCTCCTCTCACACTTTATCCAACGAGGATTTCCCATAGAATGTAAATATTAAAGGACGAAGCCTGAGTGACGTCACCCATCTGTTACTACAGGGGGCTTAGGAGTCCCATCAATGGTGGTCCCCATGCTGGAAATGCTGTCTCAGCCTAACTTTCAGTCAACATAGCGACAGGCTGAGATCTGAATCTGAGGCGGGTTTTAAGCCTCCTGTCAATCCACCCTGTTACAGCCTGTCAATCAGGTCAGCTACGCACCTTATTGTGAATAACACTTATCCTTCATGAAATCAAAACGGATGAGTCATCAATAAATGTACCCCTGTACAGTGTGTGCAGACTGAGACATGAGCTGATCAGACCTATTCCTTTTTTTGAACCAGGCTGTAAACATGTTAATGTCTGCTGTAAAAACTGGCTTCTTTGAATGGGTGTGCATGTGATTTTGAAGTCAAAATATCCACAAAAAAAACCTCCCGAAGTTTATTGGTTAACTTTGATTTAGAATAAAGTATTTTTCTAAATGTATTTAAGGTGTTTCTGTTAATAAACCTTAAAGTCATATCTGTAGAGGAAATGATAAATGAGGTTTTCTTTGACAGAAATCTTCCATGCATCGTCCTAGTCTAATATAATAAGAAGAGATTCATCGGGGAATAGATCAACCTTTATCCAAACAATGGCTCTTTTATCAAGACTCTTATATAACTCACATATGCCATGCGTGAAACAACTATAATAAACCTGTGCGTCTTTTCTTCTGCACATTTGATGTATTCTTTTCACTGCCGTCTTCTGTAATTCCAGCCTTCATTTTGAGGTATTATCATGTCCCAGCCGCGGCACATGAACAGATGGAGCGGGTCACCCTGCACTGAGGAGCGGCTAACCCTGAAGGAATTTGATTAGTCTGGGTTTCAAAGTGGGGTTTGGTATTGCATCATGGTCGAAATTGCGCTTCAGAGATAAGTCCAACCCACCACCATGAAGGACTCTGGGAGATCAAGGCGTCTTTGTCATTTTAAAATGAGAAGGAGCTAATTTTTGTAACTATTGGATATCAAACTGAACAAACAAAATGATTACAAACCTGACCTTCTCTGGCCAATTACACTGATTACAGTGTTATAGCGCTTTAATGGTGGCCACTCACTCAAAATAATAAACGTGACACCGTCTTGGCCAAGCACGCCCCTCTTTTCACGTTAGCTTAATGGCTGAATACTCCACCCAGGGTTAACTGAGTAATCGTCTGTTGTCAGCATGCCACGTGTAATTATGACTGAGTCAGAAAGGGCATGTGTTAATTGTTCTTTTCTGGCTTTTTTCCTGCAGGTCGTCCTCTTCCCAGCATCCGTGTGTCCTTGGCCAGGCAACCCCTCGGCACATTCCAGCGCGTGTCTCTGTCACGAACGGAGCGGCACGAAATACATCATCCCCGAAACACTACATCCCACACACATCCCTTCAACTCAACGCCTCTTCTCCCCCCTCGCAGATACAAACAAAGATAATGACTGTGTAATAGACTGGTTTTGGTGGCAAACTTCAGACTCCAGAGACGCATGCTTTGATGAGAAAAATGGCAGGTGAGCAGATTTATTTAACGTTTAAGATAAGGGTTATATATCCCGCTAAAACTACAGTGCTCTCTTTGCACTTTCCTTCTTTTTAATCACCACAGTCAGAACAGTCGCTCGGGCCAACTGTGTTTCATGGATGCTCAAGCATGAAAGAGGGAATCTTGTTGGGTGGATCCATAGAAATAATGAATAAAAACGGCTTTAGAGTTTGTCACTGTAATACAGCATTTTAATTATGTTAGATTCCCCTGAGAGCGAGCTGCACACACAGGCGTTGCTCTTTAGGTACCGCTGGGAGTCTGCACCATTGCTAAGCTAATAATGTTTGCCAACTGCAGTGCTATACACATTAAATTAATCTGGATATATTATGGATCATATCAGATTGTGGTCATTAATGCTAATGGGGAATCATTACTGAGAGCTTTCAAAAATTAAACTGTCAGTCGTCATGTTATTAAGCTCTCAGCAGGAGTAAAGTGTGAGCTGTGCACAGACTGGTGTGAGCCAAACATTTTGCAACACAAGCTTAAAGGATCAACACTGTGGCCGTTCACTTTCTGTTTGAAGATCAATACAAAACCCATGACTGTGTGTTAAGTATAAGACTGAGGTCAGGACCTTTGTCCAACGTAGGGACATTTTTTACAACCAAGACGCTTAAACAAAGACTCTCACAGTGGTAGCTCGTCAAAAACGCTGACATCCGTTCGCCATGTCAAACTCAAAGTGTAATCAATGATGAATAGCTCTGTTTCCACCACATAACTTTTTGGAGGAGGAGCCTTCACCCCAAAGAAAACCAACAATATGAATACACTGCTTCTTGTTCTTACCTGCTTGTCCGGTGGCGATGCTAACTGCTGCAAACAGCCTCTGCGTGCGGCTCAAGTCTGACACCCCGTTGACGGCCTCCACCTCGAAAGTGTAGTTAGCGTGGGCGAGCAGGTCCACGATGGTCACATAAGTGTCCACTAATCCTGACTGAGCGGGGGAGTATCCCACATTAGGCCCACATGGAACACACTCCTCGGGTTCCCAGCTGCAACGCCGGCAGATAACCCTGTATGTGACGTCGTTACGGCCGCCGGTGTCGGCCGGCGGGCTCCACTCCAGGCTGACGGTGGTCTGGTTGATGTTGTAGACCAGGTTCTGTGGCGCTGAGGGAGGTCCTGTCAGAGGTGGACACAGAGGAAGCCTGAATTAAATAACTGGGTGCTAAGGAAAGTGACAGCCAAGAATGTGCATTGACTGGATCTGTGCTTTCACTGTTCTCTGAGAGAGAGAGAGAGAGAGAGAGAGAGAGAGAGAGAGAGAGAGAGAGAGAGAGAGAGAGAGAGAGAGAGAGAGAGAGAGAGAGAAAAAAAACAGTATTGGACACGCCAGCTCCAGCCCTGGAGCCAAAGTCTCACACTCAATTATAATAAGACTCAGATCGAGAGAAAAAAAGGAGCACAGGTACACTGAGAGGAAGTGAGCTCTGGCAGGCAGCAAGGTCAGTGTTAGAGGGCTGGGAAATCAAAGAGTGCAGCCCAGAGTTTCAAAGGGAAAATCATTTCACAGTCAGAGTTCATGCAGCACTGTTTTTATGTCTTACTTTTTAACACAACAGCACACCCACCCAAACCAACGTCCTTTTATTTCCCCCCTTAATCTATCCGTCAGCGTCCTGCACGCTGCAAAGACCTCAGAATGAAATGTAGATGTTAAGTAAGTACTGTTTCTGATTAAAGTCTGACCTCAATATGTTCACATCCATTAGCACTTTAGAACAAACAACAGAAAATTGTTACCTACAAGGATGAGTTAATACATTTACAACAAATTATCTACTTTTTTTGTGGTGTTGGGGGGGTAGAAGGGGGGGTTATTTATGCCTTTCAGGGTTACGCCTTCCTTCAGAGACAGAACAGTGGATAGAGTTAGAAACCATGGAGAGAGAGAAAGAGAGAGAGAGAGAGAGAGAGAGGGGAGTGACATGTGGGAAAGGAGCCACAGGTCGGATTCAAACCGGGCCGCCCGCTCCCGAGGACAAATTTGCAATTCATCACTTCTCAGTGGGTCCTATAGTTTATCTTCATGTTGTTATAGGATATAAAATGACACAATACTCTGTACTTTTAAGAATAGGTTTAAAACTTTCCTATGGTATGGACCAGCTCCTAACTATGCTGCTATAGGCTTAGACTACCAGGGGAACTGGCACCTTGATCTCTCCCTCTCTCTCTCTCTCTCTCTCTCTCTCTCTCTCTCTCTCTCTCTCTGTGCATTCACATCATATTACTGCATGTCACTATCTGTAAATATTCAGTAACTAGCCACACATTTTCCTGGGAGCTCCTGAGCTCTCTTGTCTCAAAGGCCTGCTGCTAACTTTTTGTGCACTTTAGACCGTGTGCAGGAGTTGGTCTGTTGCTCTGATGTGGAACCACAATCTGTAAGCAGCTAGTGTTTCTGTCGGTGAATCTGATGCCTTTAAAGACACATTCGTAAAAAAAATAAAAAACAAAAAATGCATCTTGATACTTAAGACTACAAAAATCTGTACAAATCTGTGGGCATCCTTTCTGTGCTTGTTTGAGAAATGCAGAACAATTTGAGCCCGTCACTGGCGAACACAACAGCTTGTATTTGACATAAATAAAATGTACTGCAATTACAGCCCATTATGGAAAGATTGTGATCCTGCAGGCTGGAGAAATATACAGAGGCAGTTCTATAATTTAATGTACGCATTATTCAATTTGATGCCTAAATATTTGAAAGTAGAGCCAAGGTTCACAAAAACTGGAATCTCCCCTTTAAGGCAGCCTCATGTTTTAAATCTGAAAACAACCTGATGCTTTTTTACAGTGTACTCATGCATGCAGAAATAGCTGATGATTCATCCAGATGGACCGAGGGCTTTTGTTTACATAGCGATTGTTAACAGCATAAAATCTGCAGCTGTTATGGAAATGATTGAGACATGGTTACACGGTCGGACAAAATGCTTAGCCGGCAATCAAGACAGCTACAGACGGAGAAAGCGACACTCTGCAAGTCGTCCTGATCTCTGGAGATATACAAGCATCCCAGCTGGAGACCGCGGCTTCACTGGGCTTCCTCAGGAAGGTATATCATACAGACAGCAGGACACTTAAAGTTAATGCTTCCAAAAAAAAGTCTGACTCACTCAGAATTTATGGACTAGATTTAAACCTGGATTATCACCGATCTGTAACTGCCATAAACAATTTCAAATGACATACAATAACATGGAGCTCCACGGCATCAGAGGCGCACAGCACCACAAATAATGTGCCTGTAAAATGTTCTTATAATGGCAAAGAGATTATCTCATCTCATAAAACAATGAATAACAAATTGCTGCTTTCATCTTTCAAATTCCAGACTGTTGGTTTTTACGGTCCAGATGTTGGAATAAATAAATTCCCCACATCGCTGTAAAGATTATAGGACCACCGAACATCTCCACTGAGTTCTGTGGGAGCTTTTTAAACTGTTCTGTTTCCATAGGAAATGTTTTCAGAGGTAATCTTGGGGAGGAACCTTTCACATCATTAAATCTGTTGCAACAAAAACAGGTCATGCATATGCAAAGTGGCAAAACAGCTATGACAATATCCAGGCTCATTAACACAGCACTTAGTTGTTGTTTTTTTTGCCTGTTCCTCCCTTTACAAGTGAGGGCTCGTCAGGATGAAACATCCATATTCATGATTATCGAGGGAGATAAGAGACAGACTGTGGACGGGAAGATGAAAGAGCCACCTGTGGCAGGTGAAGTGGAGACGAGTGACTGCTGATAGCGCCACTCGACTGTGCAGCCTTGGCACTGACACTCGACCCTCGCTCTCAATCTTCCTCTTGGACAAGGAGAAGGTGTGCACGCCCACGCACACACCTCACACCCTCCTGCCCCAACCTCAGGTTTTTTTTCCCCTTCCAGCATGTTCATGGCCACAGTTAGCGATACTGATAACATCTCATTTTGCTCGTGCCACTCTCAGTTTGGTCTCAGGTGCCGCACTTCAAAGCGGTGATTTCTCAAACAAAGGGAAATGAGATTAGACTGACTCGGGATCAGTGTGACCTTTGATTTCGGCCTTGCTTTCTGTTGCATGCTACCCTGCAATCGCTGCCCTTCTTCCTCCAGAGACCTCGGCATGCTTCACACGAAGTGCATGTCGGATCGCATAACGTCGACTCTCTGAAACTCACTTTCCTGCTGCAAGACTGGAGCCGAGTCTGACGAGTTTTCTAACTTTTCCTCACAGACAATCCAATGTGAAAAGAGAGATGTAGAATAGAAAAGGGTTTATACATCCTCTTTTAAGCTCTTTGTATCATTTGTAATGCTTCAAATGTAAACTGCCATGCAGACAATAACATGAAAAGACCCTTACTTACTTTTAAATATGTTATTGTTGTAATTTGTATAGGGTCCAATTATCCAAAATATAATCTTTGTCACTTCTGAATAAAAGTCCACTTGGGTCAAAAATGTCAATTTATTCTCTTATAAGTTAACAAGTTACATCACTAATGTTCATGAGTACTTATTTAAAGCAACAATACGTAACTTTTGCATCTTAAAATAGAAGCTTCAAATTCTATACAGCTGTTCTTTCAACAAGGACAATAGTCTGCATGCCATGTCCACAGAGCGCCTGGTCGCTTGTTTACTGCAGTATATAACTTTTCCAGCAGGCCGCAGATCTCTCACGAGAAGGGGTTTATGGCACTAGTTCACACACCAACCTACAGCTAAAAAGAAGCCAGTTAGCCCGTCTCTGTACTGTTTGATACAACTGCAAAGAGACAGAAGAGGACGATGATGCATGTAGCTAAGTTTGAGAAAAATAGAGAGTGACTAGCTTGACCATTGAGCCCTGTGTCTAAAATCTAGAGGGTTATCTGGATTGTCATATTGTTTATGCATATGTTGACGAGGCTGCCAAGAGGTTAGCAGAGAGAGAGAGAGAGAGAGTTTGACCATGAATGCTTTTGAGGAGAGACTTTCTAAAGTGAACAATATGACACATCAAGACCAAAAAGACACAAAAGACAGAGTTTGTGGAAAGCTTGGGGCAAAACGTTCCAGAGACTTTTGCCAAGCTTTCAAGTGTGGCCACTTCTAACAGGTACACACACACTTCATTTTCGACACAGGACCAGGACACATAATATGACCCAGATTGTTTGAGGCAGTCTGAATCGCTCTACCTTTTCTTCTCCTCCTGCCTCGGCGTCACTTTGTGTCTCAGAATATGCTCGGGCTGGACTCGGGAATATGAAACTCGTCACCTGCAGCACAGATCTGCACCACATCCTGAGCCCTCTACTGTCTGTCTGCTCATCTTTATAGCTCAAGGGCTGTCGCTCTACCTCTTCTCTCTTTTACTCTTTTTTTCTGTCTCTCACTCCCCCACTCTGTCTTATCTCTTCCTGTTCTCTCCTCTCACCCCTCCTCCCAGTCAAGTTTCATTTCACGGATTAGCCTGCCAGAGCCCCCACAGCCTGAAATGTCTCAATCAACTCGCTAGCTTCCCTCCGCTGCTGCTACTGTGAAAAAGCATGGCTGAGCATGTGTATCTGATTGTTGTGCATAAACATGGAAAATGTGCATGCACAGTTTCCTGCTACATCATTTGCATCCTAACATGAAGCAGATTTCAGAGCAGAAACTGTGATTTTGTGACATAAATATAGAACTCTAATGTGTGAAAGTGGTGAAAAACAGCCTTCAATGCACAGATGTATTCAATAATTGACCGAACAGAAAATAGCCCAGCATCTGATTTTTTAGGTCATGTTCTAAAGCTCGTCTCTACTCCGTGCATGGCTGTGAGACCTGAGTAAATCCGAGCTTAGGAGAGAAGAATCCGGCGCTTATCGGCCTTGAGAGGTGCTCGGGGCTGCCTTAAACCTCCACAGCCTATTAGCTGACTGGGCTCTAATTGGGGAGCTGTGGGGAGAGGGGCGGCAGGGGTGAGTGGTATTCAAATCACCCATGAGGTAATCCTCACTCTACAAATGTGTGTTATGACCCCGTGACCCAGCTTCTAATGATGTGGCTGCAGCAAAAAACCTGTGAGGGAAGCCATGCAGAAGAAGAGGAGAGCTCGGGGAAGAGATTTCTGTAATCAGGCTGTTTTTTTTTATTTTAGCAGTCCTGGGATTCCTGAATCTATCTGTGAGCGAACTGGTTGCAATTCATATTTGCATGACTCTTGTATTTAAAAAGTGGACGCAGGTAACATGCAGCATTTTCATTGAGTTTACATGTGCATGACCAGGACAGAGACGGAGCTGCTTGATTTCTTTTTAGAGTAATTTCCAATAATTTGATCCAAGTAACTTTAAGTACATTTTAAGCTTAGCCATGCAGATATTGGGGCAGAAGCTGCAGAGCCAGAGAGAGTTAGGGTTTGTTCAGTTGAAAGGATGTAGAGGATTCATAGCATGACCAGCTCTCACATTGCTGGGTGCATGCACAAAGTTTGCAAAAGACAGGAAGGGTATATTAGCAGCGTTGTCACTACCTGGAGCTCGCCTAAACGGAGCCTTGGTCTGTTGAAGGTGGCGATGTTGTTTTAGTTGTGGTGTCAAACATGGCCCATAAGGTGGGTTCCATCAGAAGGGGGCTTCGCTGAGCACTTATCCTTTGATTAGGGTACAAGTATTGTGTGTGTGTAAGATTGCAGATTGACTGAATTATAAACCTTGAGTAACCACACAGAAGTCACAGACCCATCAGGGGGAAGTGTTGGTATTTGTAACATTCGGCCATTAAATCAGGATGTAACTGCTGCAGCACAGTCCTTTTGGGGGAAATACCCCCCAAAACAAGTGAATCAAAGTACCAACACTTCCTGTTTTTACCCCTCACAGGCTGAGTTTGTTGTTCTCAGTGTCTGACAACATCACAGAAAGGGTCCCTACTGAGACAGACATTTTCTTTGAAGAGTAAGATGCTGTTTTGTTTTTTACACAAGAAACAGAAGCAGACATAACATCTTTCTCTTCAATGCTACCAAACTCCATAGCAAATGATAAACCTCAAAGTGAACAGAAGTTTCTGGTCTATCGTTGTCTTGACCGGTTCGTCAGTTAAGATGATATAAGGTAAGATGTACTCTTTTGTCCCCAAAGGGAAACTCTGCAGTTACAAGAGAATAAAATAAATCAATAGAGAGCATACAAAACATATAACAACATTACCACATATACATAACAACACCTTCCTGCAGTGGTGACATACTGCACAGCCCCATGGCACATCCTACATTAGCTGTTATCCATCCATCTATTATCTATACCGCTTTTCCCAATTTGGAGTTGCGGGGGCTGGAGCCGATCTCAGCTGTCATTGGGCGAGAGGCGGGAACACCCTGGACTGGTCGCCAGTCAATCACAGGGCTGACATATAGAAACAGACAACCAGTCACACACATTCAAACCTATGGGAAATGTAGAGTCACCTACTAACCTAACGAGCATGTCTTTGGACTGTGGGAGGAAGCCAGAGTACCCGGAGAGAACCCACACATGCACGGGGAGAACATGCAAACTCCACACAGAGAGGCTCCGGTCCGATTCGAACCAGGAACCTCCTCGCTGTGAGGCAACAGCCCTACATGACCTGTTATTAATGGACATTGGCACAGATAATAGCGGTTCAGCCTGGTCTGAGGGACTGTCTGTTATTGTTTGTTGTAGAAAAATTGTCTTGGATTTCACCTAACCCTTTAAAACACACGTACAGAAAGAACCTAATGAATCGGAATTACAAGTATTAAAAACCTCCCTTCTTAGAGAGCAGAACATAAACTTGCTTTAACAAGTCTGAGGTAAGAAAGGTGTGTCACAAATTTAGACAGGTTTGAACTACGGCAAGACTTTAAAACTAAAACTGAATGCTTCTGAAAACAGGACTCTGTCGCTTCAAACTTGAAGTCCTGCCGAAGTGAATTTAGTCCTGAGCTTCTTGTGACAGTAGAAAAAGAAGATATACTGTAATATGTTCAGATATTGATCTGAAACCTGGTAGCAACACTCGCCTCTGCAGTCTGCAGGCCTTTCACACAGTCCCCTAGCAACTGGAGGCAGGACAGACCCTCTGATGGATGTCAACTTGTTGAGATGGCACATTTTTAAAGGGAGGGGGAGGGGGTGCAACGGGGGCTGGGAGGAGGAGACGACTGCACACAACTGCCCTTTTCAGCCCCTTGCCTGCACCCGCACCGCTCACAGCTGTTGCGTGATTGATGCCCACTCCCTAACTTGTCAGCAGCTCCTCTCCGTGCAGCCTCGTCTGCGGAGACAAATTCCTTCCCATAGCAGTCCATATATATCTCATTTTGTTCACAACTTTGCATATGAATGGACAAACATTCGACAAACAAAAGCATTTATTCCATCCTCTTCCACCCCCTCTCAACACTTACAATGTATTTTAAGCTATGTGTTGTTTTTGGTACTTCTTCCCTCATCTTTATTCAGCGTGGATTTGTTTTTTTTATGTCCCCACATTACATCTTCATCTCATTTCCCCTCAAATCCTCATAGACACATTCTTAATCTCTGTGTGCCAGAGATCCATCTCACTGTTTTGTTAAGGCCTACGATATGGTCGCTTTACAAACCCCTATTTAAAAAAATCTGTCAATCAAGCTATTTGCTCAGGCAGTGCAAATTCATTTTCAATTACTATTCACTCCTGGTCCGGATAAGGCCTGAAAAAAGGAAATCACAGTGACTACTGGTCACAGCGACTTAATCCGGCGATGAATGGGGAAATGCACGTACAGAGCGGCGTGCAGAAATTGTGTCGGGTGAATGAGGAGGACGAAGCTTTTCATACGAGTTAAAAATACATATTTACATATAATGGTATGGGGTCATCAAGTGTAGACTCCGAGTTAATGAAAATGAATAATGGAAAGTGTGCATTAGGCAACTTCAGTAATTACTGTGCTACTTGGCCAAGGTGATTACCCCGAAGGGAACGGCCAGAGGACAAAGAAGTGGGAACTTTCTCCTGCCCTTGATCAGCGTGAGATGTCAGAGGGAAGCGTTAACTTCAGATTAGGATGGTTGGAGAAGTGAGTAATGGACCTGTCTTCTAGGACAGGATGTCTATGGCTACCTCTGTGCTGCACAGACAAGACAAGCTCCTTGGTGCTTTGTGGTTGTTGGACGGCCTCAGATCTGCTTATAGCCTGAGTTCTGTCCTTGTTTTTGTCACGAGGATGGAAATAACAGGGAATTCCTGCAAACTAGGGCCCTATAAAAGTAACAGGTACAGAGAGTTTGGGGGTTGCTTCAGTAAAGGTTCAGAGGGAGGTGCGAGATGTAATCACTGAGAGCAAAATTAAAGCACGTTTATCATGTTTTAGCCACTGACAGACTCTAGTTGTTATTCTAAAGGTCTGAATATATCGTGCACTCATTCCCTCCTCCCTACATAGGGAGCTCTCAGTAGTGGACTATATCGTGCACTCATTCCCTCCTCCCTACATAGGGAGCTCTCAGTAGTGGACTCATTCCCTCCTCCCTAGGGAGCTCTCAGTAGTGGACTATATAGTGCACTCATTCCCTCTTCCCTACATAGGGAGCTCTCTGTAGTGGACTATATAGTGCACTCATTCCCTCCTCCCTACCTAGGGAGCTCTCAGTAGTGGACTATATAGTGCACTCATTCCCTCCTCCCTACATAGGGAGCTCTCAGTAGTGGACTATATAGTGCACTCATTCCCTCCTCCCTACATAGGGAGCTCTCAGTAGTGGACTATATAGTGCACTCATTCCCTCCTCCCTACCTAGGGAGCTCTCAGTAGTGGACTATATAGTGCACTCATTCCCTCCTCCCTACATAGGGAGCTCTCAATAGTGGACTATATAGTGCACTCATTCCCTCTTCCCTACACAGGGAGCTCTCTGTAGTGGACTATATAGTGCACTCATTCCCTCCTCCCTACACAGGGAGCTCTCAGTAGTGGACTATATAGTGCACTCATTCCCTCTTCCCTACAAAGGGAGCTCTCAGTAGTGGACTATATAGTGCACTCATTCCCTCTTCCCTACAAAGGGAGCTCTCAGTAGTGGACTATATAGTGCACTCATTCCCTCTTCCCTACATAGGGAGCTCTCTGTAGTGGACTACATAGTGCACTCATTCCCTCTTCCCTACATAGGGAGCTCTCAGTAGTGGACTATATAGTGCACTCATTCCCTCTTCCCTACAAAGGGAGCTCTCAGTAGTGGACTATATAGTGCACTCATTCCCTCCTCCCTAAATAGGGAGCTCTCTGTAGTGGACTATATAGTGCACTATAAAGTAAGGAGTGTTTGATTTTGGACACAGCCTGCGACCATTTCAGCCTTCGGTGGAAAGAAAACATTTAATCAGAGAGTCCGCTAACTAACCCAAATTATTTAACAGTAAGCTAAGCTTAAAAAGAGGGGCTGATATTTAAGGATGGATTATGCTTCTGGGAAATCACAGCTCATAAATAATGAGAGTGATAACTTTTCTTTTACAAGTTTAAAATGTTTTTGGATCCCTCTATCTCACCAGCTGTTTTAATTAAAAATGCTGCCTGATGATATATTTTCACTTATATAAGAGACCTAGAAACAGCAGCAGCGTTAACACAGAAGTGGAGCTGAAAAGTCTGAGATAAGGTAAAAACTTTTGAGGGCTGCTATAAATTATTTATTAGCGAAGAAATCACTGTTGGGCACATGAAATAAACAAATCAGTGCACGGATATCAGGGCAGGTAGAGACAGAGATGCTGCTCAGCAAGCTGCTTTAAAAACTCCCGTTAATGACAAGCAATCATTTGTACATGATATTTATGAGAAGAAATCCAAACTCCAATCCATATAATCCTCTCTTTGAAGCTCTGATTTAATGCAAAGACAAGTCAATGCAGAGTTATGATATCTCAGCAGCATTCACTCTACTACGCAAACACACACAAACAAACACACATGTGACAGATTCACAAACACACTTCACAGCTACACACACACAAACACACGTTACAGATTCACACACATACACATACACACACTTTACAGATTCACACACACACACAAACACGCATGTTACAGATTCACAAACACACTTCACAGCTACACACACACATACACACACTTTACAGATTCACACATACACACACTTTACAGATTCACACACACACAAACACACACTTTACAGATTCACACACACACACACAAACACGCATGTTACAGATTCACACACACACACACAAACACGCATGTTACAGATTCAGACATGGCCTACTTTGGGTGTTGAGGGGAAAAGCACAGCAGAAGGCTGATTGTTCATGAAGTGTCTGTTTTAGTTCTTTTTAAGAAAAAGCTACAAAATAAATCTGAGAATGATTCCCCCGCTCCTCTTCATGATGGAAACGTCTGAAAAGAAGCGATGTCAGAGGTGCATAGGTAACCAGAAAGGCTGCCATAGATGAGTCCTTCTCACACACTCTATGAGGTTTACAGTTCTGCTTTTCTCAACGGGATCTGGTGGCTTTGAAAAGCCCAAATTAACAACTGTTGTCAGTTAAAATAGTACAGAGGTGAAGTGCAGCAACATGATAAAATAAAAACAAATTGCAGTGTTTTTCTGAATTGACGAGACAGCGGTACTTCAAAATCCCGACAGAAGCTCTCATTTAGAAGACTAAAAGTAGAAAATATTCCCAGACTGTTTGCTTTAACCTGAATTTATTCTGGTTGAAGTTTGACACATGGGGAGATTCTCCTGTCTTTCAGGAAAATCAATGGTATTGTTATTAGTTTGTTGACTTAGCACGCAGGCAACTTAGATCACAGTGGGGGTTCGCATCTGAACAGCAGAGATCTGTCAGGTTCAGAGGCCCTGATAACACGTGTTTTACTGATATACGATGATGCATCTGAAATACATTAAGGGTGGCTACGTGTTTACTCAAGAGACAAAAAGGCAAAGGCCTGAAAATACAGGATCCCTACTGAGTGTAAGAAAGGCGCTGGAGTCGTGCATGCACATCATAACTTGTAACTTCAGATGATTAAATGGGTAATTCAGAAAAAACAGAGCACAAATTTATTTTCTCATGTGAATGCAATCCTCCTCCGTTCAATAGGGTCTTTTTACCTTTTACCTAAATCATTTAGAGGGCCTGTGTAAAAGAGCGGACATCTTTTGGTCTTTTTTAGAATATGAAAGTTTGCTCTTAAATTGCATTTTCTTAAACTGATTCATGTTCACCCAGCTCACCCAGCTGACCTAAGTATCGGCCAAAACCAGGATAAACTGTGGCATTGCTACAACAAGTCTGTCTGCACAAGAGAGTTGAGTAGTTACAGTTTTGACAGGTTGCAGATGTAATAAAAGGTTAGCCTGAACATCTAAAACAAATGAATGAATGCATGTGAAGATACGTCAGAGTTGTAGAACTTGCAGTCAGCAGCTTGAATGCCTGTCCGGGAGTTTTGTGATACATTATCAGTAGAATGAATGCACACAGATAAAGGTGCAAAGATTATGTTTAGGGGTGCTGTTTACCTCCAGAGATAAAGCAGAGCGCTAACATTGCACCGCTGGGGTGTGCCCCCCCTCCTCCCTCCCCCCCAGTGCACAGTAGCTGCGGGTAAAACATTCAGCAGCACCTTGAAATAAACATGTTTGAAAAGGGATTTGGAAGCCAACGAGCCCCACCCTTCACTCCGAATCCCTCAGCCTGTGTAAATAAGCCATCAGAGGCTGTCACATAACTGTTACACTGACCAGGACAAATGAAGACGCAGGGTGCTGCCTGGCCTGCCGCCGCCGCCGACTGTAATTGCAATCTTTCAGACGGGAAATGGCAAATTGCTCCTCTCATCATTAGCAAGCAGCTAAGACAGAAAACAGACATGCAAGCCTGCAAACATAATTATAATGACACACTGGGAGCAGCAATGGGAACACATCTGGGGCTTTCCTGAGCCCACTGCTGACTGGCTCAACAGGTCACAAGTGGGTTTTTTCCCCTCGCATGAGTGGCTGTTTAAATTCAGATCCTGGAAAGCGATCTGCTCTGTGTTTACTTAGCAACGGCGGGGCACACTTACTCGTGCAAGCCACAGACGGAGGGTCAGAGAGTGCTCGGTAGTAGCCGTCCTCGCAGTCACAGCGCCACGAGCCCTCGCGGTCGTTGAAGCTGTGCGCCGGACAACGAGAGCACTGAAGGTCCTGGGAGGAAGACTTGTAGAAACCACGACCGCACGCTGCAAAGAAAGAGAGAATGATGTCAAGGCACAAAACCAGAACAAAGACAGAAAGCCATGGCCAAAGGCAGATTTATTATAGTTGTTGGAGCAGATCTTTGTTTTTTCATGATTTCCTGGTTTAATTTGTGATCCCCTGATTGGGAACCATTAGAAGAGAGAGTGTGTTAGCATTTTCACTGAGAACTCTGCAAAACAAATGGTCTGTCATGTCTGGATACGTTGGTATTATTATGCCTCAGTGATGAAGTAATCTCAAAGCGACCTTGAGGTTATATAACCCGTGTAAATTGTGCCCCAGCTACTACTTTAAAAAAAAAAGTAATCTTAGTATAAAAAGTAGTATGCAAACAACAACCTTCTGAACGTCAGATCACAGCTGCCCCATCCCCCACACATTTTCACCATCGTCAATGAAACCCTTCTTCAGGATCCAAGACACAGAAGTCAAGACTCTTTTGCAAACTGTTGAAGGCTCTCGCATCGTTCATTTTTCAAAGGTTCATAAAAATATGCAAACAACACCTTGTTGAAGCAGCCCTAATGAGTTCAGATTTTAGGGGAAATTGGATAGCTACAGAGAAGACTCGGACTCAAAAGACACTCTCACCTCATTGGTTTTCCACCAACACCTGTTTATTTTGCAGACAACCAACAATGTGGTTCCTAACAGTGATTTAGGATTGAAATGTGTTGAAGAATTGGAAACTTTGATCATAGAAAGTCAAGAGGGCACAGCTCAGTTTCGACCCAGGGCCCTCTCAGGTGTAAACACCGCAATGATGGTATCCAAAAAATTCAAAATAAAGCCACCCTTAACCAGAAAGTCAACACACTGCTGAAGTTCTCACAGCGATTTTTATTTAGTAAACCCAGCTAAGCCGGGTTCGCACAGGCAGACATTCACTGATGATCTCAGCAGTCATTACAAATCACTGAATGTCTCCAGGTGATATTAGTCCTGTGCAAACACAGCCTGAAAGAGTCCTCACTTCACACCTGAGTTCCCATCATGAGTGAGACATGACAGAACAAATCGTTGTGTTCACTAATTCAAGCAGCCGGTGTCTGAATGAACCTGCCGCCTCAGGCTTCATCACGCACGCCCGAGCCAGGAAACAGCATCATGTCGAAACATCAGCCCAGGGATAAACCACAGCCTCTCACTTTGAAAGGAAAATTACAAGGCTATTTTTGTTTGGATGGATCGCCGGGTCAGCAAAGAGGTCCGGCTTGTTTATAACAGGTCCTATCTCTGAGAGGAAACATTCTTCAGCAGAG
This sequence comes from Tautogolabrus adspersus, assembly GCA_020745685.1. Classification (NCBI taxonomy): domain Eukaryota; kingdom Metazoa; phylum Chordata; class Actinopteri; order Labriformes; family Labridae; genus Tautogolabrus; species Tautogolabrus adspersus. Next base: position 7,161,408 of record CM036543.1, on the reverse strand, counting down.
CAGAGAGATAAGAGAGTACGAGGACTCGGATCATTTCAACATCGTACCTTTGACCAGGACAGTAAACAAACATCAGACTGATGTGTGTAATCAGGACGGAGTCTGCGCTGCCTGTGTGCAGAGAAAGTTGTCAAAGAATTACACACTGAAACTCCGATAATTCAAACACAAACGTCCCTAAAGATCCTTAGGACTCAAAAGAGCCATTAGCAAATAATGACGAGGGCTAAATGGAAACGGAAAACGAAATACGATGAGTCATCCACAAACTGACTGGGAATCACAGGCATTCATAGACAAAGAGGAATTTGGGCACTTTTGAAACATGGGACCAACAGTACCAGATGGCCGATAGCCATCCACGAGTAGGTGGACGAGGCCAACAACAATGGCAGACTCCTGTGTTCTGTTTGTGTTGCTCACTTTATTTAATTTAACAACACTTGTTCAGCACAGTGTGGTAGTGTTGTAGTCAAGACCACACAAAACGAGACCAGAGTGCTCCGAGACCGAGACAAGAACAAGATCATAAATATCACTGAAAAATCATCATCTTGTGTACACTTACGCATTGGCTTAATTTTTCAACACTGGAGGTTGCCGCCTGGTAGTCAATGATTATGCACATTTGCCCAAAAGCTTTATGTTGCAGCCATCACACATGTCTAGGCTAATTGCTCAAACAGTCAACTGGAGCAACTTCTAAAGTTGTTGTGCCTATTATTCAGTGAGACCCCAAAATGTGAAAAAATTAGGGCACTAAAATTCCCATTTAATGTTTAAATACCAGTAAAGAGTAAAAATACTGGCTCTGTTTTTTTTGTGGTTTCATAGACGACAACTCCTCAGAGACCGTCTTTGTGCAAAACAAGTCTATGCGGGTTGGAAGAAACAAAATCTAAGGCACATGACGTCCTTAACAATCTGAGAGAAATCGATACTTCTGTGAATATCTCTGCATACAAACTATGAAATTACACCCAGAATGCATCTTTCATGAGCCACTGGGAGGAAATGAGCAATGATTCTCAGACTGGGCACCTGCCATTTCACATCTCAGCTCTGCTTCTTCTTTATATCCGTTTTGCAGGGGGAATAATGTGGCTGCCACCTCCTCCTGTGACAGGTCCGGGATAAGAAGGATAGAGGCATCTGAGTTTTCTTATTTTAACACTTCCAGAGCGCGGCCTGAAGAGAAAGGCCGGGGCTCGGGGTATCCCCATTTCATCGACATGAAAGCCCTGTCAGTCTCCATTTATCGCTCTGCCAAAGCCTCGTGAAACAAGACCGTTTTTTTTTTTTTCTCAAAGAGGAAAAAAGACATGATTTTATCTCTAATCTTTCTTTACCTTTTCAAGCCGGTAATTGAAAACAGAGCCATGAGGAGGCTGCAAGCTGTGGGTCTTGAATGCTGACCAGGCGAAACACACACACACACACACACACACACACACACACACACACACACGTACAGAGTGTACAAGTGCTCACTCATCATTCTTAGCTGCTTTTTTACTTTATATAGAGCTCTGATGAGCGATAACACTTGAGAGGCAGACGAGGAAACCATCTCTAGTTGCAGTATCTGATACAAAGTGTAAACATCCCCCCCCAGATGTTGATAATGACACTGAAGGGCTTTCTCCAGCAGGTTAAAGATCGGCTAGATCCCGTCTAAGACCGCGCTTTCTCCCACCACGCTGCGCTGTTTAAACATTCTGATAAGGCAGCGTGTCTGTTTGCCTTCGGGTTTGTGAGAGCTCGTCTGCTGGGTGGCCGGTGTGCTGAGGGGGAGAGAGCCCGGCAGGGACCGAGGCTATCTCCCATCGAGACCACCACTCCAGCAGACAAGAGGATCCAGAGCCCAGATTAGGACGAGAGCGAGAGCCTGCGGCGGAAAATAAACACAAGTCTACTGGAAAACTGCAATTTATTGCAGCTTCACTCGTAGCTTTTACAGTTTTTGTCTGAATTGGTTTTGCCTTTTTTTTAACAAACAAGCCCAGTTCATGACTTTAACTCTACACTGATCCAATTTCAACTCTCTTTCCCCCCAAACCATACTGCTGTAAATCTGCCTGTGTTGAAATAATAAGATAGTTTAAGTGTAAGTTTAAGTCAAAAAACTAGACCTCTGAAAGTATCAACAGCAGCATTACACACACAGGGTTCCAATTTGAATAACAAGCAAAGAACATTTAAGTAACCTTCATGTTTACAACCTGTCTGATTTCCATGCTGCCCTCGTTTGCCCGTTTTAACTGTTAGTCATGTCTATAAAGCTGCACCTTGTCTGTTATCAGTTTATCTGCACTGTTTACTGACCGTCTGTACTGTAACAGGCCGGGCCTTTCTCTTAAAGGAAGGTGGCCTTGTGGGTAACGTATGCATGTGATCTAGTCTGGCCAGTTTATTTCTTCTCTTGTGAAAGTGAGTCCCTTCTGTGTATGAGTGAATTCAAACACAACAATGTCCAATGGACACAGTAAAGTTCATGCTTTCCTCGGGGTTGTTAAGTTCCAGCATTCACAGGTCTCAGTCACATGACCGACGCGGAGGCCTCTTTCATGGTATTTCTTTGTGTTTTTCCAGACATGGCCTTCTTGTTTGTCAGTGCGTCCGCTGGGTTTGGCACCCGGAAATGTTTACAGAAGCAACAAGGCGGCAAATGAGGCCTCAAAAAATCGAATGCCTGCATGACACAAGCAACTAAGTGTTTCTGCAGCTCTACCCCACCACTGGCAGCTCATTGAGTGACAAGTACAAACACAGGCGTCCCGGCTCGGCATTCCTGTCCCAGCAGCAGCAGCAGCAGCAGCAGCGTGCACACTGACTTGACGCTAGTGAGTTTCCGTTCCTGGCACCAGCTGCTGGAGAGATGCTCTCTTAGTCGCAGACGACGAGACGGGATGATAGTGAGTGAGAGCTTCTTTGTCGAGTGTCCCTGCAGCTACACTTTCCTTCTGAGTGGAAATATCTACAAAGCAATTACACAAGTCTGTTTACTAAGTAGCTTTCTTAAGTGACAAAATGACCGACACACAACTGGCACATGAACACGTCGACACTTTTAACTCTATATTCAATGAGTCTGCCAGTGTTCATCTGCAATAGAAATACATCGCCCACATCGGTTAGTTCTGCAAAGCTTTGTTCACTTGCACAAAAAAACTCCTGAAAAACTCCTGAAGTTTTCGGGGTAAGCTGCATGTGTGAACGCAAACAGACGAATACTCGCTCAGACTTTATCCGGAGTTTCTCCTGACAGCCTCCTCGTGTTTTTTCTGCATGACTTCTGAATGAGCTGATTTGAGAACGCAGCAGGATATAATCAGGAGAATTCAGAGTTATGTTTTCACCCCTTTTTTGTTGATATTCTGATTCTGTCACATACATATATTTACATACACATAGAGTTAAATTCAAATATTCAAATTTTTGCGTCACATAGTGGCTTCGTCTGCCACTTCTGTGTCGTTCTTTTTACGTCATGTCTTGCCTCAGGAGACCCCCCCCCCCCCCCCTCCTATGTCTCCCGCTGTGAGGTACATGTGTGAACAACCAGGTCTGCAGCATGAATTGTTCAAGAGTGTAAATGTGAAATCGGCTTAAGAGTATTGTCCACCTAAAGGCTACACAAGAATCATAGCTCCAGCTGTGTTTGTGTTTTTACTTCAATCAAGTCAAAGAGGATCGTGCAAACATTGAACTCCAGCAGCCAGACTTTTACAGCCCACACATTTGAAACTACCTGGCCATAAACATATCAAAATGGTGCAATGGGAAGCTGCTAACATAAGTGTTATCTTCTCAGCTGCTAAAAGGAAGGTGAAGGCTGTTTCTCTTCCGGTTTTTATTGAAGATGAACCAAAACAAAACTATGTTTAAAAAACACATTTTCAAATGGTTAAAACACTGCACAAAAGTCGAGACTCTTCTCCGTCTGCTTCCACGAGAGAACTAACAGCTCAACGTGTAATTACTTTTGTAAGGATGAAAAGTGTCCTTGAGTAAAAGGACAGTGTTTGTAAGCCTCCTTTTGGCACAGAAAAACACGGACTAATGGCTTCCGTTTGTGGATACAGACTTGTTAAAAAAGCTCTGCGACACACAACAACAGCGGGCTTATTTACAACACTGAGAAATTAGTCAGTCCTCGGAGAAGCGGGCTGAGGTTAAGCAGAGAGAGAGAAGAAAAATACAAGTCTTACATTCCAGCCCGCTCCTCAGCAGCACACAGAGCCAGCATCTGTAATTTCCCCTTCCAGTGGTCAAGCTCTTTCATTCAGTGACGTGGGGGGGGAGCTGCAGTCAGCAGTTTTATACAGAAAGAGGACGAGGAGCCTGAGAAAGGAGCGGTCCTCAGAGTGTTGGGATTGAGATAATCAAACTCTCACACTGTCCCACAGAATCAAACAAAGTGTCCTTATCTTATCCAGACACACACATATACAAAAAAAAGAGAGGGAAGCGGATTTCTGTATTTTTCTAAGATCTCCGTTTATTTCTTTTTCCTCCGAGCTGAGCTTCTTAACATTCTTGAATTACATCCAGTTTCTCACACGCTTTGGCAGTGTCATGACACTCGGGGTGAGCGACAGAGAGGGGAGGGTGGGAGAGCGGCGATGACTCCTTACGCGACAGCCTGACATATCCCTTCCCCGGCCAAAATAGAAAATAATTATTTCCCCTGTCTGGGGGTGACACTGTGGCACTTGATGTTTTTTTTCTCTCAGTTAATCTTATGCCTTTGCTGACAGATCGGATTCCAAGTTTGCCCTTTAAGTTTTCTGTGTACTTTTCTGGGTCTCTGTGCAGTTGCTGGGGCTGCTTAGGAAAGTGCCAAAATACATCCACGGCCTCGAGAATTCAAATCTGTACCGAGCCACAAAACATAAGAACATGCAGCAAAGAGTACAACTGAGGAAAATGTAGATTAAAGTGGTTATATGTGCCCGACAAATGTGTCGTGGGCATTTACGTGTAAGGCACTAAATGCATATCATTCATGGGTTAAATGATATCCCCAAAAAACTGCTAGTTTAACCTTTGACCATCTGAATTTAGTATACTTTGCTTTAGCTTTGCCTTAAATGGTTCTAATGTCAACACAAAGTGCAGAAAACACATTTTGCCGCCACAGGTCAAATCACATATGGTCGTTTAGGGGAATAAATATCACCTCATGAAAAGTCGAAAGTAACGTGATAACGGACAGAGAGCTGGACAAAAAGAGAGAAATCACGGCTATAGCTGCAAGATTGGATAACAATATGCCTCTTTATTTTATTTTTTAAGATTATTTTTAAGAATATTTTTAAGATTATCACAGAGACAGGACAGTGGAAAGAGTAGGAATTGAGGAGAGAGAGAGTTGGGATCGACATGCAGGATTTGAACCCGGCCTGCCCGCCTTGAGGACTACAGCCTCTGTACATGGGGCGTGTACACAACATTCAAGATTCCTTCATTGTTATTCAGACTCAATACCAGACAGGTACACAGTAGAACAAAATTCCGTTGCATCTGGCTCAAGACAAAATGAACCAGTAGCCCACCGGCGCCATGCCTTTTGAATTTGATTTAAATTGCTTGATTCATTTTGGGATCAAGAAATGACTTTGGTGATAGTGGGACGTTTTAGAGGATAAGAATACAGCCTGAATGAGAAGCTAATGTTAGCAGGATTAAATTAGCACTATTTATAATCTCGCTATTTTTACTTTTCATGCATGTTGGTATCAGGAATTGCACAACCCTAGTCTGCATGTGTGATAAAGCCAGTGTGTAGTCGACTTTGAGCTGTATGATCCTCATGGCCAGAAGTAGCTTTGTGAAGATGAACTACATCATTTGAACTTTAGGTATTAAAAATCAGTAAGAGTTGGACTCAGGTTTGGTGTCCGTTCTTGTTTACAATCCACAAATTCAATCTAGGTTACAATCCTAATAACTCCTGAGCACGGAGGGCTGTAGCTGGTCCAGGCAGGGCAGCTGGGATATAGAGATTCTCCCCATCTGTCTCAATATGGCTGCGGACCATGCTCAGAGTGAGCTGCAGTATGGGAATGTGGGAGATTCCCTTTTTTTTTGCAGACCAGCAGAGCCAGAGTGAGACTGACTAGTGTGGGCCTTTCTGTCTCCACAGTCGTAGCATCATGAGTCCTGTCAGGGCCGGTTCCCCAGCCCCCCCTCTTCTCTGACTGCCCTCCCGTCCGGCCTGATTATGTGTTAAATCCGCCCGTGTGTCGGGATGGATGTGGAAAGAATGCGTGCTGAGCGGAGCCGAGCGGGGCTGTGGAGACCCGGAGAGAGCAGCCTGGAGATAGCACCCCATTAGAGTGATAAAGAGGCAGAGGGAGGAGAGCAGCCGACAGGACCAACATGCAGGCCCTGCCGCTGATGAATGCCAGGTGGAACGGGTCAAGCGCGATAAAGGAAACAGTTTATTTTCTTATTTAAAAAAAACACCATAGCTTTCTGTAAAACGCCAGCCACGGTCCGGCCTTTCCGATAGGAAAATGTCTTTATAAATATCAGCTGTAAACACAGGCCTGGTACAATGGGGAGCCTGTCCCTGTGGTTTATACGAGTGTGTCTTTCCCTTTGTCTGCACACATCTCACATCCAATGCTGAGCTGGTCTACAAGCAAACCTCTGATCGGCCGTGGATAACCCCTGAAATCATCCTTTTCTATATTCAGATTACAGAGAGATTACAGAGAACCTCGCTTTGCTACACAAACATGTTTTTCCTTCCGAGTAATTTCCTGAAGAGGCCCATGGCAAGTGGTCCAAAGCTACAGACAAAAGCTGTTTGGTGAACCTTGACTTCAGAATATTTTATCTCTGATGTTTTTCTACAAATGTTTTTTGTCATGTCACAGAAAGAGGCCAAACTCCTCCAATGGGAGGCTGGATTACCAACCATGCAGTAGTATGAGTATGGCCCCCCAGGAACGAGGGCCCCCAGAAGCTGTGGGTTAACTGTGTGTACACTGGTTTGTGCTTCTTTGGGAATATGAACCTCAAAGGCTCAAAAGTGTTGTTTGAAAGAACACCCACAGGGTTCTGTATCAAAAACAAGTATCAGGACCTGTAATCATTAAGTGTTTTTAAATGCTTTATGGCTGCATGAAGTCAATTGTTAAAGTCTTCACCAGCCTTGGGGCGCCAGATAGCCTAGCGGTTATGTCAAGCGCCCAATGTGCAGAGGCTATGTCGTCGCTGCAGCAGCCATAGGTTCAAATCCAACCTCGGCTGCAAGTCATCCCCACTCTCTCTCCCTGTAAGATTTCCTATCTCTCTTCATCCGTCCTATCCAATAAAGACAAACATCATCAGGTTTTCACGTATTTAACCTCTGACCAGGTGTGGACTTTTTTGTTGTTGCAAGCATTGGAATATCAGACACAATGCCCAGACAAGAGTGGGTGGAGATGATGATGCACGCTAGCTCTTTTTTTTTTTGTCTCTCCTTGGCAGGTGAGTCTGCCCACGCTCAAATGAGAAATACTGTCTGAACACAAGCAGCCATAGAGCTGATTTTTAACGAAGCTGTTTAAAGATTGTATAATGTGACCGAGCATTTTATGACATTATTTTGGCACTTACAGATTATTGGACGCCTTGTGCCGCTGTATGGACACATATCAAATCGTGCCAAACCAGTTCTACCTTTAAAAAAACAATGGAAATTTCCCCCGCAAATGCATCTGATTGTTTCTCTCACGCTGCAACTCGCTGTTAATACTGCCATAAACATTCTCTGTCAGCTGTTTCAGAAATGCCCTGTGTCGAGCTGGATGCTCAGACAACCATGAAATGCTTTTTTTTTTTAACTCCTGCTTTATGTGTTTCAGTTTTTACTTTCAGGGCATACGATTAGGACCATGACCGTGCGTTACGACTGTAGAGAAGGATGTCAATAGCTCACACAGAGCTTATTTCTTATGCATTAATGTAGCCCGCAGCCTCTGTGTGTGCTGCTCTGATTAGATGTGACTTATGTTCTTTGCCTCAATAAATAGTCAGCCTCGGTGTGGACATTCATCAGACTCTGTTTACCGCCATTTTATGCATACTGAACTGTGGCTGCATCTCTTTTATGGACTCAAGCCTGTGGTGTTTTCCTCTGCAATATACGAGGCAGTACATCTTGTGAGTTATTTCAAGAGCAACACAGGCTGGGGAAAAAAATCGGAGCCGAGCGTAGTTCTTCTACTTGAAGAGCCGAAGGACGGCTCGATTGGTCTCACAGGTGATGTGTGGACTTCTGCAGATTTTACAGAAAACAAGAGAACCTTGAAGACAGATATGAGTTATGTATGAAGCTCACTGCAGAGAATGCCAACATTTGGTTCAGCATTGTCTATTAAAATGTTATGCAAAGACTTCTTGTGGCTTCGTCTAAAACGTGTTTTGTTATCTGATCACAGGAGCAGCAAAGTAGGCAGCAGGTGTTTTTTCGATTTTTCTCCCTGAAAAGACCGTCGCATGCAGCGCTCTGAATCTTTTTTTTCCTTCAATAAAGAAAGAGATGCTCAGCAGCTGGGTTTTTTTTTCTAGCCTGCAGACCTGTTAATCTACCACCTATGAAAGGCGAGGCGCCTAACCAGCTCCAGGAAACAGTGGCACATCACACAAAGAAAAGGAAAAGAGCTGCAGAAAATCTCTTCATGGGACGGAGGTAGAGTTTCAATGTCAAATTCCCCTTTCAAACAAGTTCATTTGGAAGGCCCAACACCTCCCGTGGGTTTTGAAAGACAGAGGGACTCTAGGACATCGCTGCAAGAAGTCAGTTTAAAATAAGCTACTGATACAAAAGTTGAACACAGTTAAAGAAGCCGATGTCAAACTGTGCTGGATCCTCCCTTCACCCCTCACTTACTCCGAACGGCTCAGTCTGGCTGCTGCTGAACTCCACACATGCAGACAACCGAGCCATTCATCCGAGGTACCTGTGCTTAGCGGGAGATAAGTAGCTTTCCACGAGAAACAAAGAGAAGATTAGCATTCCCTTACACTGTGTTGGAGGGCACGCAGCTTTGCCCTCTGAGCAGAGTAAAAACCCAAAGGAAGCGCCTGCTCGGTTGTTCACAGCAAAGATCAAAGCCAGACACTGATTAAGTTATATGAAATTTTTAAGCTAACATCCTCACTGCAGAGCTGAAAGTAAGGCTGCAGCCAGGCCACAAAGTGCAACCTTAGAGTGGAGCAGTTTGGCAAAAAACAGCAAACTAATGAATACTTATCAGGGACAAGTTAAAGGTGCATTCCAGTATTTTTTTACCCTCATATTTAAGGGTCTAAATAACTTAAAGCCAATCAGTACAAAGTTGTACGGCTGCTTGGGGGGGGGGGGGGGGTTGAGGGGCGTGAAACTCTGGGAAATATCGTAGAACAAGCTGTTTAGTGCCCTCTGCAGACTTATCCTGGGATTACTCCACAATAGGTTTACCTCATGATCTGAAACGTTGCCCACGTTTAGTTTGGGCATCCAGCATTGTAACACTATTTGTGTGTTTTAAAATGGGGATCAGAATAACAGGTCAACTTTAAAAACACCAAAGTCACTCTAAAATACACACAAGCTCACTGATCAAGGCAATGGTAGATCAAAACCTCCCATTAGACGCACCCAATAAAAGAGCTTTTTTTTGTCTATGGATGCTGTTTAAAGTTTAAAAACAGTTACCAAATTCCTCTTTAAGATTAGCGTCACATACTGTGAAAAATATGTGTGTCATCCATCATGTATTCATGTTTGTTTCTTCAAAATGTATTATTATTCGAAGAAGCACAGAGAAGTAGAAGAAGAAGTAATATAATCTTACTGAAGACGACAGCTTCAGCATCAGTAGAGTCACTGCTGACAGAAACAAATCTCAGACAACAAACTTGAACACCTGTTTCTCTTTCAGCTCTCTCGCTGATTAACTGTGCGACTTGGAGGGTTAAAATGAAGGACATTTTAAGATTAAATCCATTACATGAGTGAATTTACAGCCTCTCACTCTGCCTGAGCCGGAGCTGGATGTGGAGCGTGCACACAGTCCTCCTCAGAGGTCCCTGCTTCCTTAAGCTATCATGGGGAGTGAGCTTTTTGAAATGGATTATCAGTGACATGGAAAATGTCCCTACCTAATCGCCTTTTGTTTAGTTCATTTAACTCACATGGAAACAGGAGAGAAGGCCCTTAAGGCCGGCCATGCGGCTACCTTTAATGGTTGAAGTGGTCAGCTCTAAATGGGGAGCTGTTGCTGAAAGAGGCTGCAGACGAGGGGAGGACTCTGCATTCTGGGGATGAAAGCACAGGGTCCAAAGGTCTGAGCGACCCAAAGCCCCCTGCGGCCCGAGCAAAATCAGCACTGAAAATGTCCCCAGTCAGCAGCACAGCATTATCTCTGAATTGTGCCAATGCCTGCCAACCCTCCTGACCCAGCCCAGCCCCCGTCCGTCTCAGTCCAACCCCCCTCCCCTCCCAAACAGTCCCCTGGCAGAACAGAGAGAAAAGGAACAATGTCGAACCAGCCACTGTGCACCAGCCTCCCCTGACACACAAACAGACCAGCTTACAGATGGTCATGAGTGACTGTGCAGATCTAGGCTATACTCTAAAAGCATCCATTCTTTCAAATATACAACCCACACGGTGCTTTTGGGGACTTGTATTCAGCATTTTATGCTATTTTCTGACTTTTTATAAACGTCTAGAAAAAAATCACATGATTTTGATCATTAGAATTAGCATAACACGACTCACTGAGTTGTTTGTTCTCCCACTCTGGTTGTACAAAGCTCGGATACATCCTAGTGCTGTGTGATGAAATCACCTCGAAACTGAAGTTTCTCTCTTGATTTGATAAATCTCAACTTTTATCACCTAGCAGGAACAAACGAGACACAACGCCAAAACGCAGTTAATAGAACTCAAGCTAGGCTAACATTTCAACTTTTTGTAGGTTTTACTTCCTATAGTCATCCAATTTCAGATCACTTTTGTTTATACATAACTTTGTGATTTTGGTCACACATTAGGTCACCCGACATGCGAAGGCTGTGAGAGAATCAAGCCGAGCTAAAGTTAACTGCAGCTCAGCTCGCAGCCTCTGAAGCCAATCTGAGAAACACATATTTTTTTGACGTTACACCTGTTTGTTTTAAAGAGGAGGAGACTGCTGAGGATAATTCATCTCTTGGTGCAAACTCACAGAAACCATAAATACTGAAGAACACCAAGCTTTAAAGTGAGATAAAACTGTATGCAGCAACTCAGCTGTCAGCCCCTGAAGCCGAGCTGAGAAACAGACTTTCAGCGTGAAACTACTTTATTCATTTTTTTGTACCTGTTCCATCATTTGCACTGTTTGTTTTAAAGAGGGGACGACTGCTGAGGATCATGCAGCTCCCGATAGAAACCTAGAGATTCATGAACAAAGCAGAAGTTGAAGCCTAAAAAGTGAGCTCATGTTTTGTGGCAGCTCAGCTCTCAGCCCCTCCTGATGTCCTGCTCACCAAAGAGCATCGGAAAAAATACTGACTTTAACATAAAACTGCTTTGTTCACTCTTTCTACCACTTTACATAAGATATACTCAGAAAAACAGCCTAAAACATTTTGTCAGAAAGTTTTAAAAGACATCTCCTACAACACCATCCGAAGAATACTTTAGCTTTTGCTTCCTCTGCACTGTTGGGAAAAAAAGTGTGAAGTTATGTAATCAGTTATTGATTCTCCTCTTAGAGAAAGATTGAGGAGCAGAGCCAGTGGTCTGAAGCCTCCCAGAGGAGCAGCTTCACTGGCAACAGGGCTCGGTCACATATCACTTTCACCCTCCTGCCACAGGGACACAACACAGAACGCCAGAGACATTGTCTTCTGACATGGAGTTCGCCTGTCTGATCACATCCCTCTCACGCAGTCAGCAGGCAAGCAATTACAAAAAAGACATCTGTGCCACAGTTTGGATAACTAAAAAGGGCAAAAGCTTCGAGTTGCAAACGGCATGGAAGTGGGGGATCGATGGAGATGTCTGAACCTGTTAGTGCAAGTGGAGATGAGGGCCGCTGCACCGCGGGGAGGGCTCTTTTGTCATGCAGCGAGAGGGGGCCGGAGAGGTGACTCTGCTGGCGATCAGGGGTCAACTGCTGCGATCATCCATCTTCTGTCTTGACAGTGTCCTGTCAGCCGGGTCGCTCATGTTACTAAACACAACAGGCCGGCCTCCATTGTGGCGCTGCGCTCCTCTGCAGCCATGTGTAAATGAAGTTAATATTCACTGACCTCGTGCACGGCCAAAAGCGGACCCTGGTATCACCTTGGAAATAACGCTATCTGACACAGAGTCGTGGAGGTCTCCCTTTTTAAAGGACACACTCCTCAGTGTGTCTTTGTTTGCGTGAGAATGAGGCTGTTTACTCCGATTCTGTCTATTCATGGGATGCAACGTAGGGTCTCAAAATTGGACTGGCAGGTCAAATTCCAAGACCTGGATACTGATAAGTCATCACTCCGTGTGGTTTTTCTTGCTGACTTGAAATAGCAGTTCCTTTTTCTTTGCATCTTTAATTGAAATGTTTCTCCTCAGAGTCTTAACTTAAGCAAAACACACAAACAAAAAGTTAATACACCTGAAATGCAATCAATGTACCCTGCTGAGAAATATCAATATCGCTGGTCAATAACTCGGCTTTAAGGTCAAACGAGGAATGAGGAAAACACTCTGTTTATAGGTCATGTCTATAAGCAATCCTGTGCCCTTATTTGGTGCTTTAAAATGTTTGTAAAGTTTCATTAAGCATCATTAAAGGTGGACATGGACTTTTGTATGCATGTACTGTAGAAGTTACAGGTTGTCAGTGTGAGTCCTGAGTCACACAGCACGTTATCATCATCAGGACATTAGCAGGTAAGGAAAGCTTACTAAAAACTGTTCTAACGTGTCAGATTATAAATTCAAAGGATCTGAATGAGAATGTTTGTTCTGGACTTCTATCATAAGCCTGACTTTGTGAGCTTCAAGTAAAGTTACTTCACCGTTTAAAAAGTGTGAAATAAATGTAACTTGACCATTTTAAACTGAGAAGAGAGAGTCGTCTCAGTTAGTCTGGAAATGAAACAAATGGGACGTCTAGATGTGAAGCACAAATGTACAAATGGATCCAAAACAAGACCGGGGGTCGAGAGTTAAAGATCAAGTAATCTACGTTTACTCGTAATTATAAAATATCGCCCAATAAAATTTTGTGTTTAATGGTCCCAACAGTGTTTGCGAGCCTTCAATAGTGGAGTGGACGGAGCTGCTTGATATTCATGTATGCGTGAAGCTTATCAGCAGAGGTGAGAGACGAACCCATTACTAGAGACCAGACACTCGCAGCCTCGTGTCCTGCTTTAAGCGCAGTGCACGGTGCTGAGTTTGACATTATATTTAGTGTTTCATTTGATATTTTTCTGGGAGCGCCGGAAGTCTAGCAGTTAGTACGCCCCCATGTACGGAGGCTATATTCCTCCAAGAGGACGGCCGGGTTCAAAAACCCGCCCTGTGTCATTCCCCACTCTCTCAGATTTCTGACTCTGTCCACTGTCCTATCTCTAAAATAAAGGCCTAAAAAGCCCCAAAACATACAATTTTATATATTTATTCATGTCATAATCCACTGTAACGTTCCCTCTGTTGTTCTAAAACTCTCTTCTAAAAAGTCTCTAAAGACTCTAAAAAGTCTTTTTATATATGAGCATCTTTTTTTGTGCTAATTTTAATGAATAAATGAAATTAACCGTTTGTAAACAGAGGCTATAATAAGGGTTTTTACAGATGTGTAAGAAGTAGAAGATAAATAAGGAGTTTTTTTTTCTAGAGAGCTGGCCAATCAGAAGAAAGTGGGCACGTGGGGAGGCGGGCCTTAAAGAGACAGCAGCTGATATGAACTGTTTCAGGGAGCGGCTGTAATGAGGGTTTTTACTGACGCCAGTATCAGATAAATAAGAAGGGTTTTTTTTACCTGCAAATAATGCAAAGCTGCCCTGTAGGTTTCACAGACTGACAACATGAAAGGTGAACATGAGGGGAATACGGGGCCTTTAATAATTGTGTACATTATTTAGAATGTCCTCTTTTGATGTCTTGTGTGAAGCACTTTGAGCTGCCTTGTTTCTGAAACGTGCTGTCGACATAAAGTTGCCTTTTACAGCCGTCTTTCCCTCGCTGTGTTACCTCTGAATCTGGAGCAGAAAAGAATCCACAACAGACCTTCTTTTTTTTTGTTTTACTTGTAGTCATTTCAGTTTCAGTGTAAGAGCAGTTCATATGAATGTAACGTTGAGACAAATATTTACCCTTGTGAATGAGCCCCCCCCGCCACCCCCCTCGGTGATGTTTTTGTCTGTAAAAAGAGGCATTTGTATTTAATGTGACGTGTTGACAAGGCGGCCGGATCCCACAGAAAGAGCTGCTGCACCAGCTCGAGCCAGTGTATCCCAGGAAACTACTTCTTCCTCCTCCTCCCCCTCGCTCTTACTTTTACGTCTCATTTAGACGTGTATGTTTAAGAGGGGGCACTGCATGTGGAGGAAAAAATAAATAGACTTTATTACAGCTTGCCAAATGTTCAACATTCTGCCTTTTTTTTGTATCCACTGAGGATGTGACAGCGCTTCAGTCTCTACAAATGAGAGGGAATTAGAGGGGAGCGCTGCAGAAACATACAGCGGTATCTTTTGTTCGTGACGACAGCTTCCACTGAAATCTAACACCCTTTCTCTTGGTTTTTTTTTTTTTGGTTATCTGAACAACTATTGTTCTCTTGTCAGCAAAAACGTACTATAAAAATACTATTTGTTTTATCCACCTACTTACAGCAAATAAGGAGCAGAGGAGCTATTTTCAGAGATATTTAAAGGGACAGTCCACTCAGAATACATCAACGAGTAAACCCAATAGTTCAGATAATATTCTCAGTGGGTTGATGTTTATGATGACCCGGCCTGTCCATGTCAGATTTCTAAGTTTCTACTCTTTAGCGTGCTTAACCTACGTACACAGAAAAAAAGGGAACATTATTTTTGTCAGTTCTGAACTCGTTCTTTGATTCAGAGTTAAAGATGATTTACATTATTTAGTTCAGGGGAGAATAACCTTTCCTTCTATTGCGGCGTGAAGCCACAGTCATACATTATGTAAGTGCTAACGTCACTTAAATATAGATAACAAAAGAGTGTGGGGGAAAAGCTGGAGCTTTATTTAATAGCTTGATAGACTAACAGGTTGTTTGTTTCCTCCAAAGTTAACACTCATAGATTGGTGTTTTAGAACGCCACGTTACATTCGGTGCAAATTATTACATGTCTTCATTCTATCACATTTTTTTCATCTTCACTGCCTTGTGTGTTTTTTTGTAAACAACATTTTTAGCAACAAAAAAAGTTTTAAGACTTTTACATTGTGTGGTTGTGGCGTAGTGGTTGGTGCGTGCGATCAATGTGCGGAGGCTATGGTCTTCCAGGCTGCAGGTCCGAATCTGACCTGTGGCTCCTTTTCCTGCATGTCATACCAAACTCTCTCTCTGTCCCTGATTTCTAACTCTTTCCTCTGTCCTGTCTCTAAAATAAATCTTTAAAAAAAAAGCTTTCGGAGAATGATTCAGTAAACAGGAGTAAAAAATTACTGTTAGAAATCTTTATGTTGCTTGGTTTTGAGTCTTCAAAATGTCAGCTAGTAAAAGCTGATCTACTCCAACATCTATTAATGCCTTTTCTTGTTTTCTGAATAATCTGTTTATATGTATTGGTAGAACCATCCTGAGCAGAAAGAACAACATCTGTGTGTCTGCAGCTACCTGCCAGGCCGACACAACAAACAGGAAAAGCCCCGAGCTGTGGAAGAATGCTACCATTCACAGGAAGCCGACAGAGGCGCTGACAGGACGAGCTCCCATCCATCACCAATTTATTTCAATCTTGAGTGATTTAGGTCCATTTGGGTCTCCTGTGGATTCGGCACACACCTGTCATTTGCATAATTAAGCTCTGCGGCGGTGGTAAAGACGGCCATTTGGTGCATTAGATTCACACCTTATCAATCAGAGGAGCATCACGACGAATGAGGACCTCCTGACTGCCGGCTTCCTGGCTTCATTTGAAATGTTAAGTGCAGCTTTTCCTGCAGGCCGGGCTGCATGGGCCGCCTGGTGGCTTCCATACATGTTAGCTGTCGGGGCCTGAATGTTTCCCCCGGGGAGTTCAATCATCAATCAGTCTCCAACTAACTTCTGTCCAACTCCCTGACAGTAGAGATGGATGGAGCGGGCGTCTACAGGATGCTGTATCCTCTCATTAATTCTCTTGTTAGCATGCACCGATAGCAGCCAGATAGGGACGGTTTTTATCCAGCAGATAGGGGCCTCTCGTCCCGTCTCTGGGCGAGGGTCAACAGTTAATCATTTCTCAGGCTTGGTTACTTAGTACCACAATGATGTGATGTGTCAAAATGGGACAACATACATTCCCTGGATTGAGCCAAACAAAGACGGCAGTGTCCTCCCACAAGGGCCCTCTCTCTGTCCAAACGACTCTGTGGCTCCGCTGCAACCAGCAGCCAGCGCCGAACAAGACCAGCGGATGAATGGGCGCTATTTTCACAACACGCACTGCTCGCTAAAATGAAGGCCCCGCGCAGGCTGCGGGGACACTTCAACTGGCCTTTTTCAACACCCATTACACTGAGAGCAGTGAACGCAGCGGGCGGAGAAGAAGAGTGACATTTACTGCCACAGATTGCCACACAAAGAGTTAAAGAGAGACACGGGGGAGGAGGGGGGGGGGGGGGGTTGTAGGGGTGAGAGACAAGGGGTCCCTCTTTGCTGACGGTGATGAATGAGTGGATCACAACACATTTGGGAGGAGGCCTTCGCATCCACAGAGGGGGCTCCTCAAATGACATGACTGACAGCTCCGCTCACTCGCTCCACCTGCACCCGCCCTCCGGCTGGGTGTTTTACTCGGCGGCCATGTTGTAACCGTAGCACGCTGCACATACTAAAATAGGCCAGTAAAGACTTGTGTTAAGGAGCAGTATGCGTCAACAGAAGCGCCTGTCTGATCACTCAACAGCCTGTAACCCTTCTGCCTCCACAACTTTCCGATGTCAGAATGTTGGGCGGCGAGTCCCGCCGATGAACTGTTTTTCTATTTAAACACACGAGGAGATCAAATCCACAGAAAACAGGTTCCAACAGCCACTTAATGGGTTTTTTTAAAAGGTTTAAAAAGTAGAAATCCTTTCAAACAAAGGAATCAGATTTTGCCAGGAGTTGAGTATCAAAATCAATGGTTTTATTGTACTTTATCATTCCTAAAAAAAAGTATCAGTTTATAATAAACTGTTTTCTGCAAAGATTCGATTTTATTTACATATTGAGACAAATGCAGATTATTGATCTGAGACTGCATAAGTCCTTCACTGCTTACACAGTTCAACACACCGCCCATATGTTTGCAGGACTTTGGAAACTTTCCCCCGTCCTTGTAATTCAAAACAGAAAAAACCTTTGCACATCCATTTCATAAGACAGGTGCGAGAGAGCGATGTGTCCATCAAAAACCTGAAGGTACACTCACGCACTCTGTCGAACTTGCAAACAAACATTTATTGGCGACGTGTTGGTACTTAACCTTCATCAGGCAAAAAGTTCATAAAAATGGGAATGCCATCTTAAATAGGAAGTGGCTACAAACGGGTTTCCGTTAGCGTCCGAACCCTGCTCTTGGTGAGATGGACTGCGGACAACCTCCACAAGAGCACGCCGCTCGTAGGGCAGAGAGCTTATTGAATAACTATTATTATTATCTATTTGATAGTAAAGTGGATAGAGTAGGAAATGGACTAGAGCGGGGAGTAACATGGCGGGAAAGGAACCAGAGGCCGGAAATGTACCAGGGCCGCCCGCTTGGAGGACTATAGCCTCCTAAACGGGACGCGACCTAACCACAAGGTCATCTGCGCCCCAAGGGTGCTTTAATTGTGAAATGCTAGCAGCGCCGCTAGAGTGAAGACAGCGGTGATGTAACAAAACAAAGTTTCTATAATTTTGTCGTTTTTTAATACAGACGCGTTTGTAATTTAGAGTTTTCTACGTCATCATCGCCTCTTAAGAAGCAGAAAGCTGATGTTTGTGTTGATTTTTCCATAATACCGGTGTTATGGTTTAAACGGTGACCATGTTAACCGGTGTCCTTTAGCCAACAGATGTTGATGACTGAAAGTGTTTTAACGAATGAAGCTTTGTTTAGTTTTTTATTGTAATGTCAAAAATATCGATCATATATGTGTTGTAACTACGACAACCAAAGACGCATTCGGCTGAAAGTCACCAGTTAACACGGTCACTCTTCAAACCATAACACCGGTTAATTTTAACTTCAGTTAATTACTGACCACATTAACTGACTGCTGTTGAAGGTAACGTCTTTATTAAGGGATTAGGGAAGTCAAATAATACCGCTTCATGTTGGCCACTTGTATGAAAAGAAAAAAAAAGAGAGTCTGAGGAAAACGTTCGTTTGACCGTTTGGGACGAGAACATTTTGAGCAGTTTGTTTGAAGAATAAAGAAGCCGTTCTTCTTGAGTTGCAGCATCGCCACCAGACCCCATTATAAAGAAGTTCTTTTACACCAACACAGGATCCTCTGAGGTCCAAATGCCAGAGCTTCACATTTATACCGGTCACAGCCGCTTGGACTCATTGCTCTGCTGTTCAGCTGATAGAAATACTTTGAATAGCTTTTAGATTGTGCTGAGGGGGGAAACTACTGAATGGACAATTTAATGTCAGAGGAGCTGCTGGAAGAAGTGCTGATGGTGCACCGTGATTCTCATTTTATTTAGATTAACTACCCCTTAATACAAAGGCTTCTCATGCCTCGGTGGAGATAAAGCTCATAAAGGTGCCGTGTCAGGGCTGGAGTTTGATCCACATACACATTAAAGGAGGCTTCTTCCTCGGGCTTTAAACAACCTGAGGGTCGCGTCGCTGTGCTGCTGCCTGGATCTGCTTTTTTAGACGATCCTGAGCACAGTAATTAATAGAGGAATGCAACAGTGTGACACATAATAAGAAAAGGAGGCTGCCGCTTGTCGTGTTGCTCCGCTCTCCCAGTGGAAATAAATGGAGAGTTTCCTTTTCACCATGGGGCACAACTGGATCTTACATCTCTGCATATTAAAACGACAAAGACAATGAAAAGGAGCTTGATGGGGTTGAATCAGCGATCGCCCGCTAACATTAGAGATGTAGCACAACTGAGCTGCTCTAAATTACTACGGCCTAATATATTTCATTAACACACCTCCCTCTGTGGGGTCTCTAATGGAGGACGGCTCATCTGCCGGCGACGCTCATTTGTTCTTAGATACATTCCTTTTAGTTATTACTGGCTGCTGCTCCTCATAAGCTGCTTACAATGAGGTTACCCCAAAAAAAAAGGTTTGGCTGACGGGGCAGGCCACTTAAGTTCCGTGACCTGAGTCAAACCCTTTTAATCCATACTGATTTTTATCTTTCAAGTCAGGCAGCCACTGAAAGTAATCCTCTGATCGTCGCAGTGACAGAAAGCAGGTTATTGTTAAGTGTAGCGGCACGATCCGGCACCACAACACTGCATAAAAAGAGAAAAGAAACAGCCACAGCGAGGGTGTGTTTGCCCTTCCTGTTAGGGCTCCTTCATAAATATCCTGAGGCCTAAATGCCACAGCGCGGCAGCTATTTGTTTTCCCTCCCCGTCAGGGTCACTCGGCCGGGGGGAGAAAGAGAGAGATACTGAAAGACGGCCTGGACTTCCTCTAAAACCCGAGTCTTCTGCTGCTGATTGTGTTGGCTCGCCGCCAGCCTGAACGAGAAGTGGAATCAAGCTGAGGGGCTAAACTCGAGTTATTATTTAATCCCAGTGTCAACACAATCAAGGCTATAAATTAAGAGCCTTGTAATCAATTAACACTGAATCCAATTATTACTCTGGGGATGTTTAGCCTCAATACTTTATCCTTCTTTACTGCCGTCAGATTGGCTGCTTTAAGCCCATTTGACAACAGAACTCAAGCCAGAGATGCCTAAATTATCCTTCACCCGCTTTGAATAATCAAATCACAAATAGTCCCCAGTTTATCACCTTCTTTTACTTTTGCTGGCACACCTTTTGTCATGTTTATTAGAGGATGCCCCGACTGATTTCCGAGACTCTGGGAATGACTTCTAAAACTGTGCAGCCCTCTGATCGTATCAGAAAGAAAAAAGGTACTCACGTTCACACGCGTCTCCTTTCTGATGGAATCCAGCTCTGCATATACATTTCCCAATAGGCACCAGCCACTCCCCTTCGGCGCTGCAGTGCATCTTGGGGGAGTTGTCGGCCTCCTCCTCTGCGTCGCTCACGCACATGCCCTCGACCTCCACCAGCGAGGAGAACTCTGATCCCGTCACGGTGTCTGGGAACGTGGCCAGGTTCTCGATGATAGACCAGCACTTTTTGTAATACACTTTGACAGAGACCAGCGCGATACACGCCCCGACATCCTGGAAGGCCAGGTAGAAGCCCCGCCTGGACAAGGGGCCAATTATACGCACTTCTGTATTCAGCTTCATCTTCCTCTCGCCCAGGTCGCCCTGAGTGAAGCTTTCATCCGCCGCTATCGTGTCAATTTTAACATACTGGTTCTCCCGTAAGCTCCTGCCCATCTCTGAATCCGTTTCCTGGTAATACAAGTTGAACGTCTCCTTGCACGTGCCCACCACTCCAGGTAGGCTGTTACAATCCCTCAGAGTGAACTTCAGTTCCACAAAAATTCTCTGGGCATTGCCCTTCTCTATCCAGTTAGTCCGAAGCCAGTTATTCTGATTGGGCTCCATGACTTGGCAAACCTGGTATGTGCGAATGGGTGTGTAGTTCTCGTCCAAGCCGCTGATCTCTTCCCACTGAAAGAAGGAGACATTTGTACAGAGTGCATCCATTAGAGAGCGGCACCATGTTGGATTTACACCTCAGAGCCATCCCACAGAAATGTAATGATTGGTAATAAAAGCTGAGGTGATTACTCTGCAGTGAAAATGACAAAGGTGTATGAAATATGGTCTGTGAATGAAGGCAGATTAGCGGAGGCATTTTTATCACAAATCTTTAAAGATGGATCGTGCTCAGTTTATCTGCTCCTGCTCACATTATTTATTTAAAAAGTTTGCCTGCTTTTTTAATCAGAGCAGCAAGTTGGAAGAGGTTTGCTTAAGGCCTTTGTGCTCTGAATGTCAAAAGCTTGGGGAGTTTAGCAGCAGTAAAAACAACCTCCAACTATCTTTATTCTGATCATGAGCAGGGATATATAAGCCGGTGGTGTCCTTGTGTATGTTTTATTCCTCCTCCTTTAAATGAAGTTATTCCTGTCACAGACTAGAGAAGGCTGCAACATATATTTATAATAATGTGGAGTACATCTGTGTGCAGGGCGATGCAGAGATTGTGCAGACTTACCCCATTGGGAGGATAGGAGATCCACTCCAGTTCTGTCTGCTGTGCCTTGGAGTCCAGCAGAATCACTAGTGACAGGAAACCGAGAGGCAGGTGGTTAAATCTCACCGGGTGCACGCGGCAGGGTATTTCTGATAGGCCACACATTGATATCTATAGCGCATACAGCCGTGACCTAATTTCTAGCAGCAGCAGCAGCTAAAGCAGAAAAACATTCAATAAGAATATACACACTGCAGCAGACAGGTCCTGGTGCCTGCGGGGAACTTTCAGGGAGAGCAATGAAGACACTGACAGTGCGCACAAAGAGGGAATCAAGGGATCATTACGCATTAGATTCATTCATTCAGACATTTGTTCAATAAAATGTGGCTTTATTTTACAGCTTAGTTTATAAAAACTCGTCTTTGAAATGGAAGTTGTTACGTTAAGGTCAACGCTGCGGCTGCTTTTCATCCCGACGCACGTATACTGTACCAACATGCGCTAAAACTAAGACATATTTACAGCTTAAAACGGCCCAACAGCGAATCCACCTAACAAGCGGCTTGTTAGCAGATTTAATCTGAGGAAGAGGATTTTGTCAAAGCTGCCTGCTTTATGTTCTGGGGGTGTGCGGGAAGAGCGCAAATCGGCACCGCGGCGGCTTTCATAAAAATGAAGTTGTTTCAATTGTGTAGGCCTATTTAATATCAGCAGACAGCTCAATCGGTATGAGAGGGTGGGGGGGGGGCAGCGGCCAGGACGCGCCACCGTGAAATATAAAATATGCTCAGGTTATGTCCTAGAGATATGGAGGTCTGCGAAACCCCGCATATCAACACCGAGGATTTACATTTCATAGAAGCTCTGACACCCGGACAGCGCTCCCTTATTACACTGTAGTTTAGGTGGCGAGAAAATCCACATATTTGTCTGTTTTACGCATCACATAATGTCTTTAATTAATCCAGAATCTGCTCAATTAAAAGTGTCATTTTTCAGCTATTGGGATATTTTTTTTAATTCTCCTTTAATTTGGCTGTTTTATAGACTAAATGTTGCCAACTTGAGCGTCTGATGCAGATTACGGATCCGCATCAGTCTGTCGGATTTTCCATCAAAGAAACAGGAGCAGACAGGACTGTTAGAGCCACTGAGGCCACTTATCGGAGGAAATAACCTCCGAAACTGCGTCCACATACACGGCTCCCTCACTTCCAGCGAGGCGAGCACGCATGCTGGGACGATCGATCCGCTGACATTACCTAGTTTGTCGTGACACATTGTTATTCTTTACCGAGCTGGTTAGTTACGCGGATAGCGCATTGGCAGTGGAGTTCAATAAAAACAGCTCCTGCGTCTAATCCGCGTTCAGTCGCCTTTAACTGTCGTGCGTAAAAACGCCGAGAGGTCGCTCGCACACAGCCCGGGAGCAGCGCTGTCATCCCCGGCACACCAGCCTCGAGTGACCGCGCTGAGGATACACACAAAAAAATCCACCTTTTAAGTAAATTGTTTATAACCAGAAAATCGTAGAGAGCACGCGAGTTTTGCGCTGGGTTTGGACACCTCTCCGTTTATTCTGGAGGATGTCTTCCAAATGCGACGGGATGGAGCAGTCCAAACTTTAAGAACTTACCTTCCTTCGCATTCTGTGCTTCCCCGCTGTCTACATAACAGCATAAATGAAGGCAAAATGTAATCCACAGACACGAGAGAGACCTGGAGAGCATGGTAGCAGCCGCGGATTTCACTGTAGACCGTAACTCGCTTTGCCACCGTCTCGCGTGCTTCCCATTGACGACACTAAACCGGCTCTATGTACAACAATCCGCTGGTCCACCACTCAAATAGCGTCTGCTGCCGCTGGGAGGAGACTGTGGCTGCGGGGATGTCAGTCAAGCAGACGGGCGGAGGGATCGTCCAATCGTGACGCGGAGGAAGAAGCGTGGAGAACAAACAGGGCCAATAGGCGCGCGGAGGAGGGCGAGGGTTTTGGGGAATGCACGGCGGAGGAAATGTTGTCACAACTTGGGTTAAAGATATTTTTGGTCATCTTCAGGAAAATGGGTGACGGTTGCTCCACAAACACACACACACACACACACACACACACAGCGCAAATGTGTGACTTCGAGACCGAGAGGATTCTGGGTGACGAAGAAAAGCTTTTCTGAAAACAATTTAAAAAAAAGATTTGTGTTCCTTTTGTGTGGGACTTAAACTTTTTAAATGATAAGCTATACATTGTTGTTTTTGCTCGGATACCCACATTCTTATTTATCTTTTTTTTTACACAAGAATCCATACAATGAAACAAAACTTTATTTTTTTACATACAAGGTCGTTGTTTTTTGGTTTAGAACAATTGAGACAAAGAGAGCACATGAAAATATATTATCCTACTGTTTCCTATCCTACCAAATAAAAAAAATATATAAAGAATATCATTTGAAGGGGAAGAAATGGGGCCAAATTAATAAAAATAAAGTCTTGGATTTCCATCTCCTAACTCAGTATTTGGACTTCTATTATATAATATAATCTTGTCTTTAATGGTATAATTCAAATTTGTATTAACTGCATTCGAAGAAAACACAAGATCATAATATATGGAGATGTCAGGGTTGTAAAAAGTCAGAACTCAAATTTATTTTTCAAATTGTCAGTGGTGTCCCTAAACAACTTCTCTGGCTATAAAACGTTTTAAATTGCTTTAAATTATTATTATTAAATCATTGGGGGGGGGGTTCGCACCATTGGTTTATATCAGTATAGATGTTGAACATTTATTGAATGAATAGTGTCATAAAAAACGTGATCACAAAACATTTATTAGTAACATTTGGTAATGACTGAATGAATGAAAGACTTTTTTTCAAGCCAAAAATTAAAATAAGATAATAAAATATAAAGTAACAGTGTTCAAAAAGGAGTATATATCCCTACTCCCCCTTTCTCACTTTTCTTCTATTAATTCCAACAGATGCTCACAGTTATTCATAACTAATATATAAACGTATCCCCAGTTTGTTTGCTATCTAAAATAAATAACAATCCCCGAGTATTTACAGTCCTAATATCCACCCAGTGTTTCAAAATAAATACATGCAGGAATAAAACAGCTGTTCCTCTTCCATATACCCGTCACAAATATCTGTTTTGTATATTTTAATTAAAGGACAGCGTGGTTTGTTCAGAGGAGATGTTGTCCTCAAAGCGTGCAGTAGTAAGTATAGACAACGATCCAGTGTGAGTTAAAGTGACATTAAGTGAGTGGATTGTAGTCGGTGTCACAGAAGGGGGCTTATTGATGAGGCTGGCGGCAGACGTGGACAAACTCTTCTTGTGTCGTGATGTTTTTAGTCCTGCGGGGCCTCTAAAAGTGTTTGCTCTGGACGGGATGAGACGGCATAATCTTATCTGCCCGCAGGGTCCCGGAGGTGTCAGGGTCCAGACACATTTCTGTCTCTTGTAAGGATTAGTGACATTTTCTGTTCTTTTATTTTTCACCCCCTTTATCTATTTATTTATTTTTACTGACTCATGGAAAACTCCCAGACTCTGCTGCAAAGCGAACTTCTTCATGAATCATGAACGTTACTTATGTGGAGATCCGTTTTCATTAGGTTAAATCAGATGTAATAAAAGTCGCCACAATAGAATACAAGACATGATGATACAATATGACAGGACATAATACGATACGGCAGTGTAAGATACGATACGGTCTGATACGAACGACACGACACAACCTGACATGATTCAATGTGATACCATTGGAACGACACGACACGACAAAGAATTGTATGGTAAGACACCATCCATTTTCTATAATGCTTTTCTCGTTCGGGGTCACGGGGGGGCTGCAGCCGATCTTAGCCGTCTTTGGGCAAGAGGCGGGGTTACACCCTGGACTGTTCGCCAGTCAATCACAGGGCTGACATACAACCAGCCACACTCACATTCAAACCTACGGGCAATTTAGTGTCACCAAATAACCTAAGGAGCATGTCTTTGGACTGTGGGAGGACACCAGAGTACCTGGAGAGAACACACTCAAGCATGGGAAGATGCAAACTCCACACAGAGAGGTCCGACGGGGATTTGAACCAGGAACCTCCTGGTTCAAAAGTGCTAACCACTGCACCACCAACAATACGATACCGCAGTGTATGATAAGACACAATATGATACAATACAATCTGATACAATACAGTAGAGTACGACATGATGCACTACGATAAAATTGTATACGATATGGTATGACACAATATGATACAATCTGATGCAATACCATGATGTGATACGATAAGGTACGATATGGTATGATGTAACACAATGCGACAAGATACTGTATTGAACATATGACTTGATACAATCTAATACAATAGGGTCATAGACTGTAAATATTAATGGACGAAGCCTGAGTGTCGTCACCCACCTGTTACTGCAGGGGGCTCCAGGGGCTAATCAGTAGCAACCTCCATGCTGGGAACGCTGTCTCAGCCTAACTTTCAGTCAACCTAACGACAGGCTGAGAGCTGCAGCTGAGGCGGGTTTTAAACCTCCTGACAAACCTTTACATATACTTTTGTTTTCATGGGTGGGACTAAAGATGCTCCACACTAAGCCATCTCCGATGTAGTGTGGCGTAAAAAAAATACATTTAAAGGAGAAGCACATATTCATCATGAACAAAGTTAGGAATATTGTAAATTATCCTTACTGCAGTTGTTCCAGAGAAATACACAAGTGATTACAGACCACCATGAAGCCTTTGTACGGACCCTGCAGCCTAAAGACACATGATCTGAAATGTTGACGCTTTCTCCTCCACGTATCAAAATAATAAGGGAGGATTGGTGTCGTTCAAACCGAGCAGAAAAACACAGAGCAGATGGAAACACAAAAAGAAGCTGAATATCTCAGGCAATAAAAGCCCAAAGACAAAGCCAGATGAAGCAGTAAAAGAGAGTGTTTCCATCCGTCTCCTGGAATCTCATTTGTGACAGCGTCTTTAATGTCGGAGCCAAATATAGTATCGGATGGCGAGACATTAAATGGTTGTTTTGTTAATCTGACGAAGGTCACCTTAAGTGAGGGAAAGTCCCACAGAGACGGGCTCGGACGCGACAGACCTGACGCATTACTGCTCGGCTGCTCCAGAGACTCTTAATGTAAAGACGGAACCATCGGGGGGGGGGGGGGTCTTAAAAAAAACAGCAAACAAGCGAAGATAAACACGAGGTAAAAAACAACACAATTAAAAAGCATAAAGTTAATTCCCCCACTTTCTTGGATGACTTGGCATATCACTTAAAAATTAAAGCACAAAGCGGAGCTCATTATCCCTTCATACATGCAGCTTTTGTTGCAGGTCACTAATTAATCTCCATTACCTCCCAACAAGCAAAACAGCTGTAATTATGGCCGACAAATATTGATTAATAAACGGAGTACATAGGAATGGACAGAAGCAGACAAGGACTCACTTCAAGGTTTATTTACCTCTGCTTTTTTTTCTCTCTCTGTTTGTTTGTTTGGCCTGTTTATTATGCAAATTACAGCTAATCCTTTTTGCCCTTGGTACACAGTCGAGTCCTGCATAGTAGTGTATAACTGATGACTGTTGAATTAATCTGGATTAATGTTACCTTTATCGTAAAGTGTCTGTCTGACACCGTCACCGCGGCCGGTGTCTGTCAGTGTGAGGGACAGGAGCACACACACACACACACACACACACACACACACACACACACACACACACACACACACACACACACACACAGGTTGGTTAAACTGTTTAAACTGGTTTTCAATCAGCAACAACTGAATATTCATACGTGTGTGTTTGTCCCCATCAGCTGGATCCAAACACACGGAGACTTCCTCCTCTTTGAATGTGTTTATAAAAGGTAAAGAAGATGAAGCACAACTCACACTGAATATTCGACGTAGACCACTGGTTCCCAACCTGTTTGGGCTTGTGACCCCAACTCTGGGGACCCCAAACATCCAAAACACATCCAGCTTTTTACTAAAACGATTCAAATTACAACCATGTGATAGTTTTTTTTTACCGTGTTGCAAGTAATCTCTCCTTTTAGACCACTTGAAGGCTATTTCAGGTATTTGACTGTGGACAAAGGCAGAAAGGCCGGGATGAGATCTATCCACAGCCAGGTGAGCATGTATTTACAAGACTGGAAGTTTAATGCTGGACACATGAGGCATGGACGAGAGACAGACCGAGATACATGAGGTTTGTTAGTTTTTAGCCCCCAGTAGCTGAACTGGATAACGTCTTGTTGCTTATTAAAGGCAGAATGATCCAATATATTTCATTTTGATCAATCATTAGACATTTCAGGGGACCCCATTTGAATTTCATGTGACCCCATTTGGGGTCAGGACCCCAGGGTTGGGACAGCCTGACTCAGACAGTGGTGAAAAAGGTTTATTTGGCATGAATGTTAACAACCGTTGTTGCCAAAACAAAATGATCAGAAGGAATCAGCAGTAATAAAACTTACAAAACATTGAACAATTATTTGATATCTTAATATATAGATGTATAAATAAATACACATATATATAAATGAAGAGTTCATTTGCAAAAACAGATAAAAGCCATTCTGAGAAACAGAGCCCTGGAGTTTTGATTGGCACTTTAAATAGAGCTGTGATCCAAAATCTGTTCTGCTGCAAAAACCCAATACAGTCTGCGGGGAACAGACACCTTCAGTCTGAGTTATATTACCTGAAATAAACAATAAATTAAAAAAAGTGTTTTGACATTTTTTAAAATGGACTTATCTGCTTTTGCAAATGTGCTCTATATGTAATTAAACTACTGAAAGCCGTTTTCTCATATGCAGCCCTGAAAATGTAATGCAGACTGCTCCTGAAATCTGCCTGAGTTAGCTGTTCACATTTCCCTCACAGCGGGACAATATCCCTGTCCCTGCTGTTTTTTCAAAACTTTAGGCCTTATTTGAAAAATGTTGGGGTCTAAATCCGAGGTTCTCAACAGGTCTAGCCCTCAGGGTCCACCACCAACTCCTTCAACAACATTTTTCAACCAATCAGAGTGATTTAATGAAATGAGTGCAGTTTGAACCTGATAAAAGGTACAAAATGTGTCACAGATAAACAAAACAAACAAGCTCACAGAGCGCTTCACAGACTTTTTTTCCAGGCACACATTTGCGACCCACTGTAAACCGCTCCGTGACCCACTATTGGGTCCGGACCCCCCCAGTTGAGAACCACTGGTCTAACTGACTAATGGTTCAAACATGATCGAATTTCTTTGGTAGTGAAACAGACTGTAATGGCTGCAACATTAGGGGCAAATGTGGCCTTTTGAAGCAAGTCCACAGGCTCCTAACTTTCTTTGGAGTATATTTTCTAAAAGTTTGGGACCAATAGAGTCCCAGCAGACGTCTAAATCCTCGTTTATCCTCCTTGTTTGTCATGTTGTCGCTTTACCAACATGTCGAGTGTCTCAACAAAAGCTCTAACTGCTCGACTAATGCGAGGTGTCTCTGTAAATTGTAGGCTGTCTGTTGTTTCCCGCTCAGTGTACCTAACCTAAACATGCTCACTGTTGCCATGGCGTCCCCTAATTAGAGCTTTCCTGTTATCCTCATATGGAAGTGACACTAAGCATTAGAGGTATTATGTTCAGCACTGACAGTAATGAAGCTGCTATCGTCTTGCCTTGTTGTTGCCAAATTGATCTGCTAACGGGGAAAAGTGTAAGTGTGCGGCGTGTCATAAAGGTCACAGACAGTCAGGGTTGAGAAAGATTGTGTGTCAGTGTGTACTAGCTCTCTGCCAGAGGAGCCTTTTCAAGCACATTTAGCTTCAATGGGATCTCTGTCATAACAGGCAACAATGACGAGGGAGTGGCTGCTAGACGACGCAGCTGTTACTGCAAACTGTGAAGTGACACGCAGCTAATGGAACCAGCGTTCAGACCCCCCAGTCGTGTTGATATCACTGACAGTGGGGCTTAACTTCAATTATGACCGCAAAGGACTGATCCAACTGTACGTCCTTTATCGGGTTGGACATTTCAAGTATTTTACTGACAATCCAGTCTGAACCTGGAGATACAGTCAACATTTTAAAACAAAGTAACACAATAATCATTTTAATTGTTACTGTGTTTTCCTTTATGGTGCCTGAAACTCACTTTTTATTTTCTTCTTTGTGTTTGTTATACACTTCACCTTAGGCCTGGGCGATTAAACGATGACGATAATCGCAGGAGAAAACATCGACGACATGAAAGGCCGCTCCACTTAAGGAGTTTGGAGATATTTTGGATTTTTACAGTCCAACAAAAACGAGTAACATGCTCTGTTGACTGTGCTGAAGATAAGTGCTGCTACAACGGGCAACACTACAAACTTTTTCCCCGTTTGAAACAACATCACCCGTTAGAACACACCGAAGGAAAGAAATGACTAAATGCCCCAAACGAGTGTTAGTGGACCCTCAGCGAGCACCAGGCTACATACGTATGTGTTACTGCCAGCAGCAAACTGTCTTATCAGCGTTTTCCCGCACCGTGCACTGAGCTTATGATACTGAATGTTCCTCTGTTCAAGTATAGTTGATCATGTTCTGACAATAAATAATAATAAACCATCTGGTTTCTTCAACTTTCACTCAGAAGCAAAAATCAGACTTTCAATTTGAAAGAAATAATGATTTAACATTTATCGTGAAAATTATCGATATCGACTGATATAGAAATTGTTATCGTGATAAAAAATGTTTCATATCGCCCAGCCGTACTTCACCTACAATCCTACAATGAATTTATCAGACGCTCTTTCAACAGCGACGTACATCAGAGAGAAAGAACAACACAAGCAAGGAGAGAGGAGGAAACAACGTCAGTAAGTGCAAACAAACAGCTTTAAGTCTGATCGTTTCTGGAACGTGAGCGCAACGGAGCGCACCCATGAGCAGCTGTACGCATATCACGGGAGAACTACAAGATCACGCGGGAATAAAGAGAACAACGTGCAAACAACATGTTGCTTTGTCTTTCTTTAGGATGATTTGTTGTTTGTTTGGTGCCTGTTTTGACGTAATGTTGATAAAGTGATGAAAAATACGATCGCAAGTCTGTGTAATGTGTTTTATTTTGAAATTGACCGGACGCTCTGTGCATTCCCTTGTCTGACTTCCTGTCCAGGTTGTCATATTCTGTCTAGCTTACCGCGAACCTGCAGCGTACTCCGTCGAAAATAGACTCGCAGCGTATTTGAAACGCAGCAGAGCGTAGTGGCGCTGCTGGCACGCTCCGGAGACAGACCGCGACGCCTGCTGTCTGAACACAATAACTGACTACAGTGACAGCAAACTACGAAGTAGTGCACGGCGCTGATGGACCGCGGCACACACGGAGTACGTGTGAATTGGGGGTGAGGGCAGAAGTCAAACCAACCTGGTTGAAACCATTGGAAATAAAATAGAATAGAGAGTTTATTTACAAAGCAGAAATAAGTGAATGAGTCGGCTTTGTAGGAACATTTAGCTCAAACTGTCTTCATGTTCGCTGCATTGTCTGCAGTGTTTGTATGTCTGTTTTTTTACAGAAGTAAAAGGTACTACGAGCTTTTAATGTTGTTCATGTGAATACAAACATTTGTCGGCTTCAGTGTCTCTCTACATTGTGTCCATATAGACCCCGCTTAAAATGCAACAATCATACAACTTCACCCCTGAATCGTCCACCAGACTTCATATGTGAAAGGGACCTCAACCATACACAGATTCACTATAGATTCATTTGATATAATGGATTTACTCGAAAGATAAACAATTCATCAAATAAACAATTCAAACAAACTTACTGGAGTGCAGTGGCATCATGTTCACAGACAAAAGGAGTTGAAATTCTTCTTCTTCTTGAAGGTTTTAAGGCGGTTCGCAAACAACAAATTTGTGCATTTCCGCCTCCAACCGGTAAGGAGTGTGGAGGGAGTGGAAATGAAAAAGATTTAAGCTAAGAAGACTTCTATGTTGCTTCTCATTGTGTCACTTTTTAAAGTTAGGAAATTATTGCAGAGATGCTTTTCATTAGTATGTTTGTGCACACAGACTTCACGCCACCCCTGCACAGGTCAGTGCCCCATGGGCCGCCCCCCTTAAGCATGAAAAAGAAAACAGAACCAGCTACTGAGTTACACAGTCAAAGATGTTCAAATAAATAAAGCACAGGTTCAAAAATCTCTTTCAAAAGATTCTCTAAAGAATTGCAAAACATTCAAGTGACCAATATTTACAATGAGTACTCTTTCCCAGAGAGATCTGTTAAACATTCATGGAGCGTCCTCATCAGCAGGGCAGCACTTAACTCCTCTCCAGAGTTTCCTCCCTGCAGGCTCCAATTACACTTCTTAGACACAGTCCCACAGACTGCTGAGATGTGTAAAGAAGTTGGAAATACTTATGTACACACTTGTATCTTGTTCCCGTGCACCTCTCAGGCTGTGACAGTAAGTAGCGAACAAGCCGTCCTCAGCCTGTGGAGCCGTGTGCAGACTGATCCTGGCATCCAGTCAGCAGGGTGGGGGCAGTCTGCCGTCTGCCTGTCAGGCCCCTGGAGGAGAACACCACCCAGAGCTTTAAAAGCGACCACGAGAAGCAGCCCAGAGGCCCCGTCAAATGGCGGTTTGGTTGTGCAAGCAGGCAATTTGCTTCTTTTTATAGATTGGTAATATGGAATGGCCGTCCCAGAGGAAATCTCAAGTGTTGAAAACTCGACTGGTATTGTTGTGGGGCAGCTCAAAGCCATTTGCACCTGACACCGTTTTGTTGATATAATCACATTCCTGCCGGAGTCTGTCTGCGACTCGCAGTCGAGTTTTAAAATGCAAAAGCACCGGAGAAGGAGTAATCATTCCACACAAAATTTCCCCTGTGTTTAAACTCACATGTGCCTTGGGTCGCAATTATGAAAATTGGTTCATCAGGAGACAAGGAAGTGCAGCACAAATCCACATTTCTTTGTGATCCAATTAGGAGATTCAAAGAGAGAAGTTCTGCTGTTGTATTTATGAGCATATTTCTGTCTGCCATGTTGCTCTAGTTTTTTAGTCGTGTAGGTACAGCAGAGGATTGGTGTGTTGTGTCTTATTTAATGGGTCACAGGAAGGGTGATATTGCAAAGTTAGTGAACAAGAAATTATAACTTACTGGGTTGTTTTTTTTGCTGCTGGAAAGTAAAAAAAATGACAGGAAGAAGCGCAGCTTGAATAGAAAATGAGACACAAACAGGACTAAAGGAGCCTCACATGACTCAACACTCTGCTCATAAAACACAGCTGTGCCGAGCTGATGAATCCACATGAAAGACGACAATATGTAAAGACAATCCTTTTAATTCCAGTTTGATATTTCCATGCTAATGAAAAGTAATTAAAGCACTAATTAATAGGCCTTGCTCAAATAGGACTCTGCTTTTATAGTCGAATTTCAAATTAGTCCAGGATCACGGCTCTTCATTCGCTTTAAACCAACACACACAAAGAACTCACTTTGAGTTAGTGAAATGCCGCAGTGCTGCAGAGAGTCACTTTGATCCCGCCTTTCGTTTCCTCCGTCACTGCTCCATTCTGTGCCAACCGTGGGCTTGTTTAAATCATTATTGACATGTGAAGATAGCCAGACGTCCTCACTTAAAAGGAAACATGTGGTCAGTTTCACTCCACATCGTCCGTGCATGGGGGACGTGACTCGCCCTTCCAACGTCATTGTGTTGATTGTTTACGTTGGCGTGATTGAAATGGCTTCGACAAGGAATCCAACAAATAAACTTTAAGTGAAACGTGAGAAGCAGAGGAAGTCAAGAACTCCTGACATATGTGCAACAGGTTATTAGGACGTATATTCATGCTCTGTCCTTTAGTCTGACGAGTCATTTTTACAGAAGGAACAGCAAAAGTAACGCAGTATAAAGAGCCAAAAGGTCTTGGGTGTAGGTTGGGGGTGATGGATGGATGGATACAAACCAGCAAGGAGTTCTTCCTGGGTACTGAAGTTCGAGTCAAATGTTAAACCAACAGTCAACATTAACTTCTTTAAAGTAACGTGCATAATAGATAGATAAAAAAAAGGGCGAGCTGGTAGCCTAGCAGTTAACACACGCGCTCCATGTATGGAGGCTGTAGACCTCCAAGTCGTGGCCCGGTTCAAACCCGACCTGTAGATCCTTTCCAGCGTGTCATCCATCGCCCACTCTCTCTCTCTCTCTCTTCCAGATTTCCAACTCTCTCCACGGTCCTGTCTCTAAAATAAAGGCATAAAAAATCCCCAAAATAAATCTTTAAAAAAATAAAACAATCTTTGTATGTAAAGCGCTTTGTGTTATAATTTACAAAGTCCCAACATTAATCCATCACGAGCACAGCACGAAGCAACATTTAGCAAAGTAGCCGTGGCAAAGAAAAACTGCGTTATGGGCGTCTGTGACTCACTTGGTAGATTCTTGGTTGTCTCTAAACCCTGAAGGTCGGGGTTTGATCCCCAGCTCCTGCAGCCACATGTCCGATGTGTCCTTGGGCAAGACACTTAACCCAAAGTTGCTCCCACTGCTTTGTCGCCGGCGTATAAATGTGTATGAATGGATTAGTTACTACTGATAGACCTCACCTTTACATATCAACCTCTACCATCAGTGTGTGAATGTTTAGGTGTGACCTGCTGTGCTAAAGCGCTTTGAGTCGTCAGAAGGCTATAAGCGCTAAACAAGCTCAAACCCATTTACCTTAGAGAGGCAGAAACCTCGAGCAGAACCAGACTCATGTTGAACAGCCATCTGCTGTGACTGTGTTGGGTCTCAATGAAGCACCACATGTTCCTGCAGCACAACCAAACTATCCCTTTAAAGTGGTTCTCAATTATTTTCTGTCATGCCCCCCCTAGGGGACAGACATTTTTTTCACGCCCCCCCCCCCCCATGTATTTATCTGTACAAACCACTGTATGAGTTGTTAGCACCAGCATACAATCACCTGATTATTAAAATAGATTACGTCGTATTTCCTGGTCTTATTAGGTTTGCTATTCTAGCCTCTGACGCCTTTTCTTTTCACTCCTGTCAGAAACTTCTCCATCTCTCTTCCTCCGTCAGCTCTGTACACCGGTATTCCTGTGTACTTCGCGGTCACACTGGCAATCCGTACCGTGCCCAAGCATGCTTCAACCCTAAAGTCCAGTTCGTTTGGCCAGTGTGACCGCTCCGTACCGTGCTCAGGCATGCTACACTTCTTGGCCCTGGCACACTTCGCAGAGGTGTACTTCGGCACGGTACACTTCATGGACGAGCACAAGCACGCGGGTACACAACGCTGACAGCCTTCATTGTGGAGAAATCCAGAGTTTTATGGCTGTATATGACAAACATAACTCAGAATAAGCCACAAAGTAGCTGTCATGTTCTCAGATGTGCGGACGCTGACTCAACCACACGTCTCTTTTATTTTTTTAATTAATTTACAGCTGTAGCTGATTAAAGTGACTCAAAATAAGCCTCAAAGTCAGTAAAGTAGCTGTCATGCTCTCTGTTCTCCGATGTGCAGACGCGCACTCGACTGCGCGTCCCTTTTTTTTTTTTTTTTTCTCGAGTCCGCCTGTTTGTAAACTGATCACGCTTCATAATAACATAAAGCATGCGTGTGCTGTATTACAATATTATGTACAAGAGGTAACGGTTAGTCCTGATGCAGTGTGACGGGCAGTGCTGGCCAGTGGGGGAATGGCGCAGTGCCCCCCCACTGCGCCATTCCCCCACTGTACTTGAGTACAATCGTACTTGAGTACGGCACAAAAATACTGAAAGTCCCCCCCTGCCTCTCGCGCCCCACTATTTGAGAAGCACTGCTTTAAAGCAACACAAACCTTGTGTGAAACCTCACTGATGTAGGCAGTGCACTTCCTTTTAACTGAACCACTTCACCTTGACAAAATCGTTTTATTGCCTTAACCTAACCAGATTGTAACGTATCAGCGATGTTACCCTTTAGTGCACATCGTTTACGTAACGAAAAACTTTGTTAATGTATGAAAAACTGCATAATATTTTCAATTATGATTTGAGCTTTAAGATGCCGTTATCTAAGTACCCGGTTTGAAAGGTTAATTTGGTTATTTTGTCTTATTCTGAGTTACCAAAGAAACCTTTGAGTTCTCAGGAATCTATGGTTTTCTAAATGTAATGATTTATATATTTGTGAGCTCCCCTGAAGATGCCGAAGCACAACTGGATCCACACTTTAGTGACAAGATTGTTCAGCTGCTCCTTCAGCTATAAATCTCTCTTTATGGAGTGCAACAGGATTAACCGGGCTCCACTGGGCTCGTCTCACCCTGCTCAGGTACCCAACACATCAGACTGTAAGGTACACTGTTTATCACCCAGATCCAAATGTAGCAGCAGTGTCCTGTTACTCAACTCTCTCCTATAAATGAACCTCCTCCGCGAAGAGCTCGCCGTTCGGGGTGAAGGAGTCAGTTAGCGTCTCCGCAGCTTGAAAGAGAAGAAGGTGGCCCCCCCCACTGAATCTAAATGATGATGCTCTGCAGAAAGGTGTTTTATTTCACTGTTTCTCCAGCTGGCTGTGCTGCGACGCTGACAGCCTCCAGTTTGCTGATGTTTGGCCTGCGTCTCCCCCAGGCAGACTGTCCAACGGCTGTCCTCCGCCCAGATACAGCCGCCAGCCTCGCTGCCTGTCTGGCACTTGAGACCCCTGAGAAAAGACATCTTCTTTTTTTTGAAACAATTGCTCTTTAATCAGCTGCCCACACAAAGGGCCGTCCGTTATAACATACAGCTGAAGCTGTCGCAGGTATTGGGGAAAAATACATTTGTGACCAGCTCTGCAATCCAACGTCAGTGTGCTGCTGCATTCTGCCTGTGGGGGAAAAGTTAAATAAAATGCTTTTTTGACTGTTTTGTAAAAATGTCCAACAGGGAAAGGTTATTTTAATACAACAGCATACAGTGAAACACACAGAGATTAACAAACCTAATAGGATGCAAATGCCTGCAATCTCCAGAAAAGGTCAATTTCATGAACTGGATCCTTGTAACTATAAATACTGTCATATCTTAACCAGAGTTAGAGTTAAAGATAGAGTCAGTAGCTTTTTCCTAAAAGAATAAAATATAGAATTATAAAGAAGCAATTCTGCTCAATCATCCCTTCTGAGCCTTTGTGGTGGTGACTGTGTCTGCAGGGAGCCTGTCCTCTGACTGGATTTTCATGTTTTGGTTGACTTGGGACGTTTCTGGGCAGGGAGCTGGTGTGTTTCCCCCAGCCAATGACAGCGCACAGGTGAAGTTAGGATAGGATACAATTCAACGATTGGACGCGTTTCAAAGCGGCAGTATGACGGAAGTGGACACAACAGCGAATCAGAGAAAATATAATCATATAGTGACGCAAAACGGCATGCAAATAAAGCTTGTTCCAAAACTAGGGTGAACTTTGTGTTGGCTTTCTCCTGCAGACGCAGAGTTGTTCTGCTTTCTGTTGGAGAGGTGCGTGACAAACACCAGTGGTTAGCTTGTGCTAGCGTGCGTTAGCTTGCAGTGTAGGTACAAGCAGTAAACGTACACTGCTCTTCTGGGTGCCCAGGAGGAGGATCCCAGTTTGAATGTTGTGTTTACAAACTCATTTGCATTTAAAGCTACAGACACAGAAACAGCCTGTTGTGAGCAGGGCTGAAATAGAGGGGTTTATAGACATGATCAAATACAGGATCAGAGTGGATTTAGAATAAGAAACCTCACAGACATGTTTTGGGGAGCTCTGAGGCTTACTTCAACTCGTTTAAAAGGAGCTTTTAACATAAAATACAGCGGTATTTGCAAAATGGTCTGTAAGTTGGGGTTAAGTGTCTTTCCCAAGGACATTTTGACACTGAGGTGCAGGAGCTGAGGATGGAACCTCCGACCTTCCTTTTGAGAGATGTATTCTAGTAGTTCTTTGGTTGAGGAGGAAAAGGTCTTTATTATGCATTTGCAGTGAGTTAAAAGATCCCAATATAATTTACCGGTACGCACAGATAAGTGTGCAGGCTTGTTTTTCTCTGCCATCATGCCAGTTAACCTTCCAGCCGCCACCAAAATGAAAGTCAGCTCATCTGAGGATGAGGGTGCAAGGCTTCACTTGACTGGCCAGATGTTTGCATGCTATGTGTGAATGCACTTGCAGTAATTCTAAAGATCTATGTGGTATTGGAAAGATTGTGAATATGAACCATTCTTTGCTCCAAGTACAGAGTGGGCTGGTAGTTTTTCATTGCTCCTGTTTCTCTGATTGCCCTGCACCTATGTGATGTGTTAACCACGCTCCTTAGAGTAATTCCATGCTGACACAACTTTAACATAATACATGTCAATCACTTAATGTCATGCTTAGCAAAAGGTAGAATTTAGGTACTATTAAGGAAGTGACAGGAGTCCTGAGAATCTGTCCATCTCCGGCTTCAAAGCCATGCTCCACTCAGCATTCCTCCGCGCTCCGTCCTCTGACCAATGATTATCCCAATCAAAAGATAAAAAGGAGCGGAGGGGCCGGGGCTAGAAGTAGGCGGAGCTCTATAAATCTTACATAATCTTTTTTGTTTCCCTAAAGGGCAGAAAGAACTGAATGTGGAGTCAAAAGTGCACATGGGATGTTTTAATGACAGAGGAGCCCAAAAGTTTGGAGCTCGCCACTGGCGTCTCATTAATACATACACGGAGGCTTGAGCCGGTGTTAAAGGATGACTACCTGCTCACATATTCCACCTCAGTCAGTGCTGATGTACGGCAGCTGAAAGCAGCGCTGATGAGGACGGAGTTTAAGGGAGGCGGGTGGCGATTGATGTTATAATGATAGCGGGTTTCTCCCAAGGCCGTGCTGCTGGAGAGCCGATGGCCTGATGAGGATTCTACACGTTTTCTTTGACTCGACAGAAGAAGAAGAAGACATTATTCAGCGCTTAATTCTTTATGTAGCAGTCCAATGAGTGTGAGAAAAGATTTCAGGCCTGCAGTACTTGAGTCTGATCCTGAGCCCAATTTCTCATCCACTGTTTTGTTTTATTAATGACACACCAAGAAGTCTGAAAAAAGCCTAAATTCCGTCCTTTATACTGGTGCGACTAACCGTGAAGTGCAGCCGCTACCATCTCCCACTGCACGCATGCACACCTGATCGATTGATTTATTGTATTGCTAGCAGACGCTTCGCTGCACAAAGCATGCTGGGATACATAACAACACGGAGCAGGCTGGCAGTGACACTTTTTAACAGCTTTTCTCCCTCATTAGGTCATAATCCTGCATTAAAAGAAAGCGCTGGTATACTAATAAGGAGATAAACCATGTGGAGTGCTGGTTTGATTTAAAGGCTCAATTGAAGATCAGTTATCAGCAGGCAGCACCGTCGCTGGCTTAAGGCAAACTTGTCTTGTTTTCATATGAGGCACGATTGTTTCGTACCGTGCCTGAGAACAATTGCTATCCCCTCCCCTCTCCCCAGCTGGTCTGCGTTCACATTAGGAACACTGTTACCCGAGTACACTTGAGTATGTACACAGTCCAACACAGCAGGTGGCAGTATGCACATGGTTGGTTATCAAAACCACCTAAAAGCAGAGAGAAGAAGAAGCAACCATGGCAACCCCCCACAGTCCATCCAGCTTACTGTGGATTTTGTATTATTTCTGAGACACTAACAACGACCCTCTTCCTTCTTCCACATGTACCGTGCAGCTCAGAGGAGGAAATTGACCCGTGCTGCGCGGATACGACAGTTTTTGAAGCGACAGGAGCCATGTAGAATTACGACATATATTTTTTTCATTTCAATTGTATCCACTCCCAAAATCACCTGAGTGCTGTCATTGGCTGTGGGGAAAAACACACCAGGTCCCCACCCAGAAAACTCCCAAATCAACCAAAAGATCAAAACCCAGGCAGAGGACAGGGTCTCTGCAGACACCAGCACACATGTATGGAGGCCCAGAAGTGACGATCGAGCGGCCTTACTAACTTTAACTTACTTACCTAACCTAATGACTCTCTCTTTAAGATAACTGGTTTGGGTTGCGATAACCCTTAACTCAGAAAAAAGGTACATAAATAACAAACATGGCATTTTTTTAAACATATTTTAAAAATGGGATCCCAGGTATCTGCAGTCAACATGCCATTACCCTTTAGATTTTTTATAGACTGCCAATTACTATTATCTAATGGCCATAAACAGATGTTTGACTTTAATAACCATGGCAACAACAAGCCTGTAAATGTGTTTCAGGCACTTTAATCCCCTTTTTGTTGCCTTTGGTTGCATTTAGGGGGTTTAGCATTCAGTGCGTTTTATAAATGCTGCATGTGTTGTGGACTTGTTGTGAGCTCTGTTAGTTTGCAGCGTGAACATGACACTTCAATTTATAACAATACGTCTTTTACCGTTCTTTATGTTTCTTGATTGAATAATTCGAGTCCTGTTTTGATGGTGTTGATCACGTTGAGATTCAGTTACGGTTCTCTCTTTTGTCAGATATGTGAGATGTGACCTTAAGTGTCTTGCTCAATTATAGTGTGGATTGACCACGCTGACCTTTGAGATTAAGACTACGCTCCTCTGAAAACAAATATCAAGTACTAACAGTATATTATTTGCTTTGAAATGTACGGGATGCAGTAGTAATTTGGCCCTTGTCTATGTTTACATTGACGTTAACATGCTGGCGGCGTTCTTCGACTCAGAGAGAGGTCACTGTAGCGTGCCCACTTCCCAGAGCGACTTGAATTAGCATGTGGAAATATGCCGCTTGTTAACTTGTGTGACTTTGGGTTTCACGCTGCTGTCACAACCACAGAAGCAAGACTTTGTTTGTTGTACTGTAATGTAGATAAAGGCGGGAGAAGAAGAGGCTGGGGGCATGTGAGGGGGATGTTCACATAGTCTGAAAATCTGTTTGCTTTCAGTAAGTTCAAAAAGTTCAAGATGTTGTTCAAATATGGAAAAAACACGAGTAAAGATGTGAGAATAGAAATAAAACCGTGTCCTTTGCTGACATGAAAACACCTCACAAGAGGTCATTGTTTGCATGATGCTGTTTCAGTTTATCTACAATCTAAACTATAATAACTAGAGTGATATTCAACCAGCTGCGTGTTTCACTCCCCTCAGTGTTGACTGCAAGAAGCTCCATGCTCATGTACCTGCAGAACTCAGCCAGACGTAGTTTTTCAGATGCCTTTCGAACTACAACATGTACTTCCTCATTACTCAGAGGGTGACTGTGGATCAGTGGTTGAGTTGGTCGTCTCTCAACCAGAAGGTCGGGGGTTCGATTCCCATTTCCTGCAGCCACATGTCCGATGTGTCCCTGTGCAAGACACTTAACCCCAAGTTGTGTTTGAATGGAATGAGCTAATACTGATGGTTTACACAGCAGCCTCTGCCATCACTGTGTGTGAAGGCGTAGGTGTGACCTGTGGTGTAAAAGCGGTTTGAGTCAGAAGACTAGAAAAGCACACTTCATTTACCATTCTTTTTCTGTGTCCGTGTTTCCCACATGGATGCGCCTTTAGAGAGGGACGGGGGCAGAATAAAAACATCACGTCACGTGGTGCAAAAACTATT
Organism: Tautogolabrus adspersus; assembly: GCA_020745685.1. Lineage (NCBI taxonomy): Eukaryota > Metazoa > Chordata > Actinopteri > Labriformes > Labridae > Tautogolabrus > Tautogolabrus adspersus. The sequence continues at coordinate 7,120,230 of CM036543.1, read as the reverse complement.
TGGGACCTCATCTGACATCCTTGGGAGATGGATAATCTGATTCCCCATGTTGTCCTGAAAAACTATGTATATGTGTGACTTTTTGATCCAGTAGATGTCGCCCTTGAGCACCAGCACTAATCCCAAAACAAACTGCTGTGGCACTATTCTGAAGTCTCCGCTCTCCTCCAGCGACACACCTCCAACCCCTCTCCACTCACGTTAACACGAGGAGTTATGAATTAGAACGCACCATTAAGCGGCGAACAAAATTGTCCTTTGCTCGAGCTGCAATTGCCTGAGGTTTCCATTGTTGTGTTAGCAAGCTAATGTTAGCACACTGTGGTTAGCTCATAGCTTCACATTGCACAAACTGACACAGAATTACTGTGATCTAAACACACATGACATCCAGATAAGCAGTGATTAGGCTCTGTTATTCTTCTTTCAATGCAAGACCGTCCCGTCCATGTTAACATGATGTAAACAAGGCTCTGTCAACAATACAGCTGGAGGGACTCGTGCTTCTCACTCATTGTAGACAGTCATAACTCAGAGAGACATTTACAGGAGACACTTGATTTCTGCTGTATTTATGTGTCAAATATCGTACATTCTGCCTTTAAACTACTCTAATGTTATATTTCTTCTTTTTTTCACGACTTTAAAGTCACATATTTGATGCTCATTGGTAGAAGCAGACTGTTGAGTGAAGTGTTGTCATAACCCGGCTCGTGGGCAATGACAAAAAGACGGGAGGAGTCAGAATTTACTAAAGAAAGCCAGTAATTTATTACAAAAGGAGTTAAATTAACGAACAACCCGAGTTATGAGGTGTGTTAATCTGTATCATCCGTGGTGAAGGTGTGGGTGTGTGAAAGCATTATGTGGTGTGAGGTGTTGAAGTGCACTAACAAAAAGAACTAAATCAGAGAGATCAGAGAGAGAATGAATGAGAGAAGCAGTGGATCTTTGTAGGCCAGGGTGTACCAGGCCCAGGTGCATCTGATCCTGCTGATGAGCACAGCCAGGACACACCTCCTGCGACAGACAAACAGCAGCAAACAAAAGACCAGTTACCTGGTCACAAGTGTGAAGAAATGAACACAGTGTGGGTGACTGACACAAACCACGACAGGGAAAAAAAGTAACAGAGTTTCTGGGCGCCGTATGGCCTTGGTGGTTGTGTCGCTCGCACGATGTATGGAGGCGGTGATCCTCGTGGCAGCGTTCTTTCTGCCCTTTGCTGCATGTCCTCCCCCAATCTCTCCTCCCAGCTTTCCTTTCTCTCTTCAGTTGTCCTATAGGGCAAAAAATGGCCACCAAAAAAAGATATATAAAAAAATGCAACACAAGTTTTACAAGAAACCAAAGAGAGAAAAGTTTAATAAGCACTAAAGCACAAATGAAGGATTACAGAGAGATTAAACAGAGATAGAGATAATTGAAAAAGCAATATACGACAGAGAAGGGGAGGCTGGATTAAATCATCAACAAAGTCTTAATTATATATTCATTTTGAACGACAAAAAAGTTCACGCCAGTTGAAAAAAAGAGTCAGTTGTAACTTTTTGATTAATAATAAAGTTAAAGTGTCAAACATTTCTGGACCTTTTTTTGATCGTGTTTGATAGAAGGTGGGGATTGAAACGGCACATAGTGATGATGAGAAATCTGTCTGCGTTCCTGCTAAGCTAGGAAAGCCTGTTCATCCTCCGGGGTCTGCAGCTGGGTCACACCCCCTTCCACCCCCCTCTGAAAGAGCGAGCCTGCATGTTTTATTACTTCCTTACAGTAAATCCATACGGATTCACACCTTTCAATCCATTACAGCTCGCTGTCACCAAACATATCCAGAGTGAAATAGTGTGAAGCCCGTAACCTTCTGTGTTTCGTGCATAAATCCCTCCACTACGCCAATGAGCCTTTCTGAGAGGAGCCAGTAATGGGTTTATTAAAGGCTGTTATGAGACGTGGAAAAGGAAAAGACAGTTTGAGACAACAGTGCAACGTATGAAATATATCCCACTGAGACTCTGACTTCGAAAGTGAGAAATGTGCTTTATGAAAGTCACTCGTTCAAGAACACATCACTCTGTTTATTCCAGAATAGATATGTGGCTGCTTAATTTAAACTTTGATTACCACATCACAAACTTCATCTCATGACGGAGATAGAAAAAAACATTTATACTCAAATTATCTGAACAATAGTTGTGCAAAATAATCTAGGTAGTCCTAAAATATCCAACACATTGTCGTCATGAACCAACTTTTTGTCCTAAGCCGTTTGCACATCTGCACTCCTGCTTGTCGTTCACACATGCTCCTAACAGCAGGAGTTTATCCTTTTCAGACGGGAGGGGGGAAGCAGGTCTCTTTTCCGAGGACAAAATACGAGGGGGCTGGAGGGACAAAATCTGAATAAAGTCTGAGAAATTCAGCTGTTTGCGTTCACACATGCAGCTCACCCTGAAAACTTCAGGAGTTTTTCAGGAGTTTTGTGCGAGTGTGAACGAGGCTAAGCAGACACATAAGAAAGTGATTTTTTTGCATCTGTTTTCAGGTACCCCCAGTGCGTTTGAAGTCAGCCTTCTTTCTAACATGTGGTTCATGTGAAACATGTGTCTTTTTGGTTCGGTTTAGACACATTGTGGTGTACATTAAAATAATGACTCATTGTGGACTTTTTATTTCTCCCAAGACCCCTCAATGACAGTCCTGCTTTGTTTTATGGATTCGTCATCTGTCGACTGCCATCACATGGACTCGTTTCTGTGACCATGAAGTATATTTTAGTTTTGTGACCATGTCACTAGCTGCAGATTTGTTGGAACATTACAGTCAGTCCTTCTGCTTTAGCCTGAAGTGATTTTATCATCAAACATGCTGCTTCGACTCTCGTGCATTTAGTGCGTCACATCGATAGTGATGCATATGTTGCTCAGCATTTCATTCTGTATGACACAGTTAGTTGGTCTTCTCTGGCACAGATATGTGATGAAACACACTTTTGTGTTTTCTTTAATCAACCTATCAAATCTATGTTGGACCAGAGATTCCTACATGTTGGAAAATTGTAGGTACACCGAAAAATCGCCCTCAGTTTTTTAGCCCCAAACGAGATCCTTGTTTCCTGTTGCTTAGTGCTCATGATGGATTAATGTTGGGTCTTTGTAGATAAAGTAACAAAGAATAAAGATTCGATAATTTGCATTCATACATTCACAACCGAACAATGTCAGGGAATTTTCAGGAGTGTTGCGCATATGTGAAAGGAGCTCAAGCTGCTGTTAACCTGCCCTGGAAGCGATGTCGTCTATATGTCATGCATGCTATTCATGTGAATAATGTAGCAGATTATATTACAATTTTGTGCATAATTCACAAACTGTGAGACCGGGTTGGTAGCTGTGGTTGTAAAAGCTTTGATTTGAAGCTTTGATGGATGTTTGTCACCTTGGACCATGTGTCTGCTCCATGAAATTACGACACTGTGACAGTGGCCTTTGTGAAAGAGTGGTTTGTTGTCAGAGGTGCTGCTTGTCAGCAGGCAACTGCTTGGGGCCCCTGGCCAGTAGGGCCACTGTTTATTGTTGACCTTGACTTAAAAGTTAAAAGGCTGGTCGCCCAAACTTGCCCTGGTTTTACCCCTAAAAAAAGCCTTTTAAAAAGCTTGCAAGACATGCAAACACAAAAACAGCACTACTAATTGTCCGTGTCTAAAGCGGGTCAGAGTTTACCTCTGTCTAAATTACACGACAATAACCTCAGTGTGTTCCTCTGAGATCACACTTTCATACTGTTTGTCTTATTTCAAAGAATGACCTGAGGGGAGCAGATGATGAGGAATCAGAGGAAAGAAGCAATAAAAAAGTGACAGTTTGATTTGTGACTAAGAGGATAAATACGAGGTTGTAGACGACAGACGCGGGGTGAGATAACGATAGCGATCAGTTTATGATCCGAAGATGCTCAGAGAAGGCAGAGAAAGCTTGACCCCCCGAAGCTGCGATTGACAAGACAGGGCAGCACACATCAGTTTACAATAATTGGAGAAGCAATACTTCATACAATGTTATCAGATAATTGAATCTGGAAACAATTGTGCCTCACATCTTCTTACATGTCGGATTCAACATGTGAAATGGAAACTGCCACTCTGACACACAAAAGGGGAAAGAGGAGACACAGACGCTTTATTTCTGGACGTATCGCAGCATCGGAGGATTACAGGGAGCAAGAGAAGCACTTGTTTCTCATTTCAAGAGCTTTGCTTAATAATAGACGCCATATAACAAAGGAAGTGTGAAAAACGCACTTTATGGACCGGAGCTGTTGTAAAGTTATATTTGCCGTTAAATTGAAATCCAGTTCCCTAGACATAATAGAGAAGGCACCTGAAATCATAATAAGTCACTTTAACAGCTCATCAATTTTACAGTAGCCACCAGCGTGCATAGCTGCCCGACGTTTTTTGTAGCTGGAGGGGGGGAAAAACGTTGGACCTGTCAAAGCTGCCAAAACATGAGTGACATCCTGCGACAGCTATTTAAACACACGGACTCTGAAGCATCTCTCTGCATGCAGGTTTATGAAGATGAGGGAGCGGAAAAATGCATTGCTTTTTAAAAACGGCTCGCTCTTTTCCCCTTGGTGGTTGTGCACAATAATTGTTTTTCCACACCCTTGGGCTAGTCATCAGTGGAACTGCCACATCACCACATGATATTCATGATAATCCCATTAGTCTCTCGGCCCCAAACTTTTATGCAGAATGTGTTACAGTGGAATAAAAGTGTTTTTAAATGTGTTGATTGCCTCTTTGGTTTCTTGTCAGGGCCTGGTGATCACCTAAAATTACAGCTTGTTTTTTTCTGTATCTGATGACTTAAGGCACCAGTGGAGTGAGCTTGAATCGAGTCGTGCACAGGCATGCTGATCGCAGCGCTCCTCCTCCTCCTCCTCCCTCTGTGGTGGAGACATGTTTTCAAAATATCTGTATGCAGGTCACATCTTTCCAACATGGCTCTCAGCGGTCAAACAGAGCCGCCCACTGTGCCTCATGTATACAGCAGAGGGGCTGATTTTATCCTATATACACTTTATGGCGGAGGAAATGTGTTGCCCTCACATACAGTCAGACTAATTGAGGTACGAGTGGAAACACTGCTGAGGTTTGTTATTACTGCAGCACAAGGGTCAGCACTGACCACGGCTGGAGGGAATGTTTGACTTTGTAGTAACGCAGATTGCTTCGTGTTAAGGCTTTCATTAAATTCATTTAGATGAAACAGGAAAAAAAACACATTTCAACTGTCCTTACTTTTGAATTAGTATCTCCTGCAAATATAGGCAATAAAATATGTGCCAGTTACTGTGGGTCAAGGCTGCCCATGAGGGGGCGTTAAAGGGGAAAGCTTTCGGGGGCCCAGGCACACGGAGGTTAGCAAAATAAACGCGGTCCATCCTAAGTTTAAGCCAATGACCAAATTTAATTTTACCCCTAGATACTCACCATGACTTCTCAAAGCAACAAAGACACATTTTATTTACTGTTACTTCTGTACATTTTAGCCTGTTTCAAAGTGTAACCCGCTCCTCTTAAAATGATATGAGCCTTTTAATTTTTACCGACGTAAGCAGGCCCACAGTGAACTTTACTGTTATGCCAGTTATTATGTCACAATTAGTAGCTTATAGCTGTTCCAGGACCTGCACTAAGTTAGGTCACCAGAAAAGAAAGAAGAGGAAATCGAGGTAGCTGGCTCGGGCATTTGACCCAAACGAGAACTTGTTAATGAAATTTATTTCAGTCGGCTCCAAAGGCTGAGGGAGCTAACGTTAGCCAGGAGGCTAGCGCAAACAGAACTCATCGAAATGTGCATACGTTGATTTAGATCATATCCTGGGAGGGCCCATTCACCAGGGCCTTTCAGATCGATACATACTTCATTTATCCTTATTACAGGATATCATACACACTGTCACAGCAGCTACACTCACAGTCAAGACATCAAACACTGAATTAAAAATGTTTGCACACCTAAAAATACTAAAAATGGTCCTGTGTTGTAAATTCACCTTAAATAAACACTTCCATTGAGTTTAGAGCATGAAATTGAAAAGGTTTCAAAATAATAAATAATAAAAGTTAATCGGCATACTAATGTGATTTCATGTTAAAAAAATGACTTGGTCAATAAGGACCCAGATTTTTCTCTGAACAAAAAAAAGGAATTATTAAGGAATGATTTTATTTTCATAGAGTTTGGATCAATCAATGCTGATGCATCGTCAGGAGACTCTACATGCGGATTGGTATTTACAACTCAGCGTCACAACATGTTATGAACTCATGTCCACTGATGTAGATCTGTGAATTTCCACTGACTTTGTATGTGATCACAACAAAGTCTGATAAGCTTTCAGTCGGAGCACACCATACAGTACAACTCTTTGGGCACCGGTAGTCTAGTGGTTGGTGCGCGCGCCCAACGTACAGGAGCTGTAGTCCTCCAAGCTGGTGGCCTGGGTTCGAATCTGACATGTAGATGCTTTCCTGCATGCATTCCCCACTCTCTCTCTCTCTCTCTCTCTTTCTCTCAGAATTCTGACTCTGTCCACTGTCCTATCTCTTCAATAAAGGCGTAAAAAGCCCCAAAATAAACTTGAACAAAAACATAAATTACGTTTTTGAATGCAATTCCCTGACCTGTTTTAATCGTGCTGGAAGCGTGTTTCTGTTGCCTTATAAAAGAATGAATTATCTTTATCTTATCGTTCTCTTGTTTCATGAATTCCTGATATTATTGTCTTCTTTCATCAGAATAATTTCCCTGAAACCCAACCTGTTGTTACCTTCTTCTTCTTTTCACCCTGTCCTGATTGTTGTTATCGTTCCTCATCTTTCTGATCCTGATAAATGTCTCCCTCAGCATTCTTTCCTTTCATGCCCTGTCACCGTGACTCAAAGTGTGAGCTGTGGGAGTGGGTGTGTCTCCGCTTTCTGTGTGTCCAAACCGCAGAATCTACACACATAGATGAGTTTCCATCATCCCTCTGTCCCCACTTGTCTCTCACTGAAACTCATAATCAATGTGTTAGAATACCACACATCCCACGCTGACATCTGTCACATACAATCATCTGTCTTTGTGATATCTGCCAGTACTAAGCAGCTCCGACATCCCATCAGATTTCTGTCAACTTTATTTCTACCTGCAGTTTGTCATGGCAAGAATTAGAGCACATGCACTGATATAGACGCTGGAGCTTTCCTACTCTCCCTTTGGGTTTCAATCCAGGTCATGTTGTCTTGGCAAATACCAAAAAATCCACTCTCGTGCTGAGCTAGTGTTCAACCCAGAAAACAGGCACCTACTGTATTTGCAAACAAAGACTCAAAAGCAGCAGGAGCCAGACTCAACATGGTAAAGTTTCAGGCCGGTAAAGTAACTTGTCTAGAACAAATTCAGCTTTAGATTTTGGTTCCTTACTTCCCATTTTCCTATATAAATCCACCAACAGGGAATTGTCAATTAAGGCCAAAATGCGCTTAAATTATCCTTGAAAGCCCCAATAGTCCGAGCAGGTCATTGAGATGTGACGCCCCTCTCAGAGGAGAGAAAGTCTGTCCATCTGACACTTTGTTCATGAGCAAGAAATCTCAAAATCTCCAAGCCAGATTGTCCTGAAAGATGATCTGGGTTTTAATGGTCCCCAGAGGACAATTCTCAAAGACAGCGGTGACCCCCCGTGACCTTCTCCACAGCATAACTATCAGGCTTAAGTTTCAAAGTCTAATAGGTTGATCGAAATGACATTACTGGGCACATTAATGCTCCCTGGAGAATGAACTCTGAATGTTTAACCTCCGTGGAATAAACCCGCTGACTCAAAATGACACCGATGGCTTTTCCAAGCTTCAAGCCGAGGAAGTTGATTCTTAGTTCTTGATTTCAAAACTATTTTACCGCCTTAATCTGACATTTTACTTAAGTTTATTGATGATGCCATACTGTACCAAAAGCAGTGCTTCCTTTTGTAATTTTTAGATGTGCTGCCGCTTTGGTTAAGGCTTTTCTTTTTGTAGAGTTATTGCTGAAAAGTATTTGGTTAAGCTAAAGAAAGATGGTGCAGTCATGGCAAAAAGACACAAACACTGTGTTGGAGGGACAAAGCGGTGTCTGGTGTCAAAGTTGGAGCCTTGGTGGTCCATCACTGGATACCCCCAGGCAACACCAGCTACTTAACACTACTTGTACTTTGAGCCTCCTATATTGATTTAAAAAAAGGTGTAAAAGCCCCAAAATTGGATAAAGCTGTGCCATAAGAACACATCATTAGAATCAATGGATCAATTGATATTGCAGTCTCTTGCTGAGGGTTGGTTTTTTAGACTGACCAAAGATGAAACTTGACAAGATAAATGTTTCAACCTGTCTTCATTTTTCTGGCTGAGCTCTTTCTGCTGATGTCTACATCCTCTTCATCACATCATCAACATCAGAAAGGGCAAAGGTGTTCATAACAGAGGTGGGTCCTTAGCATTTTCTCAAAGGTGGACTCAAATGTAGTTTTGATAATTCATTACACCAGTGGGAACACCAGGGACAACAAAGTAGAAGACTATCTAGAAACGTAGGGCCCTGCTGTGAAGTGATGGGAGTTCAGGTAGACAGGAGTTCCCTTGCAACCGGGTTTTGAATTTGATGTGAGCAGCAACCAGTAGCCAGTGGAAATGAACAGTGGATAGACGAGTGTTGTTTTGGGTATAGGTTTAAGACCAGTCTGCTGCTGGGTTCTGGATCATCTGCAGAGGAGCCAGTAAGGATATGCAGTATCACTCATTAGTTTGCATTAAGTCAAGCCACAGTTACAGCTCAATTAGGCCATTTAACTGGAATACTGTCCTTGTCCCAGTATACATGCACAGAGGGAGAATCGATGTATTGACGCACGTGTGTCAGACTCCGCTTTGGTAGATGTGATATGCTCCCTTTCATATGCTCCCTTTCAGCTAATTACTATTGGACCTTCATCAGGTTGACCTTGTTAGCAATGGTTGTGTATCAAACAGTGAGAACATGGACACCTTTACAGCTCTTTACATTACCTACATGCTATATGCTTTTGGTTCAAATGCAATGCACACTCTATTTCTAGCTTATGGTGATACCTGAAGGCAGATGACAACATGACTTCTGCTATATGCTATGTATTTATGCTGTTTGACTTCTGGGGCAAAACCAGGCGTGGGGACTGTGGAGCACGTGCGGAATGCTTAGTCCAGTTTGGGTCCAATTGTGGTGTATACATGCCGATCTTCAGCCACATTGTGTTAGTCCAGCTTCGAGAAATTCGATTTAGTAATTCAGTCGGACTAACATGTTTACATACATTTAAAAAGTCTAACTGCATGTAAACATGCTGAGTGCCAGTAGGGAGTTGCAGTTGTCATTGCTTGGTATTAAAAGAGCCTGTTCCAAGAGCTGTGTTGCATGTTTTGACAGGGAGGGTCTGGTCTTCTTGATGTTCAAGGCAAACCGACGCAATGGGCAATCAAGGCCTCGTGAACCTTAAAGGTTGGTCGTCAATCAACCCAGGTTCTGAGGCAGACTTGGTGGATAGTCTCGAGCTAAACAGAATGGGGATGTACGCCGTTCTTCTTCTTTCTGCTCATTTGTGGTTGCATCCCCGACCTCCAACCCAAGCTGACTTAATTAATCTTTCTTGTAAGTCACCACCATCCAACTCAGGTAAACCGTCAGATTGGCTGAAAATTACATCTATGACATAGGAATTCATATCCAATACTTAACTTAAGTACATGTACGACTGAACACTGACTGAACTCCCTGTGGTAATATATTCATTATTCTGTACCATATTCATAACAACTTCTACCTTTTTATTCGTAGATTAAAATTAAATGCATAAATCATTAGCAAAACCTGCATTTCCATTACTGCCGCCAGCAGAACAAATCATTACTCTAACCACTTTTGGATCATTTTTTACTAAAGTGCACCAGGATGTGAAAAATCACACGATTCACTCAGGATTACCCTGCTCTTCATTCACCTACAAATGCATTACTGAGCATTATGCTCCACTTTGATAAAAAATGGAATCTGACTCTTGTTCTGCTTGTTGAAGCTCTCAGTCTGTGCTGGTGTTGCTGCGAGGTGTTCAGGATGTGGTACAGTACTGAGCTCAGCTGTATGTGTCTGAGAATAGGCCTCCCTCCTCCCACAGCGTTTCCTTTGTTTGTTTGAGCTGCTGCAGGTTCACCTATGGAAGCTAGCTGGCTGCCTGAAGGACGAGAGCTGCGTATTGAACATCGCTACAGGCCTGCAACACACCAGGTGGGGGGGGGGGAGGGGCTGAATTCTCACAGGACTCCCCTCCCCAGTTCTCCCAGCAGGTAGAAATGGATACACTAACAGCCCAGTTTACAGCTCTGTCCACCTGTGGCTCTCATCCCCTCCCCCACTTATTCATAGTCTCTGTGTGAGGAGCTTTCTGCATGTTGAGTGTGTGTTTTAAGAACTGTAGTGCATCATACAACCTGTCATCATGAGCAGACTGCTGCGCCCTGTTTGCACCCTTCATCTGAGTAACATGAAACACGTGATTTCAGCTTTCCCAAGGTGTGAAATCCAACTCTTTCACTCCAGTCTAGACCTGCAATTGTTACTGCACATTAGCTAATTCTCCTGCTCTACATGTGTCTCTGCTGTATGATCCTTTCATTACTCACATGTCTGCTCTGAGTCAAACCCATCTGTGGCTGGAAAGTCATGGGAACGACTGTTAGCACAGTGTGTAACAGAAAAAGTAAGGTGTGTGTTCCCTTCATTTGGCTGTAGCTGTGACTCACTGGTTGTGTTGATGCAATGCTAATACGCTCGCTAACAGCTGTGATGAGGCACGCTCCATATCCAAACAAGTATTGACATGTTTGCAGAGATATGAGCAAATTATTATTTTTTCATCCCTGTAAGGTTGCCAATACAGAAAATTGAAATTAACATGATCACCAAAACACACTTTAGAAAGCCCACATTTTAATTTCTCTCATGCACAGTTCAGTTTAGCTATGGTTACAGCTTGATTAGGCCATTACGTTGATTACAAGTTTAACCCTTGGTTGTCTTGCCATTAACTACACCTAATAGACTTAACTAAGGATACCTTTTTAGATGGCAAGAGCAGGAGGCCAATTTCTGCTGTACGTCTCGCACACTTAATGTCTGTCTCTTATCATAGAAAAAGAAGGTAGTTATACACACATCACGTAGGTGCAGGGCAGTGCAAAATCAGAGTAGAAGACAGGCTCACACACTGACTCAAATGTCACAAAAAGTTTTGATTCATCACAACGTTTAGACCAGAGGTCTTCTTTAGGTGATAATTTTTGGAACACGCACTGTCTCTAAGCATAGCACAACCATAAGCTGTAAGTATTAATGGACGAAGTCTGAGCGAAGTAACCCATCTGATACTGCGGGGGACTTCTCAGGCGACCTGATGACAGGCTGAGGGCTGGAGCTAAGGCGGGTTTTAAGCCTCTTGACAAACCGTTACATCGCACCCACCTGTCAATCAGGTCAGCTATGTGCCTTATTGTGCAATAACATCGATGGTATAGGGAAGTGCAATAGAATAATAGGAGTGCAGTAAAATAATCAGTGCAACAGAATGAATGATGTTGTATGGGTATATGTGCAATATGAAGAGCGTGTTTTTTTTGTTTTTTTGTGTTTTTTTGTGATGTGCTATATGTGAACATGTGACATTCTCTTGTGTCCAAAACAAATGTTTCCTAAGGGAGACAATAAAAGCAACTAACTAACTAACTAATAAGGCTTATCCTTCATAAAATCAAAACGGATGAGTTATCAAAAAATTCACCCCCCGTACAGTTTGCGCTGATAAAGGCATGAGCTAATCAGACCTATTTTATTTTTTGAACCACACTGTAAACATGTTTGTTTCTGCTGTAAAAACTGGCTTTTTTGAATGGGTGTTTATGTGACTTCCTGTTGTTCTGCAGCCAGCCTCAAGTGGACACTCGAGGAACTGCAGGATTTTGCACACCAGCTTCATTTTTCAACACTGGAGGTTGTCGCAACGACGACTGTCATACAACAATTCACTTGACTTAAAGCAACATCCCTCAGCCAAACGTAACCATTAGTAACCTTAAATGCACCATATCAAACACTTCTTGCAGAAGCTTGGAAAGTACAAAATTCAGATATTAATAAAGTTACCACTAAAACATATAATTTGAGTGATTGATACCAGATAAAATATAAGCACAGAGGGAGAATTGATTTGATGACAGAAGTATGTCCGACTCTGCTACAGGTGGTGATATGCCCCCTTTCAGCCAGTTACGATTGGACCCTCTTGTGGTTGACGTCACATACCGAACAATTGAAACACAAGTTAGCAAGCGGCAAACTGGTTATATGTCATACATTACAAAATACGTTTGTCTTCCATTCATGTAGTTAAACATGTCTAACTCCTTCAGTTGAAGAAATACAAACTGTGTCTCTTAGTCTGTCATCGCTCGCCATGTTGATTTACCTTCGGTCTTGTTTTCGCTCCGGCTTTCATCTACGTATTTACGGAGTGCAATTATAGGTCTCTACCTAAAGACGCCGTGCTGATTGGACTCTCCTGTGGCCAATAAATGTATTATTGACGAGACTACCTCACACAAAAAAAGAGAAAAAGAAACTTTCCCTTTAAATGCCATAACTAGCTTTTCATTGTGAACATGTTTAAGTACTTTAAACTTTGACCTAATCTCTGAAAATGATTATCCCTGATGCTTATTTACATTTTAGCAATCATTTAACAGATTTTGATAACCCAAAATTAAAGGGAGAGCAACACATCTGTCTCTCTTTAAGTGTTACAGTTTTAAATGTCAACCAAATTAGTAAATCAGGGAAAATAGCACTTCATCTGTCTGATTAGGCAATGATAATTTCATCATCCGCACTGCTATAATAATTTGAATATTGCTTAAATTAGCAAAAGACAACCAGTGATGTTTAAAGTTGAGTGTACAACACTAAGGCCTCACTTGAATCAATTAACACAGAGAAATAATTGTTGTTTTCATCTTCCATTAATCATTGTTTTGTGTTAGGAGAAAATCTTGACTGGATGTAATAAACCTGATCAATTAAGTGGAAGAGTGTCTTTTAGTGTGGAGAAGACATTACATTAGAGAGCGTGACACTGGGGAGTTACAGTCAATCAGACGGGGGCTCGCCTGCTCCTAATTTATGCTCTTGAGAGGCCTCAGTGATGTCTGCAGGATCAGGCTCTCCAGTCTGAACTCCCATTGGTCACATGGCACTTATCTCAAAGAGGATTATCATTAACCTCTGCATACTGGACAAATTCCCCGCCCGGCTCCCTCATTGTCTCCACCTAATTATCTCCAAGTTTAATTGGCTAAATAAATCACTGCTTTGCCGTAACGTCTTTGGTGTGGGGTGCATGTCTGGAACTAAATAGGCAAATAAGGATATTGAATCTGGAGGTCATGTGGACAAATTGGAGAAACAGCGGGGTTAGCTGAGTTAGGATACTGTAGTTCTGCCTTTAAGGTCCCACAGCTATGAATCCCCAGTCCCAGAGTCCCTGTCTAGCTTGCAAAAAGCCATATCAGGGCGTGCTGAGGTGGTGTTTGGACCGGTGGAGAATTCCCCTCACTGAAGTCCAGTTCTGCTCTGCTGCTAATGAACTTATAGTGCTGTGACAGGGTTTTAGAGAATAACCTGGGTGATTGTAAATTGCATCTGAAGATATAAAGAGTACAACTGGGCACAATAACGTTGGAAAACATGGTGAAAACTGAGGTTGGCGATCCATAAGCGTCTGCATCGCTTCAAGGGCCACAGCCTGTGTTCATGGGGCTTGCTAACCAACTTCCAGGCCATTGGCGCCCCATGGATAAGAATGTTGTTTTGAATTAGTTTTATAGGCTACATACATGAACTATTTTAAAAGGGAAACATTATTAAGTTAAATGTGTAATCTGCAATAAATGTGGATTTAAAAAGTTCTACGTGTCTGAAGTTACTCATTGGTGACGTGTTTACAGTCTTGGGCGCTAGACTCCAAGGCTCATAGGCCTTCATCGACTCGTTATAAGTTGCACATTTGCTCCTCTTCAATTCAAAAGAGGAGCATCGATGAGCGCAGGACAAATGTGGTCCAGAACGCAATACACACCACCACCCAAAAGGAGTCAGACGTCCAATGAACGAGTCATGCAGAGTCACTGGATCAGAGCTTTGACAGTTAATTAAGATGGATAACAGCTGCAGACCAGGCTAGCATGAGTCAGCAGTTTTTTAAGTTACCACTTATATTCATTAGGGGTTAGGGTCTTCTCCAGCATGAAACACATTTTCCTTCCCTGGGTGTATCCAATCTGTCTCATCATCGAACTGCTTTTATGTTTTTTTTGCCATGTTGTATTTATAGTGTCGTTGCCACTTTCCTTGATCTCCACCATTGTTTCTGGTGAACACAGTCTAATTATTATGAATAGAAATGATCATATGCAAATAAGACTGAGGTTGTACTGGACTGATCCTTTAAGTAGGGTCTTAGTAAAGGAGCAGTGTTCACACCCTTTCTGTTGCACATGCAGAGGATTACTGTCGCTTGATGTGATTATACCTCAGCTGAGCTCTGAAAGGGTCCTTTGATCCCGAGGACGTAACAATGGCGACAAAAGTACAGCTGTTAGATTCCAGGTGTGCACTGAGTAAATATCAAATGGTAAAAAGGATGTCAGGCTTGAACCTGGAAATCAAAGTGCATGGATAGGAGGAACGAATCTTGTCCCATTTCTCTGCTGTAGTGGTTTTAAATCGTGTGAATTGCCCGCACCGGCAGATCCGGCGCTCGGGTTAGACACAACCTGCGGTGCATCTCTGAAATACCTTCTAGATCTGTCACAGATGAAACCGGTGTTTAATAAAGGCAGTGTGTTGTCAGCTCATAACCAGAGAAAGGTTTTTCACACCATAACGGCTTATCCAGGGATTTTCCTGCCTCTATGCATCTGCTTAAGATTTCCGTCAAGATTGGATTTTTCTCTGCTTTCTGTGTCTTTGTGAGTCAGGAAGTCCAAAGCTTAGGCGAACAGCATGACTCTCGCTCCGTGTGGGAGTATATGTTAGAGAGTAAATTGCTTTGACACATACTTTACCAACTATTTCTTTGTGATAGAAACCAATGAATAAAATTCAGAAGCTATTTGCTGTCCACAAGTGAGCGGTGAAGGACAGAAGAGGCTCTTTTAATCCATGTAATGGGTTATTGACTTTGACCCCAGGGGGAATATATTTGCAGACATAGGATGACTCTTTTTTTACTTACACTACAGTTCGAGCGATAGAACAATCCAGATGGATATACACCTCTATTTTCTCACCTTTACTCTCATTCGTTTAGGATTGTGACACGAGTGCAGATAAGCCATTTGTTGGAGAGGACTACAGGAGGTCTTTTGTACCCATTAAATGGTAGAAATACGGCCTACAACTATTTTAACCATCACTCCTGCCTCTATAACCAGCTGAGTGTTTGAATAACTGCTGAGTGTATTTTACATTTATCCACTGTCAATGATTCTGCTATGAAGCACATACACCACCCTCTCTCGACAGAATAGTATCCATTTACAACAATTCATAGGTTTGTAACAACTGATGCAAAGCTGAGGGTTTGTTTTTATTTTAGTATATAAGCCCGCTAGGGGGCTCTCAATCAAAACAATAACAAAAGATGACGTTGAGGCTTGCGGTGTATTATGGGAGTAAAAACGAACGAATCAGGCGAAATCGACCTGAGAAAGACAATATGTGTACTGACGATGTATCCAAGTATAATTTACATGATGTTTTTATCACAGCAGCACATACAGCGACAGAACGGCAGCTTTCAGTAGCAGCTAGCGCTAGCCTATGCAGCGGTCTTTGAAGTAACATCAAGTGTTTCCTTGACAACGATCAGCATTTCCTGTCTATCATGGCGGCTCATCATGGTGGCCGCCTACAAGACACGGTACATTACAACTATAAAATTAGGGATTTCTCTGGCTTTGATAACTTTTGGAAATATTTGAGGTGATGTAAGTACTCAACTAAAAAATATATATAACATGGGTTTAGTCCATTTTTAATTTAAGTAAGATATTTTAATGTAAACATTAGCATGCAATTCTACATACTGTACCTTTAAGGGAGGATTTTCATATAAATTCAGTGATTTTTTTTAACTCGTAAACAAAATCTACTCGTGGAAATGACCTATTTAGAGTTATTTTTTTATTGCATAACCTAAAGTGGTTTGTTAAGCTTACGAGAAGACGGTTTGTTTGTTTGATTCTTGTCAAAATACTGAGAATAACTGCACAATGATGCTTATTGTGCCATACAGCTTTATGTCCAAGTAGTATTTTTTATTTTTTTTAACTTTTTTTCCTTTATTACATACATCTGAAGAGAGAAAGGAAATGTTGGGAGTTTCACCAAGCGACAACCTCTGGTGTAGGAAAATTAAGGTTTGGCGCAGTAGGTTTGTGGGTGTCAAAAAAGAAACTGAACAAATTGAAATCCACCTGGTGAAATAAAAACATCACCTGTGGTCGGCCATTTGCAGACTATTCCCTGAGTTTGAACAGCATTTATTCAGCTGTTAATTGGCACAGTCACAATCCCATGTCAAAGTTTGTTTTAATTATAGCAAACAGGTGTTGCAGAGCCGGAGACAGATAACAGAACCATCAACCACATTTGCAAAACAATGAATATAATGCGACAGATTTGTCCGTCATTTGAAAGACTCTGCATAATTATGCTCCTGTTGAATAATTCTCCATAATTACTCATGCACTAATGCTCTGCAAGAATAGAGCAGTGTGCAGTAAAGCGTCAGAGAGAAAGTATTCTTGCTGTAATTGCCGTCCGGTCTTTTTAACCTCCAACTTGAGAGGCCACATGTATTTACATGTGCATTGTATCTTTAATTTCTCATTTAGATGTCACATTATTGGACAAAATGCGGCGAATGATATCAAATCAAGTGAATAAAAAAGACTTTATTCAGACTGAGGCTGTACAGTTTGGTGACGCACACTGAGTTAAATAATTTGTTTTTTATTCAATGATTTGTGCACTAGTTAAAGTTTTGCCTTGAGTTTAACTTGATTTTATGCCGTCTGATCTTCAAGTATACTGTACTCAAAAAATGCAACTACAATCAAAAACTAAGTTTCAGTATTTTTCCTTAGAGCAGCAAGTGACAGACTTGTGATTAAACTGTACTTCTTCCTCTCGAGGTAAAACAAGGATCCAGGTCCATTTGGCCTGGAGAACCTGCTTAAGCCATGGTCAAGCTCCAGTCAGTTCTTGGCAGCCCCTCAGGGCCCACAAAGTCTGGCTGAGGTATTTTGAGCCCTGGCGTTGTCAATTTCTGATTCCTGTCTGAGAAAGGAAGAAGCAGACACCAATATTTTCTCTCTCTCCTTCCTCTCTTTGAGTAGGTGCCAACACCTGAAGGTAAACAACATACAGGAGGGCAGCGGGGTCAGCGCAGCGTCTGGACTCAGCCTCTCCCCACAGACCCCGCCTGTCAGAGCCTGGATCTGGCCTGTCTAGAGCACTGAGAGTAGCTGAGCCACCGCACCACCTGGGCTTGACACCATGTCAAGTGCTGGGGCAGAGACTGTCACGGAGAAGGGGTGGGGGCTGCTTCCTGTATCCCAGACTCAGTGTTAGCATGCAGACCCCGTGCAGCAGGGCTCATGTTGTGGAGGCCCCTCCAGTCAGGGGGCTAAACGGCCGGCCAAATGAACCCATAATCCATTGCCGAAAATGTATGGCAGAACAGAACAGGAGGCCTGAGCTGGCTCACAGGGTGGTGCCCTGGTGAAGTTTGGGGACAACCGGAACCTCGTATCAGGAATCTCATCTGCAGGTGCCTGATCACACTGCGGAGGCACGCAGGGTTGCAATAACAGCAGCTGTGCGTTCCTGCTGCAGAACAGAGAAACAAAATACACTGTCAAAATAGTCAGTATCAGTGTCAGAGTTATGGCAATCCATAAAACATATGAAGAGTGAATGGAGTTGCTGCACAGCAGCCTGCTCTGAATAGGCAAGGACACCGTCAGCAGAATAAAATTCACATGAATGTTTTCCTCCAGCTATTCACACCACATCACCTGCAAACAACTTTGCTCCCTTCATTTCTAGTCAGACACTTTCCTATCTCCAGGAGAGTTTGATTTATTGTGCACTTTACAAATAATCAGCAGCAAACTCAAACGTTTAACTTACATTTCATTCATGCCTTCTTTATTCATATCATACCATGAATTATACGTTTGGGGACATTTTGGATTCTATTAAAGAGAGCACAATAATGGTTTGTGACACGCAAAGATTCAGACTCATTAAAAGGTCTATCGCTATAGGGAGCCTCTCTGTAATCTGATCGACCGCCTCCAATTTGTAGAGGGGAGATGAAGGTTGAGAAATATTGGAATTTCTGCTTTGAGTTCACCTGAAGGGATCTAAAAACATCTCTGCAAATATATATAAAACCTTCTTGAGAACTATCTGAAATGATTATAGGGTTAGGGTCCAGCACAGCACCACCACTGAAAATTACTTAAAAAAACAAACATTTTAAATCAGGACTTTAAAATCATTGTGAGAGGTCTTTTTTAAATCTGTTTTCAATATCGCCACCAAGAATGGAACATCAAATGTAAAACAAACAGGTGCTGTGGACGGTTAAAGCCGGGCTCACACTGCAGAATAATCGGGCCGATTCCTCCTTCTCGACAATCGCAAGGTCGCTCCCGACTCAAGGCTGCTCGGAACTGATTATCTGCCCAGATTATCTTGTAGTGTAAGTGGCATAAAGTTCCAATCTTAGCGTACCCAATCTGCTCTGCGATCGTGGGGGACGCCTCGATTTATTTCAAACATGTTTGACATTTAGGATTTAAAATCTTGACGATTACGTCATAAACGCGTCTGGCAGTATCTTACAACAACTTCCTTCTCTCATCAGCCGCTGTCCCCTGGAGTCCGTTAAATGAAACTTTATCAACAATTGTCAACGCTCCGTCCCGATTTCACTCGTACAGTGTGAGCTCTCAGGAGGTACCCGACAATCGGGTCGTACAGTGTGAGCACATTAATCTAAGGGTCTTGTCGAGGAAATTATCAAGACTTGACTTCACACAATCAGACTCTCATGGACTCAGATGGCTTACGTTGATGAAACTTTATTCACAAGATGAATACTCGAGGAGACATGAATCAGCATCACACCTCTGGTTCAGTGTGATGCTCAAACATAACTGATGAATCCTTACGAAGGCTTTGCACATATTCAGAAAGATATTATCATTATCAGGGTCGTGTCATATTGACCCAGCTAGACTAATCTGTGACGTCCAGGAGCTTGGAGTGAACAACAAGTTTTCCTAAACATCCTTGAAGATATCAAAAAGAACTGTTGAGACTCTCCCAGCTGTCCTTGGTCTCTAAACAAAGCTGAACTGTATCAGGTCTGACTGACATCAGGAACAGTGAATTAACATAATGATTTTATACCTATTTAATGCAGTATTTACAGAAATTCCACCACAGGTCTGGTCGTGCGTCGTCAACGATTCAGTCGTACAGTGTGAGCTGACGTTCCACCCCGACTTTTATACAATCGGGGAGAAGTCGTACAGTGTGAGCCAGGCTTCAGTCAACACAGACCATGAAAACCTGCTTCTCTGCATGGCAACAATACAACACACACAAAATAAAATGTTTTTTTTCAAAAATGGAAACCTGTGATGTCATAGCTGCTGACATCAAAGGCACAACAGAATCCAGTGATGTCACAGAACTATATAGATGAGTCTTTAGAGGTCGTCAAGCAGACACAGATCACCACGGACCTTCAACCTGACTGCAAGTACAATACCTGCACTAAACCTTTTTCTCGTTCGCTTTGAAAAGGATTTCAAACAGAATAACACAGCATCTGACAACATGACCACCACGGGAATATCAGAGCTTCAGTTAGTCATAGGTAGCCCACTCGGACCCTGCCACAAGGTGGAGGCCTGCCTTGGTGAGGGCGGTTTTGGTGTTGTTGCCAAGTGTCGCAACATCAACACTAACAATTTTGTGGCCATCAAGGTCAATAAAAACGACCCCGATATTTATCACCAGGCAAGACGAGAAATTGGCATCCTGAAGCAGCTGCGTTGTCTCGATCCGGAGACAAGCAACATCGTGCAATGGAACGGCTATTTCTTCTTTAAGACGAACATCTGCCTGAACTTCGAGCTGCTGGATTTAAGTCTGTATCATTACATGGAGGACAGACCGGAGAAGACTCTCCCAATTACAGAGGTGAAAGATGTGCTATATCAGCTGTCCATAGCCCTTTCCCATCTGAACTCTATTGGCATTGTGCATGCAGACATAAAGCCAGACAACGTCATGGTTGTGGACCGCCACCAGAAGCCGATCAGAGTGAAGCTGATTGACTTTGGCCTGGCGAGTCATGTATCTGATTGTCAGCCCGGAATGTGTGTGCAGACCACCTGGTACCGGGCGCCAGAGGTGTGTCTGTATAGCCAGTTTAATGAGGCCATCGACATGTGGTCTCTGGGCCTGACAGCTGCAGAAATAGCTGTTGGATACCCTCTCTACCCCGGCGACACGGACTATGATGTACTGAGCTTCATCATAGCAACTCAGGGTCAGCCTCCAGACCATGTGCTGGACCAAGGACTGGCCACGCGCGATTATTTCAATCAACAACGCGATGGCCCACAACGCTGGACATTTAAGACACAGGATGAGTTCCAGTATGAGACAGGGATCCGACCTTCAGACACAAGGCACTTTTGGCTAAGTAGTCTGGATGATCTTGAGGAGCTGATGGAAGTGAACAGAGGACACAACAGTGATCACGGTCTGTTGGTGGACCTGATCAAAAGGATGATGCATTTGGACCAAGACCAGCGTATTAAAACCCAGGAGGTCCTACAGCATCCATTCCTGACTGGCAGCCTTCCTCAGAACTCCAGTGCTGATGTCTGCAAAGATGTGACGAACACTGAAGAGGCCGTCCCTGACACCAATCAGCCGCCCTCCTCTGCTGAGGTCCGAATCGATATGACAGACATTGAAGAGGTCATTTCTGATGAAAGTCAGCAGCCCTCCTGTCCTGAAGTCTGCATCGATATGACGGATATTGAAGAGGCCATCTGTTGTGTCCAGAGAGGAAACACATCCCAATTTACGGAATCAGAGAACGTCGGCTGGTTCAGACGAGTCATCGAAAGGATTAGGAAGACCTTCCAATCCTTCCTAATGACCCCATACAGGATGTTTCAGAGAGGAAATGCAACCCTGGCTGCAAACTCTGAAGATGTTGAGATCCAGCCTGAGAGCAAAACTGAGAACGTCGGCTGGTTCGGAACAGTTGTCAAAGTGATTAAAGACACTTGCCAATTCTTCTTCCACAAGACCGACGAGATACCGTCAAAATCTGGTTCGATTGTTTGATCTCCAGTCGGATGTGCACGCTGGTGCAGTGATTAGCACTGTCACTTCACAGTAAGGAGGTTCCTGGCTCAAGTCCGGAGTTGGACAGGGTCCTTTTTCTGTGTGGAGTTTGCATGATCTCCCCGTGTATAATGGGTTTTCTCCGGGTGCCCCGGTTTGTCCCACTGTCCAAAGACATGCCATTAGGTTAATTGGTGACTCCAAATTGTCCATATTATTAATTGAAATGAGAAAAACAAACAGGGTTGACTGTGATTGACAGGCAACCCGTTAACGTCAATAAATGATCATTAGTAATAGTAATAATAATTATAATATAAATAAAGACTTAATAAAAGTAAACCATGCCATGTTTTTGCTGAATCATTGTAAGTCTTTATTGTTAAAGAAATACAACTTTTTCTCGTCATGAATCTTAAAGAATGCTGTTAAAAAATATCCAAATACAGGATAGTACGGTGATTTTATTTAATTTTATTTTACTTCATTCAAAGAAAAAAAGAATGAATTAATAGCTACTTATGTAAATTCACATTAACACAATTTTCTGGCTTTTCTTTCTCTACTCACGTACGTTTACAAAACTATTCTTAAAGGCTTTTATTGTATACGTCTCTATTCATTCAGTGTTGATTAGTTTGCAGGTTGGTATGAATGAGCTCTCTTACAAAGTAAACCCCAATTAGGGATTGTAATATATTGTAATATAGTCTTTTTCCAACTCTTTTTATTTACATTTTTCAATAAAATGACAGACAGTTGTTACAGTGCAACTGGTACCGTGCAAAAGTAGTATGTAAACAAACCCAAACCCCTCCCTCTTCCCACCCACCACCCACCCACCTCAGGTCCAAACCAAACAGGGACATAAGACCTACATAAACATTCACTCAGACGCTACAAAGGACACAACAGTAGACAGACCAGAAATGAATAAACAAAACAAAATAAAAAAATAAATAAACAACTAAAATGAAATAACAGCAATAAATAAATAACAATAATAATAATAATAAAAAAAGAAAAAAAAATACATATATATGTTTGCATATAAAACCCCATATACACTGCACATACACATACAGCACCCAAGAGGAAAACAAAAAGATGAAACCAAAAGCAGGACAGAAATGGTGGAGGAGATCGCAGCTTGCATCAAGGGGTAGAGGAGCTAGAAGAAGAACCTAGTCATCATTTGAATCTGGGGACAAACTAAGGTGGTTAACAAACAATAGGAAAGGGCCCCATGAGCTTTGGAATGACTTAGCAGAGCCTTTGAGCAAAAATCTGAGCTTCTCAAGTTTTAAATTATAGAGGACTTCCTTAATCCAACGGCCAAGTGACGGGGGACGAGCGAGCCTCCAGTCGAGCAGGATCAGACGTCGGGCCAGCAAGCTCGTAAAGGCAATGGCACACTTTGTCGCTGCAGAGAGAGTGGTGTCAGGGGGTATGCCGAAAATAGCGGATAATGGGTTAGGAGGAATGGTCTGACCATACGCCCCACTTATCGTGTCAAAAACGCTCTTCCAAAAGTGTAACAGTTTAGAACACGACCAAAACATATGAGAAAGATTGGCAGGGGATTGTTTGCATCTATTACAGTCATCACTGACCGTAGAGTACATCCTGGATAGTTTTGCATTTGTATAATGAACTTTATGGAAGACTTTGCATTGGATAAGGCCATGACGGGCACATATCGAGGAGGAATGGACCAGATATCGAGCCGAGTCCTACTGCTGATCCGTTATGATCATATTCAAGTCGTTCTCCCACGAGGTTTTTATTAAAGCGAGAGAGTTTGCGGTAAACGAACCTATAGAATTGTACAGTGTTGAGATACATTTCTTATGGTTGGGGTCGACAGCTAAAAGGGTGTCGGTCAGAGTTTCGGGAGGGCGATTCAGAATATTGTAATATAGTATTAAAGTATTTTAAAGGTCCATCTCGTTTTGTTGCATGTCCCAAACAAAGGCAGGGTCATTTCAAAGCCCGGGCTATTATTTGAAGTTTTGTGGCAGCCTAGTTCAAACATAAGTTGATAACTTAATAACAGAGTTTATGCTCTACTAACATTTAAGGTGCTGCACCAGCTGAGATAGTTCCAACGTAGGCAGAAGTTATATAAATGAAATCGGACACCTTGCTCATACTGGGTGTTAAGTCCTCTGTAAAATACAGTTGTCAGGGCGAAGCGTTTTTAAAGGTGGGATAACTTGGAGGATGAGGAGAAGCAGAGGGTTTTACTGGCTGTTTCAAGGTTGCTGCACACTCTTTATATCAAATTTAGACTTTAGACTTTTTAAGACCTTTTAAGGAAACATGGGAACCCTGTGTTTGGTTTCAGCAGTGTGTTCTCTGTGACCGTTAAACTATTACCTTTTGTTTTAGTTGAAGATTTCACCTCTCGATGTCACTGATTACACCAGCTGTTGATTAAGGCTGTAGCTGTAAGGTAACTTTATTGGTATAGGTAGATTTGGTTTGCAGTGAGCGAGTGGGCCTCCTTTAACACTCAAATGACAGCTCAGGAGTAAACATGATGAAGTCACAACAGTGCTCAATACTAAAGAGAAAAGCCCTTAGTAAAAACAAGATGAAGTAACCCATATCATAATGCTGTGTCTTATTTTTCATACATTATTGACGGTGTTTGTGGATTCATGTCAGTTATCAGATGTCACATTCAGCAGATAGTCTGCTCAGAAACAACGAGGCACGACATTTATAATCTTCAAATGTGTACTCTTTTAAAAGTGAAATACAGGAGTGCAGACACGCCAGAAGGTGTTAAAACATTTTTATTTGTAATTCTCAAGTTAACCTTTTTTCAACAAGACAAATCATTAACCTGTACTACCATTGTATCATACATCGAGAGACACCATGGAATCAAATTATGGAACACAAATGTGTACTTAGTGAAGGATTTTCTGTCTTTGTCCGGATACGAAATGACACTCAAACATGCTTTGATTTCAAAGATTTCGTACGAATAGTCCTGTTGTGTTTTTTAACGTTTCCAACTTGCTTTTTTTTTTTAATTTGTCAATGTTTGTATGTAATTTAAATTGGGTAGATTATATTTATGATAGTTGATATTTTACTTTTTATTTTATCTTAATTAAACTTGATCTCTTTAGGTGAGGTTTTCAGATAAGGCCTCAGTAGATTTCTACCACGCAGCAACCGGTGTTAAAAAAAGAAGCCAATGCGGAAGTGCAAAATTCTTCAGTTTGTCGAGGGTCCGCTTGAGGCTCTCTGTCTCTTGTCCTCTTAAGCACACACTGTACAGGGGTTGAACTTTTTTATAATGCATCCATTTTGATTTAATGAATGAAACGTGTTATTCATAGGTAGGTGCGTAGCTGACCTGATGGTCAAGTGGGCGATTGTGACAGTTTGTCATGAGGCTTAAGACCCACCTCAGCTCCAGCTCTCAGCCTGTCGTTACAGCCTGTCCTAACAGCACGCAATGAAATAAGCGTCAGCGACAAAATCAGCCTAATTCTATATTTTCTTTTGGAGTGTCCTAACTGCCAGCGAGTGATGCAGCGTTACCCCGTGGTTCGATTTCCTGCTCTGTCGCTTGCGTAGACGGACAGAGAGCGAGGAAGGAGGGGGCTCTACAAGGCACTGACACTCGCTTTACTCACCCAACAGGCCTTGTTAGCCAAAGGTGCATTAATAATATCCACAAAAGTGATTGAAATGTTGAGCTGTGACTTGTGTCAACAACACCTTTTTTTCCGGGCTCACCGCCAGACGTCTATAAACGAGCCTCTGTGTTGTGATTTGAGTCAACAGCTCGCAGAGTACCACACATCCGGTTGTCAACCTTAAATACAAAAGCACTATATGTCAGATTGTTTGCAAGGGGAAACAGAAATTCACAGAGCAAATTTGAGATTTAACGGATGCAGTGTGGACAGACAGCGTGTGATCATATGCGATGCGACACTGTTAGGACACGGTGTAAGGTTGGCTGAAGGTTAGGTTGAGACAGCATTTCCAGCATGGTGGCTGCTGCCAATGAGCCTCCGTGGCCCCCTGCAGTAACAGATGGGTGACGTCACTCATTAATATTTACAGTCCATGGTTTACCTCACCTGCTTATGTGATTTATTCATCTTTATTTACTGATTACTGCAGGAAGTAAAAAACGTCATATCTGCGACAATATTTTGGTTTGTTTGGATGTTACCGATACTAGCTAAGAATAACCTGAAGTCCCTGTGGTAACCAAACAATGACACGACTGAAGTTGCAACCTGCATAGTTTCAACGTTTGGTTTCGTGTGGACTTTTAAACAAACTTAAGGCACAACTTACACTTCGCTGGTGCAAAGGACACTGGTTAAATCAAAATGACTTGATCTGACTTTAATGAATGGATTGACTTCAGCTGTTAAACCAGGCAAAAAGCTGGTTTGCAGCTCACCTTTGTCAAAGAGCAAAAGTTGTCTTGAAGAGTGGAGCAGTGGAGTTCTCTTTTCCCAGCTAGGTGGGCAGTAGCAAGGTCAGGGGGAGATTAGGGCTGCTTGTGTATGAGCTTTCACGTCAGGGACCGGACAAGCACCTCAGCCTGACCTTTCACATCCCTAGTGAGCCAATTGTCCTGCAAATCACCAACATGGCAAGGATCATGTTTGAGCAAGAGCTTAACAGCTCAGGAGGCCTGCAGGACGGCACTTGATGACTTATTAGAAGCGGAACGAGGTGAAGAGAATAGAATAGCTTTGCTCCATCCCACCCTCCATACGGCTGCAGATGGCTCCCAGGCTTACCCCGTTCCCATGGTACTTGATTATTTTGTCATGTTGTAATGCAGACGTGTGGGAATGCTGACAGCTAAAGTGTGTAAATGAGAGAATGGCTGTATCAAATGGTGTCTGGTTATCTTCTCGGTTAGTTCGCCCCCAGCTTTGGTTTGTTCAAACTCTGGAACCCTTTTCTCATCTGGGTTCATTTGGACAGATTAGTACGAAACAATTTGAACTCACAGCCTGCAGTTTGTTCGCTGGCTGAATCGGCTGATGCTGCACTTTTTCCACTACTCCTTCTCTGCTCATTCAAACCACGACTTTATCTTTGAGCACTGTTGCCTGAAAACTGGTATACTTTAAAAAAAAAAGCTTCTGATCAACCTGTAGCCAGTTAAAACATGGACAGATCTCCTGTACTACATTTTATTGTTTTTACACAGAAAATGAGATGGATACAGAGTTTTTTAAACATTTGAATATGCTCGTACATAATATGTTATGTGCTTCAATGATGCAGCATGTGCCACAACAGTCATCTTTGTCTGGCTCATTCATTCACTGAGGCTGTGCTCCTTTTCAACGTACATCAACACAAAGCTAAAATACAGCTAAGAAACTTTCATTTTAGCATTATGTGTTGATTTCGTCCATTTAAAAAAGCCCGAGTTGAAGATTCCTTTTATTTAGTCCACATAACAGAAGTCATTTGTAGGTATCGTGGACCTCGTCTGGCTGCTGACATACAGCAGGGTGCACAGTGGCGGTGTAGCCGTCTCTCACTGTCTCGTATTGGAGGAGGATTCATTAATAGTTCAGCAGTGTAAGCCTTGTGTCTGGAAGGCAGATTTCTTTAAAACCCCTTAAAACTTGACATTAGAATTAAGTTTAGAGCCTTTAGTTTGTAACTGCGTTAATTTCCTCCACTTAGGCCTTGTCCACACGTAGGCGGGTATTTGTTAAAACAGAGGTTTTTCTGTGCGCTTTGGCCTTTCGTACACATGGAAACGGCGTTTTAGGTCACTGAAAACGCACCTTTTCGAAAGGTGAAGATTTTAAGAAACTCCGTTTAAGGTGTTTATGTGTAGACGGGGGAAAACAGAGTTTTGGGCTTGTAATGTCACACTGTGCGCCGGTTTCTCCTCCGTTTGGCGTCATTGTGCGACGCTGTCACTTTTGTTTACATGAGATTAGTGCGAAAGCAGACGTAACCACCTAGTGCTGGTCTTAACGTTGCTAACCGAACTTTTTACATGCTTACACACAGTTACGCTCTCACTATGTTGACGAGCAGAGACGCCAGAATGGACTACTTTGTAAATCAAATGGTCATTGCAGAGGAGTGGCGAGAAAATGTAAGCATGTCATGGACATCTTGTATAGCGCCAATTCATAACAAGTGCTATCTCGAGACGCTTCGCAGAGAGCATATGGGATAATATGCAGGCAAACACAGTCTGATGATGGAGGCTGGGCGTCGGTTGAGGAGTGACATAATTCGATGGCGTGCTCATGACAGCCGAAAAAGTGCGTTTTCATGTGGACGAAGATGTTTTTGAAAACTTAGCTGTGTGGACAAGATAATTTTTTTGAACGGAGGAGGAAAACCTCCGTTTTAAAAAATACCCGCCTACGTGTGGACAAGGCCTTAAACAACCCGAAGTTTAGTTTAAACTTTGTCTTTATCACTCAGGGACACTAGTAGTTACTGGTAGAACTACAGTTCTACGAGTACGTGCGTAGCTATTGAGAAGGAAAGAGGCAAAGAGGAACTACTGTAGACGGGCACTGATAGATGAAAGCCGGGTGTGGCGACCGGTTACAGCATGTTATATACAATCTATGGTTATATCTTGTATCTCAGTCCATTTCCATCCATTTAAGATGTAAAGTTTCATATGTTTCATTGAACTTTGACATAGCATCCAGCAAGTCAATGAAACTTCAGCTTTAGATTAAAATAAAGAACAAGAGAGAGAAACAGTTTAAATTACAGTATGAGGAGGTAGAAATATGTTTCATAATTATTTATATGACAATAGTAAATCAATGTTATGCTTTGAAGGTACAATTGCATTGCCAGTATTAACATGACTTAATTTATTCTAATGTTTATTTGTCATTTGAGTCCGTCTGTTCTCATCCTTTATGATCATTGTGGAAAGAAACCTCCCGTATAACCCACAACTACTTCTAGAGATAGATACGTAGACAGACACAGAGAATGATGTGTCTGAGTCTGTACAGCCCTACAACATGTTTAATTTTACGATTAGTTTAGCAGATGCTTTTGTCCAAACCAATGTATATTGAGGAGTAAGTACAACGGGAGCGTGCCTATGTTCCACATATGTTCCCCTTACCCTAACCGTAACCCCTGTGGGAACATAGAGCTGTGGGACCATTGGGCTGTGGGAACATAGGGCTGACCCCAGTACAACAATAGCAAGGATCTACAGTATTCTTCTGCGTTGAATCTTCACTGTCGATTACGCTATATGTTTGTGGAGTCTGTACCCACGGAGAAGCCTACAAGTGTGGCCTGACGTGCACCTCCTCAAAATTTTAACTCTTCATCGAAACAAGGCAACCTCAAGCCCTGTGATTGACCTCTAGGTAGCATCGTATTTCCTCCATTTACAACATTTCTGGCATGGCCACTGTTTTAAAAAAATTACAGAAGGAAGAACACTACAATTCAGTATAATCAACAGCTGCTCAATATGTATCAGCTCAGACCCCATCAAAATACGCTTGGTTTCAGTTGTCATGGTTTCCTGTAGAGCAGAGAAATCAGGGGAAATAAATAAGCTTTCATAACACATGGTTAATAATAATTTATCCCTATTGAAGTATCAGGAACAATTCCAATGTTTGTTTTAATCTTTTTCAAAACTGAAAAGATATTCATGAAAAAGTCACGTTTGTGTCACTTCGCCATTTTTGACGTGCCTTACAAAGGTCCTTCAGAGCTGCTTTCTGTCCCCTGGGGGTTTATCTGCACACACCATGTATCTGGTTGTATTCATCTGTTTTTTAGGAGGAAAAATTATCTCAATGGGTATGCAGAGGTTTGGAAAATTGTGTCAAATATGAGAAATAAGTTATGTTCAACATGGGTCTCTTCCTAATTATTAGCCATACCTCGTAGTTCACCGATCTGTCTGGCCTTCTGCGACTGAGCTCAGGTTATTCTTTCTTACCACATATATGCTAAATATTGTCCTTTGTTCAAGAATTTTGCACATTGTAGAATCGGACATTGTAAAACTTCTCAAATGTGCTATATTTTTGGCACATCATTTTTTTTCTTGTTAAATGGTACAGAATTCTTTAAGCACCAATTTCCTAGGCACGATCCGTCAGCGCCGTGCACTACGCCTCCGTTTGCATGCCAGCAGCACCACATCTCTCTGCTCCGTTTCAAATACGTTGCAAGTCCATTTTCAAAGAAACACGCAGCAAGCATGTGTCAAGCTAGAAAGAATAGAACGACTCGGACAGGAAGTCAGACAAGAAAACGCACAGAGCATCCGGACACTTTCAAAATAGAACACAATATACGTATTCACGATCGTATTTTCCACTTTATCAACATTACGTCAAACAGGCACCAAACGAACAACAAATCATCCTCAGAAAGACAAAGCAACATGTTTGCAGGTTTTTCTCTTTATTCTAGCGTGATCTTGTAGTTCTCCTGTGATGTGTGTACAGCTGCTCATGACTGTGCTCACGTTCCAGAAAAGGATCCAGTAGGGCAGGGCGCGCGCCGTCCCACGGAGCAAAACCGTGCCGCGCACGGAGTATGTGGAAATTGGGGGTAACATGAAAGCGTGTGAATCCTGTACCCTGTTGGATGAAAATGTTGACCTATAGTCGAAGCCGAGCAACTTTATAAACAAAACTGTGAACTGCAGTTACAAACTCTGTTCCAGCTTCAACACAATTTACAATAATTTGTCAAGAAACATAAATATTCTTCATTTTTAGCATTAACGTGTTCAAGTAAACTCTGGACTCACAAGACAAAGACCTGCTTTATGAGTAGGTCATGACTTACCTGCAAGAAAGTGACAGAAAGGAGGGAAAATGTAAAGTATAGGGGAGCTTAATAGGAGCAATTTTCTGAGGACAACTTTCCCAAAAAGACAAGGTTTCATATGCATAAGAATACACAAATTATCCCCTGAAAGCGAGCTGTTGCAGCTTGAGCAGCTTAGCATAACAAAAGCAACTTTGTGCACTTCCCTGTCTTAAATTGTGCTTGTAGTCAGCTATTTTCTCAAGAGTGTTTAACCGGTTTGAACAGCCAGAGAGAGTAAATTACCTGAAGTAAGAGCATTATGCTAAGCTAAGGTTACAGAGTGTGATCAGATTTGTTTTGACGTGTCTTCGATGGGCAGACGGAGCAAGAGGAGACACCAGGCAAGTATTCTGCTTCTTCAGCTCCATCACATACTGGATGCATTCCTCTGCAGAGCAGCTGTCATGATTCTTCTGCTGTGTAATCTGTAATGATACGGCTCCGAGCACAGCCAAACACGTCAGTAGATCATCAGCGTTTTCCCTTTTGAGACCTGAGGAAGAAAGTCAAAAAAGGCTGATTTACCTTTCTTTTTTGTTGATGGGTCAGCTAGGTGACCTGGCTCTGTGCACGTGTTGTTCTCTATTAAAATATCAGAGCGAGTTCTGTTCTGTGGGTTTAACATGACATGTGTTTGGACTGACTGACCCATGTGTGGTTTAAAGCAGTGGTTCTTAACTGGTGTAGCCTCAGGACCCACCACCAACTGCTTCATGACAAATCGCGACCCAAGTTTACGATATTTTTCCACGAATCGGAGTTATTTAATGACGACTTGTTCAGTTTTGTCCTCAGACGGTAAACATATGTGACGCAGAGCAATGAAATGGGACGAAACAAATATATTCAAAATCAATTTATACACTGATACAGTTTTGTTTCCAGGCACACATTCGCGACCCACTTTTTGTCCCCGACCCACCAGTTGAAAACCACTGGTTTAAAGGGTCAAGTCCAAGTGAGCTGCATTGTTTTCTCTTCGCCAGTATGTTCTTCTCAGCTCTTTGGTTGACAAAGGGATTCTGTCCAAATACACATAGCATTGATATAAAGGCAAATGTTATCATTAAAGCGTCTAAAGCGGACTCTTGTTTTGTCCATGACTTTGGCGTTGTTTTTAAAATGTTCATGACCCTCGAAACTTGTTAAAAACACACAAAAAAACTAAACCCCCCTGGATATGGCACACTACAAAGGAAAAAAACATAGTCATAAATGACGTTAAGAACATCATGTTAAAAATGATCAATAATTCGTATTCATTCTCTCCCCGTTTGCGCTGTCGGTCTGTATGTACATTAATGACATATTTATTTCTAATTGTGGGTCTTTTTGCCTTTACTTGATCGTTCAGTGGATAGAGTAGGAAACCAGGGAGAGATCGGGAACAGGATCCACAGGTCAGATTCAAACCCGGGCCGTCAGCCTGGGGGACGACAGCCTCCCATTCATTGGGTGCGACCAAGCGGCAACCTCGAGTCTTGAAAAATGAAGCGAATGCGGAAGAACAAAATCCTGTAGTTCGTCAAGTGTCCGCTTGAGGCTGGCTCCAGGAATATCCGAAGTTACATACACACTACATTCAAAAAAGCAGTTTATACAGTATAAATAAACATGTTTACAGCCTGGTACAAAAAACCAAATAGGTCTGATTAGTTATTGTCATCACTGGCACACACTGTACGGGGGCAATTTTTTTTAATAACGGCTCTGTTTTGATTTTATGAACCACACTTGTTATCCATAGTTAGGCGCATAGCTGACATGACTGACAGGTGGGCGCGATGTAACGGTTCGTCAAGAGGCTTAAACCCCCCCTCAGCTCCAGCTTTCAGCCTTCACCATGTCGTTAGGTTGACTGAAAGTTAGGCTGAGACAGGATTTCCAACATGGAGGCCGATGAGCCCCCTGCAGTAACAGATGGGTGAAGTCACTCAGGCTTCATCCATTAATATTTACAGTATATGCTCTTTACCCTTTCCTGTTAAGAATAAATGCTTTTAACGTTTATAAAGCCAAGATATCTAGAAAAATAAATACAGGTTATCGGCTTCATTGAGGTCAAACTTATTGAGAAAGACAGCCAACACGCAGCCTTTGTGTTCCTGCCGTGAGCCTTTAAGGAGCTGCTAACATGGCTGCAGACTCTTACTGTGTTGAATTAAATCCATCTTTTGGCCCCTTTAGAAGAACACAAGACTTTATGACAGTAAATATCCTCAAGTCATTTCACATCGTTCACTTTAACTGACATCATCGATGAAAGCAGTTTGACACTTGTGGTATAATTACACGGTTTAGTACTTACAATACTCTTACAACTTATGACCTGTTTCAGTGTAAGAAGTGACAACCTGGGATTTACCAGCGACCAGGAGTGTTATTTGCACATTTGAAAAATGTCACACTGATGCTGAATTGGAAACCGCTCATATCCAATCTGCAGTGTTGGCTCGAGCGCCGATAATCAGCGCCGACGTCGCTCTTCTGCTGTAGGTGGTCCACCACTTGGCAGCAGATAAAAGCCTTTTTTTTTTTTAAACTTCCCCTGCAGTCGGAGATTAATTAATATGCATGTTAGCTGTGCCTGTTTCTCCTCATAATTTATCCATAACCCCAGATACTAAATAATAATAATAATCCCGCTTTAGAGAGGGGGCTGCATCTGAAAAATTCATGATGGATTAATTAAATGTCTGTTGGTATCTTAATTTAAAGCCCAAGGCGCTCTTGTGCACTTTGGCCGAACCCAAAATTCATCATAATGAGGTTTCATTTAATCTGCTGTATTGGCATCCATACTGTGCGTGTGGATGCTGATACACTGGAAGTGTGTGTGTGTGTGTGGGGGGGGGGGGGGGGGGGGGGTTGTGAGTATATGTGGGTGGGCGTCCTTGTTTGAAGTTAGGATTGACCCAACAATTAAAAGAACAAACAACTTCCACATGGAGGGGGAGAATAATACGGCCTAAAATCATCTAGTGTGTAGCCAGCTTTAAGTGTGATTCAGTAAGGATGTTGGGGTTGCCTGGCCAATTGTAAATATTAACGGTGTAATATGTAGAAGTTTCACAGTTAAATATCTAAATTAATAAAAAATGGACTAACCCTATGTGTTATATATTTTGTTGAGTACTTACATTACCTCAATTATTTCCAACAGTCATCAAAGCCAGAGAAATCTTTAGTTTTATAGTTGTAACAGTACGTGTCTTTTGTGGTGGCTGACATGACAGACACGACATGTTCATCGTTGCCGTGGAAACACCGGATGTTGCGTCAAAGACCGCCGCATAAGCTAGCGTGAACTGCTACTGAAAGCTGCCGTTCTGTTGCTGATTGTGCTACTGTGACAAAAACGTACTCATGTAAATTATACTTGGATACATCGTCGGTAAACATATTCTCTTCCTCAGGTCGGTTTCAGCCTGTCGTCTTGACTACGGTTAACGTGGAGTTCGTTTTCATCAGGTGTGAGAGATGGAGTAGCAGAGAGAGTCCCATGACCCCCCCCCCAGCCTTGACGTCATGTTTTGTTATTGTTTTGATTGAGAGCCCCCTGGCGGCGGAATTTACATACTGTGCGTTTAAATATGTTCAATGTTGGCGATCAGATCTCCTGATGTGCGTGTGCGTGTGTGTGTGTGTGTGTGTGGGGGGGGGGGGACCTGCTGGAACTCTGCGAATTGTCACGTGAATGAAAGGATTGTTATTTGGGAAGCAAGCTGACTGAAGGAAGCACAACAGCAGTTTTGAGAGTCACTCATTGTTCGTTGGTGAATAAATGTGTTTTAGCAATGTTGTGACCGAAACATCACACCCCTCACTATAGGATCCAAAATGTTTCATTGATGATTATTTGTTGTCATGTTTGCGTCATATTTTCAACAACCGTTAATAGAAGAAGAAAGAAATACTGAGTACCATACAGTGACATCACAATCTCTCCACAGTTTCTGCAGCCAGATGAGATCACAGCCAGCGCAGCCCACAGTGCATAAAGAGCTTAACTTTAATGTGTGGATAAGCTCCTGACAATAGTCCCTTTGTGTGGAAAAATACAAGCTGCATATTCTGAACAGCCTTTTTTACCCATGACCGGGAATAAAATCATACGTATCTCCAGAGCTGCAGGTGACGGAGGCAGGACTCACCACTGCCAAATAAAAGGAAGTGACCTGTCGACTTCTCCGCGCGCTGGCTGTGGTAAGGACGCAGAGTCTTTGGTGCAGCAGCAGCAGGTCCCAACTCTCTGAGTTGATGTAGCAGCAGAGGATTGACGGGGAGGCCGCCCGAGCCCCACCGGGCTGTTTGTTAGTGTAAGGCATCTGCTCTGTTTGTCAGAGAGATGCCCCTGGCACTGCACTCGCCTTCCCCACCAACACGACGCTGTGCAGCATGGCAGCAGGTCACCTCTGCAGGGCCTGCAGCATCCAGCTACACACTGAGACACAGAGAGAGGAAATGTTCACTGCAGCTGAAACTGTCTTTATTCGACCCACAGACGCAGCTTGTGTTCAAAGTTTCCAGAGAGAAAACCTGCACACACTCTTGATTTTAAGACCTCACACTGATGCAACATTTTCTTATAAAAATACCGAAAAATATGGAATATAAGTCGCACCAGTATATAAGATGCCAAAAAGACAAAAGGTTTAAACTGTCTTCCTGCGTGACGATTTTTATCGTGTTAAGCAAAATCTACAACGTGCAGTTTGTGTACAGCTGTGTCGTTCTTTTAGTACCATCTGTTTGTAGTTTGCACTCCTACTAGCTACAGTACGGTAGTTGAGCTCTCAGCCTGCAGTGAAAGTTGGTAAGTACTGACAGCCTGCGAGTTACGCTCACGCTGCACGACTCCGCCCGTCAGTCGTTAACTTTAATATTGAAGTCTTTCTATCAAAAAGAAAACTCCAAATGTTTTATTTACAGAACAATATGACACCGTTTGCTTTAAATGACTGAGGGAGGGAGAAACAATGTTAAAAAGTAGAACAGGTAGTCTGTGACGCTTTATGTACCCCAACACAGCTTTAAATCAGTTTGCAATACACAATGAATGGGGATGAATTTTCCATCGTGTCACCTTGCAGTGTGGTGTGGTGGCGGCTGCACCCTAGGTAAGACGTAGCCAGCTTTTTAGATGAAAATATAGGTATTAAAAGTATGTCTCATACAGCTGATTTTACAGTACTACATTTTTATGAAACCATACAGAAAGTTTCCTCTTTTGCCTCTCATACAGATGCAGATACAATATGTGTAGTGATAGTTTAAACGTCTTTCCTCTGTACGTAACACGTGGTGGTCCCTGCCAAGGCTCCCATCAGGACCTGAAACCTGTGAGTCCGACTGCTATAGGGGGGCAGTGTTGCCAGATGGAAAAGACAGAAATATCGTACTACAGCTTTAAAATGATCTTATTTTACTCAAAACTATTGTACATATATAATAACGAGACGGGTCCTAAAACTATCCCTGCACACCACATTAATGTAAATACACAAACAAACAAAGGAACAAACTATTAAAGTGTAGATTGCTAGAAAACTGCTCCGCCTCCAGTCACTGTGTAGCTGAGCTAGCGGCATCTTAAGTTGCTGTGACGTGCATTTTTCTACAGTCTGGCATAACGAACCACAGGCGGGAGCAGGACGTCAGGTGAGGATTTAATTGGCAAGTAGAGCCTGGTATCAGAGTGTCGGTCGTGTCGGTCACTGATGCACGAGCTGTCGCAAAGAGCAAAACTAGGGCGGAGACAGAATCCTGCAAACACGATGCTGTGGTAACCACCAGTCAGACAATGTACTGAATGATGCTGATTGGGTTTAAGATTGGCTGGTATTGTTGGACAAACTCTGACTGAGTGATAATAAGTTGAGTGTGCGTTGTCGCACTGGTGTCTGTGAACTCTGTGACGTTACATCTCACCGGGCGTCTGGCGGTTGTATATATTCAGAGGATGGAACTGTGCGGCGGCATGTCAGAGAGGCCGACGTCTATCTGGCATCCTGGGGACGTGTGGGGCATACCAAAGCCTGAACATGAGCCTCTTGCTGGAGGATTGAGAAAACTTCAGCATCGTTCACGCTCCGCCGACTCTCTGTCTGCTTTCTCAAGAGTTGCTCTGTGATTGAGCGTGTCTGGAAGGGGGGAAAGTGCACGCATGTCCGGGCCACAGGAAACACGAAAATCTCAGTTTGTGCTGAGAGCCGTGTTCATGTTTCTCACCCGATACTCTTGATCTGCTGCGCGGTGATTTCCGCCATTCCTCTGCCTGTCTGCCTGTCCCCTCCTCACTTACACATACCTGCTTACACATGTCAAACTCTGACTGAGGAAACATGTTTGTGTTTCCCCGAGTCCCTGCATCCAAACATTAAGAATATAGATCAGCTCTGGCTGTCCCTCTGCAGTTTTGTTTCAACAAATATAACTACACAGCGGGAAAAGATTCCCTCATTAAATATGACTTAAAAAAAAGAAAAAACAAACAACCCTGCAGCTAAAATTGCAAATCATGCTAATTGTCTTCTCAAGGTAAACACTAAGTGCTGCTAAAATAAGCACGGTGTGACAGCAAAGGGATGTAATCTGCTCTGTCGGTGGGGATTTGAGAGCTTTCCCAAAATAAAGCAATGCTTGAGGCGGTTAGGGGAAGGATTCATTCATGTCAGAGTGTGTACACAGGCTGTGTGTCATGTTGAAGACTTTGTTTCGTGGGCCAAGTTCACACTCTGATTCCCTCTGAAATTCATGCAGGACAGCCAATTAACAGGTCTGCATGCTGCAGGTCTGAGACAGCGGGGCGGCACTGTGAATAAAACTTCACCTGACTGTCTCACATCAACCTGTGTGAAGTGAATTATCAGACGTGAGCTTCACTTTTTTCCTTATTATTCGCAGGCTTCCCTGAGTGAGAAGGAGGACAGCTCAGTCAGATGAAACAGCAAGAAACACACAGACCAACCAGTTAGGCCAGATTAACCACTTCAAGACAAAGACTATGAGAAAGAGGTTTAGTTTACCCTTACTTTGGGGTTTTGCCAAGTGGACAGAGAAAAGGTCTGATGCCTTTAAATCAGCTGTTTGTGGGAACAACACTTAAATCAATATCTCAACTTCAGACCCAGTATGGTGTGGCGTTGCGTGATCTGTTCAGATAGAGAAATACCAACCAATCAGGAACAGGAATGGGTCGAGATGATTGAGGATGAGTTACACTCAAAGAAAGTAATATCTTTATTAATGACTGAATGCGCTTGATGAAGTTCGGCTCAATAGAGTTCACCTACCATTGTTCTGCGAGTACTGCAGATCTCTTTCTCAACCTAACAAACGTTACTAGCCAATCAGAAACAGAGTAGGGCGGGTTTTGGCAACACTCGAGCTGTGGGATCTTGCGATGCAGCACTTTATGCTAGGTGCACTATATTTTCCGCCGGCATTTGATCGGCATTTAAGACTATTTCACTAGTAGGTTTTGGATCTCCCTCACTCAGTACCCCTCATGTATGTCACAGGACTTTATACTCTGCAGGGGACCAGAGAGAGAGAGAGAGAAAAAAGAGAGATGTCTGCTGTTAGGTCTTTGAATGCAAAACATAAAACTTCAAATGATGTATTTTCCCGTTTTGTGCAGCTGCTTGCTGCCGATGTGATTCGGCTCTCTCTTGGTTTTGCTACGGCAATCTCCCCACACGCGGGTCACCTGTTGTGATAACGGGATCGGAACTTTTTAAAACTGAGTTTAGTTGTGGTATTGCACGCAGCCACCGAAGACAATCGGTGCGTTCAGTGCGGTCTGGACGTTGGCAATTATTTCCGTGCAGCGTACTGTATCAGTGCTCAGTGCACGTGCAGGCAGGTGCGAGTGTGTCTGTCATTGAAATAGTCCCAACCCCCTCTTCAATAAATAAACAAACAACACTACATGACCATGTGTCAGAAATTAATCACATTTTGGATTATGGTTGAATGTTTATATCTAACGAGTAGGTAAACAAACCAAAATAATGTCACACTAAATGATATATCAGCTACACACAGACTACTTGTATAAATAAAAACGTTGGAAATTCTGCAGGGCTGGAATAGTGCAAAAACACTACAACTCTTCAGTTCACAATCATTATGTAAGTTTATTCTTCTGATGAGCACAGTTTTTAAAAGACAAAAAGACTGCATCATAATTATAAAGTTTTGCAAAAAAGGCACAAATAGGTGCATAAAACTGATCAGAATGCAGGACAATAAATGTTCAGTGATCAAAATGTTCTGGGGGAGACCCTCAGACCCCCTTACCTGTTGGTGACAACTATTAAACAGCAAATAATGTACCCCTACATTCACTATTTTGCCCAGGTGTGGTGAATGTGTGTAGTGTCGTCAATCCATTAATACACATTCATACGCTACTGACGAAGCAGCGGGAGCAACTTGGGGTTGAGTGTCTTGCGTCGTGTCCAAGGACACATCGGATATGCGGCTGCAGGAGCTGGGGATTGAACCCCCAACCTTCCAGTTGAGAGACGACTCCACTTGTTTTAATACATTTTTATAAAAACATCTTATAAAAGTGGACAATAGCATTGAATTGACTCAGAGATATTTGATAATGTCGTCTTTTAGTTCTTGTACTTTGCCATATTTTCACACATTTTTGGTCAGAATGATAAAAAATTCCGCCTGTGGATCACTTCAGTTCTGAATAGTCGGCCTTAAAAAACGCTAGTTAGCAGTACAATTATATGCATGCTAGTTATTTCGCCAGTTCCCTGCTTCTTTGTGTCCAGGAAACCATGGTGACTCAAACCGAGCGTATTATGTTGGAGTTGGAGTTGATAAATAGCGATCTATCGTTTTTCCTTCTGCAAAATTTTGAATGGCAGCGATGCCATAAATGTCGTGAATGCTGGAAATAAGATGTTTTAAGGCAAAACCAAATTTTTGCATTCAAACTTTACCTGAAATTTTTCCTGTCAGACCCCTATAAAATGTTTTGCCAGTAGCCGATTTGTGAGCGAAGCAGGAAATACGTGGGAAAATTACCAAGGGGATGATGGCGTAAATATTCTTAAACCAGCGATCTATGTGCATGTAATCAAATTGCTCAATTTTAATTTATGTTCGACATAATGTTCGTCTCGCTCTTCTGTCGATACGTGAAAATGTCGAGTACATTTGTGAAAACAGCTATTCACTCTACAAATTAAAAAATTATGAGCAGGAAAAACAAGCGTGGGAAAACGAGTGTCGTGTCACAGAACCTGGAAGCTCTTGCGAATGTTTTGCATCACTGAGAACTCTTTATTGTTTGTTTGAACTGTTTCCCTCTGAACTCCCCCTTCATCCATTTCATCACCTCTCAGCGAGCCGGCACATTCAAAGGAACACAGCTACTCCTCCATTACTGAAGTCTGTCACTGCACGCAGTCAACCTCGTCGCAGCTGAGACTGATGTCAATAAACGCACATACTGCTCATTCCATGTAAGTGTTCAAAGTCAACTGAAACACACCGATGGAGCCTGTAAACGCGTGCCTGCCTCCTCTTCAGCTCGGCGTGTGGATCCATGTGGGCGTCCCTGACATTTGACCTCCCTGTGGAAGGGGACAGAGAGTTTCCCCACAGGGATCAATAAATTACCACATCACTCTGCATCAAACATGCTTAACAGGCAATTGCTTTGACTTTATCTGCATGTATGCTTCCTGACCTTGTGCCAATTACGCTTTGTGTTCACTGCAGTTACAGCCAGTCCTTTGAAGAGCATCTGTGTGATTATCACGGGACCAAGACAAACCACTGATGGTGATCAGCAGAGGCAGCGTAACCATTAAGAAAAAGTCTGTGAACTAAATACATCGAAATAAGAAGAATGTCTCTAAAAGTTGTTTCTACCTGTTTGTTTGTTAGAATTTTAAACTTTATAATAAATCAGTTTTTATTCACATAGTCCCAAATCACCACAAACGTTAACTCCTGGCTCCTTTACATAAAACACAGGCCTACACTCTCTTCAACATGGCAGTGAATGCACTAAAAGACAAAGCTTGAAGAGCTCTAAATACAATTAACAGAAAATTGTATAATTTTCAAATTCCAATTAAAATCTGGCTTAAAGTATTTGATTGTGTCATCCAACCCATTGCGCTGTATGGCAGTGAAGTATGGGGTCCACTCAGTCATCAGAGCTATACACGTTGGGACCAACATCCAACAGAAGCTTTACATGCAGAATTCTGCAGACACATTTTACACGTACACAGAAACACACCAACAAATGCATGCAGAGCAGAATTAGGCAGATACCCACTGATAATTAACATTCAAAAGAGAACACTGAACTTTTTTAACCACCTGAAATCCAGCCCCGAGACACCCTCCACTCCAAAGCCCTCCAAACTCAAGAGCTGAGCCCAGAAAAGAGTCCCCTATGTCAGATGGTACTGAGGCTAACTGCCCCCTGTCAGACAGTCTGAGCAGCCTCACAACAACACTGCTCTCCAAACACCAATCAGAGTGAAACAAAATGTAAAGAAACCGATCTTGAACATTGGAAAGAAGAAACTAAAGCCAAAGTAAATTAGAATGTTATCTAGCCCTAAAGAGAGATTATGAATTAGCAGAATATCTCTCTTCTGTCAGAGATAGAAAGCAGAGACAGATCCTAACCAGGTACCGGCTCAGTGACCACAAACTGGCAATCGAAACGGGAAGACACAAAAAACCATGGTAACCAAAAGAAAACAGAACATGTGGTCACTGTTTGACAGGTGAGGTTGAGACAGAGATGCAATTTCTCCTCAAATGTAAAACATTGAATGCAACAACGAACATTTATTTTAAAAAGTTCGACTCTGTTGTCTCAGATTTCAAAGAGTGTACAAAACACGCTTTTAATACTTATTTCTTCATCTTAAAAGTTGGCTGCATCTTATACTCCGGTGCGACCAATATACCAGTATAAAATGCTGACACGGGGCGTCACTACTGCAGCTGCAGCAGCCACCATCACACACTGCGTGCCATGTTACGCGATTAAAAATACATCCACATTCATTGTGTACTGTAAGCTGATTGCACGCTGTGCTGGGAAAGACAGCGACACAGACCAGGCTGGCTGTGTGACTTTTTAACATCTTTTCTGAGAGCTCAACTACCGTACTGTAGCTGTGCAACTCCACAAAGTGAAAACAGACTGAACTTCAGACCTTCAAAAACAATGTGTACGTCTTATACACCGGTGTGATTTATATTCCAGATTTTAGATTAAATTAGACTACAAAACTTTATTGATCCCCAGCGGGCAAACTCATTTGCCACGTCGTCAATTCATTCACACAACAAACTTATGGACAGTACACAACAAGTAAATGAATAACAAAACCACTGATACCATTTGCCATAAGTCAGAAACAAAACTAAAAATGTTCATTAAAGTATCGGACTGCTGAGTCCATCAAAAACACCGTGTAAAGGATTGTATTGAAAGATCAAAACTGTTTTAAGTTTGTTCCTCATACTCTTATCAATATTTGACGGTATATAATGGACTAATCTAAATGTTAAAACACAACCTCTAGCCATTATAGTCTTTTCCAAGGCTAGCACCTCAATCTACTGCAGCTCTTGCTCTAACTTATTAGTAATTTAGACGCTTCAGTTTCGAAAAAATTGTGCACAGATTTCCCTTTAAGTAGACCTTGAGTCATGATTATACTGTCAAACTATTTCTAAGGTCAAGGATGAGCTTCCATACTCAGGAAAATATGTCCCTTAAAAACAACCAAATGTTGGGTTTCCTGTTGCCACCATCACTTGAAAGCTTTCTTTGACCCTGAGAGGAGATGAAACACCAGATGTGTCTTTATTCTGTAGTCTAGGGGACTGTTGTCACTGTGTTTCCACAACTATGCAGTAACTTTGCTTAGGACAATGCTCTAAAAGCTAATGCAATGCAATGCTTGGCAACTTTTAATAAATATGTGTCAAGTGTCCTGTGTATATCTGTGTTTTTAGGTATGAAAGAGGACCAGAGAGAGATTCTGTCGCCCACTCCCTCCTCGTGTGTGTGTGTGTGTGTGTGTGTGTGTGTGTGTGTGTGTGTGTGTGTGTTGTGTGTGCGTGTTTGAGCGTGTGTTTTTCAGGCCACCCTGGGAAGAGAGGTTTCATTAGGCACATTTCATCCCAGTGATATCACAAACCCCTTGACCTCCCTGACCCTTCAATCTCCTGCGCCGGCTATAGAAGCAAAACACACCCCAAAATAAAAAAAAGTCTGTAAGGCTGGGATGAAAAAAGTTCAACGACAGTTTACTGAAGGTCAGAAAACTTCTGGATGTGATTCTATTCACAAAATCATAACAATATGTTTATTTTCCAACTATGTGACTTGTTGCTTTTGCAAACCAAGAGGAACTCAATGTCCCAGCATGCATAGCTCATGTGCTGTCTGTGGTGCGTTGGAGATTTATTTCAGAATTTCATGAGGCTCAAATTCAGTCAGGGGATAAAACCTCTTTATGATGTTGTCCCACACACGTACGCCCGTCACACAGCGATTGGAGGAAAACAAAAGGCGTGGAGAAAAGGCTAAAGTTTTTGTTGTCACTAAAGGGACTAACCTCAGTGTTTGATTTCAACCTGATAGACGATCCTCCTGAGGCTCACAATTAATATTTAACTTGATAGGCTGCAGAGGCGAGCTTTGAGCAAAGAGAGCATACGTAACAATAGAAGCAATTTAAACCTGCAAAAGGAAACTATTGAAACCTGCACATCATAAGTCATCTTTGGGCGAGTGAAAGGGGGCCAGTCTGCACGGCTGTGGACTCAACATTTAATTAAAAAAAAGTGCCATTTTATCCCCTCTCCTGTATCTGTGTGTCTTTGTGTTCATATCCATTACTCATATGAGAAGAGAGGCTGCGTGTCGCCTCAGTATCGGGCATTCACAGGCTGCCAGATTCAATCAGGGAACTTTATATTATTTGCAAATAAGTGTAACGCTTGTAATTCCGCTTTAATTGATTATTCATCCTTCGCTGACCTCTGGCCCCCTTCTTTCCTTTCAACTCCTCCTGAGTGAAATCCAACCATCTCCTCCAAATTATTCTTGGAAGCTCCCCCGGAGAGGCTGACATTTTGCCCTTTCCATGCCCAGTCATATCTGGAAGTAAACATTCCAGTGAATGAAGGACGCTGCATTCCTGCGTTCAGGTTTCAGCCGAGCAGAGCGGCAGCAAAACTGTGCACGAAACATGTTTGAGCACCGCAAAGTTTTCATTTATCAGCTGGAATTATTTTCCTTCCTGCGGGCCGATAGCTGGTTTTCACATGCCTCTCAAATGTCAACAGTCACATATTGAGGTTATTAGGTAACCATCAAAAATACAATTTGGTTTTTTTTGTACTTCCAGTGGTTCTCAAGTCATTCTGATAGTTACAGTTGGATTACAAAAGAATAATTAGATTTGAAATGTTGTAATTTAAGGCCATTGGAAGTCGTTTTAAAGCTCCTGTGAGGAGTTTTTAGATGGTTATAAAACAGACTGATATTAATACTGATTACTCTTTATAAACTACAAAAGCTAACAAAGCCATTAGCATAAAGATTTGATTTCTTTAAGCTTATTTTGCATGCCTAAGACTGCTGGTAGGGGGTAGGTGTCGGACGAAGTGATACACAGAAATAGCCTTGATTACATTTTCAACAGCAAAGATTCACAGGCTGAGTGATAAGTTGGACTGCTCATAGAGAAAATAACTCATCCTGTTCGAAACGCGACTTACATATGTAGAGGAATATATCAGCAAGTTCCTAATGGGAGCTTCAAAATGAATAGTTGAATTCATATACATTTAAAACAGATATATACTCAGTCAAAAACTCAGGAGTTATATTTTCTGCAGCCTGAGGCCCCTTGTCCACCTAGCATTTGTTTCCGGGCAGAAAAGCGTTGGCTGTGCGCTCGGGAGCGCTTGCATGAAGCTTGTCTGCGACAATGGCCGCTGTATGACTGGTGATCAGACACGTAGCAAAGAGGATGTGGGTACAAGACACGATCCATAGGCGGCAAAACTACGGGGAATATCATACAATTGGAAAAGAGCGCCGGTAACATCAACAGCGCCCTTCTGAAAAGTGTGTGGCATCAATACGGTTATTTTACTGCTCCCGATCGAGTCAGATCCTCCCCGACCTGGACGGGGAGGATCGACTGCATACCCACAACAGCCAATGAGAGCGAGCAGTCCAGGAAGCGCCAACAACCGGATGTTTG
Source organism: Tautogolabrus adspersus (assembly GCA_020745685.1). Classification (NCBI taxonomy): domain Eukaryota; kingdom Metazoa; phylum Chordata; class Actinopteri; order Labriformes; family Labridae; genus Tautogolabrus; species Tautogolabrus adspersus. The sequence continues at coordinate 7,075,472 of CM036543.1, read as the reverse complement.
GCAGCGAACATGAACACAACTGTTCTCCGAGCCAAGAGGACTAGTGCAAAAGAAAGAGCAGCTTGTGCAATGATGGCAACAACACGAGTGCCTTTATAATGTTTCATGAAGACATAACACACATCGTCGATCCGCCTCCATATTTGTTCTTCTCCTTAAGTCCATGAAACCGACTAAGCGTTTTATGTTGGAGCTGATAGATATTGAGCAGCAGTTGATCGTACTGGCTTAAAGCGTTCTTCCTTCTGCAGAATTTTGGAGGCGGTGGCAATGGCAGAAATGTCGTATACACAGGAAATGCTATGATACCCAGGGGTTTCATTGTTTACATTTTTGAGGAGGTGCATGTCAGGCTATATGCGTATGCTTCGCCATAGGTAAAGGGCTACACTAACCTACGGCGTATGCTACGGCGGTGATTTGATGCAGAAGTATAAATCAGGTTTAGAAGTCAGAACATTTTGACAGAAAGGTTCTCAAGATCAAGGTCAGATTTTAGATGCTTTTTCTTCAAATATTCACATCGTGTGAGAACTGTGAATCACAGTGAGCGTCAGACTGACTGCAGGTTCAGACTGCAGAGACAAAACAGCCTGTCGACGACAAAACATCATGCACAGCAGATGTGTGTTTCCAAGAAGTCTCTCTTTTTTGCTTCCCAGAAGAATTAACGTTGAGGGTGGTGTTCGACTGAAATGAGCAGATTAGAAGCTGTCACTCTATCTCAGATTTTTGCAACTAAATTGCAATTGTGCTACTGGGTCAATATTTGCATTGTGTGATATATTCTTTTCTCTTCCTCTTGCCTCTTTTGTTGAACTGTCACAGTCTGACGTCTTTGTCAGAGACGCTCCTGAATGGCGTCCGGATCTGCCTCCGCCTCTCGGCTGCATTAGAGGCTATCTGAGATATCATTGTGGGAACTTAAAACGTTTTTTATCAGCTTTAGTCGAGATAATTTTTACAGGTTGTTGTAAAGAGACAATGTCTTGTCATCTGTGCTGAGGAGTGTTACCATTTTAGTTCTCCAAATGGTCACGTACGTATTTACACTACAGAGAAAGTCCATTTCAGCACCTGTCCTTTAAATTATTTCTCCCTCCAGTGGAGCTATATATACTTTATACAGTTTTTAAAATGCATAGGCTTTTACTGAACGCAGGAGATATGGCTTTGTGATGGATTCTACCTTTACCTATTGTGACTTTCTACATGTCCGAGACCACAAACATTTTTGCAGCCATTCCCTGCATTTCAGCTCTCATCCAAAGACCTTTGTACCTCCAGCTTCTACGCTGTTTTTCTATTCCTGCGGCTCTAAAAATATCCAGGGGCCATCAGATCCTAACCCCCCCTGCTTTAAAGATCGACGGGTGTAGCCGAGGAAGGCCATGAAACACGCCGTTAGATATAACCGAGGAAGATGGATGAGCTTCACAGGGCAGCGCGAGAGTGAGTATGAGAGGGAGCAGGGTGGGGTCTTTGGGCCGAGAGATATCCAACTATCATGGAGCCGTTTGGGAGAAGCTGTCACTGAGAAGGAGCACAATTCAACCACAGAGGGTTTAGGGTTGGAGGGTGCTGGGGGGCTTTAGCGTGTAGTCGGCGAGGAGAGCAGCTTTGGGGTAGTCAAAAGGGGAAGGCAGCTCCTCTCACAAGGCACACCGGGGACGTTTAATACATGACCAGAGGCAGAGGGTGGGGGCTGCTCTCGCTGAAAGGGGGGGGAGGAGGGTTGCAGGGCCGGGTCATGGGGGGAGTTAATGCTGCTTATCAGGATCACAGGGAAGCTTTGGGAGGACGATTTACAACATGTGAGACAAACACTCAACAACCAACCAGAGATACAACAGGTTCATGATTTGTCCACTTCTTCATCCCGTTACAGAAAGCCAGAGTCCTGAGGATACGACATGTTCAGAAATTTAGAGAATCAATCACGACACCCTGATATTTTCAAATCAAATGTATTTATTGAGCACATTTTATTTTTTTTTTTAAACGGAGTTGACCAAAGTGCTGTACAATAAGATAACATACAGAGACAAAATTGGCACGTCATGGTCAAAGCTAAATGGGATAAAGAAACATACACACACAGCGGAAATTAACGGCTGCTTGGTTTGTGATCTTTTTTTGATTCTAAGATTTATATTTCTTTATTTCATTAAATTGTATTTATTTCGCCGTGATGGGGAGGACATTTTTTTCTTTGCACTCAGTAAATTTTATTTTATTTCTCTGAGAATTTATTTTGAAAAAAAAGTCGGATCCTACATTTTTGGGTGCTTCTTTATGAAGAAATGTTATTCTTTGACATCAGAGATTTTAATTAAATTATTTTAAAAAACTCAGATTAAAGAAGACGATTAAAAACATGATTCTTGTAGAAGCCATTTTCATGATGGTTCGTTTCGTTTAAGGATTCTGATTTACGCAAATGCTCTTAAAACGAATAATTTAGGGGCCGCTGATGTCCTAGTGTTTAAGTCGCACCCCATGGACAGTAGCTATATTCCTCTTAGCAGGCAGCCCGGGTTCAAATCCGACCTGTGGCTCCTTTCCTGCATGTCATTCCTCACTCTCTCTCTCTCTCTCTCTCCCCAATTTCCAACTCTAACTACTGTCCTGACAGAAAAAGCCCCAAAATAAAAAAAAGATTATTTTGAGATACGAAAATTGAATTCTGGAAGATATTTACGTACCCAATTTATTCTATTTGTTGCCATTGTTTGTTATCCTCTTTTGCACAGATCAGTGTGAAGAACCTTATTTTTCAGTAAACTTAATAATGGGTTTTCTAATTGTATTCAATTTGTTATAAACTCATATAATTGCCATTAATGCATGCACGCACATCCTACAAGTAACGGAGCGGGAACTTCCCATTGTCATAATTCAACTCATTCAGGACAGTGTGAGCTAAAACCTTATTTTTTCAGGTCTTTAAATAACAGACTGATTTAATTAAACAGCACCTGTAAATTCTTGTGTCCGTTCGGCTGTGTGCAGAGCCTCTCCGCTCCGTCTTGCATTAACGCCGGCTCACTCTGTAACGGAGACCTCCCGGCGCTGGGTAAGGAGAGGAATTTTTGGAACACAGCGGCCCACAGATGCTCCCTAAAGAGCCGGATAAGCTCCTCTATCACAGAAGACATAAGCACCCACTTCAGTGTTCCTGTACTTGAAGAGCAGAATGCAAATGAGCGGCCTGTTCACGGTAAATAAACAAGAGCTGAATAAAAAACCCTCCGATCCAGCGATTCATTCAGGAAACTCACCTCAGCTGCCTAATGAGCTGCCTAATTTGTCTCGGATTCAGTTTTACAAGACGCAGCCGTGTTTGTGTGTATCTGATAGCGCCTGTTTGGATAGGGAAGGGGGGGGGTCTGGGGGTATTGAGGAGGCTGATCGTCATTCTTCACACCAGCTGGAGACCAGTCGGAGCTGGACGAGCCTCCCTGCTCCTCATCCTCCCTCAGCTCAGTGGCCAAGCTGCGAGCCGTGTTTCCGCCGGCTCTGTGCAGACGTGGAAGGCAGTCATTACGAGAACAAGTGATTTCTCTTTCAGCCCGGTTCATGGGTCAATTGCTCTCTCCCTTTCTTATTTCATGGCAGAGTTGGTGGGATTGAAGCGCTCCTCTAACCTGAGCTCCACATTCCCACGCATTCTTTGGGGCTATTGAATCCTCTGGAGCCTCACAGTTTGCACTTGTGCTTTTCCTGCATTGTGTTTTTACTTTATTGATCTAACGAGGCGGCGATTTGTGTCATCCCAACAGGCCAGGCGCCCCGTTTGTCCAGATTTATGTGCCCTGCCTCCAGTGAAAATCCCCTCCCAGTAAAATCTTTAACACCCCTCGCTGTCCTCTTATTGAATAACTGTCAGCTGTCTTTTGATGACAGAGTTTAGAGCTTCAGTCCTCTCTGTAGCCGCAGAGGTCTCATCACACACAGCCCCCAATAAAGGCAAATACATAACTGGCCCTGAAAAAGCATGACCCAGTCTGTTTTTTTTGGTGTGAATGCAGTCAATATGACAAAGCATAATTCTCATTTAATGAGGGCTGAGGCCGCCCAGCATCGCAGGGTTTGTCATCCCTCCCAGGAAGTCCAGACTAACATTTTTACAGCCACTATCTCTCACACAACAGATGCTTTGCTATACTTTTATATGGAGAATTTTATGGTGTTTGTTCTCTGTTGGATTTAAAACGACGACCAAAACAACAACAGGAGATCAAGTTAAAGCGATACATAAGTAAAGTTAAGGTGTTTTATTTTAAGAACAGATAAATGTTCATAATTGGTGCTTTTTTAGTTTTGATTAGCTTAAGCTTAAGTACTTATTACAGGACGAATGTGTGACATTTTACACATAAATAAAGAAGAAATCAAGTATATCCTGTGTAAATGTCTCTCTGAGTCATGACTGTCTACAGTGAGTGAAAAGCTCGAGTCCCGCTGGCTGTGTTGTTGTCGGAGCTGTGTTTACATGGGCGTGACTGCCGGCTCCTCCCCTTGTGTATAAAGCTGTTTAAGTCAAGGACTATAGAAAAGAAGAAGAACATACTCACTGCTTATTTGGATGTCACGTTAGCGTTTTAAGATCACGTTATCATTCTGTGTAAATTTACATGCAATGTGAAGCTACTAGCTAACTAAAGAGCGCTAACATTAGCCTGCAAACACTTGACTCTTTTGTACGAATGCTAGGGGAGGAGGGTTGGAGGTGTGTCGCTGGAGGAGAGCTGAGGCTTGAGTATGGCGGAGGTGTGGCCAAACAGCTGTTTGTGTTGGTTTCAAGCTGGTTCTCAAGGGCGACATCTACTGGATCAAAATGGTGCACATTCTTCCTTTAAGGATTTTTTATAGAATTTGTAGGCTACATTATAAAAGTGGGTGCTACACTGGGTATTAAGCATCACATGCAAATAAAGGTCTCGGTTCATTAATACTGTAGCTGACAATAAAATCCACGGGGGATCTTCCATTTTAACGCTTCACAAACTTTATCCTGTAGTTCACGTTGTTCTCACTATGGATGCAGTAAAAGAGTTCTGCGTCTGTCTAACATCCCACTCTGTCTACTGTCACATAACTAGAGAATTGTCTTTTGAAAAATGGCTCCAAAATGATGCAGCAGGTTAGGACATATTTTTGTTTTTAGATTAGATTACATAATGTTAGTCTTTAGCCTCTTCTTAGCCAATTATTGATTTCAGCCAGGAACGAAGGGATAACACATTTTGTATTTGAGCTTTCTACACTTTGGTTTAGATCCCCCTAATTCGAATGAGATGACTGTAACATCACCTGACCAATAGTTTGGTATGTTTCTCTGTGAATTGGCTCTGTTTGTGTATGCCTGTGAGTCCAGGCGCTTGAATGAGGAAACCCCGCCCCCCTGAGTTAATATCCAATCGCCATGCGCTGAAGTTGGGGAAAGTGGACAACACTGGTGTCAGGATTTACACATTTCTTTAACATGGCGAGCAGTATGGAGAGAGTATGAGGAAACACTGCCATCTCTAAAATAAGTGGTGTGAGGACGTTTCAGTTTCATTGTAGAGTATAAAGACAAGGAAGAGAAAACGGTAAACAAAAGAATGACAGTCTGCCAACATCATTTTAAACATGTCGCCCACTCAAACAGAAACACTTATGGAGTTTGGCTAAAAGTTTACAGCAAGAGACGACAGCGGGCTGTAGTGAGGTGTAAAATTATACAAAACCATATTTTAAAATACTGAAATGTCTTTTTACTTTCTTTAACCCTGATTTTCACTGAGACCATTCGCCAGGAATGTGCATCTATGGAAAAAAAAAAAAAAAAAACATTTCTTAAAATTAAATTAAAAAAGTAATAGTTTTGGAATAAGAACTAGTGAAACCCCGCCCCCCTCAAAACAAAAGATAAAAAAACAGAACAAAATAATAAAAAAGACTCCAACGGCCCGGGACATTACAACCGAAACAATACTGTGACCAACAAACAAGGTACGTATTGAACCGTGGGCTTGTTGAATCCCTCGCACGTCGTTCACACAAGTGAAGCCAACGTTGACTTTTGGTAGAAAACTAGATTGTAAAAAAACAATCTTCTTATAGATCTTGTGTGTTTGACTCCTCTATCGCCCCTCCACCTCCCCCGACAGATTGAGACAACCTTCCATCTTATATCACATAATACCTGCTGCAAGGACAACATTGATCATTCTCAGTACATCTAAGGACACTATCAATAAAGACAGTTTTAAAATGATTGCTGTGTTAAGCATCAGAGACCGTTTCCCCCCCAGAGAAGAACCACCACGAAGTCTTATTTTATCAGCAGGATTTATCCACAAAGGGATTTCCTGAAGTCCTGACACACTTCTTTGTCCGAGGCTGGCGGCTTCAATAAGAACTTTATATCCTGCTTTGTGTGTCGGGCAGCTTTGAAGTTTCTTATTACAAAGGAGAAAGATTGCACAAGAAGTTGAGATATCCAGATGATTTGTGTGTTTGTTTTCTTTTCTTTGATACAGTTTATATCCATTCAAATCACGAGCATACTTCATACATTCAGTTTTTGATTTAATCTATCAGCTGCACATATGGGTGAACTGTAACTGGTAATTCAATCCACTGTTTTCTGTCACTCTGATGGTTGAAAAGAAGGCTGTTACATGCGTGTTAGATGTTATTATAGTAGATTTTGGTTAACGTTAAATTTGTGACGTTTCAGTTGAATACTACGGAAGCCCTAGGAGGACAAGCATGCATACATTATATTTTACTAAAATTTCCTGTTATAATGAGTACATTTAGTTTGTATTCTCAAGACTCTTGAGATCTCATAATTTGGGAATAACAACACTTTTTTTCCCGTAATAACAAGTCTTAGTCTTTCTTTTACATCACGAGAAGTTGACTCGTTATCACGGTAAAACCAGTGTTGTTATCCTGAGATAAAGAGATAAATATTAGCGTATCACAAAAATACACTCAAAAGGATTCAAACGCAAGACTTGGCAGGGTAGAGTACAAAAGGCAGGGTTATTTAGTCCGGTTTGATACACATGCAGGTAGTCCAAAAAAAACGAGCATACAAAGGAGCAGGCAAAAGAGAGGCTCAAAAAGGTGGGCAACAGGAACACACTGGGAAAAAGCACTGGGACGGAGTTACACGGAGGAAAACATGACAACGGCAGGAAACATGAGGAGCAGGATCTGGAAGACAGAGACAAGGGTAGGTAACAAAATAAAACAGGAAATGACAATACTAAAAAAAAGAAAAGAAACAACTTAATGCTTGGACAGTGTCATTGATAAAACAACAACTCGGGAAAACAGAGTAAAATAAAATGTATGGATGTGTGTCCTCTTAGGGCTTCCGTAGGAAGAGAGAGAATGTATGTCTTTGAAATGTTTTTTGTCGATTGCTCGTGGAATCAAATCACTTTGTACCTTAAGATTTGTGTGTTAACCTTTAACACACGTTGACTACATGAAATTGCCACGTAAACACAGTGCAACTACAGGACACGCAGCCTTGCCAACATTTTTACAGCATTCAAACAACAGATGTTTCTATCCAGTTTTTTTATGGAGAATTTAATGGTTTAGCTGTTGACTTTAAATGGGAACAACGGAGGTTAAAACGAGAGATAAAGATGTTATTAGAGACAGAGTAAAACATGACAACACTTTTTTTAAAATCAGGTTTATACTTTCCTGGTGGTCTTCATTATCAGACAGATAATGAAGACCACCATCGGGGTGCCGGACAGCCTAGCAGTTTTTATCGCGAGCCCGAACAGAGACTGTTCGGCCTCTGTGATTAAAACTAGAGTTTTAATCACAGAGGCCGAATCTGACCTCGGCCCTTTGCTACATGTCATCCCCCACTCTCTCCTTCCTGTTTCCTGCCTCTCTTCAGCTGTCCTATCTAATAAGACGCCAAAAAATATAAGATTAGGCTACTAGAATCCCTGATTTTTTTGATAATGCACTTTCTATTCAAACATTTGGACATTCAGACATTCTCCTTCTAAGTTTAGATTCTGGTCCTGAATGGTCTGGATTTGTTTGGACCAGAGAAGGGAGGCGGTTTTAAGGCCCCCCCACACAGCCGTTTCGCCCCTCAATTTGCCAGGAAAACAGCAAACCAACAGGTGTCACAGTGATGGAAGTGAGGAAGAGAACTGGTTCAGATAGAAGTGATTGTACCCGACCTAAAAAGCCTCTGCATGTTTCTAATAAGCTCCACGAGCAGAAACGTGCTCAAACTAGGATCAATGTTGGAGATGCTTTTGAAAAATGGAGAGAGGTTAGAACACAGAAAGGTTTACAGAGCGATGCAGAGCTGGCTAAACACTGAAGCTTCAGTGTCCGCAACCTTGACTCTAGGGAGGAGGGGGCGGGGGGAGACAGCTCTCTCTCATGTTTTGAGTTTGGACTGCATCTCCTAATTTAAACTCTACCTGTCAGAGTTACAAATTGCTCCTTTAAAAGAAAAAAGTTCATAGTCACAGTCTGAACATTTGTAGAAATAATCCGTCAAAATAACCATTGTGCGTATTTATTTATTTATTTTCAGAATATAAACTTCCCCAAGGTTGCTGAAACCCTGTAATTCCGAGGAAGACTTGGACAACAGAGCGTTATAGACTCAGGATAAAAAGAAAAAAAAAAACAATAAAAAGTGAAGTAAAAAGTAAAGATGTACGAAAAGGAACACAAAGGACATAAATACCTACCTGAAGTCCTGTGAGTTTGTGTTCCATCGCAGCTTCAGAGAGCGCCTCGGCTCTTTGAAGTGTGTTTACTCAGAGCTGCAGTGTTCTTTGTACGTTAAGATTTGTGTGTTTTTATGCTGTAAGTGTTTTCCAGCCTTAACAGAGACACAGCGCAGAGCGTCTATAAGTTCTGACTCACTGACCTGCTCGGGCCCCTCGTGACTGTTTATGTTTCTTTTACAAGGACAAAAGAGCATCCAGAGCAGGTCGGACTGGACGCCCAGTATGCTGACGTGCGGCGCAGTCATTGTGCTCCATATTGTTCAGGTTTGTCGTCCTTTATTCACACAACAAAACAGCGTTACATCGGCCCCTGACGAGCACAAAAAAGCTCAGACAGACCCTGAGTTAAGTCATACGAACCTAATTTAGAGCATCTTTTCTTCTTCTTCTTCTGTATTCAAGGTGAGGGGTCAGAGTCTGTTATTACCTCATCCTGTCCACCCCCCTGCCTCCCCCCGAGCCTAGCACTGGCCCTCACTGCTGAAGGCCTTTGTGTAAACACAGCTGCGTTGTTGACATTAAAGCCTGTCGTTCCTTTGAACCCCCCCTCTGAGATATTAGAGGGTGTGTGCCCCCCCAACTCCCCTAAGTAGGAATACACATGTACACACTGCCAAACAAAAGCAGGCCATTAAAGCTGTATCAGCCCATAAAGGTAACAGGATCTCCTTGAAGCTCAGGTGCAACAAGTCACACTGTGATTTAGCATCAACAAACAAGAGTGATCACCACCAATGAGAGCGAGGCGAGCAGTTTACACACTGTGAGAGTCACTGATAGCAAACTGCAACCTGTGCATGCAGGAGCCTTCAAGGGTGTCGATGTTTGGTGACACTTTCACTCAGGGAAGAAAGCTGGAAGCACCTCAAGGACACTTTTTTTTATAAACAGACACCTGTTTTTTATGGAGAGAGGAAATGAAACTTCAAGGGATACGCTGGTAATTATTCCTGTTTCCATGTCCATCCATCCATTATCTATACCGCTTTTCCCATTCAGGGTCGGGGGGCCTGGCAGCCATTGGGTGAGAGGCAGGGTACACCCTGGACTGGTTGCCAGTCAATCACAGGGCTGACATATAGAGACTCGCATTCACACCTACGGGCAATTTTACAGTCACCAGTTAACCTAAAGAACATCTCTTTGGACTGTGGGGGGAGGCCGGAGGGAACCCACACATGCACGGGGAGTAGATGCAAACTCCACACAGAGAGGCTCTCTCCCACAGGGATTCAAACCAAGAACCTCATAGCTGTCTGACAACAATGCTTACTGTGCTTCCTTGTAGCCCTATGTTTAAGTCACTACAGGTGAAAAAGTTTTGGAAAAGCTTGTTATTGCTTCCACTGGTCTGTAACAAGTGGCAACCCTACAGTGTTGAAAAATTAAGCCAATGAAGAAGTAAACAGAAAAACTGCAGTTTGTGGAGTGTCCACTTGAGGCTTCTGGTGCCTGATCCAACTTTCACAACATGGCCTCTAACTAGACTCTTCTCCTCTGTCGCCCCCCGGTGGTGGCACAAAAAAAAACTCCATTCAATCTGCAGAGTCCCTTTGCACCTTTAAGAAAAAGCTAAAGACCCCGCTCTTTTATGAACACCTACGACCTGAATGATCTTGATAATGACAATGACGTTATTTAGGATTGTTTGGATTCTGAGTAGAACTGAACTCTGAAGAACAGCTGTCGATGTTGTGCTCTGCCACTGGTCAGCACCTGTGTGTCCGGTTGGACTTAAAAATGTTTGTTTGCACTTACTGACGTTGTTTCCTCCTCTCTAGATCCTCACTTGTGTTGTTCTTATGATGTACGTTGCTTTGGAAAAAAGCTTCTGCTAAATGAGTTGTAGAATTGAAGAAAATTGAGGCTGACTGCAGAAGCCATTGAAGTCCCATACACACCCATTAAATATGCTAATTTTTACAGCAGATGAGGGGTGATCAATCTAATGAAACAATTCCTATACTGTTTGTAGTCATTTAGAGTTTAGACCTCAAGATATGCCAACAGTAGGGCCCAAAAAAAACCTCTTAAAAGAATCAGTGTCTTTGTTTTGTCATTGGCTCCTGCTGGTTTCTAGTTTCATTTTAAATGTCTAGTTGTTGAGATAAATGATGACATCACAGGGGTTTTTGCCTCCACCACAGCACAATGGGGGGAGAGGAAAATTCCATCAGAGCTGCTCAATGCATCGAAACAATTGCATTAAAAAGATCATCATTACATCAGCCAAAAAAAACAAAGGCTTTTAAAAGAACTGATTCACAGTGGGGGGTTTGGGTTCATCCCAAAGTTTTGTGATGTGATTCAGGTCAGGGTTCTGTCATGTCTTACTCCCACAAACAGAGAGGATGCATGCTTTAGTGTTAAAATTCAATTACACTGGAATGAAGGCGTCCAAACAAGCGAAAGTCAGCCTCAGACAAAAGGTAAGCACGAGCATTTGGACAGGATTGTCTACATGAAAACAATTAGTGTAACTGCAGCATGTGTTCGAAAAGGATCTGCCCCCCCCCCCCCCCCCTCAGTCAGAAGGTAGTCGTCTGTTGAAGGTACACATTCCTGGAACTAATTACCAGCACATATCAGGGACTGTGACGACTACTTAACCTTTCAAAGAAAAACTCAAACATTGGTTAAGAACAAACCAGTCATGTACTCATACATAATATCTGTCCCCCCCCCCTTCAAGTTCCCCATTCCCGGGGGGCTTCTGGCACACCCTGCAACTTTAATTAGCCAGTTGTATGTGGTTATTTCTTACGTACAATTTGTTAGTAAAATTGTCTGTGAGTTCTTTTGTATGCAGTCCTGTAGACTGTCCTCTGAGGTGTAATGTCATTGTAAATTAGTTTTATGTGTTTTGTTAGTACCTGCCTTAAGGACTACGGATGTAATTGAGCTTTTGTGCTAATTCCGGTATATTTACATGGATGCTATTTGCTGATATGTTGACTAATGTGCACTATCGTCATTCAACAATTTAAATAAATAAACAAAAAATAATCAATTAAAGGGATACTTCACCCGTTGAAACATGAATCTGTATTGACAGTGGGTCATATATGTAGTAGAAATCTGAAATAAATTTTGTATAAAATAAAAGTTGGTGCCTTCTTGACCGAGAAAAGGCAGAAAGTGTCTTTTTGGCTTATGTAGATGAGAGACAACAACTCCCAGAATGCACAGCACCGTAGGACACTCCCGCTGAAGGAGAGGTGCATTAACGTGGTATCGGAAAAATGAGATTCCGAGTTGTAAAATGCACATGAAACACCTGCTCAAGTCGGTTTTGTGTTTTGTTAACATACTTTTTATTCATGCACGTATTGCACATCAACTTTTTGCTCAAATATAACTTTTGACAATAAGATTTCTGCGAGTTGGGAAGTCGGAAGAACAACTTCCCAACTCGGAAACTTGGACCACCCGAGCAGCACCTGAATGCAGCATTATATACGGACATTTACAAGAACACATACGGCCGTATCCTCAACTGATTCCAAGATTTCTTCCAGAAGGAATTGCCATCTTGGAAATTCCTGGCAGAAAACAGACTCTATGTCTGTGTCCATAGGCAAACAGTCACAGCACCGACAACACAAGTCTGCCCCGGCTCCTTCTTCCTTCTCAAAGTCGCGGACCTAGCCAGCTAGGCTAGCTAGCATGCCTGTCGGCACCAGCAGCCAGCTCGCCGCTATATTGCGGCTCGTAGAAAGAACCACAAACATCCGATTCGAGCACAAGACCTTCAAAATCCCCTTCAGTCATATCAGTTTGAAGTTGAAACATACTTTTTTCGCCATGCTCGGTCCTTCAGCTTTATCCATAGAGACACCCAGTTCGAGCCGGCTCAGGCTCCCTGTTCAGCCGCTGTCTGTATGCAGAAGGCACCTGGCAGCAATATTGCGGGCTGCTCGTAGAAAGAGCCACGAACATCCGATTCGAGCACAAAACCTTCAAAATCCCTTTCATCCATATCAGTTTGAAGTTGAAACATACTTTTTTCGCCATTCTCGGTTGTTATCAGCTTTCTCCATAGAGCCTGTTAGCATAGCTTCCAAGCAAGATGGCGGATGTTAAGTTTCGATTCTGGCAGTGAAGCCCCGCCCACTGATCTGTAATAGGTCTGTAGCTTCAGTGGTCGAAAACATGAGGAACTAGCAATGTAGTTTCACCCCTGCTAACCACAACAGCAGCAGGTGACGCAATATGACGATTTTTGCGTCACCTGCCGCTGCTTCTCAGAAAAGAATATACGGATTTTTCCCGTCTCATGGGGAAATGAGGGCTGGATGCAAGACCATTCAATAAAAACACAAATTTACTACTGATACAAAGCTTAATGCAAATGGGTGAAGTATCCCTTTAAGCTTCGATTTGAACTTGACACCTAAAGAGATATGCACACACAAATGTGACTTTATTGTTCTTTCTTTGTCAGTGTCGTTACTTTCTGAATACAAATGAAGGGAGTCTCCTGATGTAAGACGTGACTCAAAAAGAAGACAGAAGTAGCGGGCGAAGAAACAGAGTCCCCTTATACATTGCTAAAACGAGAATATTTGCCTTTATATCAAAGCTACGTGTAGTTCTGCTTAATGAAAACATCAACAACAGAGCGGAGATCAACATACTGATGAACAGAAAACATAATGCAGCCGTTCAATTACGTGCATGGAGATCTTAGCGGTCATGTGCAGACACTCCCCCTCCCATTGGCTGGAGCTGAATCCTTTGATGAATGTCCTGCTGCGTTCTCACATCAGCTCACTCGGACTTGCTGTGGAAAGAAGTACTCGGGGTCTGGCAGGAGAAACTCTGGGTGAAGTCTGAGTGAAAAATGTGGCTGTTTGCGTTCACACATACAGCTCCTCCTGGAAATATCAGGAGTTTTCTGAAAGTGTGAGAGCTCTATCTGATTGTGCCTCATATAATAAAGGTTTTCTTTATGAAGAAGCATTACCTCACATTCAGATGACCCTCTGTGGTTAAACTTCTCTGTATAGTTTTGTTGGGAGCGACTGCTCTCAGGTTTAAAGATGAAACAACCTTCAAACAACTTTGACTTTATTTTTCACTGAAGCACACGGTGCTGTCTTTTAAATTGGAAGTGACAACAATCATAATTTTCTTTGGGCCACCTCTGCTGCAAAAAAAACTAATTCTGTTTCTCTGCATCTATGCAAACAGAAAGAAAGGGAACTTGAGCTGGAAAACAATAATAACAATAATAAAAGAAGACAGAGCTTCCTGATAGCGGTGGGCAAGCTCCCTTCACTCAGGAGAGGAGAAGTCATGATTTACACGGCAGCCACACGACAGATTCATACCTACTGCAGTGAAAAAGACGCGTATCATTCCTCCCAAACGTCCCTGCCGGCTCTGAATAAAATATCAGGCTGTTAAAAAAGTGTTGTCTGCTGTGTGCATGCAGAGCTGCAGACCCAAATCAAATAAATATTTAGTTCACTTTTTCCACTGCAGCTTTTTTTTCTTCTTCTGTAACTGATTTGAATTTTATAGCTGGAGCGGTCTGTATTTTCAGTGCACGAAGGGGAATCTGCCAAAGAGAACAAAAACACAAACCGGGAGGCATTTCCCAACCAGCCAGGTAATCCGAAACAGTAGCAAGACGCTGCAAAACACACACGCACGCGCACATGAGGAAGGCATACAAACTGGGTCAATCAATCTCACACACACCCTCCACCTGATTATGGAGTGAAGTAGACCATCAACACAACACGCAGGCTCTCTGAGTCAGGTTTGCTGCCACATCAATCACCTGGGCTCTGGCCAAACCAAATATGAGAATACTGAATGCCATCAAATTAGGGTTTGTTTTTTAAACCGGGCTAAGCACATTTCCCTGGTCCTGCAGACAGACGCTGAGTGCTGGGATCCGGTGGGGTGTGTTGGGTTACACGCATGCCTTTGGAGCTCGCTGCCCCCCATAATCTGCTTAATGCCTCTGGCTTCCTGGGATGTAATTAATTAATAAGACTTACAATCAGAGCTGATTTCTGTGGATGGCTTGCACGCTTGTGCCACTCCGCATCAGTTCCTCGCAGCATTGCTTTTTAATGCTCTCAGTGATGTCACCACACAGTAATTTCACACAGTTGTTACTTTAAGTCACTTCAATCATTAGCTGAAGGTAGTTCCCATGTATCACAGACCGGTACTGGGACACAGAACTTTTTCTATGGGGCCTTAAAGAAATGATGTGCTGCAAAAAAAAACAGCTTAAATCATAGGAAACTTATAGTTTTCTGTTGACTTTTTGACTGCTTGAGCAGACATTGTCCTTAATCGCAAACTGTTTGCATATTTAAAGTGCAAAATACCCTTAACCATGTTTATCTAACACTAATTTGTGTCACTAGTCTGTCTACAAACCCCCCAATGATGAGAAAATTCCATCCTCTCCGTCTTTTGCCTGCTCCACTTTTCAGAAAATGTGTGCTCAAACAGGCCGTTTGGAGATTTTCCCTTCATGACAACACAAAGGACAGTAACCCCTCCCCCAAGTGGGTGACACTCCCACAGCTAGGTGTTTGTTCTGCCCTCTGAGTCTGCCTTCTCACCGTAAACAATAGGGCATGGTGCAAGAAAGCCAAAGACACACAAGCCCTTCCAGAGAGGGGCGTGGTCAAACACAGCTCATTTACATTTAAAGCTACAGACACAGAAACAGCCTGTTCTGAGCAGGGCTGAAATAGAGGGGTTTATAGACATGATCAGAGTGGATTTAGAACAAGAAACTTCACAGACATGTTTTGGGGAGCTCTGAGACTTATTTAAACTGGTTGAAAAGAATTATAATATGTGACCTTTAAGACATTTAGACAAAGAATGTGTAACAATAAAAATGCAGTAGTGTCTGTCTCTTCTCTAGTGTCTGTCTTTAACCCTGTCTCTTGGAAACTACATTTTGAACATTTAGGGCGCTGTGTCCACCTGGCGAGTTCCAGCTTCTTTTTGTAATACTCCCCAATGAGGAGAGAGCGTTTGCTGGAGCAGGTGGCCGCCCAGCGTACTTTCTCCAAGAGCTCCACTTTTTTTCTGCGGCCTCTCCCAGCTCTTCTAGTTGAGATCTTTAAACTTTTTAGAAGGGCCCTGTTGATGTCACCTGGGCCGACATACAGTATATGATATTCCCTGAATTTTTGTCTTGTATGGATCAGGTTGTGTACCTATATCCTCCTTACTCTGTGTCTGATCCGAGCCATGATAGTGTTGTCGTCATTTATTATTAAGCTCATCATCCAGAAGAAATAGGAGGGCAAGCATCCTCCTTCTGATGCTCATAGTGTAGGGAAAGTGAAAGCAAAGAAGCAATGTCGGTCATACGGCAGCAGTTGTCATGAGACTGTTGTCATAGAGACAAGACGCACATGCAGCATTTTCATTCTCAGCGCACAAGCGCTTCATCTAAGGGCTCCCAAGCGCACAGCCAGCGCTTCTCTGCCTGAAAAAAAAGGCAGGTGGACACAGGGCCTAACTGAAGTTTAGAGCAAAGGTCTGCAATAAAAAGACAAAAAGCAAACCATGAAAACAACAATCTGTAAAAGTAGGCCGCAGGTTTAAAAAGAGTGGCATTACCCTTTAAGAGAATATGGATACCAGCTGTCACACTGTGGGGGACATGCTTAAACGACTCTGCTGAAGCTGGCTGATAACGAGAGCCCACACATTTGGAATCGCTCTGCAGGCTAAGGAGTGAAACAGTCTGTTAGAGCTGCAGGTGAGGGAGAAAGATCCCCTGCTGAGATAAAGCATGTCATGTCACATGTAGAGCGTCAGACTGCACACCGTCTGTGTTCACATGTGATCAATCATCAACGGCAGCGTCAACGCAGACAGCTGCCACAGAAAATTCTCTCTCAATCAACCTGCTCGAGTGCTTTGTACGTTTCAGACTGAATGTCGCTGGATAAAAATAGAACAGAGCCTGGAGAGGAAAAAGGTGCAGAACCAGGAACGCATTTCATGAGCTGATATTATTTCATCAGTTGTTACAATTACAGTAATATTTTGGTTAAATCCCTTCAAATACCATGGTACCAATTATCAAGGTCATTCCTGAAATCAGAAAAGTTATTCCAAAAATAATGCTGGTGAGAAGTTACACTGAGAAACACGTAGCCCTCTTCATTGAGAAAACAAAAGTCCATTGTAGACTAACCCCTAATTCCCCACATACTCCGTGTGCCGCGGCACTTCAGCGCCACAGTTTTGCTCTGTCGGACGGCGCACGCCCTGCCCCACTGGATCCGTTTACGTGAGCGCAGCCCTGAGCAGCTGTACACACGTAACAGGAGAACTACAAAATCACGCGGGTATAAAGGGAAAATCGTGCAAACAACATGTCTCTTTGTCTTTCTGAGGATGATTTGTTGTTTGTTTGGTGCCTGTTTTGATGTAATGTTGATAAAGTCATGAAAAATACGATAGTGAGTCCGTATATTGTGTTTTATTTTTAAATTGAGCAGAAGCTCTGTGCGTTTCCTTGTCTGAGTTGTTATATTCTGTCCAGCTTGACACGTGCCTGCAGCGCACTCTGTCGAAAATACGAGCAGGGTATTTGAAACGGACCAGAGCGTAGTGGCGCTGGTGGCACGCTCTGGAGACAGACCGCGGCGCTCGCTGTGGAAACACAGTGATTGACTGGAGTGGCAGCGAACTACGGCGTAGTGTGCGGCACTGACGGACCACGGCCCGCACTGAGTATGTGGAAATTGGGAGTTATTATACTATTAAGATTATTAAGAAGTGCACGCAGCCATCTTGACATCGTGATTCATAACTTAAAGGGAAAATATGGTATTTTTGAAGCAGTGTTTAATGAGGTGCTTGTCAATAATAAGTATATTACAGTAGCCATCTGAGAAGTTCGTCAGCTCAGCCCCTCTATTGAGAAAACAGCAGGAGAGTAAGCACGGAAGCGAGGCTAATGAAGCAGACGGATATGCTTGATGCACAAAATGTTGCTAATTTTAAGAAAAACAGAGCTACAAAACAACGTAAGGGGAAATGTAAGCTGTACTGAAAAATGCATAGCGCTTTACTTTTCTGCTAGCAAGCCTGTTCGTTTTAGCACTTTTTCTGCACACCACATATTTTGGTGTTCTTCCGCCGGCAGCACACTAATCAGCTGTTCTGGTCTTTGGTGTATCAACTCTTTATGGGGCGGCTGTGGTAGAGTCGGTCGTCTCAACCAGAAGCCCGGGGGTTTGATCCCCAGCCCTCCAGCCACATGTTTGATGTGTCCTTGGGCAAAACTCTCAACCCCAAGTTGCTCCCACTGTTCGACGGTGGCGTATGAATGTGTTTGAATGGATTAGTTAAAGGTCACATTTTATACAAAATACACTTTACAAAGGTTTTCTAACACTAATATGTCTCCCTAGCTGGTCTACAACCCCCCCCCCAAATTATGATAAAAGTCCATCCTCTCAGTCTTTTGACTGCTCCACTCATTTGGGCAATTTTCCTTCATGACATCACAAAGGTAACCCCTCCCCCGGATGGGTGTCACTCCCACAACGAGGTGTTTGTTCTGCCCTCTGAGTCTGCCTTCTCACCGTAAACAATCGAGCATGGTGCGAGAAAGAACGAGCCGCCCAAGCCCTTCCAGAGAGGGGCGTGGTCAGACACAGCTCATTTACATTTAAAGCTACAGAAACAGCCTGTTCTGAGCAGGGCTGAAATAGAGGGGTTTGTAGACATGATCAAATACTGGATCAGAGTGGATTAAGAACAAGAAACTTCACAGACATGTTTTGGGGAGATCTGAGACTTATTTAAAATTCTAGAAAGAAGTACAATATGTGACCTTTCATACTGATGGACACTTAACATAGCAGCCTCTGCCATCAGTGTGTGACTGTGTAGCTGTGACCTTCAGTGTAAAAGAGCTTTGAGTAATCAGAAGACTAGAAAAGAGCTACAAACTCAAGTCCATTTACCGTTTAACTCAACTTGTATTTTTTGAGTAGACATAAAACTACATTATTAATTTTGATATCTCCATATTCTATTTGTAGTGTGGTTACTGCTCAACACTGAGTGTAGAGTAAATAGTGAATCTGCGACAGACATCACATGCTGGAGAGTCAGCTCCAATTTCCAATTGAAAAAATTATTCATTTTCTTTTTTCCAACCCGTCTCTGGAGCAGTGTCTCTCTCCAATATTCTATCAGCAGAGTTGTTCCTCCTGCTCCTCGATTTCCATTACATGATCAAGGGTTTTGCTATGCATGTGGTATGCACTTCATTTTTACTATTTTGGAGAGACACTACATTATTTAAACTAAACCAAATATAGTCGGTCTGTAGTATCTGCAGGAAAGGATATGCTGAAACTGAAATAAACACATACAAAGAAAAGGTTTTAAAAGCTGGTCACACATTGGTAGACCCTGTAGGTGTGTTTTTCTCAGTTGGATGTCGAGAAACTTCAAAGGCCATAAAGAAATCTACAGGTATCGGTTTCCATGGCCGCCTGATTCAGTATCAGGTGTGATGTCGGAGTCTGCATCGTTTCCACTTGGATGGAATATTTAACGAGTTGGATGTATGGTGGGCACCCATGTCTGTTTTAGTTTCCCCCCAGCAGAAATGAACCCTGTGACAGAGATCTCATGTGGGGGTAAAAGAGGAGAGATCTGCTCCTGAGATCATCAGAGGGGGGGTCTCCAGGGTGCAGCCTGCAGGAAGGAGAGCCTGCGAGGCGGCCGTAATAACCAAACACGGCCCTGATTGGACATCTTGCATGCATTAAGGGCGGGTTAGATGATGCACTGTGTCCTTCAGCCCGGGAGATCCGATAACAAAGCCGAGCTGTGCGGGGGTAAGGCGATCCCAGCGCAGGGCCTCGGCTGCAGGCCGCTGCCTCGCTCCCAAAGAAACACCTCTCTGTTCCACCGCCATGAAAGTGGAGACCCTGAGATGCAACAATACGGAGTCACATGTGGAGAGCAGACGAAGGGACAGAAGAAGAGCAGGAGGGTCACTGTATGAGCTAAACAAAAAAAGTTTCATCAAGTCAATTTTAAAATAAGATTGTCACTTTTCATTCTGGGGATATGAACACTATATTCTCTTCTTCTATTATGTTTAATTGTTGAATTCCTTAATTCAAAATGCACTTCACCATGTTTTTCTAACACTAATATGTGTCCCTAGCCTATCTACAAATCCCCAAATTATGATAAAGTCCATCCTCTCCGTCTTGCTCAAACAGACCAATTGGAGATTTTCCTATCATCCAGAAGCAATAGTGTGTTCCATTTACCTCGGAACTTGGAGATGGGAATGACGTCACACCCGAGTTTTCCGCGTGCAACAAGTCGCACAAGAAACATGGAGTACCTTTGTGTTGTTAGCAATACCTGACAATAACAACACACTACGTGAGTACTGCAACATGACAACATGTCCACAGATAGAACTTTCACGATACATTCGATGTGATTGATTTCATAACACAAAAAGAGGACTAAGCTGCTAAAAAACACAACAGTTACAGCTTAAACGTTACTGTTGATGCACATGGCAGCCATGTTGGATTTTAACTCAGGCCACTGGAGGTTCTCCAAATTTTCATGCAGGGGGGCGTTCCTGATGACTTATAAGACCAGCAACGTCATATTTCCGACATCTGAGATCAAATGGAACGCACCTTAACTCCTCCCCCAGGTGGGTGATTCTCCTACAGCTAGGTGTATGTTTTGTCCTCGTCCTTCATGATGTTTTCTGTTCTTCGCTCTTTGTTCATATTGTGATTTGTGTATAGCGGACTCAGTGGCTTTGTCCGCCCCCTCAATATTATTCTTTTTACATCATGTCTTGCCTCAGGAGACCCCCCGGCCCCCTCCCTGTTTGACAGGGATAGCCCCCCGCTGTGAGGTGCATGTGTGAACAAGCAGATCAGGATTTCAGGAGCAGCACTCCAGGAATTCTCTAGAAATTTTCGGGAGTGCAAACGTGAAAGTGTCTTAACATGAAAGCTTTTACATTTTTGTTTTTGTAATGAAGACTGTGGGAAACATTGGGAAAGAAGTTTCCTCTTCACATTATCTTAATCCTTTAATAAAGAATATTGAGTACAGGCTACAGGTTATGTCAGTATTTACTGTAATCCAATGTGCCTGTTCTTTTTTTCACGTGTGTGAAGGCCTTTAAAGCCGTCAGGAGCAGACAAAACCTGCACCGCCACCAGCCAACAACACTCACATCTCTGTTTTTGTCTTCAGACCCGGTGTCCCTGCAGCCTGCACAGATGGATGTGGGTATTACTTCTGATAGAGACAACAAAAGCTCCATCTTTTTAAAGCCGTGCAGCGAGCTGGCAGCACTTTCCACCCAGCAGCACTTTGGTTTATATATATATTGACATTTTTACACCCAACAAGATCATATCTAGCGGTTACAACAACAACCTGAATTACTAGGTCGTGCTTTATATGGAGCATGTCGCGTGATGACATGCGTGGGAAAGACAAATGGCGACGGTACAGTTCCCATTGAGCCACTAGAAGAAAAGACAAACATACGTCTTGCCATTAATTAGGTGGCGCAGAGCAGCAGATTTAGTTTGATGGTAAACAAAAGGTGTCTTTCGGGGAGATTTGTCTCTTGGCTCTGAGCTGACTTCTTTGCAAAGATCTATTGTTCAGCTGCAGAGACACAAGAGGCTCACTGAGACCCAACAGACCACCCCCCTTTCCCTCCTTCAAAGAGCTGAATGATAAGTAAGTGGTCTGCTGCACGGCCACCAGTTGATCCAATACAAAGCCCAGTTTGTGTGATGGTGTTTCTTTGTTTCATAATGTAGGGGGAGTTAAAGACGGTGGTGATACTGCATTGAGATGAGGAACAGAGCAAAGTCAATAGATTCTAATTTTTTTACTTTCTTCGTCACTTTCTACGTAAAAATCCCGCTCCAGTTATTTAGGGTGTTTTCACACCTCTAGTTCGTTTGCTCTGGTCTGAATCATGAACCAGTTTGGTGTATGTTCACACGGGGACATTTACAAACCAATCAAAATGTGTGATGCCTGAGGACAATGCTCACTTATTGGTCGGAATTTCTTCCTGAAGTAAGCAACGACTAGTCGACTCCTGATTGGCTGTTGCTGCTCCAAAGACACTTTAAACTTTCTAAATGGACAGACAACTACACGGATTGATGATGACTCTAGTTTTCAAATTGTTTGCATTCATTACTATAGGCAAACAATACAGTTTGAAAATGAGGTTCAACTGCAGCTCAAAAATAATATGTTGATGTTCAGTTCAAGAACAGGCACATTAATCCTCCTGAACCACGACCTGCTCATCCACCCAAACTGTCTCTGAAGATCCGTCAGGTCTGCCTGTGGTCTTTAACATTTTCAGCAATCATGTTCTTACTACAAACTAACTGCACCAGAGTCTGAAAAAAAGCAGACAGAGACCCACCTTTTTAAGCGGTCTCTGTATGGTTGTTTGGTCTGCACGAGCGTACGATTGACAGCTTTCACACCAGCACAAACACACCGCACTAACTTGGTCAACAGAGAGTTTGAAAGGAGTCCTTCTACTTTGAAGTTCTCAAACCATTTCGACACGAAGAGGCGAGCTTTGCTTTGGAGCCAATTTGACACAGCGGCTACACTGTGTCATTTCAACCTTCAGGTCAGTCACATGATGAACTCTGGCCCACAGACTTGATCCCACCTTCTCACATGGTGAAAAAGAGGTCTATAAGTCACAGGATAACTTTGTGAGGAATATCAACTTCCCAACATAATCACATAAATGTCCCTGTTGAAGAGTTGCAAAATATACAACTAATCAGACCTATTTGTTTTCTTTAACCAGGCTGTAAACATGTTTATTTATGCTGTAAAAACTGGCTTTTTTTGGCTGTGGTGTGTATGTGACTTCTGGGGCTCCTGCAGCCAGCCTCAAGTGGACACTCGATGAACTGCAGGATTTAGCACTTCCGCATTGGCTTCATTTTTCAAGACCGGAGGCATCCGCTTGGTCTGATCACACTGCTGTATACGAGGAGTTGGAGGAGACAATGTGCAGTGACAGACTTGTGAGAGCCTGACTAAGGTAAGGGTGACTACTGAGGAGTTTTTTATATTAACTTGGATCCGACACAATTTTTCAGACACAAAACAGTTGACTAACCTGAGCAGCTGTTCACCATCAACTCCTGTATTATATCAGGTACAATTACTGCTTTTTCAATGGAGTTTGGTGGCACCCCAGAGAGTGATATAAGAGCTATAACGTATTTATTTTTAAAGCATTGTCTATTAAACACAAGGTTTATTGTAGAGTTAATAGAGCCCTGCTTCAATTAGACACAGATCTTTATACAACGCCATAGTAGGACATTTTCTTAATTCATTGCTTATTGCTGCAGAATCTTTGAACTGGTGGGTACAGTGTATAAAGACGCTCATACCGAAGTGTGTGCAGCTTTGGCGTTGTGCTGCAGTCTCCTGCGACTCACCCCTTCAATCCCACAGACTCTTCATGAGGATCCTCCCCCCCTCTCCCCCCCTCGTCCTTCCCAGCCAGCTCCCGGCTGAATGAAAGAGAAAATAAAGAGATCTAAATGTCAGCGGGGAGCTGAGTGCATTCCTCTCGCCGTGTCCCGAGACCGGTCACCCAGAACAACTTGTGATCCTGGGACAAAGCTGACGACAGCAGGTGGCCATATAAAGAAATTTTGCTCCCAGAATTAGATCTTATCCCAGGGAAGTGCCATTGAGTCATAGATAATACCCCTGCACCCCCCCATCCTGCTGGGTCCACAAGGATTTTCATTTCAATTTCTTTACACAACGATGCTTTTCATCTTGACCAGGGCGAGATGACAGTGCTGCAGCTATGAAATAAATGGGAAGCAGTTGAAAGGCAGAATTATCCCCCGGACCTGCAACATTGCTTGGAATGCCCCGTTGTTTCCATTCATGTACGTTTGACATTCTCAGGGGCTGCACAAAATTCACACACACACACTTGCACACACACACACACGCACACACACACACACACACACACACACACACACTCACTCACACCGAGAGTCACGCAAAGAAAGAGGCAGATGAAATCAGACAGGAGTGGTACCTATCCACACGCAAACGTACACACACACACACACACACACACACACACACACACACACACACACACACACACACACTTTAATCCAAACAGGGCTGGTATTTTATAATTTCATCTCCTCTGTCTCTTTACCTTTTTCCCATCGCCTGTTTTCTAGGGGGCATATAAATGATGCATGAGGACGAAAATGTCACCCCCAAAATAAAGAGAAAGCAATTTTGTCACATGGAAAATGGTTTTCACCTTTTTCTTCCGTGTTTGCAGCTTTGCTGTGGTAAAATGCTGCAGCTGTTACACAAAGCAGAGAGGTACAAAGCGTTAGATGAAGGTAACACATAATTCACACTCATGCTGCATGATGACCCGATGTTAAACAGTGAAATCTGAACGGGATTATGTCTAAAAAATATTAATTAAATCAGTAATAATTAAATTAAAAAACAGAGTCTGAAGGCGTTATTGAAACGTAACGAACAAACAGCCAACAGACTTTTTAAATTGTGTCAACATTTTAACTTCCATTTGATTTTGTTCTTATTTGAACTCGTTTCTGAAGATTTTCTTTGTCTGCACTCATCAATCTTTACTTTCCTTTTTTTCTAAGATTTATTTTAAGGCTTTTTATACCTTTATTTATATAGGACAGTGGATAGATTCAGAAAATGGGGAGACGCTCTGTCTCCCCATTTTCCAACGACATGCGGGAAAGGAGCCACAGGTCAGATTTGAACCCGGGCCGCCCACTTGGAGGACTTTGGCCTCCGTACATGGGGCACACACAATAACAGCTAAGCTACTTGCACCCCAATCTTTAATTTCTTACAAGATTTTATTTTGCTATAAAGAATACATTTGAAATGTCAAGAGTAAAGTTAACCTTTCAGTGTTAAAACCAGATATTTAAAAAAAGAAAAGTCTAAATTAATAATTTGATGAAAACTCAACATTTTCACAAGAGAGGCATCATAAAGGTCTGTCGGCTTCTCTGACCACATTTGAGGAGGATGTGGTGAACAGCTAGGGTGAGTAAATTTAAATATTGAAACCATGGACTGTAAATATTAATGGGTGAAGTCTGAGTGACGTCATCCTTCTGTTACTGAAGGGGGCTTTAAAGTCTCATTGTTGACAGCCTCCATGCGGGAAATGTTGTCCCACTCCCAATTTCCACATACTCCAAGTGCGCCGCGATCCATCTGCAGCGCACACTACACCGCCGTTCACTGCCGCTCTAATCAATGCTCCTGTTTCCACAACGAGCGCCGCAGTCTGTCTTCGGAGCGTGCCAGCAGCGCCACTACGCTCTGCTCCTTTTCAAATACGCTGCGAGTCTGTTTTCGACAGAGTACACTTCAAGTACGCGTCAAGCTGGACAGAATAGAACGACCCGGGCAGGAAGTCAGACAAGAAAACGCACAGAGCGTCCGGCCAATTTCAAAATAAAACACAATATACGAACTCGCGATCGTATTTACCATCACTTCATCAACATTACGTCAAAACAGGCACCAAAAGAACAACAAATCATCCTCAGAAAGACAAAGCAACATGTTTGCATGTTTTTCTCTTTATTCTCGCGTGATCTTGTAGTTCTCCTGTGATGTGTGTACAGCTGCTCATGGCTGCGCTCACGTTCCAGAAACGGACCCAGTGGGGCAGGGCACACACTTTCCGACAGAGCAAAACCTTGTGCTGACGGAGTAAGTGGAAATTGGGAACTTTCAGTCAACCTTATGACAGGCTGAGATCTGGGGCTGAGGCGGGTTTTAAGCCTCTTGACAAACAGCTACACCGTGCCAGCCTGTCAATCAGGTCAGCCTTGCGCTCAACTATGGATAACACGTATCGTTCATGAAATCAAAACGGATGAATTATCAAACCCCCCTGTACAGTGTTTGCCCATGAGAACTAACTCACTAATCAGTCCTAAGTCATTTTTTGAAACAATGTCATTGACTAATGAGAAAAGGTGACGCTCTATGGACTGCAGTACCCATTTTAAACACTAGGTGTCAGAGTTACATGTTGCTCCTTTAACATTATGTAAACAAACTGACTGAGGATAATTCCTGGTATTTTTCATGTGGCTACCTTTTTCTTTTCTTTAACTGCCAAAAGTTTTAGGGGCATTCGTGTGCAAAACCAATAAATTAAAAATGTGTAGTATTTCTTGTGAGTGTGTGAAGTTTCTCAAGTTTCAAGCACCCTTAACTTGTTGAAACGGCAATTTACTTTGGCACAACATAGTGACATTCAATGCATATCAATTGGCTTCTGGGAAAGGTTTGAAATACTTTCAGGGTTCTGGATATTTTGTTTGACTTATATGACAATGCTTGGGTACTGTATTTTACCTATAAGGGTTCTCTTTTAGAGACCAGCCTGAGGAGCGATCCATGTTCAAAAAATGAAAACACACTGTGGAAAGAAAGATCAATCAGAGCTCCTTCACGGGCTCATCAATGTAATTCTTCATGGTAGGCAGCACACGGGGCCTCTGCTTTTTTCCTCACTGTTTTGACATCCCTTGATTCCGCTGAGTCGCCGTTCTATTTTTTGATCCACGCTCATTTTCCACTGTGACTCCCCAATTTACACAACACGCAGACAACTCGTGACTTCACCCTGCAGACCAAAGTGAATATTTAAAAAGCTCAAACCCTGGTTTCACTTTTCTGATGGATAGTCTGCTAGGAACTGTAAACTGTGGTTTTGAATCCCTTTATGCACTGAAAGTGCAGTTTGAACTCTAAACTGTGGATGACTCATAACCCCAAAGGCGTGTTGAGGGTGTAAACGCTCGGTGCGTGTTTCTGCTGAGGGCCTTTCTTACAGATAGGACTGTTCACTTCTCTTCTTCTTCTTCTTCACTCTGACTTTAAGTCATCACAGTTCAGCCGGATCCAAGAGAACACTCTCAACCTCAGCTCAAGTCTCGTGGAATAAATTATCATGTTTCACTCAAAATCAGGCTAACCTCAAATGCAACACCAGCCAGCCAACTTTCAATGCACAGGCATGTGTATGATATTATGTGGGTTTAACATAGCTCTGACTTAAAATACATCAAACCACAAAATGGGAAAAAAAAGCGAGTCGCTTCTGTTTATGTATGTTATAAAATATTCTACGTCAGTGGTGTTGTCTGAGGTCTTAAGCAGGAACGTATAAACCTCTAGAATGAGAATCTTTGATGAGCGTACGTGGCTTTACTGGCGTTATCACTTATTTAAATCCCAAAACTTCATGCTTTTCACAAACAAAATCATGTGATAAATTACTGTGGGACCTTTTGATCCAGTAGATGTCACCCTTGAGCACCAGCATGAAACCAATTAGAACACTCTAATTAATTAATAATTAAGCACCATAAATTTCAAGCGGCAGACAAAATTGTCCTTTGCTCGAGCTGCCTGTGGCCTGCATTGTTGTGATAGCAGGCTAATGTTAGCACACTTTGGTTAACTCGGAGCTTCATATTGCACATAAATATAAGCAGTGAGTATGTTCTTCTTCTTTTCTCTAGTCCTTGACTCAAACACCTTTATACACAAGGCCGTCCCGTTTATGCAAACATGATGTTAACACGGCTCCGAAAACAACACAGCCAGCGGGACTCGAGCTTCTCACTCATTGTAGATAGTCATGACTCAGAGAGACATTTACACAGGATGTACTTGATTTCTGCTTTATTTATGTGTAAAATGTTGCACATAAAAGGCTTCTTGTTCTCCCAGCTGCACTTTGAATTTGCATTGTTTCTGTGCCGTCAACATGTAGTCTTAACACGTGCCCGATAACAACTTCATAATGGAGTGGTACAAATTTGGTGGTCAGCTCCCGAGCAACTAAGCAGCTTTTTTCCTTAAAAAAAAATCTCTTGTCATTGTGATTTTTTCTATTGTGTCAATATATCTATTTGTAATTAGAATCTTGGGTGTAATAACGTTACATCTGTCTGTTATGCAGTAGTGTAAGGCACTTATCAGTCCCTTTGTTCCCTCAGGCTTACATTCCCCGAGCACCAGGGCTGGCCCTTCTATAATGCACGTAACGTGTGGTTGCAACCCCACCCCCCGTGTTCATCAGTAATACTGATCATAGGGCGCACATATGGTATGAATATGAACATAGGGCCGAGGGAACATAGGCACGCTCCCAACAAAAATAGTAATTTAATCTTGCAGAACACAAGAGTTGTTGGTCTACAGCTGAATTCATCAGCAAGTTTAACAGTTTTTTCTGTTTGTTTGTTTTTGTTTTTACAAATATTGTTTAAAAAAAACACGTCACATGAAAGCAAAAGTATACTAACTAACTGAGGCTACCCGTCTACTGTAGCCTTTCTGGGGACTTCTGGCTAAAGCACTAAGCTGGAAGAAAGCTTGTACCAATTTCTGACTCAAAAAATGAATGGATATAGAGAGCAGGTTAGAATAATGCTGTAATTCTGCTCAAAACATGAATATTCAGTGAAGTTCTTCTTTTAAAGGTCATATTTGGTCATTGATTAGATGTATCCATTTACCTCAACACCGTCATTGTCCCAGTGGTATTAATACAGATGTGATACAATAAAAAGTGCTGTCTGAGTACATTTCAGTGGAGTGTTGATATAGTGGGTGTCTAAAGAGCAGTGTGTCATGCATGGTTACCTTTCCCTCCCACTCCTCCCGGTCACACGGGGCCCGAGCCAGCCAATCTGCTTTCCCAGCCTCACCTTTCCTGGATCATTTGCTGGCTAACACCTGATACTTTCATGTAGCTAACTCACAGGCTGCCCACAATTGCCTTGCCAAATGGCCTGAGACCACCTATTCTGCTGGTCCCCATTGTGGATCAGTTGAACCCCGTCCAGGAGCAAACTCTGCCTAATTGACCCCATATGTTCTCCCAGAGTTCAGATCCACCCGCTGGCAACGGCTATGGTTCAGTCCCAAAATCGCTTAAATGCAGACTCCATGCGTGTATAGGCGGAGCGATCAAACATACAAAGATGGTATTGATCAGAAGGCAACAAGTCAAGATGAAAGCCGTCATATTTTTTGCAGCCATGAGAGAAATCTCTCATGAAAAGGCTGAAATCCTGAAGCGTATTATAAAGCCATAAATAAAGTTACACGCCTGAAATTAGCGGAGTCATTTCAAAAGATGAAAAGACATGAATTATTATTTTGTGACGTTTTAATGTGTGGAGGGTTTATCTTGTCGGTACAGTGTGTCCTGCAGCCGGTGCTGTGTTCAAAGGCCCGAGCGGCGAGGGGCCTTTAAAGGCGCGTCTGCCAGAGAGCGGGGACGAGCAGCAGTTGGCAGGACTGCTGGGAGTCAGCGGCTATTGGCAGAAGCACAGTGTGGAGGAGCTGCTGCTATGTGTAGCCTTCACTTCCAATTGTTATTTATTTGCAGGTTGTTAAGGGGATTTGTAACAGCAATGTGGGACTCCTGCTAATAAACACGTTTCCATTTGTCGCTCTTCTAAAAAAAGGATTTAACCAATTTGAGAAAGCTTTACGTTTGTGCCCGGTAAATACTCTCATTTTCAGGTTGTGCACACGGGATATCATGTGTTTCATATTTCTGGCAGCAGCAGAACCCAAGTCTTTGGCATTCACTTAAAAAAAAGAAGACATCCTTACATTTTGTTGGTTGAACCGTGGAAATGTTGTTTTCTTGAAATAACAGAGAAAAAAACAACGTACCCATGGGGTTACATTATTCCACCTGTTTCCAATTCTTTCATTTCCTAGAATCCAGTGTTTCCAGTTTTGATACCAGCTTTGCCGTGATCGGGTTTCCACTGTTTCATTTCAACACATTTTAAAAACAAAGGATCAAAATGAAGGATGAACATTCAGAAAACTGTGGATACAGTGTTGTTTTTAGTGTTGGGAATTCTGGCTCTTTTTTTAATGTGATTCGGATCATTTGTCTCAGCTCCGTAATTGGAGCAGGTGTTCTGTCAAATAGTGCGACCCATCGAGATGCGATACCATGCGGCCCTCTGCAGTACAAGGGAGCATTGTTTGATGGGGACTTTTTGTCTTTTCAGAAATGCTTCCTCTAAAATCTGAAAGTTTATTATAGAGTATAAGAACATGCTTCCTGCTTCCTTAAAGTGAGAAGACAGTGAGTAGTGTTGTTTTAAAGTCATTCTGTACCGGGAGCTTTATTTAATAGGGGATAATTGTCAGTCGATATCATAGACTGTAAATATAAATGGACGAAGCCTGAGTGACGTCAGCCAACTGCAGGGGGCTCTGGAGGACCATCGGCAGCAGCCGCCATGCTGGAAATGCTGTTTCACCCTAACTTTCAGTCAACCTAACGACAGGCTGAGAGCTGGAGCTTAGGCAGGTTTTAAACCTACCGACAAACTGTTACATAGCGCCCACCTGTCAATCTGGTCATCTACGCGTCTAACTATGGATAACACGTATCGTTCATGAAATCAAAACGGATGCGTTATAAAAAAAAATCACCCCCCAACAGTGTGTCCCCATGAGGACAATAACTAATCAGACCTATTTCATTTTTTTCACCCAGGCTGCAAACATGTTACTTTCTGATGTAAAAACAAGCTTTTTTTGAATGGGTGTGTATGTGGGTGTGCAGTCTCAAGTGGAAACTCGATGAACTGCAGGATTTTGCACTTCATTTTTCAACACTGGAGGTTGCTGCTTGGTCGAGATACGCTTCCTCTGAAATCTCATATAACAAAAGTACCAAACTCTGCTCCCAATACTCTGAGAATGCATACGGAGTGAGTGAATAGTAAATTCATATAAAGTTATTTTGTTCTGGTAGCTTTCTTTGACGGGGGATACCGTATCTGCTTTTATGGTAGCATTTTTCAAGGCAGCACATCTCAACAGAACACAAATAGAATCATCATTTGGTATCATTTTGGCTTTCATGAAATCAGCTAAATGTATGAATCTTTTGCCCTGTGATTGATTTGTATGTTTTACTGGAATAATTCATTGTAATTATACTAAACCGTATCATTCCCAGAATAACACTTTTTAAAATGTTTTTGGTATAAAACATTCAGTGTTGGGCAGTAACGCATTACTACTGTAGTAATGTGTTACAGTAATAAAATTACTTTTACTAGTAACGAGTAGTGTAACGAATTAGTAATGAAATTCCAGTAATAATATTACAGTTACCCACGCAAAAAATAACAACAACCTTACTGTTGTTGTTATTACCCCACTTCTGATTTAAAATGCAACAATCCCCAGATTAATGTTGTTGCGCATGCCAGCCAAGCAGGAAGGTAGCTAGCTTCATGGTTGCCAGGTTTGCGGTTTTCCGGCGGAATTGGGCTTCTTTTTAGGTGCTGCCACGGGTAGTTTTATTTTTTTGGCCATTGGGCTTGTTTTGTCAGTTGTTGTCACACATACCTGGCTAGCTTGGAAGATGGAAGCGCACACGTTTACATTCAGTGGCTGGAAATATTCCCAATACTTTAGTTTTGTTGAGAGGAAAGATGACAAAAACATCGTTGTCAGATGTAAATTGTGTCCCGGTACTAGGACTCTTTCTACTGCAAAAAACACGACCTAAAACCTCCTTAAGCACGTACAATGACAGCACAACAACGTGAAGCTTGTGGAAATAAACCCCACCAACTGGGGCCGCGGAGGATAGCTGTAGCCCTACAATGCCTACAAAACAACCAAGACTGGACTTTAATCGTGGACAGCTGCAAGCGAAAAAGAACTAATGAAACTTTTGGGTTATTACGAAAAGTAATATAACGAGTAGTGGAACAAATGACTGTTGGCAGGGAGTAATAAGTAAAGTAATGACATTACTTTTAAAAAGAGTAATGAGTAATATATTCCTTTTTTTCAGTAACAAGCCCAACACTGAAAACATTCATGTTTCCGAGCACTAGATGTTCCTGTGGACGAGCGATATAGAGAAAAGATATTTTTTAGATCATGCACTGAATAACATCATCATTCACGTAACTTAGCCGGTTTGTTCGCGACTGATACGTCACTAATTGTTAACTTTTCAGTGGCTTGATCTGTAACTACTTTTGTTGATAAAATCAGACCGTAGTACCAACATCAACAATCTGTTAGTATGTCTTTGAGTCCTTCCTGATTTCCTTACCCCATCTGTAACACAAACACTTTTATAAAAGGCACAGACATAAATCAGTCTCTATCCATTATGATTTTCATTTGACCTCAATGTAACCAGGATAACACAAACAACGACCCCCACAGAATGACTGTGGTCGCCTCCTGCAGCTTGCATGATGTCACGAGTTTCATGACTCAAATCTTTCCTGTGTATGTGCAGCTGTAAGCTGCAGAAAAAAAACACTGTAGTTACTCACCAAACATGGTTTAGCATGGAATGAAAGCATGCCACTAACAGAGAGCATAACTCATAAAAGCACCCAAACCTAAAGAACACCCATCATCAGATCGCTTCTTTATTTATTTTAACATGACCATAAGAAGTGTGCTGTGTGTGTAGGTATGTGTGCGAGTGCGTGTGTGTGTGTGTGTGTGTGTGTGTGCGTGTGTGTGTGTGTGTGTGTGTGTGTGTGTGTGTGTGTGTGTGTGTGTGTGTGTGTGTGCGTGTGCGTGTGTGTGTGAGAGAGAGCATGAGACAGACCTTCAAAATGACCCACTAGTGCACACAAACAGCTCGGCCTCTGTGGCAAACCTCCCATCATGCCGGAGGAGAAAACCAAGTTTGCAAAATAGCCACTCGTCCAACAAACTGCGGCACAGACAATCTGGAACAAATTGTGATCTAACTGTGGCTGGAATTTGCAAAGAGCTGCCTGTGAAAATATCTGCGACTAAAGGGAGGATCTCCAACAGCATAAATGTCCCAACTTAGACATAGTATCAGTCAAAACTGTAAGAAGTCGTCAAAGAGGAGAAAGTCTTGAAATCAGACTTGATATTTGTTGCATAAAGTTAGTAAGGATGCATTTAATCACACTGTTTTCAATTCTAACACAGCAGAAGGCCTACACATGATTATCACCATGCAGATTTATTGTTTTTACCTCATTATCCATCCCTAATTATCCATCTCAGATGATTCAATAAGTGAAAAGAGAATGTAAAGACCTTCTTTTAGGAGATGAGATACTGTAGGAGGAAACTCCAGACTCTGTTTTTTTGACAGCCACATGACAATCATGAGAACGTGCTTCATAGCTGTTTCCATCAAGTGTAATGTTGTTGTAGCGCGGCCCTGAGCAACACAGCGTGCAGAGATTTAATTGCATTACCACATCCCACACAAGTAACGGTCCAAAATGTCTCCCCAATGAGTTGCAACATGAGGCTGCACCAGTTTCTGAGTCTCAGGGAGGAGATTAGGGGGAAGGTGTTAACCAACTGGTTTCTGGAGAAATTACAGCACACAGACTAAACCTGGGACTCATAAAGAATTCAGAGCTGTGCTTTCAACACAATAGAGCAAGATTTTATGCCAATCTGTGAGCATTGAAGTGGTCGTATAGATATTAAATAGTGTTTACATAAAGTCACTACATCTTCAGCTAGCTGGTTTAAGGAGGAGCTGCGCCATCCTGGATTTACATCCTTGATCTAGTCAGCTTCTTCTTTAGCCAGGTGTACACATGTACGACTATAAAAGTCGTACTGGAACATCAGCTCACACTGTACGACCTGATTGTTGGGCACAAGGGAGAGCTCACACTGTATCAATGAAATCAGGGTGAACATTCACAATAGCAATAGGGGGCACTGCATGGTGGCATAGTGGTTGGTGCACACGCCCCATGTACGGAGGCTGTGGTCCTACGGGTGGGCGGCCCAGGTTCAAATCTGACCTATGGCTCCTTTCCCGCATGTCATTCCTCACTATCTCTCTCCCTGATTTCCAACTCTGTCCACTGTCTTATCTCTAAAATAAAGGCACAAAAAGGCCAAAAATAAACCCTAAAAAACAAAAACAAACAAAAACAATTATCAATAGATGTATGTGTATTTCAGTTGTCTCATATGCTCGGCTCAAATACACACACAGGCAAATACGCACTCATTCTCACTCTCTCTCTCACACACTCACGGATATTTGCGGATATTTCCTGCCAACGTTTCTTTCATGATCAGAGTTGGAAGACAGTTTGAAAAGGCAGGCCTGCTATTGCCATGGAGCTAAGGCGGGGTTTATGCTGCGTTCCAGTTACCTCGGAACTCGGATCTCGGAGCTGGGAATGACGTCACACCCAAGTTGAGCGTGTTCCAGTTGCAAGTCGGAAAAGCAATATGTACACCTCCAGGAGTACCTTTGTTTTGTTAGCTAATACCAGATGATAACAACACACTACGTGATAGTTTGTGCACGAAAAAAAAATTACAACATGTCCACAGATAGAACTTGCACGTTACTATCGGTGTGATTGATTTAATCACACAAAAAGAGGAACAAGCGGCTAATAAACACTATATTTACAGCTTTTTACGTTACAGTTGATGCACGTAGCAGCCATGTTGGATTTTAACTTGGGCTACTAAATTTTCTCCGAGTGTCTGAGTCGTAATTACGACTTCAGGAGGCGTTCCAGTTGACACTTCCGACTGGGAACTCTGAATTTCTGACTTCCCAGTTCAACTGGAACGCACCATTAAGCCTCTTGACAAACCACCTGTCAATCAAGTCAGCTATGCACCTTATTGTGAATAATGCTCACCCTTCATGAAATCAAAACGGATGAGTTGTAAAAAAAAATCACCCCCGTACAGTGTGTGCCCATCGAGACATCGGCTAATGAGACCAATTTCATTTTTTGTACCAGGCTGTAAACATGTTAATTTATGCTGTAAAAACTGGCTTTTTTGAATGTGTGTATGTGACTTATGGTGCTTCTTGCGGCTAGCCTCTAGTGGACACTTGAGGAACTGCAGGATTTTGCACTTCCACCTAGACTTAATTTTTCTCACACCGGAGGTTGCCGCTTGGTTGTAAGTCCTGTCTCTGACAAGGCAAATGGTCAATGACTGTTTTGAATTTTGAAGTGGCGCCAGGGGTGGCCCAGATTTTTAAGGGGGTTCCAGACCACCCCGGGGCTTATCACCACCTACTGTAGCAGAGTCCGACTTACTTCTGTCAAAAAATGGATTCTCACATAGTGCTTCTATAATGGGACAAGAACAGTAGTCCAATTAAATTGCTTGATTAACAAGCTGTAACCTTAGCTTGACTTCACTGTACAGCTGGTCTCATAGACATTTGAGCCAAACATGAGGTTTCCCTCAGGTCATAGTTAAGTTCTAGTAACACAATAAAGCTTCATTTAACTGCCTGTAAGAGATATAAGAGACAGATACTCTTAAGCTGGTAATAAATCAACTTCTACAGTTAACTATTTGGATGAATTCACAGAACTGAATCTTGAGAACATACTTCTGATCCAGTTATTTGGAGGTCACATGTGATCATTTTTCTTTGTATTTTTCATGCTGTCTGCAGTCTCTGATGGAGGCCTCCCTCTCGTCTCGGACTGCTGCTCTCACACAGTGAGCGGCTCTGTCCCTCTGACAGGCCGTGATGAAGTGGCCTTTAGGACGACTGACCACAGCTCACGATGGATGGGACAGTGCGGTGTGTTTGGCTGAGGCACCTGCGCCTTGTCAGCCAAGTGTCGGCCTCCTGCTGAGGTGTTTCCTGGTCCCTGGGCCATCACTCTTCTTCACATTGTAAATGTTTCTAAAGGGTTTATCTCCACAAATGGTCAAATGAATATTTGTTCTGCAACACCTTGAGCTCTCGTCACTCATGTCTGTAAGGTGCTTTCCCAGATTGCAATGTTGTGTGTGTTGTTAACACATTTTATCTCTGTTGGTTAACTGTCCCAAAATAATACTAAGAAAATGGCCAATGGCTATTTTCCTTTTGGCAGCACTTCATCTGTGTAAAGGTAGATTTAGTGTTTGCCACAGGAAAGTAATGTGTCTCCGCTGATCACATGGATGGTGCTGGAGACGCTTTGTTAAATGTCACATATGCAAGATACACTTAACCATGTTTTTCTAACACTTATTTGTGTCTCTAGTCTGTCTACAAACCCCAATTATGAGAAAATTCCATCCTCTACGTCTTTTGCCTGCTCCACTTTTCAGAAAATGTGTGCTCAAACAGGCAGTTTAAAGATTTTAAGGATATTTTCTTTTTAAAGGTTAGCGTAGGAATAAGTGGGTGAGATATTTAGTGGATGTACAGTAATCACACAAAATGTTGACGTGAAAAATAGTGAAAGACACATACAGTGTCATACTAAAGAAACAGAGCAGCAAAAACTGGTTGAGTGAAAGTATTGTGTAGAATGTGAACTTTGACCCAAGTCGTCCAGTTTCAAAGCAAACAGGCCCGCCCAAAGTCTTGGCCCCTGAAAGGCCAAGTGAATGGTTACTCTGCGGATATCATTTAATATCAATAAGTGCTTGTTGGATCGTATAAGTGCGACCCCTTTTGCCAAATATTTGCCTTCTCAGACTGCCTCAGCATTCAGAGATGACAGAAAAATGCTTGTCAACAAGTAATGTGTGTACGGATGCCGGACATTTTTTGCCTCATGCGCGACTGAGCAGCTTTCATAGGAATGAACTAGGCTCCGCTTCCGATGCTTTATCCATTCTATTATCTATAATACATCCATGAGCCCGACAAATGATAGTTTTGTCTTTATATCATTACTAAGTGTAAGTGGACGTATCACAGAATAAACAAAGTGGATAAAGAACCCACGTCAAGCAGTAAAGAATATAAAGCAGCTTCATTATGTGCACGAGCACTGGTCACGTGATGTATGCGTCATCGTCCCTGCCCATTCGCTCACTGTGAATTTTCTTGGATTTTTCCTATAGGGGTTAACACATTTCTTCACCCGACTTCATGCTGTCATTTTAAATGGGTGCTAGCAGGAGAACTAACAGGTAAAGTCTGAAAAACTCAGCTGTTTGTGTTTAATTATGCTGCTCATCCTGAAATGTTCAGGAGTTTTTGTCATGAAAAACAACTAGGACCTGTGTCCACCTGCCGTTTTCTCCAGGCAGAAAAACGCTGGCTGTGAGCTCGGGAGCACTTACATGAAGCGGCTGTGTGCTGAGAAGAAAAGGCTGCATGTTAGTCCCGTCTCTATGACAACAGTCTGTTGACAACGGCCGCTGTATGACCAGCACGTTTTATATTTGAGATCATTTTTTACCCGATCAGACACAAAGAGGTACAAGACACGATCCTCGGAGAGAGAGAGAGAGAGAGAGAGAGAGAGAGAGAGAGAGAGAGAGAGATGTCGTGGGAATGAAATGAAAAGAGCCGCAGGTCAGACTCGAACCCGAACCGTCCGCCTGAAGGGCCGAAGTCTCCATATATAGGGCACACACATTAACCACTAGGCTACCGTCACCACACTTTAAAAGTTTTTTCAAAAAGCAAATCCTTGACGACAGAATTAATAATCAGTGTTTACCTACACCGAGTTTAACTTCTAATGGAGCTTAAGCCTGACGACAGGCATCTGTCCCCATGAGGCCGGAAACATGCAGCCTTTCAGGAACAAACTGTCAGTGGTTATTCATCTTAACAAGCTCTTAACTCACGGCAAAGCCATGGTAATGCCTTCTCCACTCCTTAGAGGGTCATTATTATTTTAATCAGTATTGAAACAACCAAGCAAACAAACACTTCATCCGTTTAGTTGGAAACAGTAGCGGTGGCGGCGCTGCTCAGAATTCAGATCTGTGAAATGCTAATCTCTTTTCATGGTCCAGGCCCTTCTTGCTTTTGTCCTCGGAGGGACTCCCACCAAGCTGCGTGACTTGATTTGAATACGAGGCACCTCGCTGCAGATGGAGCCCTCTGAAGATAGAGTTAGAGCACATAGATGGGGAAAGACCTTCACTGTGGCATGGCAAGGTTTCTGCTTTGAAAACGCTGTCACTTCAAGGAGAATCTAAGAACTTTGCACAGGAGCGTCTACAGAAAGGAAGTTAAGGTGACGTGTGAGGGGTTTGATCTGTTAAAATCATCATTTCATATTTTCACAAGACCTCATTCTCTAATTGTTTATGGATAAAACCAAACATTGACAGATGTAATCCCTCAATCGCTGCTGTTTTTTTTCGCGACAGTTTACAGGGTTTACTTCCCTTACCACTTCAGAATAGTGACGAGTAAGAGACAGTAATCTGCCTTTAGAGTTTGAGACTCACATAACTGGATTCTTCCTTACAAAAGCCTTTATGTAGAGAGGTAGATGGACAAATTCTAAATATTTTTGACTAATGCAATAAAAAGTTAGTAAAAACTTTATTCCCATTTATGGTATTTAAGATTAAATGATGGAGAAATCTCCTGAAAAACTCAGCATATTTCCAGGAGGAGCTGTATGTGCGAACGCAAACAGTCGAATTTTTCGCTCGGACTTCATCCAGAGTTTCTCCTGCCAGACCCCGAGTATCAGCAAGTCCGACTGAGCTGATGTGAGAACGCCGCAGGATATTCTCCGGAGAACTCACCTCGAGCCAATAGGAGGGGGGAGTGATGTTTATAAATGTATACTGTGACTGCAGCACAGTGCATAGAATGTATGCATGTGACCGCTACGATCTCCGTGCATCTCATTAAACGGCTGCTTTACATTTTCTGTTCGTCAGTATGTTGTTCTCGTCTCTCTTGTTGATGTTGTCATTCCGTTGGACTACACGTATCATTGATTTTTTTACGTCACATCTTACCTCAGAAGACCCCCCGCCCCCTTTTCCGTCTGATAGGGACAGTCTCCCGCTGTGAGCTGCATGTGAAAAGCCAGGTCAGGAGAATATCCGGAGCAGTCTTCCTGAAATGATCTAGATATTTTCAGGAGTGCATATGTGAAAACGACTATATTGTTGCTTTACTACCATCTCGGCATACCTTACCTGTCAGATCAGACGTGTAAAGGTGCTCACTAACAAAACTTTAAGAAATGTGTTTACAATAAACAGAGAAACAAGCTTTTTGTTTGCTATATTGTCTCTGGATCTTTGTAAACAGGATGAAATGAGAGGTAACAACAATGTTGTTTCATTTCTATTTTTCTTCAGTGTAGTATAAAAAAAGAGGAGTTTAAATTTATATCCTTATAATTACACCCTCGTAATTTGTGATGTTGTGCTTTGCAGGATACAGTAATCCCTCCACATGTGTCACCTAGCCTGTCTGCACTGTGAAGAGCTCCGCTGGTGGAAAGCCTCTGTTGTTTGCTTTCTCTTTGTCATCGTGTCAAAACGCCAGAGGGGGCCTCCCCCCCCTTTATTCATGTTATTGAAACTGAGTTTACAGCAGTGCTGTGCAATCTAACAAGAGTGTAAAAATAAAACATAATTGATGTTTACTGCCTTTATGACTGAAACTGACAGCCTGACATTTGTTCACCCTGTGCCTCCTCCCAAAGATCAAATCTGAAATACCTCCACGTCTGAAAATAAAACTTTAGACTTTTTTTAAAATAGAGAAGAAAGTTTCTGCTTCAAGTCACAAAATGTTCAATAGTAACCACACTTCTGCTCAAGTTATTGTCCTACTGTCACAGCTGAGCAAAAACAAGGTACCCAAGTGCAGACTCAAAGGTATTTATTTAAATAAAAAGGTAAAAAGCAAAATAAGACCTACTTATCAAACGTCCAACAAAAGTTTCAAAAGAGAAACTGCCAAGATCCACAAGGAAACATCACATAAAACACGAGTAGGTAGACGTATGAACTGACAAAGAAGGTAAGAAACAGACACTAATGCTGCATTCAGGTGCTCCTCTGATGGTCCCAGTTTCAGAGCTGAGAAGTCGTTCTTCTGACTCCAGTGTGTTTACGTGCTTTCAGTTCAGTGAAATATCTCTGTTACAAGTTACAATTGAGCAACAAGTTGATGTTCACTATGTGAAAAAATAAAAAGTATCTTAACATTAACAAAGCATCTTTTCCCCCCATGTGATGACGAATATGACATCAAGCCGGGCACCTTATTCTTTCCTAAATTTCCGAGTTGGTGTTCCTGCATGTGCATTTTCGACGTGTCCGAAACCACATGAATGCAGGGTCGATACAGGGGACAATCAAACACAGGTGAGACTAACAAGACACAGGTGAGGACAATGAGAGCAATCAAAAAGGGCGGGAAACACACAATCCCTAGACCAGAAACACTGGGAGCAAAAACTACAAAATAAAACAGGAAACACTAAAGCCTAAACTCCAGAACATGAACAGGAACATTTAACAGGTAATGCGAGGAAACACGAGGATAGGAAATGACAATAAAACATGAAATCACATGGAAGCAACAAAACGAAAGGAATAAAGAAACTAAACAAAAGTGAATCATGACACCTACAACGGATTCTCCTTATTTAAAGCACATGGACGTCCACTGTCCATGCTATTTCAACATGTATTGTAATAGTAGCACAGCAGTACAAGTCAGTGAAGTTGTTCAGTTATGTCAGTAATGTTGCACAGCAGAAGGTAGTAAAAGTCCTGAGACATTAGCAAACATTAATACTGCTCATTACTGGTCATAAGAGACAAAGTATGTAGAAAGGTTTTGTTTTAGTGCTTGGGTTTATATGTTCTTACAGCTGGATTTTATTAGTTCCTGATCCATAAGTTACACGTTCTGCTCTGAAGCAGATTTTTGTGACTTTGTTTGTGGGGAGGGGATCGGGGGACTGGAGGAATACCACTTGGTTCAACTAACACTGAGATGCTTATAAAGTCAAGACTGTGGTTTTTCAGTTTATAAGTTCAGTTTCATTATGCATGATTTGATATGTACACAAGTACAGATACAAGTAGATGGGGTGGATATTGAAAGAGTATATGAAAACAAGTTTCGTGGGGTAATAATTGATGATAAAATAAACTGGAAGTCTCATTTAAACATTTAAAACATGTACAAAGCAAACTGTCAAGAAGTATTTCAGTTCTGAGCAAAGCAAAACATATTCTGGACCATAAATCACTCCACATTCTCTACTGTTCACTGATTTCACCATATTTACACTACTGTGCAGAGGTTTGGGGCAATACTTACAAATGTACAATACAATCACTATCCATACTGCAGAAAAGAGCCATAAGAATAATTCATAATACCGGTTATAGAGATCACACAAATTCACTATTCTTAAAATCAAACAAATTAAAATTCACTGACCTGGTTCATTTTCAAAGTGCACAAATCATGTACAAAGCAATAAACAACCTACTTCCTGGAAATATTCAAAAACTGTTTTTTAACAGAGATGGGGGTTATAGGCTGAGGGGGGAGTTTAACTTAAAACACCAGCGGGCACGAACAATATTAAAACGTTTTTGTGTTTCTGTTTGTGGAGTGAGGTTGTGGAACAGTTTGGGTGTGGAGCTCAAGCAATGTCCAAGCATGACCCAGTTTAAAAAGCGGTACAAACACATGGTTTTCACGAGGTACAGGGAGGAAGAAGGGCTTTAACAATCGGGTGTTTCCATAAATGATTTATGTATTTGTTTATTTACTCTATTTATTTTCTATTTTTTGTAAATATGTATTGTGTATATATGTATGTTGGGGGATTTTAATTAAGTAGTGGAGAAGGGGTAGGTTTAAATAAGCTTATGCTTCATCCTACTCCTTTTCGGACATGTTGGGTTCATATTAATATTGTTGATTTGACTATTGTTATTGTTGTTTTGACTATTCTCATTGATTTTGTTTGTTTGTTTGTTTTTCAGTTTACTTTATTGTGCTACTCGCACATGATCAAAATAAATTTGAGAAAGAAAGATATGTACAGCAGTTTACATCTGAGGGACAAATAGCAGGTGACGCAAGAGGAACTTAATCTATAATTCTGGTAAATGGAGTGGCTCCTGCCATCCAGCTTAATGCTCAGTATGACCAGGAAGTAAACAAGACAGTGGGAGAATGGCATCCTGTAGCACGGCGCAGTTTATCAGTATTTTCATCTATAAAACGGAGATAAAGTTATACGTCTGCTGTGTCAGGTTAAACTGGTATACCGACCGGAGCGATGTGTAACCACATTTAGCACAGGCATGTGGACGTTAACCTGTAAGATGGCTCAAGGCTGGTGTTGTTAGCAATGCTAACGTTAGCCACGCTTGGCAAACCTATTTGAAATTGTTTACAGACGTACTTAATATTGATTCACTTCCATTGTTTGGCCCTGAACGCGTTCCCACCTATGGCGGACCGAACTCTGGTGCACTTGGAATGGAACTGAGAGTTCTGATGCAAAAATCATATTGAACAGCCTGTGTCAAAAGAAGTTGAAGTAATAATAATAGTGATAACAATAACC
Organism: Tautogolabrus adspersus; assembly: GCA_020745685.1. Taxonomy (NCBI): domain Eukaryota; kingdom Metazoa; phylum Chordata; class Actinopteri; order Labriformes; family Labridae; genus Tautogolabrus; species Tautogolabrus adspersus. The sequence goes on along the minus strand of CM036543.1, from coordinate 7,033,201 downwards.
AAGGAATAATTCAATCTACAGAGCTCTAATGAGAAGAATATTTCCGCCATTTTTAAGCGGACCAGAGTTCGGTTCTTTGGTCTGCACCAGAGTTTGTTTGAGCGTTCGGCCCACCCCAAACCAAACAAACTATCTGACAAAGCGCACCAGAGTTTGTTTCAAACAAACTAAACGGCTCAGGTGTGAATGCACCCTTAGTGTTATATTGGGACTGTTTCATAATAAAGGCTCGGCATAGGTTATAAAAATATTGACTGTTGTTGCTTTAAATATTCATCTTGGAACAAATCAGTTTGATATTTATATAATGCTGACGCTAAACTGCATCATACAGCCTGGTTTAAAAATAGACGTTATGCTGTTAAAGTCATTTCCTGCTGCAACGTTGTGGGATGGAGGCGATGACTGAGCAAACCGTCGTAGGTGTTTAGGGATGACGGTGAAACTAACTTGGTAGAACTCCAACAGAAGCTCCCAAAAAAACAAAATCAGAATCGGTTTCCTGCCAGTGAGTCAGGCCTTCAGCCAGCGGACTTTTTTAAAGCCTGAATAAGAAGCAGCAGTGGTTGAATCCCCAAATGTTATTGACTCGAATGTCTCAGTCAGTCTTTTCTATCTGTTGAATATCTGCGTGTCTGGGGCACGCTCCAGCAGGAAGAGGGCGGGTACAGCCTCTCCAAGCCGGCTGTCAGCCTGCCTTATTGATGCCCGTGCCACCACCAGCTCCCTGACTGATTGCTGGATGAACATCCCCCTGATTGATGTGACAGACAATTGGCCTCATGTCCCAACCTCCCTGCCCTCCACCCATCCCCCTGCCCATTTTTTCCCCCCAGCAGAACTCAGTGTAGTCAGCTAGTGTGAGCGGCGTGGCATGTTTTCACTAAAACAGCCCCCGAGACTGACTTCAAAACTTTTCGATGTTGGGGTTTATCCAACAGGCCGGCTGGCATCAGCAGCAGATTGATGCAATGGGTCCTGTGATGAAAAGGGACTTTCTGCCCCCAAAGACATTCTGTTGATGTATTCACGCAGCAACAGAGCCTTTGGGGAATGAAATCAATGAGCAGTTGTCTGAACACTTCAAGGTCCATGCCTGCTGTTGCATTTGAACTCCTACCAAACAACCACATTTTGTCAGGTCTGATACTGTTCAAGGCGTTCACATGATCCTCTGTGACAGCCGGCTGATGAATAGTTAAAGAATGTGCATTATTTCTTATCCAGGGGCCACGGTATAATTCCCTGTTGGAGTTGTTGCTTGCTTGTCAAAGCCATTGTGTTCACATTCATGTTGCCATGTCAAGTTCTTTCATTCAGGGTGTCAGCGGCGTCAGTGATAAACTATTACGGTTGTGTTATCTGGTGGAATGGGGCCATGAATGTGACAGTTTTCACAGCCTCTTCAGGCAGGGAGGGAGGTAGGAGGCCGGCTGCTTCTGTCACCGAGGAGGAGGACATGAGGACCAAAGGTTGAGGTGATGCGAGTACCAACATATCTGCACTGAGGAATTTTAAGAGGGACTGAAGTCTTTAAATCTCTTGGTATGCTTATTGTCTAACAGAAAAGGTTACTAAGCAGAACTTGGATTTAAAATTCATGAAGTGTGTCTGTCTGTGGGAACTGATTTGTGGAAAAATCCAAATCCTGCCACACTTTAAAATGTCTCTTCACACGTACGTACCCCACCCTCAACAATATGTTGTGCAAATATTCACATCAAGGAGGGTCAGCGGTTCAGTGTATCCTGTCAGGACACAGCTGCAACAATTTGAAAGATTTTAAGAGTTGGATATGCAAGAACCATAGACTGTAAATAAACATGGACGAAACGTTTCTGAAGGGCAGTTTTGGGAGTTTATAAATGGTGGTTGCCATATTGGAAATGCTAATTCAGTCAACCTGACAACAGGCTTATAGCTGGGGCTGAGGCGGGCCTTAAGCCTCATGAAAAAGCCTTTATTCTTCAACTACATCACCCTCCATGCCTCTGGTTTCTGGCTTCGTATGCAAGTTGACTATGGAGCCAGAACAGTGACAGCTAAATGTCGGCATTGATAACCTGAACTAACAAAAAGAAAGATTGGCATTGAAACACTTGTATTGTAAAAAAAAATGTATTGGCACTGAAACAGGTATTGGCACTGAAAAAAGTTTCTATGAAACAAAGAAAATGCATAAAAAAATATTTTATTTCATTTTGATAGCTTTTGCATTCTTTTGTGTTTTTCAGTGACAAACTTCAGATGATTTCTTCATGGCTTTCTTTTTTCAATGACAGTTTTTTTTTACGATGCCAGTTACATTTTGCAATGACAGATTTGTTTACGTTGGGAGTGATTGCTCACAATCACTGTGAGTGATTGTGGTGTGTTCAAGTGCAACTTTTTGGCCAAGACAAAAAGTTGTCATGAGGCGAAGCCACAGTCGGCCTTTGTAGCCACTGGTTCTTTGCCGTGTGCTTGGTGTGTCAGGGCCTTTAGATGATTTGTTTTCATCGAGCACAATAACCGTGCAGCCATGTTTCGCATCAACATGAGGCATGCAGCTTGCAGTGATTGTGAGTTTCAGTTCTCTGTCACCTTTTTGGCGTGGAGGGGAGGGTTTGAGGGGAGGGGGCAATGAGAGTATGATTTACTTATAATCTGCATATCGACGAGAACTGACCCTGAACCCGCCTTCAGATCTTATACCTCCAGCATGAATGCAGTCTGACTGCAATGGCGTCCACGAGTTCACCTGGAGCTCCCAAACCACAGGTGAGTCGGTTTCAATCTGCCGGTGTCTCTTTACATAGAACCGAGAAGGGTTAAATGTTTACGTTTAAATGACATTATACTCAGTGATTTGCCGGAGGTTCGCTGGAACATGCACCAATGTTAGCATTAGCATTTAACCCTTGTCGGTTCTATGTGAAGAGAAAACGGCAGATTGCAACCAACTCACCTGTGGTTTTGGAGCTCCAGGTGAACTCGTAGACACATTGCCATCAGACTGCAATGTTTCCCTAACTTAGAGGATAGCTGCAGCTACATTTCCCCGCTCCTCTCTCTGCTGTCATGACTGTGAGCATCGCAGGGCACGTTGAGGCACACCAACGTATAGCTTACATTGCTGCACAAACGCACGCACACACACACACACACACACACACACACTGGATCGCCAGCCACCACGCGCATCATTTTACTTTTTAGTGCAAAAGCATTGTCATTCTGTGGGAAACACTGGACTGCATTCATGCTGGAGGTATCAGATCTGAAGGCGGGTTCAGGGTCAGTTCTCGTCGATATGCAGATTATATGTAAATCACGCTCTCATTGCCCCCTCCCCTCAAACCCTCCCCTCCACGCCAAAAAGGTGACAGAGAACTGAAACCGTTAACAAATCTCTCATTGTAAAATGTTACTGGCATCGTAAAAAAAAACTGTAATTGAAAAAAAAAGCCATGAAGAAATCATCTATAGATTGTCACTGAAAAACACAAAATAATGCATATATGAAAATAAAATAAAATATTTTTTAATTGCATTTTCTTTGTTTCATAGAAACTTTTTTCAGCGATAATACCTGTTTCAGTGCCAATACATTTTTTTTAAATACAATTGTTCCAATGCCAATCTTTCTTTTTGTTAGTTCAGGTTATAAATGCCAACATTTAGCTGTCACTGTTCTGGCTCCATAGTTGACCCTCCACCCAGTTAAGGTTTGATGCAGGTAAAGATCTGCCTGGCTTTGATGAGCAGGGAATGTAGGAAAATAATCCTTGATACTGATGTCTAAACTCATTTCAGTAGCGTGCCCAAAGAAGAGAGTGTGAGAGAGTGTGAGAGAGAGAGAGAGAGAGAGAGAGAGAGAAGAAGAAGCAGATGGAGGGAAATGAAAGCATGCATGGCGATCACGGGTGAGGGAGAGGCATATGCACAAGCAGAGAAACTGAAACCTAACTTTGATCTGGTAATAATTGGATGAAATTCAGTGTAACTCTGGTTTGTCAGCGAGGTGTATGAACTACACTGCAGATTGGAGTCTCGTTCATATCATTTCAAACACAGGTCAGACGTGCACTAAACAAGCCTGTGTCATAAATGCATCTGTTGACAGGGTATTAGTGCTGTCTGATGTCATAATGGGATTTTTTACAAACATTTTATTGATTGATGTCGACTGTCTGGCAACATAAAATACAGATGGATAAACTCTATCTGGGGTGGCGTTCAGGTGCGATGAATTGGTCACACCAATAACATGACATTTATTCATTTTACGTCACATACCAAACACTTCTAACCTCATGTTATGTACTTAGAAAACATTACTGACTGAAGTGCTTATTTTTAGCCAAACCACAACCTATTCACAACCTTAGTGAGTAGTTTTGGTGTTTGAACATTATCAAGTACACCGCGACTCAATTACTTATCCTCTGCACTTGCCACTCTGCATTGTGCTTCATTTATAATACTGAATATATCCTGACTACTGATTATTACCATAGACTGTAAATATTAATGGATGAAGCCTGAGTGACGTCTGTTCCTGCAGGGGGCTTTGAAGTCTCGTCGATGGCGGTCTCCATGCTGGAAATGTTGTCTCAGCCTAACTTTCAGTCAACCTAACGACAGGCTGAGAGCTGGAGCTGAGGCGGGTTTTAAGCTTCTTGACAAACTGTCAATCATGTCAGCTACATGTTTTATTGTGAATAACTCTTATCCTTCATAAAATCTAAACAGATGAATTCACCCCTATTTAATGTGTGCCAGTATTTAGTTTTTTGAGCCAGGCTGTAAACATGTTAATTTCTGCTATAAAAACCGGCTTTTTTTAAATGTGGTACGTATGTCACTTCAGGTGCCTCTGCAGCCAGCCTCAAGTGGACACTCGATGAACTGCAGGATTTTGCACTACAGCATTTGGCTTTATTTTTGAACACCGGAGGATGCCGCTTGATTAATGTTAGAAAAAAACAAATACAGCAATGACAAACTACTCTTTAGCGCTGTAAGAGTGAATCACTTGTAGTATTTGTACATCACAGCCATCGGCCATCACCAGCTGGTTGCTGTGTAACCAGACCAGAGGCTGGACTCTTTGCCCACTTGTCCAGATGGACACCTTGGTTCACAACCATCCACAGAACTGACACTTTGCTCCTAGACTTGCCTGTTCACCGATACAGGACAAATCTGAGCAATAAAACCATAAGAGTAGGCTGTTGGCTCTGTCAGAGGACGGGGCAGTTTTTCTTCAGGCCTCAGTTTGAATTAAAGTTCCTGTATATCTTTCTGTCTCAGTTTGATTGTTGCCTCACCACTGCAGCCATCTGCAGTACTACTGAGGCAGCAGCTTTAATGTCTGTCTTTTATACACAGCTTTTAACAGTAAAATTCACTCTAAAACAGCCTTTTCTAAAGATGGTTCAAGAGGAATTCCTGAATAAGTAATTTTTCTCTCCGGCCGGCAGCCATAAAACAGTATGTAATCACTGCGACTGTTGGGATAATCTCTGTAAAGTTGTCAGACAGTAATAACAACAATCAGAGGTAGCTCTGTTTAGGTAAGACCCTTTTCTTTTTATACAAGAAACAGCTATTGTATTGCCCTCTTCAAAACCACCAGACTCATTTGTCAAAAACAGTAATTCTACCTCCAAGAAGACTGCAGCTGGTGAAATATTGGGCTTTCATTAGCTTTCGTATCATCGTACATGGTGGTTTGCAGTCAGCTGTCTTTGTGGTGTGTTCAAGTGCAAAGACAAAAGTTGTCGTGAGGCGACGCCACAGTCGGCCTTTGTAGCCACTGGTTCTTTGCCGTGTGCTTGGTGTGTCAGGGCCTTTAGATGATTTGTTTTCATCGAGCACAATAACCGTGCAGCCATGTTTCGCATCAACATGAGGCATGCAGCTTCTCTGTGGGAGTTTTTTAAAGGGAACCGATGTCGTACTGATTCTGAGAAAATCAACAGTATGTATCAGACCAGACTTCCTCGCGTACCGTTTCCCACAATGCAAAGCGCCTTGTCAGAGATTGAAATGACAGATTTCCAGCAGATGGCGGTAATGCAATTCTTATGGATGTCAACCGCCATAAAAACCAACAGAAGAAGAAAAAATGACAGATAGCAACAGCCATCATATCATGGAAAAACAATCAAACCACACAATGATACCACCAACATCTTTCAACATCATTAAAATCAAAATGTCAGCTTTTTCCAGACTGAAAGTGGTTTGCCGCCAACTGGGCCATTGTTTACTTCCACATTCCAAGACCAGAAACCAGTATAGCTGGGCCTGACATACTGTAAAATAACCACCAAATGGCAGTCATACTACATACTACCGTTGAACGTAGTATGTAGTATGCATACTACATTTTAGTATGTAGTAGGCAGTTTGGAAAACAGCCTCTATATGGAATAATGTGGGGTTTTCGTGCGGTGTTCCCCGAGGATGGATTCTTGGACAACTTCTATTTAATATCTATCTATTTCGTAGTGAAGATAAAGGGTTGCCTAACAAAGTATGTTCTGTAAAAAGGGTGGGCGTAATAAGCCAAAGCTTTGGCCCACACATGTTTTTATTTGTAAATTCATATTTACATGAATTAATCACTTAAGTATGTGTTTTTTCTTTGTTTGTTTTTTAATCTATTTTTAATGCTGACTGAAATAAACTTCATATCATCACATCATATGAGTCAGAAATTAGATTGCCATAATTACGCAGATTATTCACAACTTTTATCTGCAGATGATCTCATACATTCCCATTCTCAATGTTGATGAAATTATCATAAAGATGTAAGATAACTTTTTCTCACATCCCCCAAAAAAATGAATTATAATTATGGTGCAAGCAGAGCTGCTTGTCAGTAGGCAAGGTAGACAACTACTTGGGGCTCCTGGCCAGTAGGGGGTCGCCTGAGAGCTGACAAACTTTACACCATAGCAGTGGCTCAGAATGTGCACATTTTACAATGACAGTAGGAAACCTTTCTGAGGGGGCCCCAAGTGACAGCACTCAATGTTGTTTTAAGTGTTTCAATATTCCTGTGAAAACTTAAGTTGGTCACTTAAAGTTTCTGTTGGAGTTTGATTATATTTAACATAATGGCGATGAATGCTGGTTAGAGGGGCCCCCAGTGAATTTTGCTTAGGGCCCCAATAGACTTTAGAATCGCCACTGGGCGCAAGGACTTAAAAACAAAAACAATCTAGCAAGAATAAAGGAGGACAAAACAAGGTTTAATCATGTACAGTCATCTTAAGTTTAAAAGCTAAATCAATCTTTTCACAAGACCGACTAAAAAACATCTCAGAATTCAGGGGCTTCTGTCAACTACATTTATACAAAATAAAACAGGCAGCTGAAATGTTGTACTCACAGACCTCTCAAAAACTATCATGCAACTACTATTTATTCAAAATGCAGCTGTATGAATTCTCACCGAAACTTGTTCTTAGATCCCTCCATTGGCTCTCTGACCAAACTAGGATTAATTTTAAATGTGGATATTTGTATTTATTTGATTTTGTAAAGCTTTATTTTTTCAATTAGCAGTTTTGTTATTGTGTTGCGGTTGTGTTGTTCTCTTAATGTGAAGCACATTGTGTGTGAAATGTGCCTTACGGATAAAGTTTGACTTTACTTGACATTTGGAAAGCAGATGTCATAACAGGCACGTTAAACACGTTTAACAGACTGCCAAGGAATAAAACAGTGCATTTGTATCCTGTCAGTTTTTCAACATAAAGGGGTATTGAATCCACAAACACCTGAAGGTTACAAAGATGAGTTACAGAGGCTGTGGTGCACTGAAATCAATCAGAAAAAGAGAAGGAAAGAATCGACAAGACACGCCATGAATACCAGTTTTATCTCAACAAGAAGGAATTGGTATCGATGTGGGACAATAAGGGCTGTCGAAGATTCCCAGTTACGGAGGAAGACAGCCACCCACGGATTCCCTGAAAGATGATTCAAGATCCCAAAGGAAATTTGTCTCTGTGACTCCTTTTATTTTCAACGACGAGAAAGGAAAATACATCAAGCAGAGAAATGAGGGCGTATGTAGGCCATGAGAAGGAGAGATGCTTAATCAAAGTGCTGATGTCAGGTGCATGAGTGCACACGGCACTGATCCTAATTGTCGTCATTGTCTTTGTCGACAGGGAACAACAGACACAGAGTGGTGTTGACTTTGTTTTCACTATAAAATCATCGTGAAGTTGTCTGGTATTTCCCTGACTTAACTTTGAACCGGCAGGCATGTGACCAGGAGCACACAGCATTATTCTACCTGTTTATTTTTTTTTATTTTTTTATTTTATATACTTTATTAATCCCCTACGGGGAAATTGTGGTTCGCACTCTGTTATTTTTGGACATGCTTCTCACACACACAGGCCTGAATCACACACATGCACAACGAGACCTGTGGACATGCATTAATGGAGAGATGTCAGAGTGCGGTGGCAGCCCCTTGGGAGGCGCCCCCTGAGCTGGTGGGGGTTCGGTGCCTTGCTCAAGGGCACCTCGGCAGTGCTCGAGAAGTGGTCTGGCACCTCTCCAGCTACCAGACCAACTTCCATATTTTTTGGTCCGCATCGGGACTTGAACCGGCGACCCTCCGGTTCCCAACCCAAGTCCCTACGGACTGAGCTACTGCCGCCCATCTGAAGCTGATTATTTCCATCTGAAGCTGATTCCAGCAGTGTTAGGTGTCACAGGGAGCCGCAGACTGTCCTCTGACATCAGCCTCGCCCTGTTTTTTCAAAGTCAATTTAGCTCTCCTGACGTGTGGCGTGCCAGCGAGGAGAACCAAACAATAGACGTCCCCCAAGAAAGCTGCACGGCATTTCATCAGCGGCGGCTTCCAGAGCTTTTCCCGCCAGTTTTATCAGCAAACAGCCAATGAATATGCTGTTAAACAAACAGGCGTCCAAACAGGACCAGCGTGCCTAACGTCATTATGCCCGTGTCCTCTGCACGCAGACGAGGAAGAAAGCGCCAGCCTCGTCTCAGGAACCCTTATGGGGATTTAACCATACCACAATTCTGATCTGACTTGGACGGCATCCCAGAAAGCAGCACAGTTAATAGCCTTTCTCTCTATTGAATAATGCTTTGAATGTGTAATGTGGCGCAGTTTAATGTTCCTCTGAGAGAACTTCATTTCCTCCGCTACAGAGCGGTGAAAAAGTGAGCTTATTTTTTCAAATTAAGGGAAGGCTCTAGTTGAAGACAGCGTCTGAATTCGAGACGGTAATATATCTCCAAACATCGCCATGACCGCCCAGACTCCAAACGCCATAAAAAAACCCCCAGAAAATTGGATGTTTTAACTCGTATATCGCGGCCTCTTTTCTTTCACATCAAGAGAAAACAGAAAGAAACACTCTCCTCCTTCCTGAATCTCCTGTGGTCACAAGTGAAGGTGCAAAAATGCCTGAAGACATGTCCGCATGAGGAAATTGTGCAATCAATAAAATATTTCCCTGTTTCTCAGGGGACTGAAGGAATGAATACATTAATGTGAAAAACCCTGAAGAACCTCAAGCAGCCCAAGAATTCATAGAGAGAATGAAAGCACTTTCACACTCGTGACTAATGGCTGCACTCATCACGTGTATGGACACAGAGAGTACTGATATACCGTAGATATGTAAATATAGAACAGGTCAAAGGGGGACAAATATCGGATGTATTGCCATGTACTTTGCTTCAGATATTTCAACACATTCTCAATTCATTCGTGACCCCTTAATCTGTGAACATAGATGTTAACTTTGACAGCAGTGAATCAGAATTTGGTCATGATTAACTGAACTTGACGTTAACAGGTATAACTATTTGAGTTCCTAAGAAGCATGTCTCACATTTGAGGAATAAACTAAGGTAGAGAACATGCCGCTCAATCAGCACTTCTGGTGTGTGTAGTGGTGTCTGTGTCTGCAGAGACTCTGTCCTCTGACTGGATTTTCATGTTTTAGTTTGTTTTGGTGGACTCGGGACGTTTCTGGGCGGATGTGTTTCCTCCAGCCAATAACAGTGCTTGGACGTGATTCAAAGCGGCGAATATGACAGACGTGGACATAGCGGCATAGAAGAGAAAATATAATCATAGTGATGAGAAATGCTCAACGGATAAAGCTCGTTCCAAAGGCTGGCTTTCTCCCGAGGACACAGAGTTGGTCTGCTTTCTGTTGGACAGGTGCCAAACACCAGCAGTTAGCTTGTGCTATCGTGTGTTAGCTTGCAGTGAAGCTACAAGCAGTAAACATACACACTATGTCCTGCAGGGCGATGAGCCCAGGAGGATGGGTCCAGTTTGAATGTGTGTTTACAAGCTGATAGATCATTTCTACTGACTCCACCTTTAAAATAGTCATCTGTTCTGGTATAATTTTATCGATAAATAATTTGACAATCAACATATAGACAAAATATTTCAGAGATAATAAATAAAGTGTTTGGAGGGCCAAGTAGTGTAGTCAAGACCACACTAACCGAGACCAAGACATACTCGAGACAGGAGAGCTCCGAGACCGAGACACTTAGGGATGGAGACTGAGCCAAGACCATAAATATCAATGAAAAATCATCACCTTGTGTGCAGCAGGCGTGTCACTCACTTAGACCATAACACCGGAAGGTTGCGGCCGTAACCGGGAGACAAAAATCTAATTATGAATGAATTGAAGTTATTTGTTCTTTTAGAAAGAGGTGTTTTCCTTCGAATCACAGTAATGACTTGAAAAATACCCAATCAGTGGTGGTCTTGATTTAAAATCAGGAGTCCGCCCAGTCCGAGATTAATGTAAGAACGAGTAAACATGCTTTCAATTCTGAGACGAGACTAAGACCTTAAAAAATTGGTCTCAAGACCAAGACCGTTTTCGAGTACTATACAACACTATAAGATTTAAGAGTGATGGTTCCCTTCAGTCTTATGGTAACAGTGTCACAACCCTTCTTCTCATTGTTCCTCACAAACAACTGGCGTACTTCCTACAGCCGTCAGAGGGTTTTGTCTCCTGAAAGACAACAGACTGACGGATGACTCTGGGACATGAAACAAATGATGCTGGTGTTTTACTTGTGAAAACAGCCTTTTGTCAGCTACAACATATGGTCCGGTTAGTTCAGTTGTCAGGTACTCGGTTGTAGACAGAGCAAGGGAATTTTAATGGTATCTTAAATTTTAAAGCAAACAAGTTTTTGATGTAATGTCCATGTTTAGAATAAGACTGAGCAGCTTTACTTTAGTACAAGTCTATATTTTATTTTTTAGGAAAAAGCTGCTGACTCTCTCTAATCATTTTGCTGACTGCACCTGGGTTAACATCAAGTTCAGTTAATTACTGTATGACTGCTGTCAAAGTTAACGTCTTTGTACACAGTTCAACGGTGGCTGAGAGCTGGAGCTGAGGCAGCTTTTAAGCCTCTTGGCGAACAGTTGTATTGTGCCCACCAGTCAATCAGGTCAGCTACGCGCCTAACTATGGATAACACGTATCGTTCATGAAATCAAAACAGATAAGTTATCAAAAAATTCACCCCCGTGTGTGTCAAAGTGTGTGCCCATTGAGACTTGGGCTAATCAGACCTATTTAGTTTGTTGAACCAGGCTGTAAACATGTTACTTTATGCTGTAAAAATTGCTTTTTTGGCTGTGGTGTGTATGTGACTTCCTGGGCTCCTGGAGCCTGCCTCTAGTGGGCACCCGACGAACTGCAGGATTTTGCAATTCCATATTGGCTTCATTTTTCAATACCAGAGGTTGCCACTTAGGTCTCACAGTCTGGTTGTATCATCTTGTGTGTGCATTCAGATGATTCTAATGTTAAAAATGGGTTGAAACCAAACTTATGTCTGTGGTCTCCCTAGATTTTTTTAATCGGTTGAGGTTTGAAAACCGTCTTTCAACTCTTACTTTATTGTCCTCAAGGGAACATTGGTTTCTAGTGTGTTGCCAGACTGAGCTGTGGTATTCTAAGAGAAGGGTGAGAATAGGCTGAATGTGGACATGATTTAAAACCATTTTTTCCAAAGTGTAAACACTTTAAGCCTTAAATCCTGCCCCGCTCGTTGTTTTGCTCTCACTCAGGCTCAGACGGTATTTGGTTCAACCCGCCTGCAGCGCCTCTGCCTGAGCCCGTCCACATGCCACACATGGCTGTCAGAGCCACCTGTTGAAATAGTGGGTGGCTAATTCTAGTGGTGACTCCCCTCTCCATTACACTCCATCTGACAGACCCCCTACTACACCAACCAACCAATACAGGCATTCCTCCCCCCCTCCTTCCCCCTTCACTCCTCCTGTGTGCCCCTCAGCCGGCACGCTGTTACGGCACCCCCCTCCTTGATTGATGGAGTATCCCAACTCAGGGTTAATTTACGCTCCTGAATAATGCATGGAATGATGCCACCACTCCATTCTGCAGCTCAACATGGGGTGAGGCTTCTGCCACGGAGGAATCAAGATGTTTTCCATCTCTCCGCCGCTTGCCCTCTCACAGAAAACACTGGGAGCTTTTTTTAGGAGATGGCAGATGAAGCCGCCAAAATGTTCTTTTGCTATTCATTATTGAGCTCGTGAGAATGGTAAAACTTGATAAATTATTAACATATGGGACGTTTCAACCTGGAAATCTTTTGAGTTCACTTTTGTTTCGCCCTTCATCTCATTTTGATCATCATCAAGTCGGCGTCTGTCGAAAGATGTCGGAAGAAAATGTCATATTGCACAGGAGAGCAGAAACCTTTGTTATGATTTAAAAGGAAGCAACGACAATCATGTAATGATTTTGTTTTACTTTAGAGACAGGACAGTGGATAGAGTCAGAAATCAGGGAGAGGGAGAGAGTGGGGAATGACATGCAGGGAAGGTTGTATTCAAACCTGGGCCGCCCTCTTCGAGGACTACAGCCTCCGTCCATGGGGTGGTCACACTAACCACTAGGCTACCGGCGCCCCAGTAAAGTCCTTTTAAGTAGTTTTTTCTTTGAATTTGATTTGTCTTGTTTTATTTGTGTAAAAATGAGTAATTTAAATGATTATTTAATGTTGAAATATCCGGACAAATTTAACCCACAATGCACTGCTTGTTGGTTCACTTCTCACCGACGGTGAACCCTAACTCTGGAGCACGTTAAGCGAACTAAGATCCCTTATTATGATTTAGTTAATTTACTGTTAAACACATTACAGTAAAGTCCTTTTGGTAGTTTTGTCTTTGTATTTGATTCGTCTTATATGTCTAAAAAGGAGATATTTAAATCGTTCTTTTATGTTGAATCATTTCCTCATCATTGAATATGAACTAAACCAATATCTGGTTAATAAACAAATACACAAATACTGCCTATTGCTTTTTCATGTAATATTTATTTTGTGTTAAATGGTAACAGAAATTTGCAAAAAATAACTTACAAATACTGTTGTGAGAACAAATTGAAATGAAGTAATTAATAAAGGGGGAGGGGGTCAAACCAATAAAAAAAGGAGAAAAAACGATTTAATAACCCAAATAAAAGATGACCTTTTGAAGTCATGTGGGCAGACTGTAGAGAACAGAATCCCTTTAGGTCTCTTTCACATGTGAAAATTGCACTCGGTGCGACATTATTGCATTTTTCATTTGTATCGTTTTGCTTTTACACTGCTCTTTGTCAAGAGCACCAAAGCCTGTCAAATATGTACCGCAGGCACCCGCCACTAGTTGGGGCTGTAGCTCCGGTCAGTGATTGCTGCCATCTGGCCCTAATGCTGAACTATGACCTGGAAGTAGACGACAGTGAAAGAGGGGCATCCCTTAGTTGCTGCAGTTTGTCAGTGTTTTCTCTCCCCTGTGACTTTGCTAAATGTTGATTTGTGCTCATGATGGATTAACGTTGGGTCTTTGTAATATAACAAAGAGTAAGGTCTTTTTTCCTGCTCTTTGCAAAGTGTCTGGAAATAACATTTGTTATTAATTGGCACTATACAAATAAAGATTGATTGATTGAGCGAAAGTTATATGTCTGCTGTGTCAGGTTAAACTGGCATATCGACCAGAGCGATGTGTAACCATATTTAGCACAGGCATGTGTAAGAAGGACTGAAGGCTGGTGCTGTTAGCGATGCTAACGTTAGCCAGGCTCTGCAAAATGTAACATTTGCTGTTCTGACCAATTTCAACCCACAGTGCACTGCTTTTTGGTTCACTTCCCTTGTTTGGTTCTGATCGCATTCTCACCTACGACGAACCTGAACCTGAACTATGGTGTGGGGGGACTGAGTCCCCAGTTTTCAAGCGGACCAGAGTTTGGTTCTTTGCCCCGCACCAGAGTTCGTTTGAGCATTCACACCACCCCAAACCAAACCAGAATCTGACAAAGCCAGTTTGTTTTAAACAGTCCAAACAGCTCCGGTGTGAATGCACCCTTAATCTATCGTATTCATTGTTGTTGCTTCGGTTTGTTTGTCTCTATCTGTCACTCTCCGTCTCTCCCTCTATCGCCTCTCAACCCCAACAGTCGCAGTTGCTGCTTCAGCTGTTGCACTAGGATCTAACACAGTATTAAACGTTTCGCTAATAGTTTAATTGTCATGTGTCACAGTTAACAATGAAAGAGTGTCAGGAAGGCATCAAGAGAATGTCAGGATGTTCAACCATATATACTTCATCACCTGATATTAATGGTGCAACAAAAAAATATGCAAGGGGAAAGCTTTTAAAAAATGATGCTAGTGGGGCACCGACAGCATCATGTTTAGACTCTTTGGCCTTCTGACTAAGCTACTGTATTTTAAGAATTCAAAGTAAGAGCAGGCGGCTTTGTTACTATGCCTCATCCTCTTCTGACCCCCTGTCACACATTCATGTACTCTATATCATCCCTTAATAAAAAACACACTGTAAAAACAACTCCATCATCCCAGGAGTATTGTTCAGAAATGGATGGCACCTCGAGCCACCTCCCCCCTGCAGCCACCCTCCTCCGCCCTCTCTCTGATGTCTCGGGCTCAGGGGGGAAGGGCTCGGTGTGTGAAGACAAACCCTGACAAAAAAGGACACACTGATGATTGATGATGGCTCGGCCGGCCAGAGACACAGGAACACCCCTGAAAGACAACATGTGCCACTCTTTTTACTGTGTGCGAGCCCCCCTGCTATTCCTGTCCCCCTCTCCTCTGTGCCACCATTTTTCATAGATGACAATTGTGCCGCTCAGCACTTTCCCAGCCTTGACTTCAGTCTGTCCCAGAGGAGCAGGGTGTATCCCAGAGTCCAGACAATGTGAAACATCTCCAAAGTAAAGGGGCTGATGCTGATGCCAAAACAAAAAGTCTGCCATGCCAAATACTGTCGCTGAAGGTAGAGGACTTCATATGTGTCCCTTGTTTTCACAAGATTCACTGGGCAGTTTTACACATTTTTCAGTATCTTATGTGTTGTTTAGCAATTTTGTCCTTTTGCAGATATGTCTTCTGCATAGTACAACTACTAATAGGTAAAGGAAGTTATTAATGTATTTGACTCAAGTGCTGATTCTGGTTCAGTTCAATCATTTCAACACAGACACATTCTTCATGTTTTGAGGCAGAGGAAGTTAGAAGGCCTTTGTTGTACCCTGTCCTTTCTGGAAAGGAGCTGAGTGCCACCTAGTTAAGTGTTTGTCAAAGTGGGGGTCCAGTGGGGGCGGCTGTAGCTCAGTGGTAGAATCAACTAAGGGGGTTCAATACCCGAGACGACTGAGGACCTTACAGTTCGATCCCCAGCTCCTGCAGCTACATGTCCGATGTGTCCTTTGGGCAAGACACTCAACCCCAATTTGCTCCCTCTGCTTCATTAGCGGCATGCAAATGTGTATAAATGGATCTTTACACAGCAGCCTCTACCATCAGTATGTGAATGTGTACAGTAGGTGTGACCTGCGGTGTAAAAGTGCTTTGAGTAGCATTATACAAGCTCAGGTCAATTTCCCATTTACCCCCCGAGGCGCCAGAGGGCACTTTATTGTTGACGTCAGATTATTTTTATAGAGGTTTAAAATGTTGTGTTGACTGATAAGAGCGGCTCTGAGTTACTATTTGTCAACGTCTAAGGATGGTCCTTTGACTCAATGTTGTGAAGAGAGGCGTGAACTTGGAAATTGTTGCAAACTATAGTTCATTAAATACACTTGAGAGCCTCTCTAGCAGTGACTGAGCTTTTTGTTATTGTTACAAACATACAATCATTTTGCTGGACATGAAGAACTACTGGTTTGATACATGTTTTTCATTTAAAGGTCCTGCATCAGTTTTAAGCACGATCCGGCGTTCGTGAGTGCACTTCACTCCGTGTTTTCTTTGCCATAATTATTCATGTGTAATGTTGACACCAGGTATAGTTGTGTTTGAGTTGTGGGGACCAATAGGTACCATGTGGTAGCCTAGGTAATATCAGCGTTGTCACTATCGGGAGCGTGCATGTACAGAGCCTGGGTCTGTTGATGGTGGCTATGCTGTTTGGGCTGTGATTGCCATGTGGTAAAGTAGGTAAGGTATAGAAGGGTGTGTTTGGGAGGGGCGGTCTGTGAGAGCTAGCATAGAAGGAGGTAACTCTGGGAAGCTAACTGTCCGGCCTTATCGAGGTGTCAAGGGACTAAGGATTAAACACCGGTGAAGGCAGGTATCCACTTGACAACCCAGGTGATGTCCTGATTCTTGCTGCCCATTGGTCCACACGCTTGAGTTGTTTGGGCCAAGAGACGCCATGTGGTAGGGTAGGTAGTGTCAACGTTGTCACCTCCTGGCTACCTCGCAAAAATGAAGTCTGGGTCTGTTGAAGGGAAGGTTATGTAACTTATCACAAGGGCATAGGGGCATGACTGGGAAGAGGGGTTCCTTCAGTGCTCATCCTTTCATCACAGCACACAATGTGTTTATTCAAATTCAGTCCAAAGTTTTTGTCTCCAAAATGTCCGTAGCCTAAGTTTAGTAAGGGCACCAATAGATGTAACATACAACAAAAAGACAGGCACATGAATTTACATGCATGGCAGATTTTTCCAATTCTTTGATTGAGAAATGCATGTTTAAAGTAAGACAATGAAATATGTCTCCTCTTCCAAGAGTCCAAGAATCTAAAAATAACAAAAGAAAAGTTGCGAGTTATTGCCTTCAGTAATCGAGTGCTTTTACAGCTGAGATGATGGGTTCATGGTGCCGGGGAAAGTGTCAATCTTGCAGCAGGGCTGTGCTTATTGTCCAACTGAGAGACCACCAATCATCTCCCGGCCACTGCATTGTTACAGTCTGAGTATTGACATGCTTCATAAATCAGAGCTATTGGATTGCCAGGTGCTATTTTTAAAGCCAGTGACATGACCTGCCTGCCGGGGGGGGGGGGGGCTCACATCCTGCAGAGCGTGTATTGACCTGATGCTCTGAGGCAGGAGAGCTCCACCATTATTCCTCCCTGACACACACATGTGGAAGTACATTATGCACGCCCACACACATGCCGATATTCTGGCAGGGTTTTTATTCTGTATCCTGTTCTGTCTTTAAAGCCTGGATGCTAAACAGTGACACACCACTCTCTCTTAGTTTTTCTCCAAACCCCTTATCTGTCAACAAGCCGTGCCTTCATTACGGAGCAGGGGAACACGGGCTAAAGCGAGACGTCTTCCATCTGTCCACAGCCATTATGCTTCCCATTAGACGGGACATCTTCATTTCCACCGGGAGAAGATGTGCGGCTGGATTGAGCTGACTCCTGTGCACTGATGGAGAGAGACAATAGACTGTCAGGTGTCCGGTCCCGTTCACGCTACCAAGCCATCCATTTTCATTAGCCATGTCAAGAAGCGGCCCGCATATTTTCTATTGGACTTCCTCACATAATTTGTACCAAATATAAGGGGCCGCCATCAAAATGTGACAGCTTGTGTGGTGGAAAGGCGAACAGGCGAGGAGATTGAGTGGTCGCATGGTCGCCTTTTAGGAAAAAGCCTCAACAACAAATGCAACCGATGATTCTGTAGCACAATTGTTCATGTTGTGAGATTCACTGTCGGCCCAGAAGTGTCACTTTGCCACATTGTAAGCATTTGTCTTCGATTAAAGCGGGAGGAGACGGAGCAAATACAATTTATTAACTGCGCTGATGGAAATTAAAACAAAGTCGAGGCGCGGCGCGGCGGAGGCACGAGCCAGCAGTTTTTCAAATTAAATGAAATATTTCAGCGACCTCGCCTCTTAAAGTGAGAAATGATTTCCGAGCATCACTCCCCCCCCCTTCACAACATCAGTGGTGCAAACAATTACAACAAATTAGGAAACACCAAATCTAATAAACTCTTCTCAAAAGTCTAATTACACATTCATGTAAACATGAAATCCATGCAGGCGTAATGCCGTCCTGCTGCTGCTGTGAATCCATTAACCTGCTGGAACCCGGAGCCATAAATCCCTCAAGGCAAAGTCACAACATGTCAGAAATGATTCTTTTCAGTAGACGTGCAGCTACTTTAATAATAGCACAGCCATCAGCTGACATGTACGTGCAGCTATGCATTTTCTCAGACAAAGATTACGGGGAAAACATTTTGAAATGTTCTGAATTTAAGCTGAAAAGGCCGTAACAAAGTCGTTGTTTGAAACAGTCAAAAATGTTGAGCTTCAAGTCGACTCTTTCAGGTCGCAAAATTTAAATGAAAATTGTGGGGGTATTTTCGTATGCTTCGCTCAGTACAGACAGTTTGACTTTATTCTCAACATTTCAACTTCATTATCAAATTGCAAATTAGAAAAACAATCCTCCCCTGTATTGTATTTTTAATACCGATACTCTTTGATACGTTTTTATGGTAAGCAGTGGCACCGCCGGCTGCAATCCTGTACACACTGTGCGTACATTATATCACCCATACATTTATTTCTATGAAAACTTAACTCTGACGACAGCACATCATGTGTTTAATTCTTTTTTATTTATTTCCTCTCGGTCTTTGGCTGCGTCCCTCTCACCAACGTCATGAAGCAATGATATCTGAGGGTCTATGGTATGTGTAACGTTACTATGGTAACCATAAAGGGTTATTATATAGCAAAACTTTACTAGTGCTGAACTGTGAAGTTAGCCATGTTGAATTAAGGTGTGTTGGGGAGACTTTTAGTAGCATAGAAATAAGCAAACGCAAACATTTTTCAGGGTTATTAGAAATAAAAAGCAACATTGCAGTGAAGCTCGAGTGTAACACTGGCACAGTCTACTAATGTTAGCACGGCTAACTGGTGGGTTCCACAGGATCTGTGTGCACAAGTGTTTCATTTCCGCCGTGGTTTTGCTTCGACCAGAGCGCAGCCATGTGAACGCTAAATGGACTTGAGTTTGTATTTTTATTTTCTAGTCTTCTGACTACTCAAAGCCCTTTTACACCGCAGGTCACACCTACACATTCACACACTGATGGTAGAGGTTGCTCTGTAAAGTGACCATCAGTATTAACTAATCCATTCACACACATATACAGCATACGCCGAAGCAGCCAGAGCAGCCAGAGCAACTTGGGGTTCAGTTAAGACTATCAAATGAGCCACAGCGAAATAAAGAGAACAGCATGCAAACATATTACTTTACCTGAGGTAGATTAGCTTTGCTGCTATTCTTTTTAAATAAAGTTATTGATTCGCGCAGCATTAAAGCTATTTAAATTAATTACGTAAACGCCCTCCATTAGCAAGTACAGTAGAAGCTTTTGCATGCAAGCTGACGTGCCAATCATCCTCTGCTCAGTGGATTGATCATTAAAATAGTGTGTCACTGTACTGCATGCAGCTCAGACCCTGCTGTGTGACTACAGGGCATCCCTGACACCGTACCAACACACACTGCTCTCGATCTAATGACTCCGTGTGCACTCGCTCAAAGTCATTCTGCTGACACGCATGCACTCAACCCAATTAATACGCCACCACTCCACATGACTGCCTGTGCCTGGAAATCAGATATCGGCTTGCTAATTTGAACAATATGCAGACATGACAGCCGCTTCCAGTTGTTGCTGCTGATGTATCGACCGACATCAGGGCACCAATACAAATAGCTCGATGCGGAGCATGGCGTGTCGAGTTTCTGAAGCACTCCACTGACTTGTCATGGTTAATTCTTAGGTTGTTTTTTCACATTATTTTTGGTGACATTTCCGCTCTGCTGGACAGCGACAGCGGGGAGTGACAGCAGAGGGAAGGGATGACATGCAACAAAGGTCACGAGGAGGGGACATGTCGGATACCTCAACCGACTGTCAGACCGCCCCATTTATTCTTTTTTCTGTGTTTAGACTTGCAGACACTCTGCATCACTATTCCTGTCAAACTTTATATTCAGTTTGATTTGCATTTTCTTCTCAGCCTGCCCGTCTCTTTCTCTAACCTGTAATTTACTCTGCTTCTCTGCAAACTAAGTGTAGTGTGGACCAGAGGTGGGAGCGTTACCTTTTTCTGGGTGATAAGAAGAATACTTATAGCAAAAATATCATCCGCTCAAGAAATACTTTTATTCGATAGCATAGCATACTTTAACGGAGCTACACTGAAGAGAACAGCAACATAAACATTTGTAATCATGTACATATAAGCAAATAACACTCATTTTTACACAGTTAGCACCTTTATTCTGCGATACTAAAAAGCCCAGTGTCCTGAAGCGTGTCACGGTAGTGGAAACAGGAGGAGGACCCAAGTGCAGAATATAACAAAAATGAATTATTTTAACAAAAACTCCAAAAGGTAACAACGGTAGGATCACTAGGAACACTGAAAACTTACAACCGACATACAACATCCAAAACTAACAACAATGAACTGACACAGAGGGGAAGAAACACAGAGACTAAATAGACACAGGGGTAATCAACACAGGTGAGACTAGTTAGACAGGTGAAACTAACAAGACACAGGTGAGGACAATCAAGACAGGAGGGAAACGCACAGAGGCAGGAGTAATGAACACAAGACCAGAAACACTATGGACAACTACAAAGTAAATCATGAACACTGAAGACACACAGAAGTCAAGAATGTAACAAAAACACACTAGAACATAAAGAAACACAAGGATAACTAATTACTAAATAAAACTGGAAACACTTAAGACCAAACTAGGAAACATTAACACAGGGAAACAAGCAACACGAGGGAAAGTGAGAACTAAAACAAGATAAGAAATCAAAACTCTGAAATACAAAACTAAAACAGACCAAATCATGACAAAGCGCCTCTATAGAGCTCAACTAATCCTGTTCATTTTCTCCATAGCCGATTTGATTATTAGCCATGTCGTCGTAATCTTCCAAGGTAGACTGACCACGAGCTACCTGAATTTGAAACTATGATTTATGCTCCTGTGGAAGACAGAAGTTCGTATGACATCAACCTGGTTTTAAGAAAAATATGGTATATTCCAATCTCAGGGAATAGAACTACACTCCCCACAATCCTGTGTGTCAGAGTGTCACAGCGATATCCCTGAAAGCTGGAGCCATGGAAATGTTTACCACCCCCCTGCAAACTTCAGCTAATCGGCTGATAACACTGAAGATCACAGAAGTTCAGCACACTTTATAAACACAAACTACAAAAGATTATAACTTTATTATTAACGATATTATAACACTAAAAAAAAAGAAGAAGTGAGAAAGAAGGTCAGTGTACATTCAGAAAGAAGCTAAACTATCGTTTGTTGGGGCGCTGGTGGCGCAGTGGTTAGTGCGGAGGCTGTAGTCCTCAACGCGGGTGGCCCAGGTTCGAATCTAACCTGTGGCTCCTTTCCCGCATGTCAATCCCCACTCTCTCTCCCTGATTTCCATCTCTATCCACTGTCCTATCTCTCCAATAAAGGCACAAAAAACCTATCGTTTGTTGGGTCTCGTTCTTTCACTCCCGGGAAATATATGAACACAGTTTTTGTACCTTTGACTTTTTCTCTGTTTTCCTATTGTTGTGGTTTTTTGCACCGAATCAAATATTTTATTGTCACGAGTATCTGAGTAGCTAGTTAGCTTGGTTCCACGATTAAAAACATTGATGTAAGCATTTTCTGTTTTGTATAAAAGCTGCAATTATGAAGGAAAAAGTCTTGCACATTCTTACTTTAAAAAAGTTAGGATTCTGATTTTTTCATGGTATGAAAATAGACTACAATCAAAAATCGCTGGCTTGTAATCGTTTATCTAAAAAAGAAAACAAACTGTCATAAAAAGAAATGCAATTTGTTCCTAAATTCAAGTATTTGAATTGAAGAGCTTGTCGTCATGTTCTTGAACTTTCCTGAAACTTGAAACAGGGCAATATTTCACACACAAAGACTTAACCCCCCCGTGTGTGAAGGCTCAGTGTAAGCTGGCCCCACATGCTGAAGGAAAACAGAGCCGACAGCGAGTCGGCCAACAGAAACAACTGACAGTGCTGTCACTGGACGGGATAATGGTCGAGCTCTGTAGGAGGACCTTACAAGGAAACACAGCAGGCAGGTGCATCATTTGGTCTTTTGGTTTTAGGATGAGACAGAGGACGATGGTTTGTCTGTATGTTTGCACATGAGCATGAAAAGGCCACAATAACACGCTCAATAAACACCACTCAAAGAGACAGTGAAGTGGAGGAAAGGCTGGCCGTGAAGTTTAACCAGGAACGTGACTTCAGCCTGTGGACTTTGGAGGAGCACAAGTTTGAATTAAAATGTTCTCATGTTAACGGGGCGACACATTCGGGGGATTTCCTGGAAAACATCTGCAGCGTGTTAGGCAGCGAACTGTGGCAGTATTTACACAGCTAGATCAATAGAAACCTGCAGGGAACACTTTCGATGACCCACACTCACAGATGGTCACAAGGTCACTGCTGGTTGGTCAATACATCTCAAACCAGGCTCGGATCAATCTGTTAAATAGGCCAGGTCATCTGTATGTGGAAGTTGCATAGTCATGATAGCTGTTACGGCCTCAGCTTTCCCTTTGTTTTCTAGTGTTTCCCCACCACCTCTTGTGTCGATCTGATCCTCCCATAGACTGTAAATATTAATGGACAAAGTCTGAGTGACGTCAGCCATCTGTTACTGCAGGGGGCTCCGGGGGCTCATCGGCAGAAGCCGCCTTGCTGGAAATCCTGTCTCAGCCTAACTTTCAGTCAACCTAACGAGAGGCTGAGAGCTGGAGCGGAGGCGGGTTTAAAGCCTCTTGACAAACATCACCCCCACCTGTAAATCAGGTCAGTTACACGCCTAACTATGGATAACACGTAACGTTCATAAAATCCAAACCAAGCCGTTAAAAAAAATCACCCCCATACAATGTGTGCCCTTGAGGACAATAACTAATCAGAACTATTTCATTTTTTGTACCAGGCTGTAAACACGTTAATTAATTTATTTATATATTTCGACCCAGTGGTGCCTGTCATGCCCCACTTGAGCTTGGCCCCCTTGATCCTTATGTAAAACCCACAGTTACCAACCTGGGTGTGAAAATGGACAGTGATTTTAAATTGGACAAACAGATGAATTCTGTTGTTAAATCAAGTTTCTTCCAGCTGAAGCAACTGTCTAAGATCAAGCCTTTTCTTTCTTTTAATGACTTTGAGAGAGTCATACATGCTTTTATCTCAACTCGCCTTGACTATTGTAATGCTCTTTATGTTGGTGTTAGCCAGGCCTCATTGTCTCGTCTGCAACTTGTGCAAAATGCTGCGGCTTGGCTCCTTACAGGAACACGCAAGCGAGAGCACATCTCTCCTGTCCTGGCCTCCCTTCATTGGCTCCCTGTCAATTTTAGGATCCATTTTAAAATCATGTTGTTTGCTTATAAAGCATTGAACGGGCAGGCTCCTTCCTACCTCTCTGACCTTTTACAACCGTATCTCCCATCCCGGTCACTGAGGTCTGCCGATCAGTCACTTCTGGTTGCACCTAACGCTAGGCTGAAAAATAGGGGAGACCGGGCCTTCACAGTTGTAGCCCAAAACTGTGGAACCAGTTGCCCCCCAAGGTTAGGCTGGCACCCACATTGCCCGTGTTTAAATCACGTCTAAAAGCCTATCTGTATGCTTTGGCGTTCTTAGACCCAGTATAAGAGTTGTTTGTTTTGTTTTTGCTCTGTCTATTGTTATTTTTCCTTTTTCTCTCTTTTATGCTTTCTATTTTCTTGTAAAGCACTTTGGTCAACTCTGTTGTTTTTAAATGTGCTCTATAAATAAAGTTGGATTAATTAATGCTGTAAAAACAGCTTATGTTGGCAAGTGGACACTCGACGAACTGCAAGATTTTGCACTTCCGCATTGGCTTCATTTTTCAAGATCAGAGGTAGCCGCTTGGTTCCTGTCTTTTTGGACAATAAACTACCCTTTCAACCAGCTCCATGTGTTTGTGTGTTGCACTTGGGCCCAGTCTTAAATGAAATCGTAACAAATAAAATCACGTAACAATACGAGTAGTAACCAAAAGGGTGAGACATCTTCATGCGGAAGAGGTTTTTGGAGGGATTTATTCAAAGAAACAGTCCACCAAATCTCTTATAAAATCTGCTCCAGCTCAGATTACATCAAATCATTGCTGGCATCAAAGCAGCGCCTGCAGCTCTGCACAAATGAGTCAACTCAAAGACCTTTTCAAAGAAAAGTCAAACTCTTCAAAAATCTGTGTTTTTCTAATTATTGCAAGTAGATATATATTTTAAAAAGATGAAAGAACACTGTGTTCCCTAAAGAGTTGGGTTTGGCAGTAACAGAAATTTAGTCTGGTTTAATTCTCTCGGGGGTTTTCTGTTAACTCCTACAGGACACTAAAGACTTTAAAGGACTTAAGTCTGACTCCGTCTCACTTGTAAACACGTGAGAGGGGGTGATAAGAAAGAGAGAAACTAAAACATTCAAGTCCGACTACAAGATTATGAAAGACTGGGTATTTTGCAGGGTTACTATTAAATGGTAAATGGACTTGAGCTTGTAGATTTCTTTTCTAGTCTTCTGACTACTCAAAGCGTTTCTTCACCGCAGGTCGCACCTACACATTCACACACTGATGGTAGAGGCTGCTCTGTAAAGTGACCATAAGTGACCATAAGTAGTAACTAATCCATTCATAGACATTCAAACGGCCGCCGACGAAGCAGCGGGAGCAACTTGGGGTTAAGAGTCTTGCCCAGGTACACATCAAACATGTAGCTGCAGGAGCTGGGGATCAAACCCCTGACCGTCTGGTTGAGAGAAGACTGACTCTACTACTGAGCCACAACCTCCCCTACATTAACACGACTACAAGATCACTGTTGAGATTCATATCATGCTCCTGCTAGATATTACCAAGAGGACAATCGAACAATAGGGCGGAAACTGAAGCAGCTTTTGGCCCCATCAGAACTACGATACGCACTACGACTTCTTTAACCTGCATGAGTGATGTAATCCTTCTGTACTTCGGGTATACCACGAAGTACATCCCTTATGTCATCATAGATGGGACAGTAAAACAGAAAATGTATCTCATTCTTAGTTTCACCAAACTCACACAACAAACAAACTCTGTCTTCCTCTGGAGCAGCGTTAAACCTTCCGCTCTCTAAAGCTAAAGCTAACGTTCCCAAAAGTAACTGTGCACAGAGGGATCTTTCCATGTCAGGCACTATATTTGTTTTTTTCATAACTTCATATTTTATAATCTTTTTCATTCAACATAGTTTTGTCCTGATGAAAAGTCGAAATTAATTTGAAGACTCTAAACAGAAAGTAGGCTAACTTCATACTGTGTATTACATGAGGGCAAAGTCTCTGACAAAGCTGTCTGACATTTTTATTTTCTTCACCAGTTTTTGCAAATAGAGAAGTCACTTTGAACAATTTTTTTCTGTCAAGGGTTTAAAAAAAATAAAGACCTTTGAGTTATGCTTTCAAAAATGTACAAAGAACTTAAAGGAAGAATGTGCGATATCTTATACATAAATACAGCAGAACTCAAGTGTTTCCTCTGTAAATGTCTCTCTGAGTCATGACTGTCTACAACGAGTGAGAAGCTCGAGTCCCGCTGGCTGTGTTGTGGTTGTTGGAGTTGTGTTTACATCAAGTTTACATGGACGGGAGGGCCGGCTCCTCCCCTTGTGTATAAAAGCAGAACATACTCACTGCTTATTTGGATGTTACGTAAGCGTTTATAGATCACAGTCATTCTGTGTGAATTTACATGTAATGTGAAGCTAACTAAAGTGTGCTAACTTTAGCATGCTAACACAACAATGCAGGCTGCAGGGAACTGCAGCTCCATCAAAGGACAATATTGTCCACTGCTTGACCTGAACTCCTCCTTGTGAAAGTGAAAGTGGGGGGTTTGAGGTGTGTCGCTGGAGAAGAGCCAAGGTTTCAGTGTGGAGGAGGTGTGGCCAAAACGCAGTTTGTTTTGGTTTCATGCTTTGTGCTCAAGGGCGACATCTACTGGATCACAAAGCTGCGCATTCTTCCTTTAAGTCGAACCAAGGGGTAAAAGTCATTTAGACTTTTTCTCACTGGCCCCTCAGAGCTTCTGTAACATTTTATTTAAAAAAAAAAAGGAGTGGTCACAAAACAGTTGTATGAACATGTTGCCTGATCTGAATACTTCATCAAGTCTCTTACAAACAGCTGCCAACTAAGGTCATCTAACAGAAACAGACACACACAAATCTGCACAAATCAACTCCTGCAAATCTCCCTGTGCAGGCGGCTCAGTGGTCGACGCTGTCTCATCTGCCAACAGAAAAACTGCTCCATGTGTGTGAAGCAGCAGAACAAGGCCACATTGCTCATAGGTCATGTCATTTCTCAACCCAGCGACACTCTTGTCACAATATTCATCTCGCCCTGTGTAACGCATGCCTACTCACATAAGACGTGGAGAGACAGACAAGCGGACAAAGAAGTGAGCGTGTAGCACGTGGAATCATTTTCATGGTCCAGAAACGTGGAGAGAGTTTCAGTATTTTATCTCTCTCTTACTTATCACTGGCTCAGACAATATCGTCTAGTTACTCAGCGGCTGTCGTGCTGAGAGATAGCGAGGCGAGGAATGTGAGTGGCGAACAGCTTCTTTATAGCAGTATGTTGAGATAATACACCCACACATTCATGCTTACAGGAGAGCAGCCTGCTAAATAACACATTCTGCAGCCGGATCAGTGATGTACAAGGAGGAGGGAGCTTTAAAATGCATCGAGGCACAACTTCACCAAGCGCACAGCTAAATAGTGTTGAATAAAAGAGAATAAAGTGTGTGCCCTTGGTTGGTGTGTCTCACTCCTTGCGAGCTAATCGCTAACAGGCGAGCTGGGGATGTGGATCTTGATGTTGAAGAGGGGGAAAAAAAGCCCCAGGACTTGACTTTTATTCTTGCTATATGAGCTCCAGGGCAACAATGATTGGTCGCTAAGTTACAATTCAAGATTTTTATTATAGATAAACACCTCAGACCGACGCAGTTCATAAAAAAGTATTAAGAATTTATGTTGCGGTATCGAGTGTTGAGTGGGGCCTCATGTCAGGATTTTTAGCACCTCGTTAAAAGTCAAGCACAACATGAATTATGCATGGTTGAAATATTGTTCCCCCTGCCCTCGCTGTGTTTCAGGGGATATTGTCGGGTGCAGAGACAAATCTAAGAGCCACTTGAGCTGTTCCATTTTGGAGCCGTTTACATATATATAAGGAGGGCTACAGGCGAATTAGGATCACACACATCAATAACACAGGAGAGGCGTAAAGAATTTGTCATCAGCGAGGGTGAGTGGTGACTGCGTGGAAACGTCTGCGGTTTGCTGATAGGAAGTGGAGCAAAGCCCCCCCGTACACTTCAACAGCTCCAAGTCTGATCTGAGATCTCCTCGCACTCTGTAAATCACGTCGCTGGGAACTGCTCGGATCTGGCACTCGGTAAATCAAGCTCCCCCCCCCCCTATCCCCTCCATCCTGGAAAGGTTCAAGTTTGGAGGTTAAGCAGCAGACAGGGTCCCATGATCCTCGGGGTCATGTTTGAGCTTAAAGGAAAGACAATCTCGTCCTGAAAAAAAGTCTTAAGTGGGGCTCTTTGAGGAGAAGTCAAACAGTTTTATTTCGGTTCTTTAGATATGAGAGTGATGATTTGTAATGATGGAGGAGGAGGAGGAAGATGGAGGACTGAGGAGGAAGACTCACAGATGTATGACATCACTTAACTTGAATCTTTTTACTTAAGTGATCTTTTTCATACCTAAAAATGTGCCGCTGATTTATAGATGTCTCAATAGATGCCAATTTATACCTACCTACACTCCCACACCTCTCTACCTACCTATACCTATACACCTACCAATCTCTACCTACACACCTACATCTACACACGTAACCACTCTACCTACCTATACCAACACACCTACACATACCTACCAATTTACACGTACCTACCTATAACTACACTGACCTACCTATACCTACAACTAAATGGTAAATGGACCTGAGCTTGTATAGCGCTTTTCTAGTCTTCTGACTTCTCAAAGCGCTTTTACACTACATGTCACACCTACACATTCACACACCTACACATTCACACACTGATGGCAGTGCCACCATCAGAAGTAACTAATCCATTCATACACATACGCTGCAGACGAAGCAGCGGGAGCAATTCAGGGTTAAGTCTTGCCCAAGGACACATCGGGTATGTGGCTACGGGAGCTGGGGATCGAACACTCGACCTTCCAGTTGAGAGACGACTGCCTACCTACCTATATCTACCGGAACCAAATTGTTTAATTTTTCAGTATTTCTTGTCACATTTCTCATATTTTCAACATATGTTAATAATTAAAACATGTTTTAGTTTTGGCCAGGCTTTACATAAACCATAAACTGACATACTGGAAGACTTCATTAGAAGATGAGAAAGTCTATCTAAATCACTAATGCTGTGTGTGCATGCTCTGTGCTGGGTGGTGAGTCTGAGGAATGCATCAAACAGACAGAGCGGACTCTTCTCTCGCACCCTCAACATGTGACATCCTATCTGTTGACTCGGAGACGTTCCCTCTAAGAGGTGGTGTGAAGTGTCTTTGAAGTGTGATGCTAGTTATCTGCAGGATACACTATCTGGTGTGTGTGCGGGTTCGTGTGTGTGTGTGTGTGTGTGTGTGACTGGGATTACAAGCTTTTAAAACCACATTTAGAGATATGAACAAAAATACCAGAGGATGCAATTGGCTGTGCTGTTTTACAATTTAGTCTTCTGACATACATGCATTCAAATGTGTTATTTCAAGGTATCCAGTCTTTATATGCTCCTGCGACAGCATAAAATTCATCCACCCCATCACTCTCTTTCTAAATAAAAAAAATACATTATCCGCCCCTAGAACCGGTCCACAACAGAAGTCATTTCAGGAGGAAAAAGGCTCTATAAATATTGAATGAATTGCAGTATCATGCAGGTGAATTGCATTGACCCTCACCTCAATCACAAGTCCATCATGATGGTTTTTTTTCTTCTGAGGATGGATTCTGATAGAAAAGGACATTCCTGACTTCCTGTGTGTGTGTGTGTGTGTGTGTGTGTGTGTGTGGCACATGTCGAATCATATTACATGTCTGTGCTTTGCATAACATAAAACACTGCATGTCATTTTAGATGTAGGGTGGGAAAGTTGTAGGGAAGGGGTGAGGGTGGTGGTGGGGGGGGGGGTGGACTGTGCTTGTTGGCAGCGCTGTCAGATCCCATCTCGACAAATCGTTTGTGTCAGCTGAGGGATGGAACGTGAGGCTCTGTTGTGGTTTTGAAGTGCAGATCAATGTCAGGCGTGAAGAACCAGCTCGGCGTCATGAAGGGG
The DNA here is from genome assembly GCA_020745685.1 of Tautogolabrus adspersus. Taxonomy (NCBI): domain Eukaryota; kingdom Metazoa; phylum Chordata; class Actinopteri; order Labriformes; family Labridae; genus Tautogolabrus; species Tautogolabrus adspersus. The sequence continues at coordinate 7,003,349 of CM036543.1, read as the reverse complement.
AGGACGGTAGTGGTGGTGGTGGTGGTGGTAAAGGATCAGGGGAAACCTGGAATATAAATGATGTTGAGTTCTACCCCGGGTTGTCCCCTTGCAGACCTCTGTGCCAGAGACCAGAGAGCAGCAGCGTCAGTGATAGAGGGGGCGGGAGTGGTGTCTGGTTTCAGCTGCTCGGCCTGTTGTTTGGGAGCTCAGAGCGCATGATTTCAGGGTCACAGGCTCACGTCTCAGGAGGGCCCCAGCTGCATCCCTGCTGGCTATGATCACCCTCAGACACACACACGCACACACACACACGCACACACACTCTGCACCTTCTCCAGGCAGCAGGGACTGACAGGAGTTTGTAGGATTAGGCTTCTGTAAAGTTTACTCTATTTAATGTACCAGGGGGACGCTGGATTATTAGGTTAGCGAGCTAAATTTAAGGCTAACTCTTTTTCAGTTCAGGTTTTCAGTACTATACGGATGTGATTCACCCAGGTAGATCACCATGGTTACTTATGCTGAGCACCTAATGTCCATGTTAGGAATAGGAGCAGTAGGGTTCCTCTTCTTCTTCCTTATCTTTCTGTTTTGTTAATTACTTTGGACTGGTTTTCATGGAGGAAATGGGTCTAAGCTGTGGTAAACTGGGTTGTCCGATGGTCTTAAACGCACCATTCCTGAGGTGCGCACAGAGCGGGTGTTGTAAATGAGAATAAGACTCAGGTGAAGGCGGCAGCTGAAAGAGGAACCGTATGGATGCCGACTTGGAGAAGCCACCGGACTCAACAGACGACCCACACCCATGAACTTGCCTTTTATCTTGTTTTGGGATCCAACAAAATATAAAAAATGAACTCAAAGGCAGAACCTGGGCTCGTCGCTCCCCACAATGCCGAAAAAGGCAACAGAGTAATGTACTTGTGTTTTTCTGATGTAAAATGATGCATACTTGTCTCGTTGATTTGTTTTTTCATTTGTATTTGCTCCATGACATGCTGATGTAATTTGCACACATCAGTCATTTAAAACACCAGATCATGTTAAAATAGGACCCAGATTTTAAAATATTCTACCTTTAACAGATCTTATGTTAGGAAATCTCTTTTAAGTGACACCGCTGTTTACAATAGTTGGCCTTTAGACAGCAATATTTTGAATGCAAGCAGCTGTAAAATTCATGTTTTCCCCTCGACCGCATCCATGTTTGTTTATGCTGTCTTGTCTGGGTTTGATTTCCATACAACAGTCTCATCACTGCAGAGCTGTAGAGCAGCCAACTCCCACATAGCTCCGATTTCACAAACTCTCACCAGCATGTGAGAGCACTGTGAGTCAGAGCTGAGACGTCTCAAAAGAACAACTTTAATGACGAGACAGACCCTTAATGAACAACATGAGATGCAGCCGAGGCTCTGAAGAAGCCAAGTGGGCCCCGGTCACTGTAGCTGCACTTCCTTTAATGTCAGATGCACCCTAACACATACATATACTCCATGCGCCCTGCCCCACTGGCTCCGTTTCTGGAATGTCAGCTCAGCGGAGCGCAGCCCTGAGCAGCACACACATCACATGAGAACTACAAGATCACGCGGGAATAAAGAGAAAAATGTGCAAACAACATGTTGCTTTCTGAGGATGATTTGTTGTTCTCTTGGTGCCTTATTTGACGTAATGTTGATAAAGTGATGAAAAATACGATCATGAGTCTGTATATTGTGTTTTATTTTGAAATTGACCGGACGCTCTGTGCGTTTCCTTGTATGACTTCCTGTACGGGTCGTTATATTCTGTTCAGCTCGACGAGTGCTTGCAGCGTGCTCTGTCGAAAATAGACTCGCAGCGTATTTAAAACGGAGCAGAGCGTAGTGGGCACTGCTGCTCGCTCCGGAGACGGACTGCGGCGCTCGCTGTGGAATCACAATCATTGACTAAAGTGGCAGCGAACAGGGGCATAGTGCGTGGCGCTGTTGGACCACGGCGCTCACGGAGTATGTGGAGATTGAGAGTTTTTCATTTTGCTCAAGAATCAGGCCTGTTTTACTGTACGTTATGTTACCATGGAAACATCAGTCTTTATGGACAATTTCTGAGTGATCAAACCCTCCGTTAGTTTTGCAAAAAGAAAAACCTTTCTGAATGTAAGAAGCACCGAGAGAGAGACGAGGGAATATAATATTCGCTAATGCTATGTACATGTAACTGCACTTTATATACTAGTAGGCATCACTTTCCTAATGCAAAGTACATATAGAAATGCCATGCCAGATTCAACACTTGCTGTGATTACAGGTTAGTGTAGCTAATCGGACATAGGGTGGTATCCATAGCAACAAGTGTTATCCTGCCGGCAGCAGATCCATGTAGGTGGCTTATGAACACAATGTATGACAGTAATGACTCATCCATACAGCGTTATGTATAAATGTACAGTACGTGTAATTAAAGACTCTTATAAGAAATGATGTAACGTCGACTGAAAGAAAAAAGTCATGCTGTGAATATATGTGGCTCCTCATTCCCAGTTTCTATATCCAGGACTTTGACGCAGGTTTGTCTGTCTGAGAAAGACGCCATGGTACATATTTCATCCCCTTTTCATTATGTCACCATTAACCACCAGAGAATAAAGTTTTGTGTTCAGTCAAACTTTCTCTCCAGGTTTGTTTGGGTGTTTTTATTTATTAAAACTTATCCTAATGCATGTATTTGTAGGCCTATTTATTCAAGAACTATCCATCACTGCTTGTGGAACAATAGACTGATTTATCCAGTTAAAACTATTTATTTCTATGTATGAGTAATTGCTTTACATCACCATTATGGGGGGATTTTAGGTACAAAATGTGGTCCTATTGTTATCTGATAATAATAGAAATATACCTGTGGGGCTAGTGCGCGCTAGTGGTTAGTGCGCGCGCCCCATGTACGGAGGCCATAGTCCTCCAAGAGGGCGGCCCGGGTTCAAATCCGACCTGAAGCTCCCTTCCCGCATGTCATTCCCCAATCTCTCTCTCTCCCTGATTTCTGATTGTATCTACTGTCCGGTCTCTACAATGAAGGCACAAAAAGCCCAAAAATACATCTGTAAAAATAATATAGCTGTAACAAGAGTTTGACATACAGACCAATAGGGTTAGCAGAGTGATGCATTGTGGGAAAGAAGTCATGGCTGAATTAAAGGACTCATGTACGTAGCACAGTCGTCCTCAGCTTTACGCGTTTCCCCAAAACAAAACACGAGTCTATGGCGTTTTATTTATGTCAATCTTCCGAATGGAGATAAACTGTTATTGCTAGCGTATCATTTTTTTTCACAAACGCACACATTAACTACCACTCGCAAATTATTAGTTCTCACCTGCTCATTCACCAACCTGAGGGCTTGAAGCACAACAGAGCCGTAAAATTAAATTCCACGTCCAACGCAGGTTCTGACAGGACCACAAACATTTCCCATTTAATTTATATGAACTTTGATATGATGAAAAAGTACTAATTTAAAATGTAACAAGACAGAGAGCTTACTTTATTTAAGAAAAAATTACTATGTTGTTGTGTTTTTTTTATTCAACTTGTATGTTATAGTAATACTGTAAGAAACTTTCTTGACTTAAAGGAGCAATCTGTAAGATATCTACTGAATGAAATGATAAAATGACCTTACTATATGATCAGACATTAAGGAAACATGCTATGATGAAGTGCTGGCTTCTCTGACAACAATGCAGCAGCCAGTATGTCCTCCTTCTAACTTTAGATTCTGGTCCTGAATGGTCTGGATTTGTTTGGACCAGAGAAGGTAGGCGCTTTAAGGCACCCCACATGGCCGTTTTGGACGCCCCTCGGTTTGCCAGATATGAGACCAGTTATCAGGTCAAACCAACAGGTGTTGCAGTGATGGAAGCGGACAAGAGAACTGGTTCAGATAGAAGTGATTGTACCCGACCTAAAAAGCCTCTGCATGTTTCTAATAAGCTCCACGAGCAGAAACGTGCTCAAACTAGGATCAATATTGGAGATGCTTTTGAAAAATGGAGAGAGGTTAGAACACAGAAAGGTTTACAGATGAGGAGGGGGCGGGGGGAGTCAGCTCTCTCCGACGTTTTGAGTTTGGACTGCAGTACCGATTTTAAACACTGGGTGTCAGAGTTACAAAAAACAATATTAAAGACAATGCATCCTAAAAACTGGTAGCAAATTGTTACCTCTTTATAATGACCACCGAGCTGATGATTTTTGTGATGGTTTTGTGATTGTCAAAGGCAAACAAAAAGTGTCCGGCCCCACTTGGTATATTTGCTGTATTGATATTTTGTTTCATCCACTCAGATCAGTGCAGACTTCCAAAAAACATTTTATGTCTGACGTTGAGAATATGTCCTCGCGCTCCTCGAAGCATGTTGACATATGAAGCTGTTTATCTCGTTCACTGCATCTTCCAGTTCATGAGCCGTGTGCTCTCAGCGTGTCCCTCGGCCTCCGCTGACTGCGGCGTCGTCGAGTCCTGTGTGATACGCTTAAAGGATCCGAACAGATTGAACCTTTGACTTTTAGCATCGACGCCGTGCTGCTGTGCAGCTGCCAAGAAAGACATTTGGGATTCTCGCTCTCAGATGAGTCACTGTTTTGTCAAACCCTGCAATTTCCTGACGCTCTGCAGTCTGTCATTCTCATCGTCCTGAATTACAGCTCGGAACATTAATTAATCTGTGGCGGCAGAGCAGAAAAAAGGATTTTCTGTCTGTTTAGAGAGTAAACACTAAATATATAAAAGATGTGTTTATCAGACGGTACATGAAAGATGATAGAAATATATAAAGAAAAGAAAATGCAGGCTTTAAACTGTGATGGTTAATGAAACATTAATAACTCCAAATAATAAATGTTTTACTTCAATCAGGAACAAGCAGTGATTATTCAGGGCTGACCCGTCAGCTTCTCACTGGGATTTTGATTAACTGTCGACAATTGTTTTCTATTCATGCATTTAAATACATGTGTGGCTCTGATGCATGTTAGCATGCCGCAGGGAGAGTGGGTTCCCTCTGCCTCTCAGGCTGGCTACATACTAGACGATTTTAGTCCCAATTGTTGGCCTAGAATTCTTCTGAAGTCACGTCTGATCACACGAGTTTCTGTGAGATCTCGTGTCTGTGGGATCGCCTCTGCACAAACAGCAGGTGTGTGATCTCGTGTTCTGGCCGGATGGTTTAGGGTGTGTGCTCGGAGGATTATAATGTTAGACATTGGTTAAACTGTCCTGATGTCGTTGGATAGCCTACTGTAGCAGTTACGTTGCGCCCCCTCATTGCAGCGGTCGTGGGTTCGAATCCGACCTTGGCCCTTTGTTGCATGTCATCCCCGCTCTCTCCTCCCAACATTCCCTGTCTCTCCTCAGTTTTCCTTATCCGATAAAAGGCAAAAAAAGGCCCAAAAATGTATCTTCAAAATATATATGTATTTGATCGTCGAGTATGTAGCCAGCACAAGATCACAGGAGATCTACAAGATCACACGGGAAAAAGGAGATCAACGTGCAAACTACAGGTAACTCAGTCTTTTTGAGATAGATATGTTGTTCATTCGGTGCCTGGTTTGACGTGATGTTGATTGACGATGATGGAGGATATGATTGGTAATCAGTATAGTGTTTTATTTTGAAATTGACCAAATGCTCTACGCATTCCTTTACCTGACTTCCTGTTCAGGTAGATCTTCTCTGTCGAGCTGATTGTTGAATAGCAATCAGACCCTTTTCGTTGCAACACTAAGCACCTCTGTTTGGATTTAATTTGGCACATTTCCCCGTTCATATAACAATGCAGCGTCAACATCTCGTTTTGCAGCTGCCTGCTGTTGTGATCTATTGGAGTATTTCCAAACAGCTTTGCATCTTTGAGATATTTAGACCTGAATACATGAGGGCACATATTCAAAAATGACAGACTTCCTCTTTGATAATTGGCTGCTTGGGTTGTTGTTGAGACTTTTGGGGATTTCAAAGTAGTCCTCCGGCCCACGATGTGCATCTATAAAGAATAAACGACGACGCCCTTCCTAATGAACGACCGCTTCATTCTCCATCCAGAACCGCAGATTTCAAAGCACTTGAGTTTGGCATCACGAGAAACCCTCCCCTCTTATCAAAGCTCACATGACCTGATGTGAAAATGTGACGTTACATCATAAATTACAAGCGGCGTTAGAGAGCTGTCAGCGTTCTTACAGCTCATCGGACGCCAATGAAAAACTCATGAAATAATTAACATCCATTTAAGCAGCACAATTTATAGATTCAAAGAGAAAGGGGATAAAAGGCAGCGCTAATGGCGACAATATGACTATAAAACATGTTGTATAGTTGCCTCGGCTCTCCAATGGTGTCCAAATGTTCAATAATATCCTTAAATATGGCACCAAGCAGCAACAGTTATGCAGTTCAGCAGCAAAGCGATGCCTTCATTAGACCCTGGAAAGTCGTAATTCTGTAACTCATAACTCTGCTTCTTTTCCCCCTGCAGCAACTGAGTACATAATTTCACTGTCATAAATGATGTGGGGGTCCCCCCTGCTCATCTGCAGCTAATGGATGGTCGGCTGGATGAAGACGCGCAGCCATGAATATGCTGGAAGCATTACCCTGTCTCAGTGTGACCTTTACACAGGGGATGCAAGCGAAACATATGTTCTCTAACAAGAATGCCTTTTCTGCAGCTCCTATTCATCTCCTGGGTCTCTTAAAGTCCGAGCCTTTGTTGTTTATGGTGACCCTTAGCTTCTCAAGCCGGCTCGGATGACGCTGAATTCTGTGGCTTCATTATGGTGATAAAACAAAAAGTGAAGGCAACAACTTCCTGTCCTTGTTGAACTCGTGTTACATTAGCATTCAGACGCAGCCCCCGCTCGTGTGTATAGGAAGCAAACTCAAAATTTAGGCCAGTAGTTACATAAATAATTCAGAGTGCTGATGGTTTTCATACTGTGAAGTCCAGGTTAAACATAAATAACGAGATGAAAACTGCAACCGCAGACTGTCTTTGGATATGTGAAAACACAGTGTGAGTGTTGTTTTCTGCTTCTTCCCTCATATGAAGGTTTAAATCATCTGTGAGGTCTGCATCCAACGAGTCTTTAACTTCTTGTGGAAACTAGAACAGAACTAAAGTTTGTTCATACTAGACTTAGCAAGCATTTTTAAACTTTAGAAAACAGATCCAAAAAACACGTTGACCCTCAGTAACTAATATGGGTGCTAAATCCTCAACCAAAAGAAAGTATTTCAGGACGGCTTCAGGCAAACAAGCTCAGACTGACGGACCGCTCGCAGGTGACACGTACGACGAAACGTCTGCGGCAATAAAGAGGAAATTTAGACTTTTGGAATTAGAGTAGTCAAAAGTCACAAACCGGGGAGGGAGAATGGGGAACAACACGCGGGAAAGGAGCCACAGGTCGGATTTGAACCTCGACCGCCCACTCTCGAGGACTTCAGCCTCAGTACATGGGGCGCGAGCACTAACCTGCTAGGCTACCGGCACCCCTCGTGCATTTTCAAACTTTCAAACTATCTGTTTCTATGTGTAGCAGCAGTAAAAAATACTTGGGATTGTCCACGGAGAGCACAGCCGGACAGCTGGAGTGCAGAGAGAAGGAAATCCTGCTGTCATTTTACAGATTCACTCGTGACAGCGCAAGATAATACGATGTACGTGGAATAAAACTCTATATAAACCTTATAAACACACAATACGGTCATTTTTCTGAACCGTCAAAACTGAGTGTTCTGAAAATAAACCGGATGTTTTATTGTTGTATCGGTGTCTGACTTCCCGTCCCGCTTGTTCTTTTCTGTGCTGAATTGATGCGTCGTGCTCCGGCATCCGGCAAAAATAGAAGTCTTGCGTATGTGCTCCTGAGGGCTCCGGACTGCCGGAGCTGAGACGGAGCGCAGCGTACCCAGTGGAAGCTGCCGTAATGGAGCGGAGACGGACCGAACACGCATCTGGTGGAAGTTGGCCGTTATTCAAAGTGATCATCACAAAGAGTGTATTTTCATGGACTTGAGTATCCGGGTTATGAGCCTGATCCTGGTTTGGATCTTATTCAGGATCTGGTGTTTACATGCACACAGAGAAACCTGGGGCCTGTAATACGAAGCGAGTTAAACAGACCCAGGGTCTCTTTGGGTTATCTGGCTTCACTAACCCTGACATAAGAGATCGTGCTTAACAGTCATACGAAGCTGGTTATCAACCTGATAGGTAAACCCAGAATTTCAGAGAGCGCGTTCACATAAAAAGGCGGAGTTAGCTTCATATAACCTATCACAAGCATAACTGCGTCTGCCGTCAGCAGATCGTCATATCTAACAAACTCTGATCAAACTATATTAATAATATGAAGAAGTTGAAGACAAACAGGCTCCCAAAGACTAAAGTTACACAGCTGCAGGAGCAAATGCAGGAAAGACAACTGGAAGATACAAGAAAAATCCGCGAGTATTAATGTGCAAACTACGGCTTATTGTTATTTTCTTCCCATCGTTAGTTCACCTTAGAACTGACCATAATAACTTGAGAAGTTATATTTAAGCTGCAGCTCTGACGACAACAAACAGAGCGGCACGGAGACACTAAAAAAAACACAACTGAAAGGCTCCGGTGTTTTTTCAGTCTCTGTTGAAGGATATCAGTTTAAAATAATCATTCACTTTACGGACTATAGGCTAATGTAAAATCATACGGGACACATAAAGTGTCCTCCCCCCTCTCGATCAGCTCCGGGAGCTCCACCATCAAGAGATCTGATTGGTCAGTGGGCGGAGATTTTCGCAAGTTAGGCGTGCAGCGTAAGTTACCGTGGCGATATACCCAGGTAAGAAGTGAACCACCCTCGTACGATTGAAAACCCAGGGTTAACCCTGAAGTTACCTCGCTAACCCCAAATCCTGCTTCGTAGTACAGGCCCCTGGTTATTCATCTCCCTGTGTGTATACATGATAAATACTAATATCCCAGTTTCTGATTACTGCATCTTGTTTGTGCAGACGTCTGTGATGTTTATATTCTACAACACTAATTGCAGCAATTTTATAAATCTGGGAAAAATTAGACACTGTGCGGACACCATTTTATTAGATGTAAAGGAGTTTAACTTTTAACTGAGCTATTTGTGGAAAATACACGATAATGAAAATCAAAAACACAACAAGAAGACACGGGATAAAACGAGAGCTTTAGTTTTCTGTGGAACAAACAGTTTTCTTTGATTTATCGTCTCGGCATAATAATTGCTAAATGAGGTCTTCCTAAGCTTGAAAGAGTCACCCTCTGACGCCCGATTAGACGCCCTGACACATCAGACACGTCAGATATTCTTGTTATTGAGAAGAGAGACATCAAGTTCTGTTCTCTCTACAAATGAAACGAGCTAATTACGTTTAATCAAAGGACTGAAGAGTGAAACGTCTATAAGAGGAGACAAACAGAGACTCCTGTGGAGGAAGCAGCGTTATACTTGTTCACACGTTTTTCACCAAAAAAAGAGTACAGCAGTTAAATACATGAGAGTTTTAAAGCAAGCGTCATGATAACTTCAATGAGGAGCCATCGGGAGTTTTTAAAACAGCCTTATTGTTACAGTGAGCTGGTGCACAAGATAAAGGACAGATACCTTTTTTTGAAAATGTGTAAGATTGTCAACAAGCGTGGGCCCAATGATCAGGAGGCGTGGCCCGATTTGAGGCTAGTTGCATCAAATTATTTGTCCAAATAATCCTGTCAAGTGCTTATAAAGTTATTTTTTTGTGCCTTTAGCTGAAGAGAGACAGGAAATGTTGGGAGGAGAGAGTTGGGGATGACATGCAGCAGGGCCGAGGTCGGATTAGAACTCACAGACGATGACTACTATAGTCTGTACATAGTCTGATCAAATCTGTGCCTCCCCAATATGGAATTGAAAAAAACCCAACATGTTTAATTTTTATGATTCAAGGTCGGGCTGCCTCCGACGGAATAACCATCACCATTCTTTTACAGATCACAAAAATGGGAGCCAACGTAGACCGCCTATACTGTCTTCTCAGCTAGGATTTAAATCATCTTCTTATTCTCTTTTTGGTTTTCCATGCAAAACAATACTGCTTTAAGTTCAAAGTTCATTCAGTTTCTGAGTTACTCCTTACAAAGATCTGAATGTAGCTCTCGAGCTAACTGGAGATAACTTGAATTGCTAAAGCAGCCTGTCAGGATGGTGGCCTAGATTAGAGAGATCTTGAGCAGGAGTCCAAAGAAAAGCTTCTGTTCTCCGGTATTATTAGTTGACAGTTCAATACTTAATCACTCAGGAGTGTGTGGGTGTGGTTTAATCAGATTTGCTTTACAGTGACCTGAAAATAATCCAACCAACTGTCATGAGATTATAATTCAAACGGTGCTAATCCCCGACTGATGCAAAGAGGTCAGATTACCTGTTTCAAACAAAGCCCCGCCCACTTCAGACCAGTTTGAGACAAAGACTCAGAAACAGAAATCTTTTATGTAAAATAACAAAGAATTTGGAAACATGTTGTGCTCATGACAAGGAAGCAGAGTTTAACTTTAAACTCTCTGCTCATCTCTGCACACAGAAAACGTTGGTGGGCATCAAACAAAGTTCCTTTAAAGAGGAGAAATTAGGCAACATATTGAAAAAAAAAAACTTGTTTTTCTGATGTGTCCGACACCACATGAATGCAGGGTCACACATGAAATACCCTGTTACCTGTCCTCTTGGGCCAATCAGAGAGGAGCTCTGTAATCAGTGCCAGATTGACTGCAGGTGTAATTAATCTCACCTCCCCTGGAGTGATTGAGACTCAAGCGTGATTGAAACAACTAAAAAAATACAGACAGAAACGTAAAACGGAAAAGTCAACATTCAGTTTTCTTTCACTTTAAACAGAACAAATATGTTTAATTCATGAATCAGTTTGAGTCATTTAAAAGTCACATTAACTTCAGCACTTATAAAGAACAAAATGATTTACACATATTTTTACATAAACATTGACTTATGAGTGAGAGGAATGTGCACCTTCCTCTCTGCCTGAACATCAACATTTATCAACAGATTATATTTCAGCAGGGGAGACGGTATGCTCCATAACAGACGTTATATAGTCTTGTTTAGAAGATATCATTTATCCATCCTCGAGCCATGCTACACACACACAGATAGGCTGACACACATGCACAAACAGGATCCTATGGACATGCATTAAAGGAAGAATTTTACACATAAATAGAGCAGAAATCAAGTATATCCTGTCTCTCTGAGGCATGACTGTCTACATGAGTGAGAAGCACGAGTCATGCTGGCTGTGTTGTTGTCAGAGCCGTGTTTACATCATGTTTACATGGACTCACTGTTTATTTTAATGTCACGTAAGCGTTTTTAGATCACGGTCATTCTGTGTCAATTTACATGCAATGTGAAGCTATGAGCTAACTAAAGAGCGCTACCATTAGCCTGCTAACACAACAGTGCAGGACACAGGCGATTGTAGCTCAAGCCAAGGACAATTTTGTCCGCCACTTGTGTGCTTAATGGTGAGTTCCATTTGATAACTCCTTCGTTCAAACGCGAGGGGTGGGTGTTGGAGGTGTGCCGCTGGAGGAGAGCAGAGGCTTTCTAGTATGGCAGAGGTGTCGCTAAACAGCAGTTTGTTTTGGTTTCATGCTGGTGCTCAAGTCACACATTCTTCCTTTAATGGAGAGACGTTAGAGTGAGGTGCAGCACGCAAGGGAGCGCCTGAGCAGTTGGGGGTTCGGTGTCTAAGGAAGAGAACGGGCACCTCTCCTGCTACTAGACCAATTTCCAGACTTGGGACTTGAACCAGTGACCCTCCCAGTTCCCAGCCCCCGTCCTTACAGACTGAGCTACTGCTGCCCCAGCTTCTGAAGCACACAAAGAGGCATCAACATTCATTTCAGCCTGTTTCATTACCAATGAAAAATTCCTCACATGAGCTGTAAGTAAGATATGTCAGAGTTACTTTGATAATGATCCAGCCATGTTTACATTTCACATGAGACATATCAGTCACTGTTCTTTAATTGTATAAATACATTAGTGTGAAGAACATATCGCAGACAATGGATGCCACATAAGCAAACATGTTGACATGATGAATTCACCTGCATATAAAAAAGAGACATGATGAAACTCTTGCTCCTCTCTCCTGCTCTTTGTAGTTCCTCCTTGCAGGAGATTCCTCATGTCTGCAGTAATAAACATGACTAATCACTTGCAACTTAGCCTCGTCCCTTGGTACGTGCCCTTTGAGGCAACGCTGCAAGCACAGCTAGGTGTTGCTCTTCCCGTTGATTTGGCACACAAACATCGGATTATTTCACCCAACTATCCGGTTGCGTTAATTATTCATCGACAACACCTCCTCCCTCCTCCGTATGTGCTGCATACAGATCCTTGCAGGACTGACCTATATTGCTTTTTTTCGGAGGGGAGACGGTGGTGTTTTTCATCAGCCGTGCAGAGCGGGATTTGAATGATTCCCCAGTGTGACCTCATCCTTATGACTGCATCCTCACCCCATTATCGTGAAGCGACCCAGATTTCCACAAACTCCTGAGCTGAGAGGAACAATCACTCTGTGGATGTTCAGTTTTGTTGTGAGGATCATGAAAGCAGCTCCCTCTGATTGACCGCGGACAAAGTTTTCCACTTAATCTTAAATCTTTTCATCCCATCTCTGCTTTCACGTATACCTTCATAGCCAGTAACAAAGGGGGAGTATTGTTTGCAGCACACATTGCAGTACTTTTGGGAGGTGAAGGGAGCGGGGATGATGGGGGAGTCAGTTGCAAAAGGAGTGTGTGAGATCAGTGTTAAACCCATTGTAATCTCCCTCTAAGCTACAGACGTGCTCCATGGAGGCCTAAGAGGCAGGAGACGGTCCGTTATGAGGAGGTCTTTCATCTCGCTGAAGGAGATTACATCTGAGGAATACTCCTCTTTCTGAAGTTGCTGCACACAGCTCCCACAATGCCTCATTCCAGTCACATCCACTGCAGGGAGATGCATCACAGACCGTCAAAACTAACACTTATATAATCTGCCTCAGACCTACTGTATATTTCTGCAGAGCTGAATGTGTCGCAGTCAAGTTTGCATCCTCCAAAGTGCTGCAGCCTTTTGAGGATGCAGCTTTCTTGAGGGCTAACGGTAGCATCTGAGGTCTTATCCAGGTGAGTGGAAAATGTCTCTTCTCAAAGTTTAAAATGAAGTTAGACCCTTTTTCACTTTATGTATGCAGAAACAGCAGATCAGGACACGAGGAGACTGTCTGAGAAGATTTTTGTCTATTTTTGACAGACTGTGGATCCATTTTCCCCCCTCAAACACAATATGCTCGGAAAGCTGTCTGCAGCACTGCAGGGCAAAGTAAGACTGGTTTTATCTTCCTTTCAAGGGCTTTGGAAGAACACCTTTGATTTACATGTTGGCGGGTATTGTTAACATTTAATTTAGAAACTGAAAAACAGGACTTGACTGCCCCGCCTTCTGGCTCTGCTTGTGGCAAAAAGACTTTGAGGGTCAAAGTCACTTTGGAGGATTACAAGAGATACTTATGGTTACATTTTCTTATTGGACAACATTTCTATAAGAACATTTTTATATTTTATTCCTGTTTTCAGAGCAAGCCTTCCATAACACACACAATCAAGCTTATTGTTATTTAGCGATCCAAGGACATTTGAAACACTGATGAAAGGAGTACAATCAGGAAAGATGATCAACATAGTTATGTTGTTTCCTAACAGCAGACACACACACACACACACAAGGATTAACTATTTGTATCCTCGAGAGAATAGACAGGTTTTGAGTTTAGCTTTAAAAGTAAGACAGTTGTGGTAGCTTCTTCCAGAGAGCATACAACATGGACGTTGTCTCAGTGATGTCAACCATTGGTTTCTGAAGAGGCATTTTGAAGCCAATGTTGGCGGTGGCCATATTAAAAAGTGCTGAGTCAAACTAGCTTTTGGATCACTTTAGAAACAGGCAGACAGGTGGAGCTGAGGTTGGACTGAAGCCTCCTCGCAATCAGCTATAAAGTGTTCCCCTGAGAGTAAACTTTTAATTATGCAAATTTATGAACACTTTCACTTCAAAACAAATCAAAATGGATCAAAACCAGGCTGAAAACATGTTTATTTCTGCTGTAAAATGTACATTTTTACACAGCACTTAAAGGATATAAACACTTTTTTTGGGATTAACGAAAACACCTTAGGTTGCTGCTTGGTCCAAACTAGCAGGTAGCAGACCTGCAAAGTATTGACCCCATTTGATTCTTATATTTGTATCCGTTTGTCCATTGGGGGGCGGCTGTGGCTCAGTTGGTAGAGTCGGTCGTCTCTCAACTGGAAGGTCAGGGGTTGTGTCCTTGGGCAAGACACTTAACCCTGCTGCTTCGTCTGCGGCGTGTGAATGTGTATGAATGGGATTAGTTACTTCTGATGGTCACCGTAGCAACCTTTGCCATCAGTGTGTGAATGTGTAGTTGTGACCTGTGGTGTAAAAAGCGCTTTACAAGCTCAAGTCCATTTACCATTTACCTTTGTAGTGTGTTATAATATCTTCTTTTACAGAACTGGATCCCTTGAGCTTAATTTCATATAAATCCAAAATTCTAAATGATTTGTTCAACAACATGACCTACAAAAGGTGGCTTTGTTGACACACCTTTCAGTCTCCTAATGATACTCAGGTCAGAACAAACATGCTCTTCATACTTGAAGTACTGGGAGTACTGGACGATTTCAAAAGAAAGTGACTTCTAACATTTAATAAAATAGAACTACAAAATGAAATAATTATGCAGATCGAAGACGCCAAAACAAAACACAAAATATATCCAACGATCCCCTCAGCAGATGTCATCAATATTGTGTGTCTTAGGGCGATGTGACTGAGCAGCATCCAGACTTTCATCCATCATTTAGTCCTCAATAAAAAACTCTTTTATATGTGAGCAGCGTTCAGAAGCCTCGTTCAGCCTCAGAAAAATAATTAAACACACAAATTCACTGTCTGTCCTGTTCTTAACTTCCTGATTGTACTGAAGGAATAAAAACAGTCTGATTGAAACAGTTTGCTATATGAAGTGATTTAAATATATTTCCTCAAAGAGGACATTTTTCATTTAACAAATGTCGAGCTTTGTTATCAAGACAGGGGCGTGTCCCGACTTGTGGGACTGGGGTGGCCCACCTGACTAATGCAGGGGTGGCCTGAAGTGTGACGTGCACACACAACTTTCTAACTCTACTTTTCATCTATTTTAATGTAACATAAGAAAATTACATCCTATATATCTTATTAGCTTAATTATTTAAGGACTTACAATTTGAAATCAATTAAATTTTTTTCCTTCTCCACTTCTGAAAACGTGCTGCACAGTTTTGAGTTTGCATGTTCTCCTCGTGCATGTGGAGGTTCTCTCCAGGTACTCCGGCTTCCTCCCACAGTCCAAAGACATGCTCGTTAGGTCAATTGGTGACTATAAATTTCCTGTAGGTGTGAATGTGAGTGTGGCTGGTTGTCTGTCTCTATATGTCAGCCCTGTGAATAATTGACGACCAGTCCAGGGAGTAACCCCCCCTCTTGCCCAATCACAGCTGGGATAGGCTCCAGCCCCCGCGACCCCGAATGGGAAAAGCGGTATAGATAATGGATAGATGGATGGACTTCTGACAACATTTCTAGATTTGACTGCCCTGCCTTCTGACTCTGCTTGTGGCACAATTAGGGTCGAGGTCACTTTGGAGACACTTTGAAGGATACTGCTTTTAATTGGACAGCAACAAAAAATCTTCATATAAATTAAAACATTTCTATTTTTTATTGCTGTTTTACATGTAACTGTGACTTCCGTAACACACACAATAATGCTCAAGATTGTGTTTATTTATTATGAGATCCAAGGACATTTAAAACACTAATGGAAAGAATACAATCAGGAAAGATGTTCAACAAGCGAGGATCAGAGAAAAAACGTACTGTCGTGTTTCCTCCTCTCAAGATACTTGCTTGTGATGTTCTTACTCTCTGATGACCGGCGCTTTGGAGAAAAGTGTCTGATAAATTAATTGTAGAATTGTAGAAAAAGTAGCAGCAACATATCTAAAAATCGACTGTGTGGCGCCACCCCTAGTTTCAAACTAAAAGCTAAACATTTAAAAGAAACTTACTCCTCAGTCTTTTGTTTTTGCCTGTGCCTGTACCTCTTGTGACGGCTATACCTGCCAGCAGGGCCTGCTGTTGTGTGTTACACTTTCCGTCTGTGTGTTTGTTTCCCTGCAGGACGCTGGCGGGCGGAGTTCTGCCACACCTGGGAAGACCTGGCCAGTCTCTCAAGATCTGTCAGTCAACTCGTTCTGTCTCTCATTCGCAGTCAGCCTCTCATCATCACAACACAGCTCCTCGTTGCACCATGCTTTTGTTGGAGTTTTCTTATGTTAGTTTTACACAGTACAACATGCTGCACACACCACACACTCACCACACAAGCGACACACTGATTCACTGACAAACACCGTGTACACACGTCATGGCACTACACGTTTCTGTAGTTTTCTTTACATTTTATTTTACACATAAAAACACTCAGCAGTGTTTTAATTTGTGCACTCATGCACTGCACAGAAACCTTCTACAACCCCCCGTTCATATTCTCTGTACTCTCAGGGTCTCGGGTGTATCAGGTCTGATTCTGTGTCCATTGAAGGATAGATTAATGATGGCCTGTACATCCATACAAAGACCCAGCACAGAGGCGGCTCACAGGGGAATACTCTGCTCCACAGTATCGATGGGAAGCTTTTATGACTATGAGCAATGATGGAGAGATGTCGCAGATGATGGATGATGTCCGAGGTAAACGGTCAGCCGGGCCTCACCGTTCATCTGTCTTAGGAACAGCTGTTGTGCACTCCATCAAAGGGGTGCGTCCCTTCTCTGCGCTGTGAACGCAGCCTGTTTCTGCGACCTCTTTACAAGCTTGTTTAGAGAAGAAGAGCCAGCTCAGCAGCAACGAGAACAAAACTCCTCCTCTGCAAGCTCTGCAGATGTTCCTCATACCTCTGCGGCTGCGCTGGTTTCACTCACCATTATTCTGTTATGTCCAATTAGTCTTTGAATCATACCGCCGTATTACTGCAGCCATCGCAGCTCTCACTACAAAGCCATGTTGGTCACAAACATACTGATTACATCACCGCAGCATGGGCTTCATCTTACATCTCAGTGACCCAAACTTCTGTCTTTCAACTTGACTGAAAATAATTGTCATCAAACCAGTGTGCTCATCATTAGACAACAGTCAGAGGGGTGTGTTTCACATAAAGTCACTAAGCAGGTCCACATGGTGATAAGTGGGAACACATTGTGATAAATGCTCCGTGTTCACCAGGAGAGCCAGAGCCAGCGCGGCTCATCCCAGATCAGCCTGGAAGAAAAAGAGTAATAGGACGCAGAGACACATATTGAGAGTTCACTCTACCACTGGTCCATATCTGGAAATACATTTCTTCATAAACAAAACACTGGATTACTAACGTCAACATTTTGTAAGCCAAAAAGCAATTTTATAGCAATGAAAATAAATATCTCTTCTATTCTAATAAATACTTGATATACAAAGTCACTCTTCAAATGATGAAATCATTCATCATGCTTCTTGGATATGTGGAGTAATTCTTGAATGACCAATAGAAAAATTGACAGCTGATCAGGTTTTAAAAAATCAGAACAAGGCAAAAGAAACAGACTTTCAGTAAGAGTAACTTGAACTTATTAAGGAAAAGTTAATTCAGGTTTTGATGTTAAAGGACCAATATGTTATAAGTTATCTACTGAATTAAATGTTAAACTGACCGTACTATGTCATCAGACATTAAGGAAGTTTAGATTCTGGTCCTGAATGGTCTGGATTTGTTTGGACCAGAGAAGGTAGACGGTTTTAAGGCACCCCCACACGGCCGTTTTGGGCACCCCTCGGTTTGCCAGGCAACAGCAAACTAGTACTCTAAAACTGTCTTGGTCTTAAGACCAGTCTCAACTTTTTGAAGGTCTCGGTCTCGCCCCTGCCTTGGTCTCGGGTATGTCTTGGTCTCGGTTAGTGTGGTCTTGACTACAACACAACGGCAAACCAACAGGTGTTGCAGTGATGGAAGTGGGCAAGAGAACTGGTTCAGATAGAAGTGATTGTACCCGACCTAAAAAGCCTCTGCATGTTTCTAATAAGCTCCACGAGCAGAAACGAGCTCAAACTAGGATCAATATTGGAGATGCTTTTGAAAAATGGAGAGAGGTTAGAACACAGAAAGGTTTACAGACAGATGCAGAGCTGGATAAACACTGAAGCTTCAGTGTCCACCACATGACAACCTGTGTGAACATCGACTTTAGAGAGGAGGGGGCGGGGGGAGACAGCTCTCTCCAATGTTTTGATCTTGGACGGCTGTACCACTTTTAAAAGCTACCAGTCAGAGTTACATATCGCTCCTTTAACCTTGACCTTTTCTTCATCCCATTTTGGTGTCGTCCCAGTGAACACCATGTGCAAAAAACATATTGCTCCATTAAATTATTCCAGCCAGCAGCTACGAGCCAAACTGTAAACGCTGCAGATAATATTTGTGTACAAATCTGGAAATCAAAGGACACCACTAGAAGTGATTTATCTAACCTCTGAAAGGTTTTTGTTACTGGGGACAACATTACCGAGAGGTTTCCCACAGAGACAGATCTCTACGTTTCTTCTTTTTTATCAAACAGCTGGTTTATTGGTGAATCACTTTGTAGAAGAACCTCTGATCTGTTTGTTTGTTGGACCGTGGTGTTCTGGGACGGCTTGGCTCCAAACTCAGAGATGCAACCACCTTTATATAGAGGAGGAACATTCAGTCTTCCAAGCTGAAGGAATGATGCTGGAAGTAATGCTCAGATTGAAAATATAAGTTCTGTATTCGCTGATTAGATGTGCAGAGTTTCAAAGCAAGGGGATCGAGTTTTTCATCACCGCTCGTTTTATGTCTATCAGTAAAGCATCAGTTACTTTTCCAGTGGAGACAGGTTAGTCAGGCTTCGGTGCCTTGCTCAAGGGCACCTCGGCAGTGCTCAGGAAGTGGTCTGGCGCCTCTCCAACTACCAGACCAATTTCCAGATTTGGTCCGCACCGGGACTTGAACCAGCGACTTGAACCAGCAACCCTCCGGTTCCCAACCCAAGTCCCTACCAACTGAGCTACTGCCGCCCAGTCAAGTTACTGTACATTTTGTTCTTGTTGTTTTACACTCTGAGATCTGGGCCTGTCAGCATCTTAACCCTTTGCATGTGCTTTGTGTTTGTGTTTTGACGCACTTTTAATACCTATTTTTACATCTAGAAAGTTGGCTGCAACCAATATACCAGTATGAAAACCGAGGCACGCACTGTCAATACTCTGAAATGTAACCAACACCATCACAAACTGCAAGCAACATTGTGCAACAGACGGGTTACTTTTTACCGTCGTTTGCTTGCTCCGTCATGAGGTCATAACGGTGCACTTGAAGAAAACGCTGGTATACAGTTCATTAATTACAGCTTGTGGAGCGCTGGTTTGATGGAAAGACTCCTCAATTGAAGTTAACGAGTTAGCCGAGGAGGTGGGCAGCACGACTCGAGGGACGAGTGTCTTTAGTTCACAACTTTCACCTTAGGCTCAGAGCTCAACTACCGCATTGTAGCTAGTAGGAGTGCAAACACAAAGTGAAAACAGACTGAACTAAAAGAGCGACACAGCTGCACAGAAACTGCATCACACAGGAAGACAGTTTAAACTTTATACTGGTGCCATTTATATTCCAGATTTGACGGTAGGGGTCTTTTTACAGGTTTAGCGGTCGCTGCTCAATCCTTAAATCAAGTGTATGTTCCCTTTTTGAGTTCTAATTTTTAAAAAAAGGACAGAGCAATTTTTGATGAAATTGACTTTTCAATAAGGCCATCTCTTTTGAAGAATACATTGAGGAGATTACTTTTTAATTAGATGAGTACTGGTATGCATGAGAGTATTTCTGGATCAAACAAAGACTTCAAGATTTTCAGACATATCGTTTGAAGATCCAACATTCAATCTGCTGATGTTGCCTCGTGTCCAAACTCCACCAGTGAGTTTTCACACGGAGGCTCATGATGACCCCGCTCTTTGGCTTTGTGTCGGATAAACTCCCCTTGAACCGGGGCTTTGTTTGTAATATTAGCACAGATAGGATTATGACAGCAGTGATGGATGACAAAACAGGAGCAGAGCAGCGCTCTGTTTAGCAGGACGCCCGGTGGCTGTGAGGGAGGTCAGGGCTGAGGCGACGCTCTGCACATGCTCGGCTGGCGAGGGAAAACTCAGACAGTCGGCCTAGATGCTCGTCTGAAGGCAGACGCCACAACTCGGCGTGTGAGGGCTCAAAAGAATGTGAGGTTGGCAGGGACAAAACAAGGCAGAAAATTCATCAGATGTACATACATGAAGGGTTTTATTTGTCATTTTTTTTGCAGTCTAGTGTTTGTTATCACCACATTCATCTTGGTCATTGATACTAATCCTTTCAAACGACAGGAGTCAATGTTGGTTTATAAATTACAAGGTCTGGTTGGAATTTGAAATGTCAGCATGCTAACAAACATGTAATACTTTATGAGTTTTGGTGTGAGGTATAATGTTTTTTTTATATCCATCAGTCGGTCCTGGCCTCCATATTGTCCATACATTTATTTTAATAATGCCGGAAAGGTCTTTTTCAAGAATTCACTGTTTCCCTGGTAATGATAGGGTTTGACCAATACTGTGTGTGAAACAATTACCATTAAAGGAGCAATATGTAACTCTGACATCTAGTGTTTAAAATGGGTACTGCAGTCCAAAATGAAAACATTAGAGAGAGCCGTGTCCCCTCGCCCCCTCCTCCCTAGAGTTGAAGCTCATGCAGGTTTCCATGTCGTGGACACTGAAGCTTCAGTGTTTATCCAGCTCTGCATCGGTCTGTAAACCTTTCTGTGTTTTAACCTCTCTCCATTTTTCAAAAGCATCTCCAATATTAATCCTAGTTTGAGCACGTTTCTGCTCGTGGAGCTTATTAGAAACATGCAGAGGCTTTTTAGGTCGGGTACAATCACTTCTATCTGAACCAGTTCTCTTGCACGCTTCCATCACCTGTTGGTTTACCGTCCAAAACGGCCGTGTGGGGGTATCTTAAAACCACCTACCTTCTCTGGTCCAAACAAATCCAGACCATTCAGGACCAGAATCTTAGAAGGAGGACATACTGACTGCTGCATTGTTGTCAGAGAAGCCAGCACTTCAACATAGCATGTTTCCTTAATGTCTGATCATATAGTAAGGTCATTGTATAATTAACTAGATATCTTACAGATTACTCTTAAAACAAAACTTTTGATGCAATGGAAATGTTGTTCACCACTCCAGTTAATCTTAGCTGACTTGGCAGGGGGAGATATTTGAAGTTTGAATAGCTCTTAGTATGAGTTACCTACATTGTGGCTACTTATCCGCTGTCGAAGCACTGTTTCTTGAAGCCTCTTCTTTGCACAGGAAAAATTCTTCTGACTTTCCTCGATGCTGCGGATGCTTCGTTTTAACTACCAAACACCTCCCCACATAAAACACACTGAGGCTTCTCCTCTGCATTTTTTAAGGTTTTGGTGAAGCCAACTATTACTCCTTTTATATTTTAACTTCAACCTTATGGACACACGTTACCACTCAATAACTATAGAGCGCAGTCAAGCCAGAGGGCGTGTGCAGGTGTCACTGACCAGGGTCGTGTGAGGAGGGAGGAGGGGGAGAGACCACTCTTCCCACACCTTGTGTAACAAAAAATAACACAAATTATATTTCAATAAGGAAAATTTAATTGTGAATTTTTAGGCATTTTACTCTGCCAACTGGTGACCCAGTAAAAACAGGCCCGCGACCCGACCCTAAATTTGGGAAAGGCTGCTGTAGGAATATGGATAGTGTATTTCCTCTCCCTAAGATGGCAAACAAATCATGTTTTTCATTAAGGTCCAGATTATCCTCCTTTCCAACCAGTTTAAAGAAGTCTCAGAGCTCCACAGAACATGTCTGTGAAGTTTCTTGTTCTAAATCCACTCTGATCCTGTGTCTGACCACGCCCCTCTCTGGACGGGCTTGGGTGGCTCGGGCTTTCTCGCTCCATGTCCTATTGTTTACGGTGAGAAGGCAGACTCAGAGGGCAGAACAAACACCTAGCTGTGGGAGTGTCACCCACCTGGGGGAGGGGTTACTGCCCTTTGTGATGTCATGAAGGGAAAATCTCCAAACAGTCTGTTTGAGCACACATTTTCTGAAATGTGGAGCAGGCAGAAGACGGAGAGGATGGACTTTTCTTATAATAAGGGGAATAGGAGACTGATTAATGACACATATTGGTGTTAGAGAAACATGGTAAAGTATATTTTGCAGAATATGTGACCTTTAGAGGTTGCTATCATACAAACTTGTGTCTTCTACAGGAGCATTTACCATCGTTTCACACACATAGCTCGTGGTCAGTCTACCTATGATGGTAAGGACGTTATGGCTTATAATCAAATCCGCTATGGAGAAAATGTGATTTTTATTTGAGCTCTATTTGTGTGCCAACATTGGAAAAAGTTAACAACCTGTTCTGTTTAGGCACAAAGAAACACATCTGTTGCAAATGACCTGCTGCTAAAGAGTCCTGATTGAAGTCCTGTTTGTTTGACCCATCTGTGACCCAGAACCACTCCCTCCTGCACACTTTCTTTCTCACTGTACTAAGTCACCTTGATTCAATGTCATATTAACAAAGGAAGCAACAGGACAGCATCCAGAAATGATGCTAATTGGGTACCCTTAGCGTTTTATGAATTGGGAGTGAGAAGGCGCTGAAGTCACAACCATGTAAAGCGGAAGATTTATTCTTCTTCACAGCTACAGTGAGAGAAAATTGTGTTTTCCTTCCTCAGCTCCTCCAGCAGTCCAGAGCTCGCTGGTGTCGTTCCATTTAACAGCTTGTAGGATGTTTAACTGATGTGCAATATTGTGTTAGGTTAGCTCATTTTTTTTCCTCCTTCTCTTTTTCCTTCACAGATGCATTTTTTTCTTCTCCTGCTTGTTGCAGGGTGTCATGCAGGGGCCAGATATTTAAAGTAAAGAGAGCGCGGTTCTGAAGTGGTGCTCAAGAGAGATGTCTGCATAATTCCGCTCGGCAGATGAATGGGATCTTTCAGTCTGCAGCGCTGTCAATCCAGCTGCTTTGAAGTGTGCCAACTTCACACAAATTCCCAAACAAAAAGGGTAGGAAAAGAAACAGTGAGGGGATACAGGGGAAAGAGAAAAGTTGATGTCTGTGTTAAACATAAGAACATGATGTGCTTTCCTTACAAAACTTTTCAGCAGCAGCCTTATTTATGGGCCCTAATGAGCAGCATGAGGAGCTCGCTGCAGGAGGAGCAATGCTTGAAATGTTCCTGTTGATCTGTCACAGCTGAATTATTGCACCGCAACAAGGCCGGTATTTCAATTTGCATTTGTAGATCCTCAGACGGGCGTTTTTTCGTCCAGCAAAGTGCAGAGTCGTCAGGCAAAGCAGACGGCGGATGGAGAGTGAATCACTTAACCAGAGCTGCAGAGGAGGAGGATCACAGAGAGCACCCTCCTTACCTTTCCTTATCATTTGAAATAACCTACAATTTAAAGAAAAAATCCAGTTATCCTTTTTCACACCATCAAATTATGTTTTTTTTTTCTATCAAAGAGGTGAAGCTCAGATTTTCTCATATGTGTAAAATCCCCTGTTGACTGTTCAGAGTGTTGACATTCAGCGTCTGAGCAGACTGAAAGGTTTCACTACGCCCACAGACGTGTTCGGAACAATGGAGGACGCAAATGAGACGACCTTTCACACCCCGCAGAGGCTACGAGGGCAAATGGAGGGGAAAGTACCAGTGAGGGGAGAGCATCCAGTTATTATTCAAATTAATGTTACAGGTGACATATGCAGAGAGAGTGGCAGCCTCCACGTACACTGCAGGCACGGCGAGGCGGGGAAACCTTTTCCAATCGCTCTAACTCCACAATAATTGAACTCTTATTTTTTTATCAGAGTCCTTCAGGTGACATTCATTACACCGGGTTTAAAGGATCGCTGAACAAAGCTGATTTATTACAAACATCATCTCATGCATATACCTCAGCACTGGTTACAGCTTTGCACAGTTTCATTTTCTCACAGTTTCGTCTGGTCTGCAGAGAAATATGAGATGTTGAATCATTGTGTTGATCACTGCTGATGCAAATGGAAAGCAAGCAGCGTGGCCCAAAGCCTCATGAGCTGAACAGTTGCAACTCTTACTAACTCCATAGCTGCTTTGATTTCACCTCTTGAGGTCAATATGAATATATTAAAGTTGTACTGTCCTCCCTTCTACATTAATCTGATATTTTAAAACCAGCTGTCATGACTTGGTCCTGTTTAGTTTTCTGTTTTGTACATTTTCAGAATTTAGTGTTCCTTTCTTGTTTTATTTTGTATTTGTTTCTTCTTTGTATTCCTCGCGTTCCTGTTGGCCACACATTCTTGCTGCTGAGGTGGAGATCGGAGCAGGCCGTGCATCAATGAGGACGGCGGTGGTTGTGGGGACGACACAGTTCGATGATGGTGGCTGGGTGTCAGGGATGTCTGGTGGTAGTAGTGCCAGATCACCTCGCTATAGGCTGGGGGAGCTCCGTCCACTCGAGAGCCTGGCTTCTGCTGCTGGGACAACGCATCCTGGGCTTCAAACACACTAGCACACACACACACCCCTTTAAGGGTGAAGATTTTAAGAAACTCAGTTTAAGGTGTTTATGTGTAGACGGGGAAAAGAGAGTTTTGGGCTTATATCGTCACACTGTGCGGCGGTTTCTCCTCCGTTTGACGTCATTGTGCGACGCTGTCACTTTAGTTTACATGAGATTAGTGTGAAAGTAGACGTAGTGCTGGTGTTAACGCTGCTAACTGGACTTTTTACATGCTTACACATACATACACAGTTTCTCTCCCACTATGTTGACGAGCAGAGCGTCTGAACGGACAACTTTGTAAATGATCATATCAGAGGAATGGCGAGAACATTTTCGCATGTCAAGGGCATTGTTGTTGACTTGGCGTGCTAATGACAGCTGTAACAGTTCGTTTTGGGTTTTCATGTGGACGAAGATGCTTTTGAGAACTTGAACTTGTCTTCCTTGTGGCTCCTCGTGGATTTTTTGTTGGACTTTTTTAGATTTAGTTTGAGTTGCAGATTGACTAAAAGTAAGTAAGTAAGCCTTATTTTTCCCTTTTGACCTTTTTGTTATAAAAAAAAACATGCTTCTGTTAGTTCTGCACTCGGGTCCAGTTCCTTTTTATTTGAACATTATGACACCACCGAGTCTTTAACTTTGTACAGAATTATCCCATTGAAAACTTAAGCTGATAATGAATAATTTACATCCATAACAAAGTGAACTTCAGATACATTACATGGCGAAAAGACCTTTTCTTCTTGCTCATGCACTCGAGATGAACCCGGTCAAAGTAGGTCGTCCACTCCCAAACTGCATCACACATTAATGCAGCTGCACACTTACTAAACTGCAAAGTTATTAAAATGTGTTTAAGAAGTAAATTAAACTTTTATTCAAGAAATGTGGGTCAGTGTCTGGTGTAATAAGGGTCACTTGAAGACGAACCCAGCGAAGGTTTACCCCCACCCCCGACTGTATACTTCCTCTTTGATGTACGGTGCAGTTTTTAAAATAGAAATAATTATAAAAACATATACATGGATTTATAAAGCGCCTTTAAAGGGACTCGAGGCTTTACATTTAGGGCAGAAAACTTTACATAAAAAGAAAAGACAAAACAGAATGAATGAGTAAGTAATAAGTGAACTGAAGAAGCCTTACGGAGGAGAGGTGAAACATCTTCAAGATCTTCAACCAAGTCCAGTTGTCTTTGGATCAAGTTTTAAATGAACATGACCTGGATGACTGAGAACCTACACAGACGGACAAGTAAATGGAATAAAGTGTGCTAAGTGATAGCACACTTGCCTTGGATAACAGGATCAAGCCCGGTGGATAGGCTGAGTTGAACAGGTGGGTTTTAAGGAGGTTTTTTGAAAACTTTAATGGATGTACTGTAGTATTGCAGATTTCTCCCGGGAGAGAGTTCAAGAGGGTGGGAGCTGCCACACTTAAGGCTATGCTCCTGAAAGTCTATCAATGGCAGTCTCCATGCTGGAAATGCTGTCTCATCCTAACTTTCAGTCAACCTAACGACAGAGCTGGAGCTGAGGCGGGTTTTAAGCTTCTTGACAAACCTTTATATCGCGCCCGCCTGTCAATCAGGTCAGCTACACGCATTGTAAATAACACTTATAAAAAAAAAAAGTCTCTTTCTACGAAAGAACTCCTCCACGTGCTTGAGGAACTGGCTCTTGGCTGTGCTGGGGTCTCCGACGATGCAATCGTTGATGTCTCGTTGACGAGACATCAACGATTGGTCTCGAGGATTCTGGTCCTGAATGGTCTGGATTTGTTTGGACCAGAGAAGGTAGACGGTTTTAAGGCACCCCCACAAGGCCGTTTTGGACGCCCCTCAGTTTCCCAGATATGAGACCAGTTATCAGGTCAAACCAACAGGTGTTGCAGCGATGGAAGCAGGCAAGAGAACTGGTTCAGATAGAAGTGATTGTACCCGACCTAAAAAGCCTCTGCATGTTTCTAATAAGTTCCACAAGCAGAAACGTGCTCAAACTAGGATCAATACTGGAGATGCTTTTGAAAAAATGGAGAGAGGTTAGAACGCATAAAGGTTTACAGACCGATGCAGAGCTGGATAAACACTGAAGCTTCAGTGTCCCCGACATGGCAACCTGCGTGCACATCGACTCTAGAGAGGAGGGGGCGGGGGGAGAAAGCTCTCTCCAATATTTTGAATTTGGACTGCATTACCGATTTTAAACACTGGGTGTCAGAGTTACATATTGCTCCTTTTTAAAGTGCAGATTGTACTGTGTGTTTCAGACTTTGTACATAAAACAGGGATTAAAACCAGTTCGACCCTCACTTCTGGCTCATATTCTTCTCTTAATTAAAGTCAGTGAAATGCAGTGTGATGCTCTGATTTCATCATCTGAGTCATTTTAATCACTAAATGTCAAATTGTGTCTCAGTGACACTCACACAATGTTAAAGTCTTTCACAAAGAGTTTTTCTCATTCTGTTAAAGATACAGACACGATATCAGACTCTATTATAACATATTAATGTTCAAATATGGATGTTTAACCTTGACTCAGGAGAGTTTTGTGTGTCAAATAGCTACTTGATTACGACTGAAGCAATTGATCCTTTGATGGTTTTCTGATTGGGCCGCTGATGCGCCAATCAGAGAGATCCCCCTCATAGCAACCATTGCTGGGCTACTTTCGGTTGGACAAACTTTTGCCTGGGCAAAGTTTTTTCAGTGAGTCACAGTGAAATTGTGAGCTTTTTTGTGACTAAAACATGGTGCTGGACTAAAGATCAACATCGTAATCTTCCCGCATGTATTTGAGGCATTTAGCACAAAGTGATGTTGCTGGGATTGTCAAATTGTGCACATAACTCTCAACTGCATATTGAAGGACATTTAGAGGATATTTCAGACCCCTGGCTGCAGAAATGGTCACTAATGGAGTCCAGAGGTAAAGTCAGTGGAGGCCAGACAGCTAGCAGCCTCGGGTGGACAGCTAACATTAGCGGACATCACTAGCATCAGACATCGGTCGTATTTTAAAAGATTTTTAGAAATTTTGACACCGTACTGTAGCTCTGTCGTTATTCTTCCACTGAGGACAAGTTTAGAAAAGAATCAACTTAATTAAATATAAATAAAAGTACAAAACAAAAATCAAGACCAGTTTCCTTAGCTAAAGAAGACCTTTTTTACTTTTTTTTTTTTTTGGGGGGGGCTGGCTTTTAATGCCTTTATTACAGAGATAGGACAGTAGAGTCGGACATCGGGGACTAGAGAGTGGGGAATGATGGTAAAGGAGCCACAGGTCAGATTTGAACCATGGCCGCCTGCTTCCAGGGCTGCAGCCTCTGTACATGGGGTGTGCAACCACCAACCACCTCAAGCCGACACTCGACGAACTGCAGGATTTTGCACTTCCGCACTGGCTTCATTTTTCAAGACCGGAGGTTGCCGCTTGGGAAGAATATTGGTGTTACTAAACCTCCCCACAATGCATTGCAGCCCTCAAACTATCCAATGGCGGCACTCGCCAGCCAGCAGGATACATGAAAGTAACTGTACTTTAATACATTTTATAGGGTGTTGAAATATATTACCTACAGCTACGTAGCTGTATGAGGAATCATTGGATGTATATTGTTGTTGAATTCTACTTACAGGACGACGGCCCCCCTAGCTTGGTGCTAGCTTATCCAACGTATCGCACCAGATATTTGTCACATGACCCGTAGTCAGGTTGGTAGGCAGTATGCAGTACTCTACTTTAGTATATGGTAGGCAGTATGTTAGTATGTGGTTTTAGATACAGCTTTGTACCCAT
Source organism: Tautogolabrus adspersus (assembly GCA_020745685.1). Classification (NCBI taxonomy): domain Eukaryota; kingdom Metazoa; phylum Chordata; class Actinopteri; order Labriformes; family Labridae; genus Tautogolabrus; species Tautogolabrus adspersus. The sequence continues at coordinate 6,974,663 of CM036543.1, read as the reverse complement.
GTGCTTTACAGGATTGTCACAAAGACATTAAAAATCCCAAATATAGCTTCACAACACGTCTTTCCCTCCCTCGGCTTCTATATTAAAACATAAATAATCAGGCAGGTAGGTCAAATGCAACACAGCAAGCTGTGGCTTATCAAGGATCCTTCAGAGGTTAATCACTCTCATTCAGCCTCCAAATGAAGGACTCTTAAGGATAAAGTGTACAAGCAGCAGTCTGAAATCTTCTTTATGCTTTTGAATAGAGGGATATCCTGCTGCTGCTGTTATGTGACCTTGCAAGCCCTTAATCATTTTCAAGTTAAGATAAAACAAGATTAACTTTATTGATCCGTGCTGAAAGTAGGCCGAGCAGCAACAAAGGAGAGGACAGAGGTCGCTGCACAATGAACAATGGAAATATTGAAGGTTACATGGTGTTAAGAGAAACTTTTATGAGCAGGTCAAATCCCTATTGTGTTCATCATTTTGTTATAGAAGTTGCAGTAACAAAACAGGCCTTTATTAATAAGGACTTCCTGGATGTCCTCCTTGTCCTGCATTGCGTGTTGAGCCTGTCAGCCCGGCTCTCTGCTGCCTGGGTGCAGTGACAGCGTTGGACTGCGGGTGACTCATGGGATTGTCAGTGAGGTGCCGCTGACGCAGTGCTGGACAGATTGCAGGCCTGAAGGTTAGATGCTGATTGACAGCGCTGAGATGTTGACAGCAAACACTTACTGCGGGGCAGGTTCATGAGCCGGTGGTCAGCAGGATACAGTGTGCCGAGATGTCACAGTGGATCAGTGACAGGGGACGAATCAGGCCTGTTGGTGAAGTACAAGAGGTCACAACAAAGGATGTAATAACTTTACCAACAGGGGGCTGATAACATTGTTGACATATAAACTGGAGAAGAACAACTCCAGCTTTGGAGGTTTTAGATTTGTATCCATTGTAGGGGCTTGTGTCCAAGGAACGCTGCCAGTCATCTCTCATATAGTTGGAAAGTGAAGTATTTTTATTAAGTTTATGGATGATTTGGGATTATTTGCATTTGCTAAACAAAAGTTGCAAATATTCCGCTAAGTGAAGGACAAACTAGATAATCAAGCCCGCTTCTTTGGCCTGATTTCCCCGTTCTGAAAAACGAAGCGAAGTTATGATATTTTTATGGTTCTACAGATTATCTTGTCTCTTCCTGTGGTGTGAGGGGTGTTAAGAGTGAACTGATCTGCTCAGAGTAAAGCCTTACTTTCTGATTCATGTCAAACAAACAGTCTGTTAATAAAACATCATAAATGATTCCTTCATAATCATTTTCTGTTCATGATCCCTCAGACTGTTTGAATGTGTGATGATGATGATGAGAAGGACAGTCTGATGCAGAGGGAGTCTGTCAGTCAGAAACACGTTTTACATTCACACTTATTTACCTTCATAAAGTTTCTATCATTTAGAACCTAATCAATCATTGTCAGTATTCCTGAGACATAAATATCTGTGTTTATAAAATACAGAGTGCATTGTCCATTTATAAGTCCAAACTAATACAAATAATAAATAGACAATTCAATATGAAATCTTTTTGTCAGTAGAAATTGTCCCCATGGTTATTAGCAGACTGCAGGTTGTTCTTCATGTGTTATCAGGTAAAGTACACAGACTGAACACTGTTACTGTGTGTATTTGATTAGAAATAATACAGTGTGTGTTTGTGCGGACATAAACAGCTGTTAAAGCTGACTGACAGCTGAACGTGATCAGCTGATGTCATCCTCACAAACAGACGTCGCTTCATGACGCTACAGAGGAAAGGACGTCTCATGTCTCTTAAAACATGTTGCCTCATTTCCTCTCTCCTCTGCTTCGTTTCCTTGCATCTCTGGTGGGAGGGACTAAGACGCAAGTGGAGGAGGCAAGTTGGAGGACACTTGGATGTAATTATGGGAACTGAGATGTACCCACTGACAAGACTCAAAATATACATACTGCATACTAACCCGACCGTTAGTATGTACTTTTTCTGTCATGTGCACGTGTTTAGCGGACGCAAAAGCAGCCCTGTTAGAGCCCGATATGTAACAACTACCCAAAATGTAACAATAACCCGAAATGTTATAAAAAAAATGTAATCAGACCTGAAATGTAATAACTGGTTGATAATGTAACAAAATGCTGAGCCCAAAACGTAATAACTTTTTGCCCAAAATGTAACAAGTTGTTATGTTTTGTTCAGTTATTACATTATGGAGGAGGCAAAATATGTTTTCTCCTAATAGTGTAACAATTGGGCAAAAAGTTATTATGTTTTGGGCTCAGCATTTTGTTACATTATCAACCAGTTATTACATTTCGGGTTTTATTACATTTTTTTTTATAACATTTCGGGTCATCGTTACATTTTGGGTAGTTGTTACATATCGGGCTCTAACAAGCCCAATCCTTTTGTGGATCAGGTCCTTTATAATGACTGTGTATTATTACTTATTGTTTATGTTTTCTTTATTTCACAAGCATATTAATTAACCAATTTCACAAAAGGAACAAGGAGCATAGGGGAGCAGCCTCTCTCGGTCTCTTTCTCACCGCCTCTCCAATTACAAAACGGGGCCTGCTCTTATGGATTTGAGAAGGCCCAGGTGTTCCCAATCCACGATGACCCAGCCACACCCACTGACACCTGAAACACACAAACAAGCAACCAGCAGGGTCGTCACATTTTGCATACTGTCATAAATAACGTTGGCACTCAATAAATCAACATTTCTTGACTACAGTATGTGGAAGCAGTTATCTGTTTGTCTCTTTGAGGAAGGGGCGGCTGTTTAACGACGGCAGAACACCATTATCTCCGCCCTTCAAATATGAACACTTATCACACTACTCGCTTTTTTCTGTCAGACTAAGCTGAACAAATACAAGCAGATCATTTTTCTTATGGACTTGTTCCACAGATGCTTCAACACTGAGTGAATTGAGCCCTTGAGGAGCAGAAATAGAAAAGGCAGAGCTGCTCGCGAGTAGGCCTTGGAGAGGGAACATACAGATAAATCTTTACAAAAAAAGGGAAGCCCTACAGCAGGAGTGAAGAGCTGAAGATGCTGCTGTAAAGACTCTTCAGGAGGAAAGTGGTGAAACAGATATTCTTTTGTTAAAGCAGAGAGAATGACGGTGTTAATGGCTGCTTTTTCTCGTAGCAAAGCGTGAGGAAAGCATTTGGTCTCATCCAGTAGCTGCTTTATGGAGCCTGTTTTTACAAGAACACTTAGTATCTCTGTGGGGTTGTTGTCATTTTATTGCAGTGAGTTAAGGACACTTTTGAACACACTTAAAATGTTAACAATCACTTATGTAGCAGTAGGCCTGTTGTTTTAAAATTCCTGTTTGAATTTCGAAACGAGCGGTCAAGGAGCGCGGCTGGATTGATCCAGAGTCTGGTGAGCTGAGGCTGGCAGGTTGGCGACAGAGATAATGAGCAGAAAGAGAAACACATTGTTGACTGACTACACTTTGTTTTTGCACAAGCGATTCAAGCTGGCCTTGGCGTAGTATCACAGAAGTGGACTGAACGATCTGGCGATGAATGCCTGAAGACCCCGGGTGTATATGCACTGCAGGCAGATGACTTGATGAGAGACAGGTGAGCTGACTGAAGCAATCAGGAGGGAGAGCAGGTGAGGAGAACTGAGGACGGCCACACCGAGAGACAAACAGAGAGAGACAACAAGAAACACGAGGGGGGGGGGGGGGGGGGGGGGACACTGTAGCAACACAAGGGGGGGAGATGGATAGATATTTTGGTGACCTCAATCTTTAATTCTATGACCCCTCCTCTCTTTCGTTCTCCTACAGCTGCAGCACCTCGCTCAGGGTTCAGGTGTGCTCCTCTTCTGGGAACAATGTGTGGACTCTGTGCCTCTAATGAAATATTCTCAGTGCGGTCTCTTCTCCACTTAGTGCCTACTCACTTCATTATCCCGCGGGTGGCCCGTTCTCACCGTGGACCCAGGTCTGCCTTCAGCCGCCTGCCAGTTCCATCTCACACCTCTGATGTGCGGGGCTTACATGCTCTGCATATGTAAGTGTCTGTTTCTATTTTTACGAGGTGTTTATCGAAGCCAGCTTCATTCATACCTGAAATTAGCTGCCAGGTTTGAAATACTCACCCTTTTAATTTCTCCACTGCTTCTGGCAAGAGGATACAGGGGGAGAAAAAAACTCAAGAGGTGTTCCATTTTAACATGACCTCTGAGTCAAAAATAAGGGTCCGTCAAATTAGCATTCTCACACAGCGTACCATGCGGGTTTAATGTGGCAGAGCGCTCAGCAGGTCTCCTGGCAGACAGGATTGTGAAGTCTGTGGGCACAGAGTATTGGTTCAGCTCTCGGTACATGTGGGTGGTGTGTTCTCAGGAAGTATAAAAAGAGAAGGTGAAGATACTTCAAACAGGAACAAGTAGAAGTAAAAAATCGTGATCTGGTAGGTGTATAAATATGATCATATATACTCACATTTAGCTTTCAGTTAATCCTTTACTGATGCAGCATTTGACAGTTTGTCACCTCTTTCAAGTAGGTGGTCATTTTGTTGGTTGAGACACGTCGTCTGAAGTCGCTTCATATTGTTACAAAACAGCAAAATCTCTTTGAAAGGAGAAACCATGTCCCGAAAGGAAAAATGTGCAACTTTTTAATCCAGTAGATGTCACCAAAACAAACTTCTGTCAGCCTCCACTCTCCTCCAGCGACACACCTCCAACCCCTCTCCACTCACGTTCACACGAAGGAGTTATCAATTACAACACACCATAATTAAGCGGCTGACAGAATTGTCCTTTGCTCGAGCTGCAATTGCCTGTGGCCTGCATTGTCATGTTAGCAGACTAATGTTAGCGCTATTTAGTTAGCTTGCAGATTCATATTTCACATAAACTGACGCGGAATGAGCATGATGTAAAGACACATGAAACAAGCAGTGAGTAGACTATGTTTTTCTTCTTTTCTCTAGTCCTTGACTAAAACAGCTTTATATGCAAGGCCGTCCTGTCCATGTAAACACGACTCCGACAACAACACAGCCAGCGAGACTCGAGCTTCTCACTAAAAGTAGACAGTTATGACTCAGAGAGACATTTACAGAGGATATACTTGATTTCTGCTGTATTTACATCCTTTAAGAAATAACCCAAAATGCTAAAAAAAAATGAGTCAGGAAGGCCTAAACAAACTGATTTGTCTAAAGTATGATATGCCTGTGGGGCGGCTGTGGCTCAGTTGGTAGAGTCGTTGTCTCTCAACCAGAAAGGTCGGGGGTTCTATCCCCAGCTCCTGCAGCCACATGTCTGATGTGTCCTTGGGCAAGACACTTAACCCCAAGTTGCTCCTGCTGCTTTCGTCTGCAAGAATAATTGTGTATGAATGGATAAGTTACTTCTGATGGATTCTTTACACAGCAGCGTCTACCATCAGTGTTTGAATGTGTAGGTGTGACCTGAAGTGTTAAAGTGCTTTGAGTAGTTAGAAGACTAGAAAAGTATTCACCATTCACCATATGTGTGGCATGCACACAAGCATCAGATACATCCACCACTGGAGGGGCAACAAAAGACTCAAATAAAACGAGCACATATTTAACAACAGGAGTTTGTTATACTGAGTGTAGTCTTTGTCATTGTGATCCACTTGAGGCTCAGCCAACATTGATCTTCCATCAGTCAGCATATCTCCGTATCAGGCTCCATTTCAGTCAGCTCAACGGCCCCGATCCTCCTGATTGACTTCATGTTAGGATCTTAATTCAGCCGACGCCACACAGCTCCATTTCATGGGGATTAATTGTTGCTTGGCATTCATGGCAGAAGAATAAAGGCTCACACGACCAGAATATTCGGAGCAGGTTGCTTTAAATCCGCTTTGAACGAGGAGCTGACTTTAATTCAATCTAAAAACGGATAAAAGGTGCAGATGGATGACGGCTGGATGGAATTCACTTCATTGCTATGAATTATAGGTATTAAAGCAGCGGAGGACTGCGTTTATCTGTGATGTATTGGCTTTTAATAATATTCTAATGGGCCAGTCTTTGGAGACGGAGTATATATACAGCAGTAGATATTGTTAAATTCAGTCTGCGGCGGGTAGAAATCAGTGCGGCGGATCTTTGGATCTTATCACGGCAGCTGTTCGGTGAACATCTCGGAGTCTCTCTGAGGGGCTTTGGATAATGGAAGATTTAGCATTGTATAATTGATTTCAGCTACTTCGCCTGAGCCATTTCATGTGGAGCCATGAAATGTCAAAACATTGTTTGACAGAAAAAAACCGCCTTTGAAAAAAGTTCCACAAAAAGCCAATTCCCACATCCTTCCTACCTTTCTCACCTCCTCCGATTTTTTTCCTTCTTTTTTTCAGATTTACATTATATTTGTTTATTTATCTCCCTGGAGTTTAAAGACAGAAAAAAAACTCATCTCAACGTGCAGAAATAAGGGAGTGTGTGTTGGAGACAGCCTCCTGTTGTGTTTTTTTTAAGCGGGGGAGGGGTGGGGGGGGCTTTGTAGCACGCCGGGGATCTGCAACAGTTTACAGCGACTGGCATCATCTCCTGACAGGCCTCGCTTTTTGATATAGAGCCACTCAGCTGTCATGGAGCCGGGGCTTACAGGTCGTACAGAGGTCTGATGCATTTCATTGTTTGAGTTATAGCGACAAAACATAACAAGAAAATATTCATTTAAATATAATTTGTTTAAAGGTGTAATCTGTAGAATTTCTACACTAAAATATCTAAATAATTGAAAGTGAACTAAACCATGTTTTATTTATTGTTTGCTGTTGAGTACTTGCATTACCTCCAATATTTCCAACACTAAAGCCTGGCTCACACTGTACGATTTTTCCCCGATTGTATAAAGTCGGGGTGGCATGTCAGCTCACACTGTACGACTGAATCGTTAGTGATGCACGACCAGACCTTAAGATTTATGTGCTCACACTGTACGACCTGATTGTCGGGCACGTCCTGAGAGCTCACACTGTACGAGTGAAAATCGGGACGCAGCGTTGACAATTGTTAATAAAGTTTCATTTAAAACTCCAATGGACTCCAGGGGGCGGCAGAGAAGGAAGTGAAAGTTGTTGGACATGGGAACGTTGATACAAACGTAGATATATGGATATAATGTTTCAGAAAAGTGCTGCACTGATGATCTGTGCCGTCCTGTGAACAGAAACCTAAAAAATAAAAAAAAGCCGTATATGGACTCGCATGCAGGTGGCTGTGGAGATGGAGGAGTCCTCGTCTCCGCAGCCACCGAGGACTGTAGGTTTCTGCGTTTTGCAGAGATAATTAGAGGTTATATAATATTGTGATTATATTGTAGTCATGCGCGACTTCTGCCAGACGCGCTTATGACGTAATTGTCAAGATTTTACATTCTAAATATCAAACATGTTTGAAATAAATCGGAGCGTCCCCGACGATCGCCGAGCAGATCGGGGACGTTAAGATTGGAACTTTGTACCACTCACACTACAAGATAATCTGGGCAGATAATCGTTTCCGAGCAGCCTTGAGTCGGGAGCGACCTTGCGATTGTCGGGAAGGAGGAATCGGACCTCAAATCGTCCCGATTATCCTACAATGTGAGCCAGGCTTAAGCCGTCGTTTTATAGTTGTAACGGGACATTGCATGGGGACTGCAAAGACAGAGCCGCTATGACAGACAAAGTGTTTATCGTTGCCAAGGAAACACTGCATGCTATGTCAAAGACGTTACATAAGAAAGCTCGAACTGCTCCTGAAAGCTGTTGTACTGTTACTGTATGTGCTGCTGTGATAAAAACGCCATGTAAGTTATACTTGGATACATTGTCATTCGTCTGTAAACATATTCTCTTCCTCAGGTCGGTTTCGGCCGTTCGTCTCGACTACGGTCAACTTGGAGTTCGTTTTCATCGGGCAGAGAGAATCTCTTCTGCTGCTTTCCCAAGTGTGTTAAGTGTGGCTCATGTCCTGACTTTAACAGCTTCTCTACACCTGGAAACTGTTCCCTCCAAACGACGAGTCAGACTAGTGACAAAGCTGATATCAGAAGTCCCGCCCCTTCTTGATTTTGCTTGTCGGTGAGGGAGAGGTGACATTGACAAGGTGCCGCTGTTCTAAAAGTAAAACTATTTTCAACTGAGAGCCCTGTGAGCGCTGTGAAGAAGAACAGCTGATGCTCAGGACGGTGAGGGCTGTGGACACAGGCCCATATTGTTTAAATGATGACTGATGACTTAAATGATGCTTGTCTTTTGTATCCCCTCTGTATTATATAACCAGTCTTAGAGCACTCTCAAATGTGATGTTCCTATTCATTTAGACTGAAAATATGTAAGAATAGAGTTCAGGTGGGAAAAAAACATCAATTCCATTTTAATGCAGAGACAATAAACACTGTATGAAACCATAAACCTATTTTTTTCAAAGCAATATTCTGGGTACAGACGTTTTGTCAGAAGGTAGCAGAGGATGTATGTTTTAATTTGCAGACAAGAGCAGTACGTTGTAGCAGAAATAAACATGCAGACTGATGCAGCTGAACTTTATAAAAGGTAAGCACACACTGCGGAGCGTGAACACAAAGGAGGCATTTCAACGGTACACACACCAGCGCCACACTCGACACCTCATTATAAATAAATTCCAGACAACAACGGTGGATTTTTCTTTTCTGTCATCTTGAAGTGCTCCTTCAGATGTGTCCTTCTTGAACTGTGTTAAAAAGCAGAATGTCTTCGCATTTTAGCCCTTGTTAAAAGACCAATCTTTATGATCCCTTCGTCAGATCGGCCTTTCATAAAGTAACAAACAGACAAACTGGATAGAGAAGGAGAAAGGGCATCATGCTCCGTCAACTACAAATAACTGTTTGCTGCCCTTGGTGTAAAGATCCTTCAAGGTGGGGAATTTGTGAAGGTAGAGCCTAGTGATAGTGTACATCATTAGCATATTTAAACGTACAGTATGTAAAATCTGCCGCAAGGGGGCTCTCAATCAAAACAATAACAAAAGAGATGACGTCGCTCCTCTCAGGGTCTCATGGGATACCCCCCCCCCCCCCCCCCGAAAATGAACGAACTCTGTGTTGAATCAATACAAACGGGCAAAACCGACCTGAGAAAGAGAACATGTGTACTGACGATGTATCCAAGTATAATTTACATGACGTTTTTATCACAGCAGCACATACAGCAACAGAACGGCAGCTTTCAGTAGCAGCTAGCGCTAGCTTATGCAGCTGTCTTTGACGTAACATCCGGTGTTTCCTTGACAACGATCAACATTTCGTGTCTGTCATGGCGGCTCATCATGGCGGCCGCCTACAAGACACGTCCCGTTACAACTATAAAATTATGGATTTCTCTGGCTTTGATAACTTTTGGAAATATTTGAGGTGATGTAAGTACTCAACTAAAAAATATATATAACATGGGTTTAGTCCATTTTTAATTAAAGTTAGATATTTTAATGTAAACATTAGCATGCAATCTTACATACTGTACCTTTAAGACAAAGAAATTAACATTAAGTAAATGTTTCTCCCCAAAATAAAATAGTATACAGGGGCAGATCCGGGGGGGTTCAGGGTGGCCTGGGCCCCTCTTAAATCTGATGGGCCACCCCTGGGGCCAATTCAAACCTTAAAGCAGTATTTGACCATCAGAAACAGGACTTGTGTTAAAATCATCAATTTGGTCTGCAAGGAGCCTTCTTTGCATTTCAATGTGGCACATTTCAATTTGTTGTTAGCTTAAATTGTCACTTTTTAGGTCCTTTATTTATTTATTTAAAATAGGGGCAGCGCACATTAATGAATATAAACATGTAAATATGCCAGATTGAAGCCACAGGCTGGTTTTAATCTATAGTCCCTTGGCGGGTTGGTGGTTCAAACATATACACATTTACATAAAACTACAACGACAAGCAAAAACCAAAGAACAAGTAAAGACCAAACAGCAACATAAACTGTCCATTAGTTGACAGAGACACAAACATACAGGCATCAAGAGTGGCTGTGCGATTCTGTTAAAAATAAACCAGGATAAAGTGATCTTCAGTTAAAGTGCATAGAGAGCTGTTACAAGATGTAAAGTGTCAGAGTATAAAACTGAAAGATTATTGCACACGATTATAAGGTACTGATGTAAATTGCACATTTGCCCTGGAGTCTGTAACTTTAAAGTGCTGCTGTGATTGCACATCTCCCTATTGCACCGAGTTTGCATATAAAAGCAACAATATGTATCATCAAACTTTAGTTTGTCCAACTTCAACATAAAAAAGCAAGGGATGCAAAAGAAACAGAAATTCACAGAGCAAAGGAGTAAATCTTTAACAGCTGCGATTTGACATGATATCTAAAGCTTGTGTGTTTTTAGAACATGGTGTGATTATAAAACAGTTGAATAAATTACTTTTACCTGAACAGCAACGCATTGTAAATTGATAATAATGTAGGAAAACACTGTCTCTGTGTGTCCTAATCATAGTTTTCATTTACCTTGGTCTAGCAGTCACACTGGCACTGTAATCTTTAATTACTGTTACACACGATAGTTTGTCACCTATTATGCCAACTACACTTCACCATGTTTTTCTAACATTAATTTGTGTCCCTAGTCTGTCTACAAACTCCCAGTTGTGAGAAAAGTCCATCCTCTCCGTCTTTTACCTGCTCCACTTTTCAGAAAATGTGTGCTCAAACAGGCCGTTTGGAGATTTTCCCTTCATGACATCACAAAGGGCAGTAACCCCTCCCCCAGGTGGGTGACACTCCCACAGCTAGGTGTTTGTTCTGCCCTCTGAGTCTGCCTTCTCCCTGTAAACAATGGGGCATGGAGCAAGAAAGCCCAAGCCACATCCTCTAACAGAGAGGGGCGTGGTCAGACACAGCTCATTTACATTTAAAGCTACAGACACAGAAACAGCCTGTTCTGAGCAGGGCTGAAATAGAGGGGTTTATAGGCATGATCAAATACAGGATCAGAGTGGATTTAGAACCAGAAACTTCACAGACATGTTTTTGGGGAGCTCTGAGACTTATTTAAACTGGTTGAAAAGGAGGAGAATATTTGACCTTTAAATTAAAGAGTGTGAAATGCAATCAATCAATATTTATATAGTGGCAATTCATAACAAATGTTATGAAGTGTCTCGAGACACTTTACAAAAGAGCAGGTAAGAGAACTTACTCTTTGTTATATTATCTACAGAGCCAACATGAATCCAGCTTTATCAGAGACAGCTCTCCCTACAGACACGCTACAGTCCTGTAACAGCACGCTGTATGTAGGGCAGCAGTAGACACAACATGGGATCCATGTGGGATCTATGACTATGTGCAGTAATTAGAGCAGCATATCCAGAGGCTGTATGTTGTATCAGACATGTGGACTGAAGATTCATAACCAACTGATGAACAGCATCATTTGCAACTCAGTAAAAACATCATGACGAGAAGATATTTGAAAACGCCATACCTTTCAACCGTGGTGTTGATGCCTGAAGAATTGGGTATACTCTAAATTTTCCCCAAAATGTTTAGTTAAGTGTCCCGTCCAGCAGAGGATAAACGGTAATCGGGGCAAAGAACTACACTTCATCATAGATCTTAGATCATAAAGTGTTTCTGATTGGTTTAGCTTGCTGTTACCATGGCAATGTTTCCCGCCCCTCTGCGCCGTATGCGAACAGGTTTTGCTAGCAGGCTAGCTAGTTAGTTAGCTAACAAGACATGTACTGATAACCTTGTCATGCTGCAGTGAATGTAGTTTATATATTCAACAACACAAACTACAAGATAGTACAACACTTGTATTTACAGTATAAACACGATAACAATAAAATTTACTTTTTAGAAGAAAAGATATCATTTGCAATTGAATGGGGAAATTCACTTCCGGAACCAGAGCCACCGACAAAGTGGGCTGTCACTGTTGAGCTCTTTTGCATATTTAGTTAGTGCGCATGCTAGCCAATTAGAGACAGAGTAGGGACAGTAATTCCTTCACCATCCTAGGAAAAAATCGCAACATCCTTCTGAATATGGTCAATCAATTAATGGTGAGAATCAGACGAGATTTAGAAGTGGGTATACATGGAGACTGAGAAATATGTGGGTATACTCCGTATACCTCGGAATACCCTGCACTACATTACTGGCTTTCAATGTGAATGAAATGTGTTTTTAAATGGTCTTCTTGGCTTAACATATGCAGACACTCATCGTTGGTAGGCTGATATGAGAATTTCCATTTATAAGAGCTAAACATCCAAGGCCAAGTGTTCGCATTTGATAGCATAATGTTGTGCTGCTTTGGTTTGCCGTGTCTGCCTGCATCTGTTTTGAGGATGACACAGCATGAGATGGAAATGTGTTCAGATGTGTACAAATTGAGATGTCTGGGAGAGAAATCCTGACGGTCTAATCAGGAGGGGATGTCTGGATGCAAGAGGAAGAGAAAACAGAGAGGTTTGGCACGAAGGACAGTCCTCAGAGGGACCATCATAATCTCTTTTTCTGCCTTCCCAACCTCTGAAAGAGATTCTATAAATATATGATGGGAGGGAGGGAGGGAGGGAGGGAGAGGAAAAATCGAACATCTTCACACTCAGAGAGTTGAAAATGTTTGCAGCCTGAAAGGAGCCGGAGTGTAATCTGTGTGAGTAAATGTATGTTCCTCGCAAAAGGGGCGATCTGCATTTTTTAACTCGTGATTATGGATTGAGACGTGAAGCACCAGGAGACTCTGCCACCTGCTTGTGCTCCTGCTTGGAGCTTCATCCCACGCAGGAATTTCAAACCTCTCATTTCCCTCGCAGGTTCGGCCCCAGTCATTTTCAGGGAATCAATTAGAGCTGGTGGCGGCTCTGTCCCGTGTGTTAAGGGGATTAGTCGGTCACTCGCTCAGCTGCATTCAGCTCCGCCTGTTCTCACAGCTTTACATGCTGAAACAGGCTTATTTTACACACAGACAGATACAACAGATGGTAAGAAGAGATGGCTAACATGAAGCCCACTCAGCCTCCTCTCTGCCATACACAGAAATTCACACAAATTATGGCTCTTTTTAGAAATGGAGACAAGCTTGGCAGCAGAAACGGAGAGCTGTACCTGTTTTTCTAAACGCCGCTCATTTTATATTATGATAGATTTTAGGTGCAAAGGATTATGGGATTAAGGAGTGGTGACACTTGTCTCCGAGACAGATGGGGTCAAAAGTTCAGCACAGCCCAGGAGTGTCAATTCGATGGAGCTCTTTCCAAATCGGAGCCTGTGATGCCGTGCCAGAGTTGCCTGGTTGCCCAACGCGTCTGCCAGAGTGAAGAGCTGTGTGCGTGGCAGGAGATAAAGACGCCCTGCTGCCGCTCGATAATAGGAGAGGATTGTGGAGCAGACTGACTGTCCGACCACACACTGTCCACACGGTCAGGAGAGCGGGCAGGCTGCTTGATTCTCCTTGACAAGAGGGCCAACATGAGGTTCACAGTGGAAGCCTGAACATGTTATCAGGGCCAGACTCAGACATTTCATCGCCCTCGTCAAGCTGAGACTCTGTCGACTGAGCAACGACCCCTCCCCCTTTTTGATTGTAACCGTATGAAATCAGACCTCCTGAAGGCGCCTGAGGGGCGATTGTTTTTTGAACCATCTTGTTTCATCCATTGTGGAAAAGAAAAAAGGAAAAAAGATACAGGCTCAGTTTTTACAGCAGAATGCCAAAGCTTCAGTTTTTCTCATTCAGATGTTAAGTTGTGGATGAAATCAATATATCAAATGACATGTGGTGAAATTTTGCTGACCGCAGTCTTGCTGCGGGAAGTAATTGTTTACGTAATGAAAAATAAAATTACATAACAGCTACAGCATTACATAACGTAACCTCTGGATTGTAAAGACGGATTGTGCAGCATTTAAAGATATTCAGAGTAAATGCATCTTGATGAGCATAAATAAATAAAAATACAGATTATGTCACAATTTTGGGGGGCTCTAGATCACAGCAGCTACAGTGATCTAGAGCCGCTTTCACACATGCACCACGCTTTGGAAAATGTCCTGTCATTGTGCAGGAGGGCTGCATGTGTGAACCATAGGCTGTAAATATTAATGGACGACGCCTGTGATGTCACCCATCTGTTCCTAAAGGGGAATCTGGAGTCCAGTCGATGGCGGTCTCCATGCTGGAAATGCTGTCTCAGCCTAACTTTCAGTCAACCAAAGGACAGGCTGAGAGCTGGAGCTGAGGTGGGTTTTAAGCCTCTTGACAACACTGTGCCCACCTGTCAATCAGGTCAGCTACGCATCTTACTGTGAATAACTCTAGTCCTTCATACAGTACAGTGTGTATGGCCAGCCTGTAGACATGTTCATTTTGGCTGTCAAAACAGGCTTTTTGAATGGGTGTGAATGTGACTTCCGGTGCTTCTGCAGCCAGCCTCAAGTGGACACTTGACGTACTGAAGGATTTTGAATAGCATTAACTTAATTTTTACAACACTAGAGGTTTCCTCTTGGTGTGAATACAAGGGACCAAATCTGTTTCCCCAGACTTTGAGCGGACAGTTACCTTCTCGATTCCTGTCTGCATGAAGTCAGGGTGAGATGTGGAAAGCAGAGGTAATAGTCTGAAACATTCATGCTCCCCCCCCCCCCCCCCCCCGACCAAAACAAGTACTCTGAGTTGTGAGAGCATTTTTGATGGACAGTCGTGCCCTGTGAGGACAACGCCAATTCTGGACAATTTCAGAAGCGGAATATCTTCAAATAGTCTAAAACATTGTCAGGAGTTTATGTGCAAAAGGGGCTGAAGTCAACTGAAGGTCAAAGCACGAAAAACACATTTTAAATTGATCCATCAGCTGTGCATGTTTCACATAGCTTATCGTAAATCGACTGTGCTTATAAATCGCCCGTCTACTCTAGTGATCACATAAAGCACTGTTCTCTAAATGTCAATTATCACCCTTTCTCATGGCAGAGGCTGCCATGCAATGTGCCAACCAGCCCATCAGGCTCTAATCTAATCTCATTCACACGCTGTGCCTTCAGGGGAAAGAGGGCCTCAGTATTAAAAATCAACATGTCAACAGACAGTATAAAGTGAACGACCCACTCTCACTCTGGATCTCCCCTCTGGTGTTGGTAGTCCAGCTCTGGATTGACAGCGGTGTTTCTAGTGTTGGGCCAAAAATTCACAGGGGGCCCCTTCAACATGCATTCATCACCATGATGTTATATTTAATGTGACGCCAGTGTTCACATAGTAGAATGTAATATTGAGAAAAGTGTTGTTTTAGCTTCAAATAAAGTAAACAATATAAACACTCAAATACAGTTTTGTATATTACAACTGCTGTTTTACAAGGGGAACTAAACCCACACTATGAAGCCAGTTCTCATTAACCACCTTAAAGCTTTGATTTGAAAATAGAAAGAACAAAAGCCACACGAATCACAGGGACTTGTTTTTGTTTTACGCCCAGAAAAGAAACTTCAACTGTTGAGTCAATAAACAGTATTTTATAGCTATTTGTTTGTCGTTGTCTGACAGAGGCGTAGATTGTGGCTGCTGCGTTCGTTGAACCTTGAAGTGGTTTACATGGTCGTGATCAAATCGGCAAAGCTTTCAAGCGATGTATGGCAGGAGTAATTCATACACACAGCTGTTGTGTACACAATCATGCATGTTAAGAACACTCCACGTGCACATCACGAAACCCATATACGGGCCGTCAGATCTCTATAACACTTGTTAAAATAGCCCGTTAGTATTTAGAGTAGTATCAAATATATCCACCCGCAGGGGCTGGAGGGACTATAGCAGCCAGCTCGGTTCACTCATCCCTCAGACTGTTTGTCGTCACTGAGGCTGACAGGAACCATGTTGCTGTCTGTGTTTTTTGAAAGGTGACATAAAGCAGCAGGTAGAGCACAGGGTCAGAGCTGCTGAGGATGAGTCCGCTGTCCTCTGCTCACAGTTTGATTCCTCTCTGAGACGCTGATTCCAGTGAAGAAAATCCCTCCACCCGTGTGTAAGAAGCAAAGGTTTAGAGCTGACCTTAAAAATATGAATTCATACTTTCTCGCGTTGGATACTGTTCTTGTGTTTTTTGGGCGCTTCACTGTCTCATTATCATTCATGCTTTTGCTCTTTTACTGATCCCAGATGATGATCATTTCCTGAGTTCTTCCGAGACCACGTTTGCTGATATCCATTACTCAAATTACACTTCTGGCCGCGTAATCATAGATGAAATAATTTGTAAGTAATTAGCTTTCTAACAAAAACAGATTCAAATAACATTCTGAAATGAATGTTTTTTAATATCTCATTTTGGATAACTGCCCTAAAGAGGCGAGTAGAGTTCATCTGAGCGGTGTGAGTGTAATCCGAGTGGGTGGTGTTTGTAGTGGGGGTCCGACAGCTTTTCATTCTGTGTGTCAGTTTGTACCAGATGAAAATACGTTCCAGCCTGTTGGAGCTCACTTTGGGGGATTTATCCTCATTTTCAACCCCCAAAAAAATGGATGATTGCTTTTCAATGAGTCAGAGGAGGACTGCATTATGTAACAACTCAGCGCTTCTATCCGGGCAACATATTGAATTTTAATGATGGTGGTGTTCAAAGGGAGGTTTAACGCTGCCTGCTCAAGGACAGAGCGGGATCCTTTGAGCCGTGGACCCCATTACCATGATACTTATAGATTTTTCCATCTCAGCTGATATTGATGATTTCTAGCAGCTATCAGGACACAGCAGCTGAGAGGAAGTGTTGCATGCAGCAGCGTGGGACCCTCTGTGACCCCCTGCAGAGAGATACACTAACACATAATGCCAGCTGACCTGAAATCTGTGTCAAACACACGCAAACAAACACACCTACTGTACTGTATGTCCTCTGAGCAACAAAGTGTAGTTGGAAGAGAAAAGATGCTGACTGAAGGTAACATTAGGAAACTATTTGACCTCAAAACAACAGGACTTTTATGGCACATTAGCCTGATGCACAAAAAGACTTTGAAAAGACTAACGTCTGACACAGTCAGTCTAAGATTTTGCAAAGACTGTGGATCTAACTACAAGACTACAATTAGATTCCTTTCGAGATTATTTCCCACCAGGCACATGGTGGAAATTTACAACTACAAACTTTGCTTTTTGCAGGAACAATGCTAAGCAGTGCAACAAGACTGAGTGCTCTCAGATGGGCCTCCCTATTTCCACATACTCTGTGCGCGCCACGTTAGTCAGTGCCACACAATACAGCGCTGTTCACTGCCACTCTAGACAAAGCTCCTGTTTCCCAAATCATGCCCCACTGTCCGTCTCATAAGTGTGCCAGCATCGCCACTATGCGTTACCCCATTTCAATAACCCTGCAAGTCTATTTTTGACGGAGTACGCTGCAAGCACGCTTCAAGCTGAACAGAATAGATCGACCCGGACAGGAAGTCAGACAAGGAAACGCACAGAGCGTCCGGTCAATTTCAAAGTAAAACACTGACTCCCGATCGTATTTTCCATCACTTCAACATAACGTCAAAACAGGCACCAAACGAATAACAAATCATCCTCAGAAAGACAAAGCAACATGTTGTTTGCATGTTTTTCTCTTTATTCCTGCGTGATCTTGAAGTTCTCCTGGGATGTGTGTACAGCTGCTCATGGCTGACCCGGGACAGGGCGCTCACTGTCTGACGGAGGAAACACACACGGACTAAATGGAAATTGCCACTAAATGTTAGACTGACCTTTGGCACCAAAGTCTTAAAAATCCAATTATCTGTATAATATTGCTTTTAATGAAATACATTTTTAAGGAACTTTGTGTGTGAACTAATCTAATCTACGCTTGAGACTTCCACTCTGTTGGGAAAGAGGAATAGTTTTAGGTTTTATATGTTTTGTCAGGAAGTTAGAATAACACAGGCGTATCCAAATGAGCCACAAATAAACATCAGCAATCCTTACTTCCATCATCATCATTAGTGTTGCAGCAGCTGCCCACACAGCCTCAGAGCTCGGCTGCTTCAGCGGGTTAATCAGGCACCTTGACAGCTGCTGCAGACAGAGAAGATGGTTTCTTTCACTGATCTCAGCCAGATTGTCGGAATCATGAGTGGACCACTGACTCTGCTGTCTAAAGGCTAATAACAGGAACTACAATTTTTAGTGTAATTGAGTTTAAGCTATAGATGAACTTCACATCTGTTTCATCTTGTAACAAAGTTTTAGACTTCTATTTTGTTTAGTTTCAAAATTGGAAAAACAAGTAACAACAAAAAACCTTCATAAGACCATACTGGGGGTGTAGAAGATGTGACTGCTCTTCCAGGATGCTACTATCCGATTCTATGCATTACACATTTAAGTTACACAGTACATTTACATACGAATTTACGTTGAGTACAACATTTAAGTAAAAGAAAGAAAACTCCAACAGGGTAACTCAGGCCCCCCGATGTTAAGGACACATCACAGGGCTACTAAAGCAGCTAAAGCTGGTGAGTGCGTATCAATGACTGCACGTCCTCCTGTCGCCCTAACTGCTCTGTTTATTATAAACGAGAAACTGCGGTCACAGGCCATAAGTGAACTTTCGGTGTGTAGATTGTTTTCTGTTGAAGTATTGTATTGGTGCGATTGTGCACCTTTTGACGCCTGCTAAACCTTTGCAAAAGAGTTCAAAAGACACCGAGGGGGAAAACTCACCCCTTACTGAGCCGCAGAGCAAACAGCATCTCTGAACTGGTGTGTCCAGAGGGGCAGCATTGCCCCTACTTGAAATCTGATTGACCATCCCAGATGCCGCCCCAAAATCTAAATTTGTGATTGGCTAATTGGCTAATCAGAGGCGGGACTTAAGTAGAAATCTACTTTTCGGGTTGTTTTCAACAGGCTGCTGATAGTTTTCTTTACGTGTTAACGTAATTACATTTTTTGTAATACTTTCAGTTGTAAAATAATACTTTGCATACTTTCCTCTTTCCATATGAAACTCCAAAGCCAAAAAGTCATGTGCACTGTCTATCTTGGGATGGACTTACTGACCAATAAATGTGTTTTTGCAATTTAGACAGCGTACAAGAGTTTGCACACAATTTTCTGATTACTTTAAATTGTAACTTTGCAAATACATCCTTGTTTTTGAGTCCCTAAAGAATCAAGCTAAGAAGATTTATTGCCAAACTGTATTACTTACAAGTACATATCATCAATGGGATAGAAAGGTGGGAAAAAAAGAAATAATTTGCGTGTGTGTGCCAACAACCTTCCTGCCACCCCTGCATAAGTCAGTGCCCCAGGTGGGCAACCTCAGTCCAAAAAGTCTGGGCACGCCCCTGCTCAGCACATCACCAACTGAAACCAGCGCCCCTGCTACCCACGGTCCGTTCTCTATGAATGTGGTCTGTTATGCAGCAATAACAGATTGTAGATGAGCAATCACAATCAAGTATTAGACTGGGCAGTGTAACAAACACCTATTGGACATTAATGCGGCCAGTTAAACATTCTGAAGTCATATTTTCAGTTCAACCCTTTGTTTAATTACTGCTGTTCAGCCTGGCAGAGCAGCACCGCCCTCTGCAGTCTTGGCTGAAAAGGGATTTAAAGATGAGGATACGCTTAATTAACTTGTTTTGAAAAGAGAGGGTGATCATGTTTTTAAGAGGCGACTCTGTTAATCACGTCTCCCCTGACAACAACAACGAATCACTGAAAACCCTCACAGTGTTTCAGAGTGTTTTCAGTCATCAGTCACATTCTTGAACAAACTCTTCTTTCTGAAATACTCAAAGCTCTTTTTATTTCGGAGTCGGACAATATCGTCTTGGCCGGTTGCTTATCCTGGCACCGTAGCTCCTCTCAGCCGGCACTTCATCAAATAGAGGAAGCTGCTTACTATTCCTCTCATCCGGACACACTTAGGTTAAGTAGCTGTTTTCGCTGGAGGTAAGCCTCAGACCCTTGAAAGAAGCCGCCACCTGCAAGCCGTTGTTACCCCCACCCTTCCCCCTGAAAAAACCTTGGAGGGCCGTTCAGAAGCCGAGGAGCCTCCACACGGCGAGTCCAAACAAAACGACACAGGGATGAGGAGCGTAACATCAGAATAAATGCTAAGTGGTACAGTATCTGATTATCTTCCTGCTGTTACCTCACACTGAGCAATACCACCGCCTTAATCCCCTTATATCCGTTGAGGGTGGGGGTCTTAGCTGCACAGTGAGAGCAAATTAAAGCCTTTCCCATCATACCGCAGCAGGAGTGTGTGATGATTCGGTTGTACTTTTCAAACCAGACCCACAAACACAACCGCGATCAGCCAGAGGGCTCTTCTTTTCCATTTCCTCCGTGTTCACCGCTTCTCCTGGCGTATCGCTGACCTTAAAGCCGGTCAGCAGAAACAGGCAGTCTGGTAAATTTCATACTTTGCTGCCTTTGATTGATCGCATTTGTCAAGATGAAGACAACTGAAAACAGCACATTGTTATGTATAGCATGAGTCCATTCTGACAAACACAGTCTATGACAGAACGAGGGGGGTTGTTGTGTTTGACTTTTGAAACAAAAGGTCTTTCAAATGTTTTCCACCTTGAATCATCGGTGTTATGTTGACAGATACAAAAGGCCTCGAAAAAAAAGGGGAGAAAATGAGTATGAGTTTTCACACATGCACACCTGAACATTTCTAGAGAATATCAGGAGGACTGTGTCATGGCAACCTGCGTGCACATCGACTCTAGGCACGAGGGGGCGGGGGAGACAGCTCTCTCCAAGTTTTGAATTTGGACTGTAGTACCTAATTTTAAACACTAGGTGTCAGAGTTACAGATTGCTCCTTTAAAGGCAGGGGGTTGGTAATTTTCGAAAACTAGCATGATTTTGAAAGTAGCATTCTCTCAGTGCTCCGTCTACACCCACCCCCTCCCCTCTGTGCTCCCTCAAAAGCCACACCCCTCACTTACATGCACCAGAAGCGGACCTCAGCTCATTGCTTACATTGTCTAGAAACGAGCAGGGAGACAGGGAGGCGTGATTGGTTCATCAAATTGGTACCTCGTGGCAGACATTGGTTGAAGTTTTTACCGGCTTACAACTGCTACAGATGACGGATTTTCTTTGTTTCCTTTTCAAAGCACATGAATTATTCATTTCTGTCAGGACCTAAACACAATTTCAACCAAAATCTTAGAAAGAACACAAGCTCCTTTGTTAGGGTTAGTGAGACAAATAAGCAAAAGATAGCCTGTGTTGAACTTTCTTTGTAGTTCAGGCCTGGTCACAGTTACTGTACTGTCATTCTGTGACACTGATGGATGTAAACTTGGCTCGCTCGCTGACACATAGAACAGCGAATGCGGTTATTCTGGTTAGAAACCAGAGGGCCTCGGGCTCAGAGTCAGTCAGTGTAAGGAAGTAGGAAAATATTGAGAGACACAACAACACTCTGTTCATTTGTGTCCAGTTGTTGAATTTGTATGGATTTCTGTCTGTTGTTTATTTTATTGTGAAGTCTCCAGCTCGGTTTGTGTTGCACGTCAGTAAACTTCCTGTCTCACGTCTCCTCTCACCTCAGACCAGGCGGTCTATCTGCGTCATATTCTCAATGTGGGACTGTGGTGGAGATGTTTACAGATCGATGAGATAAACAATGAAGAAATCACTGTTGAGACAAAACTTGTCTTTTGAAGTGTTTATTTGCAGAGGGAGAAAAAAGGGTGTAAGCATCAATCTGGTTCAAACAAGGGTCAGATTAATACTGCACAAGTCACAAAGTGAGCAGGCTGACTGTCACAGATTCACACGTGTAGCACATCATGTGCATATGGGGCATATTGATCTTTTGCAATTGCTGAAGGTTTGTGGGAAGAAGTCACATCCTGGCTAGTCTACCTATAGATAACAGAGATACAAAGCACAGCTACAGAGCACAGCTTCACTGAAAAGTTTACATTATACATTTCAGCAGAAAGTTCACTTCTTTACTGAAGGCCATCAAGCACAACAGTGACCACCCACTTTTTTGACTGCTCTGAACCTGGAGGTACATTTTCCCATTCAAATCCTCCATTGACATTTCACAAAATCCTTATATCAAGAGATTGAAGCCTGTAACCATGACAACCAGCTACCCCAATACTCGTGACTATAGTGCATTTAATTCTCGCAAAAACAACATAAAAAAAACGAGTCAGACGAACAAGACTGTGTGCATATTTTTTCTCCCAGAGTCCAAGGAACTACCCATCCCACAATCCATTGTGAATGATACCTCTCCTTTAAAGTAACTTTTGTCATTGTCATAGTGTTTATAGCCTATGGTTAATACAAGTGGTGGACTATCTTGTAGTTTGTGTTGTTGAATATTTAAATTCACTGCAGCATGACAAGGTTATTAGTACATTTACTGTTAGCTAACTAACTAGCTAGCCTGCTTGTGAAAACTGTCCGTTCGCATAGGGCACAGAGGGGCTGGAAACATTGCCATGGTAATAGCGAGCTCTACCAATCAGAGATTCTGTGATCGTGGGAAGTGTAGTTCTTTCCACAATATCACTAATAAACCAGGTTTTTCTTAAAACAAGGTTGACATCATACAAACACGCGTCTCCTACAGGACATATATATTTTATACATTTTGAAGCCTGTAGATGGCGGTCTCCATGCTGGAAATGCTGTTTCAACCTAACTTTCAGTCAACCCGCAGCACCAGGCGAAGAGTTGGAGCTGAGGCGGGTCTGAAGCCACCTGAAAAGCAGCCACCACACGCCCACCTCAGTTAGGTCACCCACGCTCCTTATTATCAACAACTCTTATCCTTCATAAAATCAAAACAGATGCGTTATCAAAAAATTCCCTCTCAGGTCAGTGTTTCCATAAAGACATGAGCTAATCAGACCAAATTCATTATTTGAACCAGGCTGTAAACATGTTTCTTTCTGCTGTATGGTGAATGGGCGTGTATGTGACTTCAGAAAGCCTCAAGTGGACACTCGAGGAACTGCATGTTTTTGCACTTCTGCATAGCTTCATTTTTCAACATGATTAACATTATTTTATAGTCTTTTATTGTATTCAAATTTTAGACGATTCTTGTGTGTATTCATTTTTATTATCTTATTGCTTTTATGTCTTGTCTTGTGTGTGTGGCCAAGGGGCTCGGTGATGGTAACTAATTATGTCAAATAATAACCGACAACGCCACCTGGGGGCTTGCACCCCAGGAAATACACAACTTATTACTCTACAAGTTAAATAATGAAGACACACAGATTCGAGAACTGATGAGGCAGAGACGTGTTTTCAAAGGAATTTAAGTAATTTATTTGGATAAATCAAAGAAAAAATGCAAAACTAGGATGGGCTGAAGCTGTGGGGAAGGAAAACTGGTTAAACAATAAAATAACGCAAATACTAATAAGGGGAATTAAGATGTATGTTTATTTTATAAAATAGTCTAAAACAGGTAAAATGGGAAGTTGAGGTTTAAAACACTATTAATCAAGAAATAAACCAAAACTGAGCGTAAGCCACTAGTGAAGAGGCAGACTACACTGAGGAAGGTGTGGGGGTGCTACCACATACTCACCTTCGTGCAGCACAGCAAATCTCACAGCAATCCAAACGTTAGTGCAGTCTATTAGTGACCCAGTGCTCGTAACTCACATGCAAAGTGGAGGGACCTCACCCTGGGTACCTAGCCTCTAAACTAAGTGGCTCAGTGGCTGAAAGAAAAGCACAACAAATTAAATAACCAAAACAAAGTAAACACAAATTTCCAGTTGGTAATCAGGAAAAAAACTAACTAAACTACTAAACCCAAAGTCTAAACCATATGAACAAACAACTAATCCAAACAAAACTAAAAGGGATAAATGCTATAAAAGGAAAACAGTATCAAAGAACAAAACTCTACAAAAATGGAACAAAACTAACAGGGACAAAACAGCAGCAGTTTTAGCCACCTAAAATGGAAAGAAGCCATTAATAAAAAACCCAATGTTTCAACTGAGCTCAAACTATTAAAACAAGCAAGTTAAAAATCAAAGCTGTACTCACCAGCAGCAACACCAAACAATTGCCAGACAGGAGCAAGATCACAAGCCCTGTATCAGGCATCCAGGTGCCTTAAATAAGCTCACCTGATTAGTGAGCCGGGGGAGGGGACAGGTGAGAGGCTGCATTCAAGAGCTCATTGTTGGTGTCGTCTATCACATGTGCACTAGTCTCTTAAATGATTTTTCAAACTACTCTTCATCGATCACTTTTTCTGCTCCTTTGTAAAGCAATTTGAACTGCAATTGAATTTGTCTGAAAGCTGCTTTATAAATAAAGTTTGACTGATTGGCTGAAAGCGCAGATATAATGGAAAAGGATCTATTTATTGACAACTCTTTGGCGTTGGCAAGAGCAGACCGATGACAGGAAAAGAACATTTTCTGTTGGCTCCTTAGACAAGGCAAGACATTTCAGCACAGAGATGATTCAAAGAAGCTTCACAACAAAGAGAAACAGAAACATGAACAAATAAAATACATTAAAAAAATCACTCAAATAGGCAATTAATAATCTCAGAGAAGATTCGATATCAAAAAATGTTATAATAATTCATTTAAATGTAAATAACTGAAATAAAATGAAAAGCAGTTAAAGCAGAAGATCACATCTAAAAAGAGTAAATAAGCCTGAAAGTTACAGTGCAGAGTTATAGTCTAAAATCTCTAAACGAAATGTATTGAAATTGTTTAATGGACTTGAGCTTGTCGAGTTCTTTTCTAGTCTTCTGACTACTCAAAGCGCTTTTGCACCACATGTCACACCGACACATTCACACACTGATGGTAGAGGCTGCTATGTAAAGTGTCCATCACAAGTAACTCATCACATTCATACGCCACCGCCGAAGCAGCGGGAGCAAGTGTCTTTCCCAAGGACACATCGGACATGTTGCTGCAGGAACTGGGGATCAAACCCCCGACCTTCTTGTTGAGAGACGACGACTCTACCAACTGAGCCACAGTTGGTGAACCAAAGGTAGCTGGCAGCCTTATATGAATTTGTACAGCTGCAGAAGTGATGGCTTATAAATAACAGACCTGTCGCCCTTTACTTATAATTAAGAAAGTCTCTTCAGGTAGATTTTCCCAACATGGCAACCTGAAAGTTTTGTTTATCATGACTTATAAAAAGTCTAAAAATCAAAAGTAAAGGAATAATAAGGCATTTTATCTCATGAAGTTCTGTTTCTGCCCCCAGCTCGTTCTTTACATTCAGCATTTGTAATGTGTGTGTGTGTGCGTGTTTGTGTGTGATTGCATAAATATCTGTGTATTTATATGAATGATTGCATGTGCACGTCTGAGCCGTTTATCTGTGTAAATAAATTAATGGCCTTGTGAGCTATTAGCAGGCTGGCTGCCCACGTCAGTCTGGGAGTGTCTGTAATCTCCTGACACCACGCGCCGCACACAGATTCATGCTCCGACAAATCAGCTCCAGGAAACGGCTGCGTCGCCACAATCTGATGGCTCCAAATTCAGCAGCCAAGCAGCCGCTCGAGTGGCTGATATCAGCTAATGGAAGTGAGGCGCTGTTAGTGTCAATATGCTGTCACACGCGCCTGAGAAGCTGCTCACATTAAATGGCCGTGGGTGGCTGTGGAGCTTGACAACAATCCTGAGCTGACATGTCGACACACTGTGGAGCAGAAGCAGAGATCAGTCTGGGTCAAATACCTGCTGCAGGTACACAGCTCAAGTGGACTCCATCATGGCCGACAGTTGAGATCATGCAGAAGTGTCCAGAGATGCGGTATCACTTATGAGCCCTTTACACAACCAGTCTACTCACTAGCCCTTCTCTCCAGTGTGAAGTCTGTAGAGGTCAACTAACAAGTAAAGCTGCAACTTCCACCACAAGCAGAAAAAAGCTGGCAGCATGTTTTGTTAACAGACATCTTGCAAGTTCAGCTGTCTTTTAAAGATCCCGTATTCTCCTCATGTTCACCTTTCATGGTGTCAGTCTGTGAAACCTTTAGAGCAGCTTTGCATGATTTGCAGCTGAAAAAACTCCTTATCTGCTGCTGGCTTCAGTAAAAACCCTAATTTCAGTCTCTCCACACGTGCTTCTGATTGGCCAGCTCCCTGGAAGCCTTCAGGGGAGCAGAACGCTGTAGGGCTGCAAGGGGAGGGCTGCTATCCAGCGTTGGGAGTAGAGATGTAAGAGGTTTCAGCGGCTTACGTAGAGGCTTGAAGCCTTCTCCTGACATACTTGGTTTCATATCGCGGTACTTATCGTGTGATTTGCAGAACAAGCCGTTTAGCGCCCTCTGCAGACTAATCCTGGGATTACTCCAACATATGTTTACCTCATGATCTGAAACTTTGCCCATGTTTAGTGTCAGCATGTAACACTATATGCAAGTCTTAAAATGAACAATAAAAATAAACAAATGTAACAACACCTAATGTTATTGTGTTGACTGATTTATACCCACAGGCTGGTCACAGATGGATCAAACAAAAATATAATGCTGTTAGAATTTAAAAATTCATGAATTACTTTCATCAGTCTGCATCAGGTAGTGGTGTGAAGGATTTGTAACTTATAAAAATGAACCTTTACCTCAGAACCATGTCTTAATTGTGGGCGGCTGCGACTCAGTTGGGTAGAGTTGGTCGTCTCTCAACCTGAAGGTCAGGGTTCGATCCCCAGCTCCGGCAGCCACAGGTCTGATGTGTCCTTGGGCAAGACACTTAAAAGTGCTTTGAGTAGTCAGAAGACTAGAAAAGACATATACAAGCTCAAGTCCATTTAACCGTTTTTTCCCCCCTATGTTGCTAAATTATTCTGTAACTGTAATCTGCAGTATATGATTGTATCAAGACTCTAACATAGTGTTAACAAAAGATAGCCTTGAAATTAGTCCCATTATGCTCTACTAATAATAACAATAAGTCAAACTGTCCCATTGCCAGGCACTTGATCACAGAGAAATGGTAAATGGACTTCAGGAGCTTGTATAGCGCTTTTCTAGTCTTCTGACTACTCAAAGCGCTTTTAGACCACAGGTCACACCTACACATTCACACACTTAGGGTAGAGGCTGCTGTGTAAAGTGTCCATCAGAAGTAACTTATCCATTCATACACATTTATACGCCACCTGCGAGGCAGCGGGAGCAATTCAGGGTTAAGTGTGTTGCCCAAGGACACATCTGACATGTTGCTGCAGGATCTGGGGATCAAACCCCCAAACTTCCGGTCGAGAGACGACGACTCTACCAACTGAACCACATCCGGAGGAGAAACAGTCTCCTCCGTCTGCCACTTCTCTTACAAGCACAGCCTGGGCAGAAAAAAAACAACAAAAGAATTGATTTTTTTCCACCCGCTTTTCCAAAATGACCACAAGCAAGGACACCCAGACTGGATCCCCGGCTCGCTAAAGTGAATATTAAGTCAAATAATTGGATTTGCTTCCTAAGCCGTCACCACAGAGGAACTGACAATGAGGAAGAGTAATGGAGGATCTCTGTATCTCTGGCCCTCAGTGGGATTAAAAGAGGAGAAATTAATTGAATTCAAATTATATGTGTGTTAATCTTACTCCGAGAAAGGCTGCAACCTTGAATGCAAAAATCACCAGTGAGTACTTCACAATGAAGTGTGAATTGCTCTAAATGATAATCTGCCAAGTCTAATATGGATCCAGTGATAGAAGCAGCGTTCTCTATTGATGGGAGGAGTGGAGAGAGTGTCTGAAATGTCAATCTGATCGTCAGTATGATTATCTCGTTAAAGCAAAGCTCCCTGGGATAGTCTCGGGTAAGTGAGCAGCGGGGCTTGCATAACGCTGAGAGAGATTAGTGCAGAAATTGAAACCAAAGACAGTCCAGTGTGGGTGGGTGTGAGCTCCTTGCAGGGGGATTTAAAAACTGACAGGGAATATTAGCTGCACGGCGTCACAGCAGGTAGAGCTTCATCAAGTTATGCCATAGAGATTATTCTATGGCTATGCATGCTAATATAAAAAGCTGTAGAGGCTGAGGGGAAAGTGCTGAGATCACCTTGAGGACACACCTGGCTGCTTCACTTATACTCTGCTGGTCAGTTTTATCCAAAGTGTCGAAGTGTGGGTACATTTTTAAGTTATGACCGCCTCTGTGGGATTAAAAACTGTGTGACCTGTCAGCATATAGTAGTACAAGTATATCCTCACAAACCTGTGTGCGACTCCCCATTACTACATTATCGCACTGCGATCAAGAGATGTAATTTCATCCAATTTACCCTCACACAACAGTTTGTATCAAATCTCACTTAGAAATATGTATTTTCATGCCTAACAGAAATCCTTTACATTCTGTCTTAAGGTTACACGTCTGTATTTAAGTTACACTACAGTGGCTTTTATTCGAGGTGCCCTTTAGTATCTGTTTCAAGGTAACCTTAAGCAGTTGTTTAAAGGTCACATATTTTGAAAAATCCACTTCACCACGTGTTTCTAACACTAATATGTGTCTCTAGTCTGTCTACAAACCCCCCAATGATGAGAAAAGTCCATCCTCTCCGTCTTTTGCCTGCTCCACTTTTCAGAAAATGTGTGCTCAAACAGGCTGTTTAGAGATTTTCCCTTCATGACATCACAAAGGGCAGTAACCCCCTCCCCCAGGCAGGTGACACTCCCACAGCTAGGTGTGTGTTCTGCCCTCTGAGTCTGCCTTCTCACCTTAAACAATAGGACATGGAGTGAGAAAGCCCAAGCCCTTTCAGACGTGGTCAGACACAGCTCATTTACATTTAAAGCTACAGACACAGAAACAGCCTGTTCTGAGTGTAGACTGTAAATATTAATGGACGAAGCCTGATTGACGTCACCTATGTGTTACTGCAGGGGGCTCCAGAGGCTCATCAGCAGCAGCCGCCATGCTGGAAATGTTGTCTCACCCTAACTTTCATTCAATTTAACGACAGGCTGAGAGCTGGAGCTGAGGCGGGTTTTAAACCTCTTGACAAACCGTTACATCACGTCCACCTGTCAATCATGTCAGCTACAAGCCTAATTATGGATAACACGAATCTTTCATCAAATCAGGATGCCGTTTAAAAAACATTTTTTACCTCCGTACAGTGTGTGTCCATGATGACAATAACTAATCAGAACTATTTCTATTTATTAAATAGCCAATCACAGTTGAGGATTTTTGGTGTGGTAGGCAATCAGATTTCAAGGGGGGCCCGTGCCACACCTCTGGACACGCCCCTGCTGGTGGATCTTCAGCCTGTCAGGAGGATCCCAATGGAAACCCTTTTAAATCAGTATCTGTTGATTTATCAGCTCTGAACCAACCAGTATGACAGAAACCTGAACAAAATCTTCATCTCTCTGTCGAAAAGTGACAATGCTGGTCAACAGTATTATGCTTATAAAAGTAAAATATTTATAAACCAACACAGTCTGTTTGGAGCTGCATCCTGAAGAGGGAGTCAGGGAGAGTTGAGAGGCACCATCGTCCTCCCCCAGCTCCATTCTCATTAATGTCAATTTCATAGTCCCTGTCCCACAGCGATGCTCTCCTTAAATGCGTGTCGGGAATATAGTTGCATTTTCAACACGCTTCCAGACATCAAAAGAGTTCTTAGATAAGGCTGTTTTTATAAACTCTTGGCCATGATGATATGACGAACTCTTCTTACCCTGGTGACCTTTTGACCTTAAACATGTGCCAACCCTGAGATGGCAGAACTGAAGAGTTTAAAATAGAGAAGGAAAAAAAGCCTCAGATGTGACCTTGATTTACGGTAAAACAACTGTGTGAAGGGAATCAGCTCTAAAATATGAGTTTTCAAATCAGGAGAAAAGTTGCTCGGTAACTTTTTAAACCCCTGATATGTGTCACATCAGTCGGCACATATGGATGTGTCACAGAGGGAATAAATCTGCAGTGGAGACTATTTCAACGAGGGGTGAAATTCAGGTCACGAGTAGTGTGTTTGTGCGTGGAAGTGTGTGCGAGTGTGTTCTTCACCCACACACACACTCTGGATGTGGAATAAAAGAAGTCCTCAGCTGCATTATTCCTCTACTCTCCTCTCTGGCTCTGTTCTCTCGCTGCCTGTCCTCTTCACGTCCACATTTTTGACAGCACACCCTGCTGTGTTCTCCCTAACTTGGTTGCCATGGTCACAGGGAAGTTGTGGCTTTTACACATTGCACTTTGGGGCTGCCATTTATCCTGTCACAGACAGATATGACTAACTTTTTCGGTGCAGCGGCTCTTTGGGGATGAGCCGAGTTGATGGGCGAGCCCCCTCAGAGCATCACCCATCCAGCAGACAAAACAGATTTACACCCAGCAGACTCCAGAACCAAGCAGATTGCAGCTTTAAGGGCTTTTTAGACAAGACACGACAGCCGCCTGGTAATCATTCATTTCCAATGAGAGGCGGGCGGGGAGCCGCAGCATGCAGCATGCAGGAGCTGGCAATCTGGCAGACGAAGCAGCAAGTAGGCTCAATCCCTGCCCACCAGTCTGCACAGTCAGAGCTGAATTATATATGTATTTAACCTGTGACATGGAGATTAACCAGACAACTGACCAATCAGGGGATGGCAGTAGACCAATGGAAATATAGTACAGCTAAAACAGGGGTTTTAAATGTGGCGGAAAGCTAATTATGGTCTGTAATTAAGGCCTTTAGGTTTTATTTAAACAGCTACAACATGCTGTTTTAAGAGGGCAGGTGCCACATTAAAAGCTAATTCCATTATTGTTAAATATGGGCTCTATTTTTACATAATTTTAAATGAGTAACTATTTCAATACATTTTGGAATCGCTCCCGCACATTTCTTCAACCTACACCTGTAATAAGTGCAGCATAATCCCTGACGCTGACACTAAGTTCTTGCCACTGACAAGCTCACGTAAATATTTTAACAACATTATAGAACAGATTCCTGCAGAGGTAGACCTTTTTGTTAAAGGGATAGTTCTGTATTTTTGGAGTGGGATCCGTATGAGGTACTTGTCAACAGAAAGGCAAGGCGAGTTTATTTATAAAGCACATTTCAGCAACAAGGCAATTCTGAGATCTTCACACAAGACATCAACAGCTTTAGGCTGGGCGATCTAGGCCAGATTTTGGGCCCCATTTGCTCTCTCTCAACGATCAAGAGGAGCGTGGCCTGATTCAAGGCTTGTTTCAACTGATTATTTGTCCAAATAATCCCCAAGTGTGTGGTGTCAATACAATAATCTGTCTGCTCCCCATCGAGTTAGAGCCTCCCCAATCTTGATTCCAGACTCGGAGTTGGCCTGTTTAGGTGACAAACACCGGCGGTTAGCTTGTGCTAGCATGCTATCGGCTTTTCCATTACAACAAATGTGATATTCTCAGGTAGCTTGTAGTGTAGGGTCAAGTAGAACACGCAGTTGGCATGTCCTTCTAGTTGGGATGAGCCCAGGAGGAGGGGCCCAGTTTGAATGTTGTCTTTTAGCTGCAATGAACATTTCTACTGACTCCACCTCTAAACAGTAATTTATACAGCAATTAGCTTTACGCAGCAAGACTGCATGAAGCTACAACTTCATTTACCAAGAAAGAACACACGTCGCCCTGTTTCTGCCAATGAACTCTTCATTTTAAAGGTGTATCATTCATATCAGAGGCTTCTTACTGGTTCCATCCTCTTACCTGTAAAGTAAGATGCCCCTCAGATAATCACAGGTAAACAGGCTTCCCCGCACATCTGTTCAGCCCATTATCCACAAACACTTTTCTTCTATTGCTCCGTAATGTGGTCATGAATCTCCTCTCCTTACATATTTACCCGGGCGATATCTTTGACGGTGAAATGTGACAGAAGCTTATTTGGTGATTCTTGTAATCCTGTCCCATTTGACAATGCAGGTTTCAGCATAATTTCACATTTGATTTATTGCTTGTGAGGTGGGAAATTCATTCCAGCAGCGTGTGCCGCATACTGGAGCCCATTTCTGAGGTTTTCATGTGGTTCCTTTTGGATTTTTATCATGACGGATTGGACGGGAAGCACATCAGAACAGGTTGCCAGGCGTGTAGTGGCAGTTATTGCAGTCTGCACTTTGATTGATGTGAGGAAAAGCTCTTGACATCCAAACTGGAGTGGAGTGGAGGGCAAAGACATTGAGACAGAGAACAGGCATGTGTGCTGATTATGGGCTTAAACAAACATATAGGCCTTCCTGCAGCTCTGCGCTGCGTCTGGTGAGCAACACATTTCACCGCTACAACACAAACAAACCAGGCCTGTTCTCAAGCACAGATCATCCAATACCACAGCTTGGTCAGAGGCCCAACTTTTCAAATACGCTGTTCACTCTGGACTTCTTTAAGCGTAGGGTTCTGATGCCTTAAAGCCAGGTGGCTCAGTTAAGAGTGTCATCCTTTAAGGGTGGCGGTCGGTTTGCTCTGATTGGATCAAACAAAACACTCACAGGTGTTTGATGTCTTTAGTGCTTTCACTCATACACAAACCTTTCGAAAATTAGTTTTCAGGGTGAGTCTAAATGACTGAATCTTTCACCCCGACTTTACCCAAACTTTTTCCCGCCACCTTTGTGACTTTTCTGCGTGAATTCAGGGTAAGCTGATGTGAGACTGCAGCTTGTAATATTTGGGAAAATCACTGCGAGCCAGTAGGAGGGGTTGAGGAAGTTTATAACTTGCAGCACATCTGGTGTGATCTCTGTGCATGATTTGAAAGTGCTTAATTATGTTTTCTGTTCGCCATTTACACTTTCAATATCAAAAACCCCATCCCATCTTCCATCCACACTCACCCTACTGCTCTGCAGAAGGAAGACCGCCTATGGCCTGGCATGTATACTACAGCGTTTTTAGTTGTTTTTGGGGATCCATATCCACGGTGGTTGCTTTCAAAATGTTGCAGTCTGTGTGCAGAACTTTTTCTGGAAAATGAAAACGAGAAACAATTTTGTTTTCGTGTGAACATGGCCTAAAATCACCTCCAGCTCCACGATCTGTAAGCCAGGACCAAAAAGACTGAGAGACAGGTATGTTGACGATCACGTGCTTCATATCAACCGTTGAGTTTGTTTCCTTCAGTGATCTAATTAGTAAAAAACCAACATGTTGAAAATGACTA
Organism: Tautogolabrus adspersus; assembly: GCA_020745685.1. Taxonomy (NCBI): domain Eukaryota; kingdom Metazoa; phylum Chordata; class Actinopteri; order Labriformes; family Labridae; genus Tautogolabrus; species Tautogolabrus adspersus. The sequence goes on along the minus strand of CM036543.1, from coordinate 6,941,475 downwards.
CAGTATTATTTGAAATGTGCGAGTTGTTTCCTCTCAAACTAAGTAATGTGAACATTAATATCAAAGCAAACTTATTTTTTAGCACCTTTCAGACCAATTCAAAGTCCTTTACAATCAGCATTTCATTCAGAGAGTAATGCGCACCAATAAGAATTGAATGAAATAATAATAAAATAAAGATGGATGATATATACCGAAATACACACGTGCACAAACAGGACCTGTGGCTACACAGGGAGCGCATCAGAGCGGTCGGGGGTTTGGTGCCTTGCTCAAGGGCACCTCGGCAGTGCTCAGGAAGTGGCCTGGCACCTCTCCAGCTACCAGACCAACTTCCATATTTTGGGCTACTGTTGCCCAGTGTTCGAGTGTTGAAGCAGGAAAAGTAACTCTAAAATGACTTTACCAAGTAACTACTTTTGAAAGTTGTAACTGGTAACTAGTAATTAATTTTCAGTGAGCTGCCATAATGTCCTGTAGTCTGTGCAGCATGTATGAAAAAGAGGATGAATATAATTCATTGTATAATACCAAACACATCTGAATACATCCTGACTTGATGATCAGGGTTTGGAACCATGAAAACTAAAATGTAAGAGACATTAAATCCTCGTCCTGGTGGCGTGTTCCACATCTGAAAATGTTCACCATGTAAATCAGATTTCAATAACGTTCTGATGTTTTGTAGCTATCAGACGAGCCCAGCTGTTGCACGTGAAGTCCTACAGCACATTTCTACAGCTCTGCTCAGTGATGCAGGAAGTCTCAGCAGAACATGAATCCCTCAAATAAAATCCCATGCTGAGTGGAAGTGAAATGAGCAGCTCGTCCCTGTTCAATCAGCTGTTGTGCTTTGAATCTTAAAAGAAACATACAAAGACAGTTGAATGCCTTTAAGCCCCTGTGTTTCTTTGCATGTACAAAATATATTTAAATGTATTAACCTGCAGAGCTTCTATTTATCACTTTTAAATTCAAAAAAGGAGAAAGAAATGCACCTGATAGACGATCCATTCATTCATACAGCCTGGTTAGTGCCTCGATGCTTTACATACTTCTCCAACTTCAGTTCAGTGCCTGCAGTGCTCCCGAATCGAGCAGCCATTATTGTGCAACTTCCAGTTTCACTTAAAGGGATAGTTCACTATTTTTGAAGTGAGGTCGTATGAGGTACTTGTCGACAGGTTTTGTCAGATTTTTTCAAATACTCTGCGAGTCTATTTTCGACGGAGTATACGCTGCAAGCACACATCTAGCTGGACAGAATATTACAACCGGGACAGGAAGTTAGACAAGAAAACGCACAGACCGTCCGGTCAATTTCAAAATTAAACACAATATACGGACTCTGGTTCGTATTTTCCATCACTTTATCAACATTACATCAAAAACAGGCACCGCATGAACAACAAATCATCCTCACAAAGACAAAGCAACATGTTGTTTGCACGTTTTTCTCTTTATTCCCGCGTGACCTTGTAGTTCTGTGAAGTGTGTACAGCTGCTCATGGCTGCTCTCCGCTCACGTTCCAGAAACGGATCCAGTGAAACAGACCCAGTGGGGTAGGGCGCCGGAAAGGCGGCGTGCGACGGAGCAAAGCTGTTGCGCTGACGGACCGCGGCGTGCACGGACTATGTGGGGTTTGGGGGTAAGACACGACATCCTTTGGTCGTCCTTACTTTAGCATGATGTCACAGCAACATGTCCGCTGTGAGATTATGATATAAGGTGCATTTAAATATACCGCATGAAACCAGTTCCTGAAAATATAAACTTTTGTAAACCTTGGGCTGCTGCATCTGTGTCACTTTAAAATGACCGAGTGGTTCTTTCCCCCTCATAGTGTTAAAATCTTTTGATAAGACTCATAACAGATTTAAACTCAATAAAAAGATTCGACTGATAAAAACTTGTAAGAAGGGTTGGCTGCTTTTTAACTAAAATAAATGAGTTTATGACAAAAGCACTGATTAAAACAAACAAACACACAAACAATGATTTGAGGACATTTGGGAGCAGGCTGGTTTTCAAAGGGATTACATTTCCTGTCAGATACAACAAAGAATAAACCTCTGGGGTCTGCAGGTAGACCAGCCGTTAGGATTAAGGTTTATTATTGTTTTGAATGAGAATCACATAAATCACTTGATCGTCTGACTATGCAACATAATTGGCTCAACATATAAGGATGTATAACACATGAACGTCTCTCTTTGTACTTTATCTCCTCTGTTAACCAACTCTGTGACTTTCCTCAGATAGAGACCTCTGAAAAGCGATTTGGAAAAAATCTCCAGAATTTATACTTCGGTGCGTCTCTCCAAACCCCCCTCTGAATTCTTCACATTTCCTGACCCTGATTTCTGAGTTTGCAGCTATGATTAAGATTCCCAGAGGAGCAGCTTTAGATGCAGGCAGGCTGCAGTTGGCCAACAAGCCTCTCTGGTTTTTCAGCGCTCCTCGGAGCCAGCCCGTCCTCTTTGGATGTAGAAATAGAAATGGCAATCTGCTTGTAATTGTAGCCGCTCGGAGGTCTGGCCGTGCCACGGGCATGCAGGCAGAGAATCAGAGGAGCCATCCAGAGCTCTGACAAACCTTACTGATTAAAAGATAATTACTATGTGACTGCAATATTTTTATATTCCTCCACAAAGAGGAGGGCTGTTGAACCATTTTATTTTATGGAAAACACATTTTATTTTGACAGGCATGTTTCTAATAATATAGGACTAAGTGCAGTGTAATGTGTCATGAATTACTTAAAGCTGCAAATGGTTTCGTTGTTAAGTGGTGCACGCTCGTAAGGGGTTAATTTTATATTCATAATGACAAAAATAATTTATCAACATTGTTATCAAAACAAAAAAGCCCCAAAAACCTGGAAGAAATGATCATCATGATCATGACACACATGCTCCTTTGACCATTTTGTTGTCATAACAAGCGGCAACCTCCAGTGTTGAAAAATGAAGCTAATGCGCAAGTGTAAAATTCTGCAGTTCCTCGATTGTCCACTTGGGGCTGGCTGCAGAAGCACAGGAAGTCACATACACACAACAGTCAAAAATGTGTATACAGCCTGGTACAAAAAATGAAATAGGTCTGATAAGTTATCGTCATCGCTGGCACACTCTGTACGGGGGGTGATACGTGTTATCCATAGTTAGGCTCATAGCTGACATGATTGACATGTGGGCGTGATGTAACAGTTTGTTAAGAGACTTAAAACCTGCCTCAGCTCCAGCTCAGTTTTTTCTTAAGGGGGCGCTCTGTTTGGAGTAAAACTGTGTTAAATGAATTCTCATAAACCTACCAGCCAAGCATCAAACATCAGACAAAGTTCAGCACTAATTAACATAGAAATGTGTTTTGTGTTGGTTTTCCTTCGACTTCATTTCCAGTGCCTTCTCTTGTTCAGTGTACTCCTGACCTCTGCTGCATTCATGAGCTGCTCGGAGACTCTGAAATCGGAGAATCCTGAGAGTTGGCTGCTGAACAAACTTCTATCTTCAAGCTCTGTTGTTGGAAAATCAAATCCAGCAGACAAACAATAAGCAAACACGGAGTTGATGAAAACACGTTTGAATAATACAGCATAGAAAAGCTGGAGCTCAGCGCTTCACTGAATGACCTCTGGCATGGTTCAGCCTGCAGAGGTCACAGGATGAAAGATCTGTGTATTCAGCGGCGTGTCCCTCTGCGGCCACGTTATCACCTCGTGTGAACTTTCTGAAATTTAAGACTCAAACAAAACTTGTCTGGATTCTGATAGTTTGATGAAAATGGAGCCTCATGAAATATATATGTTGAAAAGTTTCAAGTTCATTCCTCTCTGAGATCTCATCCAGAATCGTTCAATGCACTTCTAAGAAAGCATTACATCTGTCCACAGTGTGCGTGCACATAAAACCTTTTGGTCTGTTTAAACGCATGTTGTATTTTTACATATTTTAAGGTCTTATTGATTATTAGTCTCAAAAGTATTTGGCAGTGCTCCAAAAGTTTGTTACAGGAGGCAGATGTGAAACATCCTGATGTTACTGTGAAAACAACATCTCTCTCTGTGGATCCTTTCAGTTATGATGTCAGAAACATAGAACGACAATCTAGGTCTGTCAGTGACAACGTTTAGTGGACGAACTTTGATAGGATGATAAAGATGATTTTAGACTCATGTCTGTGAAGTTTCTTGTTCTAAATCCACTCTGATCCTGTATTTGATCATGTCTATAAACCCCTCTATTTCAGCCCTGCTCTGAACAGGCTGTTTCTGTGTCTGTAGCTTTAAATGGAAATTAGCTGTGTTTGACCACGCCCCTCTCTGGAAGGGGATGTGGCTAAGGCTTTGTTGCAGCATGCCTCATTGGGGGTTCGATCCCCAGCTCCTGCAGCCACATGTCCAATGTGTCCTTGGGCAAGATACTCCTGCTGCTTCGTCAGCGTCTTGTGAATGTGTATAAATTGGATTAATCACTGTACTTCTGATGGACACTTTACACAGCAGCCTCTGCCATCAGTGTGTGAATGTGTAGGTGTGACCTGCCGTGTAAAAGCGCTTTGAGTATAGTCAGAAGACTAGAAAAGAACTAAACAAGCTCAAGTTCATTTACCATTTCCATTTCATTGTTTACGGAGAGAAGGCAGACTCAGAGGGCAGAACAAACACCTAGCTGTGGGAGTGTCACCCACCTGGGGGGGAGGGGTTACTGCCCTTTGTGATGTCATGAAGGGAAAATCTCCAAACGGCCTGTTTGAGCACACATTTACTGAAAAGTGGAGCAGGCAGAAGACGGGGAGGATGGACTTTTCTCATGATTGGGGGGTTTGTAGACAGACTAGGGACACATATCAGTGTTAGAAGAACATGATAAAGTGTATTTTGCACAACACATGACCTTTAATGGTCTACTGCTGTAATGACAGGCTAGTGTTTTTGCAATATTATTGTTATTAAGGTTGTTTCTGTGTTATATGAACAATTAGGACATTGTGAAACAGACTGTGGATCATCTTAGATTTTATTTAGCCGTGGTCAAACAACATAACGACACAATACATATCGCAGACAATCAAATATCTGACAATTGCTCACACATGCTAACCAAGATCTCACAATGGTTGGCCCATGCTGACCAGGATCTCACGATCACTGGCAAAGTGTTCATCTACACAGTGTTGCTTATATTCTGCTAGAAAGTTACAGCCCACAAATTCTTTACTATTTTGAGTACTTCTCTATAAGGCTACAATGAAGACATCAACTTGGCTCGTAAATCAGACATATATTTCTTCAGTTTCAGTCACATTTCCTTTTCAGCTCACAACAGACACTTGGCTCCAATCCAAATATAACTCTGCTGCTATGAGGTCTCTTACACATATGTATTACAGCTTCACAAACCTAAAAGAAGAATTACTCTTAGATTGTTGACACAATTCAAAGATATATCCACAAAATTATCAAGATGAATGAATCCACGAAAATACGTACAAACAATTATTTACTTAAGTGTTGAACTGTGTGAGATCAGTTCAGCACAATATGAGACACACAGCCAATCAGCATTTAGATTTCCCGACTGAAACGCATCCGAGTCCTTGTATTTGATGAACGGCTGCTCACAGCACTTCACATCCCAACATTATTTTCTATGATTTTACAGGACTAAATTAAAGACTTGAGTTCACAAACACATCGAAGCAGGAGAGCATGGTCTGGATGTTAAAACATGATTCAGATCAATCCACTGAGCACACACAGAGTTATTACATTATGACATGACATCAATGTGTAAGGAGGAAACATTTTACAGAATAGTCCTTTAGCGTTACATCCCCGACTGCCCCTTTAACAGCTGCACATATAGAGGAATAAAGTCGATGTCTGTGAGGTTGGTACAAGGTGAAAAATGACCAGATAATGTTTACGGTGCAGATAATTAGCTGGGTCGTTAGTAATGATACACAGCCTGTGGTGCATTAAGGCCTGTAACTGTTACTGACCGGTCAGCCACTCGAACGCCTGAAGTAAAGCAGCTGTGGGGGAATCAATACTATACTACCTCAATTAAACCTGCATATAACCGTCGCACTCTGCTCAAGGTGTGAGCCCTGAGTGCAGCTCACAGGACCCAAGGTGAAAAGAGCTCCTAACAACATGTGAAATATGATAAATAAAGACTTTAGATTTCTATAATAAAAACAGGGAAAGAAAACACTGAAGAAAGGTCAGTGGAATCAACTGTAGTTCTTTCTGTAATGTTATACTGCAGTTTAATTTATCCATTAGGCACTAATGTTTCGTACCGTGCCCGAGCACAATTACGTCGTATAGCGGTCCACTTCCTGGTTTGAGCACGGTTCCGTTCACATCTCCTGCGGACCGTACTCGAGTACACATGAATCGTGCCCAAGACCACCTCTTCAAATGGACTCGGGCACAGTACCCGAGTACGTGACGTTTGTGTTCACACTGCTCAAATGAACCTGACTTTGGGATGAAGCGTACTCGGACCACCTTTACGGCCTGTGTCCACAGACTGCGATTTTTGCAATCGTAGCGTCCGTTTTCAAAACAAAACCAACGAAGTTCAGTGTTTTTTACGGCTCAACATCGTGAGTGCTAAACGCCCTCTGCGTCAGCTTTTTGTCGCTGCGCTCACAGTTGAAAGAAGTTCAGCTTTTGTAAACAGCACCATGCTTGTCAACGTCACTTCTCCCTCACTGACCAATCAGAATCATGAAGAGGCGGAACTTGTTATATTATTTTTGTTAACAACAATGGCAGAGAAGACGCTAGTCTGACTCATCTTTTCGAGGGTACAATTTCCTGGTCCATGTGCTTTGGGGATATTTCCTTGAATTAAAGCAAATACTAAGCACACATAGCTACCTCAAAACACATCAAAGGGACATTATCGAAGGAAGGAGAAGTTAACTTTAGTAACCTAGCAACAATAAGGGCTGGTGAGAAGCGCTCTGAAATGGAGGTTGCGCTGCCAGCACGAAAAACGCAGTGTGGACACAGACCCTTAGAAACTGTTTGATGACCAAAATATAAATCAGAACAGTAAACATCTCTATAAAGAAATCCTGAAATATGTATTGTTGTTCAATATTTGTGACTATTTTTTGAACATCTTGTTCTTCGCTCGTTTAGACTAAATTCCTTTACTTATGTGTGAAATCTGATATTTAGTTTGTTTGGGTTCTTTTGTACCTTTCATGTCTTCTTGGTGTGGTTTTCATACAAGCCATTTGTCGTCTTCTACCGCACGCACACACGTGCTTTTATGTTTTCTTTTAGTTCCTTGTATTTGTATTACGGCTGGACCAAAGTGCAGACAAACAACAGGTGGTGTCAGAGAGAAATTTTATTCTGAAGCTTGCGGGGGTGAAAGGGTCAGGGGGCTAGGGGTTGGGGAGGTGAACCTTTTTGGAGTTAATGGCACAACGATCTGGCAAGAACTGACTGTTGATGATGGGTTCTTGTAGGAGCAGGTGATTGCTTGATGGTGGGCAGGTGTGTTGATTGCAGATCCTTTGCAGGTGAGCAGAGTGAAGAGGACAGGGGGGAGGGGGAAAGCAGAACACACCAAGCACTCAACACTCGTGCACTAAATTCAACATTGCCTCGCACACTCAAAAAATCAGAGACCTTCGGTGGGCACCAAACCGAATTCCTACATTTTGTTGCTTTAATGCAAGATGAATGCTCCGGTACAGCAAAATGTCACAACAAACTGTCATACAGCATTTCAATTTACATCACTTCATGCAATAAAATGCAACACATCTTCTTTGTAGCATTCATGTTTTCCCCCATAACATCATAAACCTCCTGAACACACTGAAGTCAGAAGGGTCCACAGACATTGTCATCTGACTTCATTGTTTGCTGCCATTGACCATTTTTACAGCCACTAGAGGGAGCTCCAACTCAGACGTAAACAGAAGTCGTTATGGGAACTGGTGGAAAACTTCAGATTTCGTTAATACCTTGAGAGAGGAGTCTTACCGCCTGTCCTAACATCACGCGACATGAGCAACGTCAGCGACAAAATCAGCTTGATTCTATTGTTTGCTGTTGGAAAGTCCTGTGTGTGGACGGACGAGCAACACAAAAAGGAGAAGGCTCTACCAGGCACTGGCACTCACTTTTATCACTTTGCTTGTTCTACAAAGTGGAGATAACGGTGCATAAATAATATCCAAATCTGTGATTGAAATGTTGAGTTTTAACTTTGTTCGGCTTACTGCGAGCTGCTTACAGACGAGCCTATGAGTGTTGTGATTTGAGTCAACAGCTCGTCAATACAAAGCCTACACTTCTCTTTGTCCACGTTCAATACAAAACACCACATGTTATAATGTGTATAAGGGGAAACTGAAGTTCACAGAGCAGAGATTGGAATATATAACTGATGAAGTGTGGACAGCAAGCGTGCGATCATGCGCAATACAACGCCATATGCAACTCTCCCGTGCTGTTAAGACCATAGACTAAATATTAATGAACGAGTGACGTAACCCACCTTATTACAGCAGGGGGCTCTGGAGACTCATCAGCGGCGGTCTCCATGATGGAAATCCTGTCTCACCCCAACTTTCAGTCAACCTAACGACAAGCTGAAAACTGGAGCTAAGGCGGGTTTTAAGCCTCTTGACATACCGTTACATCGCGCCCACCTGTCAATCAGGTCAGCTACACTATCCTTCATAAAATCAAAACAGACGAGTTATCAAAAAATTCACCCCCATACAGTGTGTGCCGATGGAGACATGAGCTAATCAGACCTACAGTATTTAGTTTTTTTAACCAGCCTGTAAACATGTTAATTTCTGCTGTAAAAACTGACTTTTTTGAGTGGTTGTGTATGTGATTTCCTGAGCTTCTGCAGCACAGCCTCTAGTGGACACTCGATGAACTGCAGGATTTTGCACTTCTGAATCGGCTTCACTTTTCAAGACCGGAGTGTCTGATCTGCAGAACATGCAGTTTTCTTTTAAGGATGTAAATGCTTTGCGAACAAAAACAATACAATACTATATCATAAAACTGAAACGTGTATTGGTCGCTACAAGCACAGCTGAGAGAGACAAAAATGTATTTCTAATAAAGGGTACCGTTCCCCTTTAAGGTACCTTAACAAAACTTACATACACAATCCCTTTGGGTGTAAATAAAACATTGGACCTCTAACAGATTTTTTTTTGTGCTCACTGATCTTCAAAACAAGAACAACAACAAAAGATTCTTCATCACTGAGTAATTATTTTCCTGTAATGTAAAGAAAGAATTAATTAAACCTTGTGATGACATTTAAAATTAAAGCCTGTGAGACGGAGAACAAAACGAGAAACAATTAGTGATGAATTTACCGTTAACATTAAGGTAAACGAGTTAGCGTCACATAGAAGAACACCGCTCTCTCTTTAAGTTAATTGCAGCTGATTAATCAGCGTGATTAATGACCAAGAAAGCGTTCAGACTGTAATCATATTCAGGAGAGTCATCCAAGGCTCATCTATTTTTCTAAATATATGTTCATTAGAAAAGGCTTCGGTCTGACTTCACTCCGTACCTGATGTTTGTCCGTTTGACAATCCTGTTCATCCTACAACAGAGCATGATGAATGGACGATCGGAGGAAATGAAACATGCCGGAGATTGCTTTGCCTACAAACGCAGCACAAGTATTACTGCTTAATTTGATTTATTGTTCCTTACTGTGAGCATATGTGAGGGCTAAAATAATCCACACCCACCCAGAGGAACACCTGGCACACTCACACACAACGACCACTTTTTGCACATCATCGCACGCACACATCAGAATACTGGGAGTAGTGATTTTGGGAGCTACGCTGCAGGTGCTGATGATTTTTGATGCAGTATCATTCAGAAAAACAAGATTTATTATTCGCAGGTAGAATTCAAAGTAATTTGGCTAAATGTTCAACCCAGGCACGATCGATTCTCCACAAGAGTGAACAAATGAATGCGAGTAAAAAGTATACAACCACAAACAATCACAATCCAAATCATTCATCTCAAGAAGCTATGGAAGCATATTTGCATTTACATGAGAAAATACAAATCTGCTCTCCATCCATTCATCCATCCATTATCTGCACCGCTTTTTCACATTCAGGGTCGCGGTGGTCTGGAGCCGATCCCAGCTGTGATTGGGCGAGAGGAGGGGTACACCCTGGACTGTTCGCCATTCATTCACAGGGCTGATATATAGAGACAGACAACCAGCCACACTCAGGTTTGTGACTTTTTTGTGTCAGGACTCTGTTTGGGTCAAATCCTTGCTCTCCACACTCTATAGGAACAAAACAGCTTAGTCCATGATTATTTGTTCTCATGTACGGGGATGTCTTACATTTTAAATATCTTTTTTAAGGTTTTAAAAAATCTTTAAGTGAGGACAAACTTAGTCGGGCTACAAACTAGTTGATTTTCGGCGCAATTTTTTTTGGAGGGTGGCCCAATTCGATGCCCGTGACAACCAAGTGTGTGGTTCACTCGATTAATTTACTGCTCCTGATCGAGTTGGAGCTCCTCCGACGGAATACCTACAAAAGCCGATGAGAGCGAGCCTACAGGGAAGCATCACCAACCGGATGTTGCCCTTATTCTTTTTATCATTCTTTGTTTCTTGCTGCAAAACGCAGACAAGGACAACCAGCTGACGACGTTGATCGTCCTCCATATTTGTTTTTCTTCAAAGTGAAGTTTGATCACGTGAATTTCTGACGTTTTTTTAACATCGGTTATCAGATGAACGTCTAGCGTTTAGTCAGTGTTAAATGAAAAATGTTTATTCAGACAGTTCTACATATAAATATGAAAATACAGTATATAACACTCTTCATTCTGTAAAAAATGTCTTCACTAAAACTTTGAACTTTAGGTGGCTTAGGGGGGCTCAGCCTTTTTTCAGAGGGACCTTATGACCCTCCTTGTTCTCCTCTTCCACCGCTGTTTACACACACACCAACGAGAGGCACAAATAAACTAGAAAATAAAACTAGCAGGAATGTGTTTCATGCCCCATGTGGTAGTCAAACAACGTCAATCACTTCCCAGAGCATGCTCTAAATATTTGGACACTGTGGCTGCGGCAGACAAACACCATGTTGTGTACAGTATGGGACAGCAGCAGGACGGTCGGGCTGTTCCTGCTGTCATTCCCCACACACACACCATCAAGTGCCACGACAGCACTTTTGTTTTCCCTCCTCCTCCACAGTGAGGACTGAGCAGCTCCTCTTTTTATGGAGAAACATCTTCCTCAACACGTCCACTGTCATGCTCACTTCAGCTTCTGCTTGTCAGTATGATGTCCTCCTGGGAGATAAGGGAGGGGGATGCCCTGCGGACTGACAGTCTGACAGGTCTGCAGGAAGGAGAACAGTCCAGCTGACCAGAGGAGAGAATAAAAAAGCCTCTCTCTCTCTCTCTCTCCCTGCCTCCATCTGCCTTTGATAGAAGCGATGATGTGATGGAGCTTGTAGCAAACTGCATTTGAATATTTGAACGAGGGCAGCCGTGACTTTTGATGTTCAGACCTTTATGCAAATGAAGCAGAAGATACAGATCCCAGCAGGTACGCAACCCTTTATGATTCCTTTTATTTTCCTTTTAATAAATCGAGATGAACTCTTCACTCTCCCTCTGGGACCCCCCACCCCCACCCCATGATCGGCCGAGTGAGGAGTCAAACTCTTCTGCCGCCCACATACTGGTATGAGTGTGTGGGAGAGAGTGTGGGAGCTTCAGCATGTGTGCATTTTAACAGTGTGTATGTGTGGTCTGAATATACCCACAAGAATAAAATCACAGAGCTAATTGTGGATGGTGAGGATTAGCCTGACATTAGGCTCTGGTTACAGGTAATTTTAGGGTTTGGTGGTGAGTATAATGATCTTAGTTAGAGGCAGGACTCCGGTTAAACAAACATATCTCAGAGGAAAAGCTGCTCTGTTGTAAGAGCTGTTTGATATATGACCTCTTCACAAAGAAGCTCTTTGTTGTGATATAAACTGTTGACATAAAGAGTGAGTTAAGGAGAATATTCACAAGGAAATCGTTGAACCTGCTGTGGCCCTTTTTAACACACATGCAGTCCTGCAAATGTCTAATAAACTTCCAGGCATGCCACCCCTGAAATCTTCATGTCATGTCTGTTCACCTATGCACCTCACAGCGGGACACAATTCCTGTCAGACAAGGGGGAGGAAGGGGGATGATGCAGAAATGGCGAATGAAACAACACAGTCCTTCACAATAGCTATTTTCAGATATGCACTCCCATTCCTAAAGAATTTCAGATGGGCTGCCCCTGGAATTGTCCTGATCTGGTTGTTCACACATGCACCTCACAGCGGGAAACTATATGGGTCGGATGGGAGGGGGGGCGGGAGGTCTCCTGAGACAAGACATGATGCAAAGAGAACAACATGGAATTAGCGGACAGAGCAACAGAGTCAGCTATACGACGCTATAATGAGAATATTTGCCCTCATATCAATACCGCCACGGATTAATTTTTTGTATTTATAAAATTGCTGCGTTCATGAGAGAGAGAGAGCGCGAGAGAGAGTGCAGGTGCGCTGAGTATTAAGCGTGTTTGATGTAGCTGCAGCTACTTTTCCCTGCTCCTCTCTCTGCTGTGAGCCTCGCGAGGCACGCTGAGATACACCAACATACAGTACATTGCTGCACAATATCACCTCCCAGATATCGCGTCATTCTGCGGGAAACACTGCAGAGTATGTGAAAAACCGGGAGTATGGTTTCTGTCAATAGAGAACAAACCAAATGATGTATTTTTGTAGGCCAACCCGGAAGTAGCATCGCCATGGGTTCTAACGAGAATTCGCCTATGGGATTTTTGCATTGGATTTTGGATGATTGCAGAAAATAAGCTCTGTGGCAAACATACATTTCTGATGCATAGGCGTTTTGTTCAGCAGGATAATCTTTACAAATGAACACCACTTTTATGAAGTTTGAAGCGTTAATGCAGCAGATGATTTTGACGTCACTACCGTTATGCTTCATCGATCTATTCAATGGTTTTGACAAGCTAGTGAAACTGTAGCTTAATAAATTGTTTATTAACCTAATATTTGCAAGAGCACTGAAAAACATGACTAGATGCTGTAAGGCGGACTAGTGAGAGAGTTCCCGGCGTGATGACGTTTAATGTCCCCGACAACCACTGTAGTCTCATTTAGCCACTTGTTAGCAACCGCCGTTTTAAGGACGCGTAAAAACTTTAAAATTCAAAACAAAACGCCAACATCTCTTAAGCTTGTGTTAACCACAGACCTTATTTCAGGCGTCTAACCACAAAGCCATTCAAAATCGGCATTGACTTTTAGAGGATAGACCCCATGGCGCTTAAATGCTAACTCACTTCCGGGTTTTAGGACTCATTCCTGTGGCGCCCTATAGCCATGCGCATGTAGGTGGACAACTACAACAACAGTTGCGCGTCGTCTCATTACAAAGTCACAACACCAACTATTGGCCTGGCATGTATACTACAGCTTTTGTAGTAGTTTTTTACCGATATGTGTGCACGCCAGTTATCAACACATTGTCTGAATGTGGAAATTTTTTGAAACTGCAAACGAAAAAAAATCATTCAGTGTTCAGTGGATCGTTTTTGTGTAAATGTGGACTTTATCATTTTTTGTACATTTGACAGAGCAGTTTGCCAAAATATGCTTCATGAAGGAAAAGAGACAATTGACTGAGATATTTTATGGACATTTCAAGTTTTACAAGTTTCCATCCATCGTTGCTTTTGTCTTCAGCTGCTGTGTTCCACAAAAAGAGAGCGACTTTGGTCTGATGTCAATGTTCTCTGCAACCAATCTACGTTTTCAGATACAGGTACTTAGAAACATGAGGGATGCTTATTTATAACTCCACCCCTTCAGTGATCTATAACGAGATGTACAGTACGCAGGTAAGCACAGGTGTCGGACTTTAAAGTGGCATCGTAAAAGACAAGGTCAGTGACTCACTTCAGCCTCTCTTCAGTCTCTGTTTGTTTGTTTTTGAGCTCCTGGAAGTTCTCAGTGGTCAGCTTTGTTAACAATAGTCTGTGCACACACACACACACACACACACACACACACACACACACACACACACACACACACACACACACACACACGGAGATGAACTCTTCTTTCAGCTCAAGGTCATTTTCTCTCCACAGGACAGAGATTCACAGAGCAGAGACCATGTTATATATCGAAGAAGACTGACCTCTAAGGAAACATTGCCTCACTCTCACTTCTTCATTCTCATCATTGTTGTTTTCTTTGCTTTTATTAGAAGGAAATGGACTTTTGTTCCTCAACCAGTAAATGCTTAATTTCATTGGTTTAAAGTTTGGTTGAGGAAAACGCTACAAAGTCTCAACCAAATGAGCGTTTTGAGTAAGAGTTTGTCTTAAACAATATGAAAGAGCTTTACTTTGAAACTGTAGGAAACTACTGTACCTGGTTTCCTTTACAGCTGCTGCATGAAACAGTTAAGATACAGTAGATCATGTCTTATGTTTAAGAGACTTAAAAACAGGAGATTAAGATGAACAAATGCTTAAAGCTTTATAAAGCTCAGAGTAAATCAAATCAGGTCTTTATTTGCCATCAAACATGGACTGTAAATATTAATGGACGGAACCTGCACTTCTGCATCGGCTTCATTTATTAACATCAGACGTTGCTGCTTGTATTCAAACAATGGGAGCGCTGCACGTTTAAATGACAACTGCTTGAGGAGGACGATAGGATAAACAACTGTGCTGTATGCCAAGACGCTTTGAGCTTGGAGTATGATAGGACCCGATATCTTAAATTGGACTTTATGTTGGAAGCAAACCAGACTCAATTTAATTCATTACTGCCATCAGAGCTCTCTCCAATAAAAACACTAAGCAGCCAGTGAAGATCTGCCACTCTAAAAATGGATGTTTAATCCTCCAGATCTGATCCAAAAGATTTCCATAATAGTCCACCTCAGATAATCCGAACATCGAAGACAGGGATTCTCAATAAGCTCATGAATTTTAAAATGAATGTCAGATCCATTCCCCGTCTGTCCCCTGACGTAACAGCTATGAAAAATAGATACGGGCTGAGAGGACGACCAAAGATAATGGCTCTAATGTGAATCAGGTGTACTGGCAAGACATTCTTTTTGGGGTTCTCCGGCTCCCACCAGTCCTCCCACTCAGCACGGCCTGTAGTCTATTTACAGACACAAGAACCATGAGCTTTTCTCGCCATGCAAGGGAAAAAAAATGTCTTAGCCAAGGCGCAGTCATGCATAAACATGAAGGCTGAAAGTATTGCCACATTTTTATGTATTGATACAAGAGCTGTGGAAAAACAAAGTGCTCCTGAGAGCTGCCCCCTTTCCATTTCTGGGAGTTAGCCTGCAGCTCCACATGTCAAATACTGTACGTTAGCATGAAGAGAGCCATGATGTGAACGTGTTCCCCCCCCTCGGCTTTGAAAAGAAAGGGTCATCTAAGCATAACCCCCTCAGTCCGAACAATGTGAGTGTAGATTCACATTAACATAAGTGAGTATAAGTTCAGATGTCAAAACTTCACAGAGAAAAGCCTTTTCAAAATAACCCTGACATTAGCGAGTGCTTGAAATGTTACACACTCCTGTCACTGTTTCATTACCGATACGGCGAGGTGAAATAAAAAAACCTACAGAAATCAGGGGTCGTTCTTTTTTAACTCCGGGCTGAGTGAGTGTAATTACAGTTATTGATTCACAGCCCAGGAAAAATGTGACCCACGCATATTACACCAGTCCTTTATTAACCCGCTCTTGCTTTCTTTTTTATTCTGCAGTATGTAAATATTCATGAAGTAATCATGAAGCCGGAGCAGTGGATTATTTTTCTCTTCAAACTGTCTGAGAGAAAAGATTCAAATCTTGCTTTTTTTGCTTTTCCAGACAAAGACCAACAGAGACGGATTTTATGAGACGATGGACAAAGATATGTAAAAGCAGCTACAGCACATACAGCCTGCTCCTTCTGCGAAGATGAATTAGATATTTAAATACCTCTGAAATGACATTTCTGAACAATTTACCAAACTACCATTGATTCTTATTCTACAATCTTCAAGTTTAAGATTATTCACAGCTACCGAAAAACACTTTAAAGGAGCAATCTGTACCCTGAATTAAATGATAAACTGACCTTACTATATCATCAGACATTAAGGAAACATGCTATGTTGAAGTGATCACGGCAAACCAACAGGTGTTGCAGCGATGGAAGCGGGCAGGAGAACTGGTTCAGATAGAAGTGATTGTACCCGACCTAAAAAGCCTCTACATGTTTCTAATAAGCTCCACGAGCAGTAACGTGCTCAAACTAGGATCAATGTTGGAGATGCTTTTGAAAAATGGAGAGAGGTTAAAACGCAGAAAGGTTTACAGACCGATGCAGAGCTGGAGCTTCAGTGTCCATGACATGGCAACCTGCGTGAGCATCGACTCTAGGGAGGAGGGGGCGGAGGGAGACCGCTCTCTCTATTGTTTTTAATTTGGACTGCAGTACCCATTTTAAACACTAGGTGTCAAAGTTACATATTGCTCCTTTAAGGAGACCACAGTTCATTTCTCTTATAGGTTGAAAGCCATCAGAAATTTATTTTTAACGATAGGTGTTGTTGTATTCATTCTTTAAATGTTCCTTTTCTCAAGAAGTCCACACATAACCAAGCTATCCCTGCATGTTTTATTGTAAAAATTGGGCATGGAAACTAGTGCTAGATATAGGAGAAGATCATGATTTGTTGTTATCGTTGATTTTCTGTGCCACACGGTAATTGAACAGCTGTCTGCTGGCTCAAATAGAAAGAAGAGGAAACTCTTTGAGGAGTAAGTCCTGAGAGATGCCAAGCACGCTATTCGTGCCACCATGAACTGACTGACAAGAAAAGGCTTTCTTGTTGCAGGTAGAAGTAAATATACTCCCCACTTAAAGTATTTTGATGTTGTTTGACACAAAAAGGGAAACTCATGTCTCTGCATGGATCTGTGACTTTATGACCAATCCACAAACAATTGTGAAACTATAAGTCTTAATGGAAGGAAGAAAATGAAATATACAAGCAGGCAGAACAAAAATAAAGGAAGAAAAACATCCAAAGCAACAATCTGACAGTAGAGTGTGCGTTGCTGCAGATAATATTCAGATCAGATTGAGACGTAACGTTACGCTGTATTGTTATCGGTGTCATCGTTGTCTCATGTTCAGCAGCTTTACCGGCTGCAGAAAGTCCATCCTTCCATTATCTTTACCGTTTTTCCCGTTCTGGGTCGTGGGAGGGCTGGAGCCAAACCCAGCTGTCATTGGGTGAGAGGCGGGGAACACCCTAGACTGGTCGCCAGTCAATCACAGGGCAGACATATAGAGACAGAACAACCAGCCACACTCACATTCACACCTACGGACAATTTAGAGTCACCAATTAACCTAACGAGCATGTCTTTGGACTGTGGGAGACCTCCACTGTACCCGGAGAGAACCCACGCAGGGGAGAACATGCAAACTCCACACAGAAAGGCCCAGTCTGATGTGGATTCGAACCAGGAACCTTCTCGCTGTGAGGCAACAGCGCTAACCACTGCACCAACATTACTAAACCTTGTCAGTCGACATGGTTCTCTGGATTCTCCTAACGTCTTTGCCAGCTTCGCCACCCTGTGCCCGTCAACAAATGCACGTTGTTTTAGAGCGGTTGTTGCACTCGAGACCTTCGGTGGGCGCCAAAGCTCACATAGCAACAGCCTGGTTACTGGGGTATAGTTTGCAGGTGTAATTAGTTACCTCTACCTCCTATTTCTGGTGCAATATCGTCATGAGAAGGAGGCAACAGAGATGCTTTAAAAGGAACAGTTCATGTACTGTACACCTGGCGTTCTCCCAGATTGCTCATCATCATGACAGCAGATGAGCTCTTAATGAGTGCACGCCAGGTGTTGTGGATGCTTCTGCAGTATACAGGGTTTGAACTGCTGGAGGAGGAAGCTCACAATACGTGATACATGACCATAAGGAAAGCAGTGCACATTTAAAAAAGGTGCCACATAATCTTTTAGTCCAGTCCTCTCGTACACATTCATTAACAGGCTTGAGTTTGAGATGCACAAACTGTTCCAAGTTTATAACCCTCCCAAAAAAGACTAAAGCCGAGCTGTTGAGCGTAACACCTCCTGATGATCGTTAAGTAGAATTAAATCTGAAAGCTCTCCGATCTCTCTCTTCTTGTCTGCTCCCTGTGCTGCTGTAACAATTGATCGTCTCCTGCAGGATCAATTAAACCCTCTAACTCTCATTATCTAGAGAAACTTAATATATAGAGCTAACATAACACTGAGTAAACAAAGGTTGCTTTAATAAATCTGTCATTCATGCTATTCACCTACCTTTAGCACCTTAAAAGGTCTTCAGTCGCCCCAGATTCAGGATCTTATGTCCAACAAACGTTGTGGCTGCAAGTTTTAGCAGTAAACTTCTTTAAACAGGGTGACCATGATTTACTGACCAGTTCATGAAAGTCCTCGTGTCATTTTCCTCTAGAGAAAAAGGGCCGATATCCACGATAATGGGCTTTAGCGTACACCTGGCGTAAAGTGTCATTGCACACACCAACAGGTATCTCTCCTATTTTTAGCACTCACGCTTTTGAATAAAAAGTTAACTTGTGCCACTGTAAGCGCCTCGTGTGATCTGACTTTATCACACAGATCTGTGTCAATAAGTGACGGATGGCTTTGGTTTTATTTGGTTAACTTTTGGCTGAAAAATACCTGATTACACGAATAGCTCTGGGTTTAAAAATTGGTAACACAGCCTCATATGTGCACTTTTGGACCCTCTTCTACAAAAGCAGAATCCATCCAACACATATTTAATAAAATCCAGCCTGGCTTTGCTAAAAGGCTTTCTAGTATATCTGTAGCTCTCAAGTAACAGCATGCCAAGTTCTTTATCTTACAATGAAAATGCATGATTTTCCCACCAATTCTGCAGACTAATTAATTAGTTCGTCACCTCGAGGGGTGGTCTGTCACTCAGTCTTTGTGGAAAATCGGAGCATAAACTCGGAGAAAGGTTGTATTTCGCACACAGCTGGGGACTCTGAGATTCTAGTTATCCTTTCATTGGCTGACAGGAGGGAGAGAGAGAGAGAGAGAGAGAAACATGCTCTGAGGTTTCACCCCTCACAAATTCTCGGAGAGTCTCTGGGGGACAGCTGGTGTGATAGCTGGCTACAGGCTGTGTGACACCCACTTTTTATTGGTGCACGATTAAGTGCTGAGCTGGGAATGACTTTGGGCAAAGAGCCTCATCATTCCTGAGGAGCAGGACTCCTCTTAGCCTTGATTTAAGTCACAATATTGTTTATATTTAACCTTTATAGAACCAGGTAGACCCCAGAGATGTCCCTTTTTTCCATATTCTTTTAAAGGACCACATAATCAAGACAAGAGGCTTTTTTTTCTTACGAGATACAACATATTGACCTCTGTTTTTAGAGCCGCAGGGTTTTAGGATTTAAACACTTTCAGTCTAGTTAACTGGCATGATATGCACATTGAGCCTTGAATCCAGTTTAAACCTTTCACATTTTCCACAGTCACTCCTGCAGACTTCACCTTTTCCCCTGTCCTGTCATGTCATTACTGATTTTTATCTACCTGCTGAAGGTTTCTCTTGACCGGCCATGTGGACCGCTACACTCTGTCCTAAATGACTTCCCTGACAGACATCCCATCCCATTTCACTTGTTCAGGTGACAGAGCAGACCCTTAGCTCAGACCGTGTCAACTTTCTTTGTCGTAGTCTTATGGACCTGTGGCCTGAAAGCGAATACGGCTGAATGAAAAGACATCCAAATAAGCAGCGAGTAGGCTGTGTTCTTCTTTTCTCTAGTCCTCGACTAAAACAGCTTTTATAAGCAAGGCCGTCCCGTCCATGTAAACATGATGTTAAATGTTGCACATTCTTCTTTTAACATTTTCTTAAATTTCAAAATAAAAAAACAAATCAAATCTTCTGTCTTCAGAGTCCTAGTTAAATTTTTGCAAGAAACGTCAAATTAACCCAAATAAATGTTTCCTACTCTCCAAAACTTTAAGAGGACTTTAGAAGCTGCTTGGAGAGGTGAAGGAAAGCTTTTCTTTATATGGGAGTTTTTATTTTTTTAGTCTTTTGGATGACATGATCTTTTAAAAAGCAGTTGTGATCGGTAATATGAAGTCACAGTGTTCCCAACCAGGAGGAAGTTTAGTGAAACTGTGTGTCGGTCACTGTGCTGCCCCCTCATTACACTTGGCAGCAGTGTGTGCACTCAGAACCTCTGCAGCTGTAGCAGCTCTTGGACAGCTGACATATTCTCCCCTTGTTTCTCTCTCTCTCAGATTGTCTGCCTCACTCCAACCTCTTATGCCAGCTGCCACCGTTGCGCCGTCTGATTCAGCAGATATGCTGTGCAGATTGAAATCCTCTTAAATTAGCTAAGTATAATGCCTCCTCTAAAAGAGCTCTGTTTGGATATGCTGCCACCTCATTGCACCTTTTTACATGGCAATCAGTGAAATTAGCCCGGGGCTGAAGGCACTCTGCAGATTCTCTAAAAACTCTGACCTAACTGTGGCTCTTAGCCGTGGGGCAACAAACATTTTGCTCTGAAGTGGGAATGAAAGGACCTAAATTTAACCGGGTAGCAGCTCAGTATTTTATGAAAATATACCGTGAAGTAAACACCCCAAAATGTGTTTTCTGCTGGCTCTTTTTAGCACATTTTTGGACAGAAATGAATGCATTTTTTTGTCTGTCAATACACCGACTGCTTGGCCTGAATAAGTGAGTCCCACCTACGTGTGGCCACCACCACCACCACAGACATCTATAACCACTGTCTCAGAGCCATCACCACCCACCACTACCTGCAGGAATCAGAGAGAGAGGAGAGCTGAGGCGTTAACAGCACTGAATCCACCTGGAGCTGCCTGGTGTTAGTATCAGGCTTCATACTAGCTCTGAGACTGTATGCCCTGTTTTTTTAATCTGTACAGGTGGTGTGGGAGAGTCCGATTTTGGTTTCATGAACTTACACACAATGAAAATCTCAGTGTTAATTATGCACTCAAATCAATGTGTTTATTTTATCTATTGTTTTGGGCGTTTTCACATCTAACCTGTTGGGTTTGATTAAAACAAACTTGAGTATGTTCAGTCTGTTTGCGCTGGTGTGAAAGCTGTTGATCAAACCCTGGTGTGGACCAAGCAACTGTTATGAGACCACTTGAATTGTTGAGTCTCTTCCCTTTTGTATTTTTCAGACTCTGGTGCGGTTCGTTTGTTCCCTTTTTTTCACAATAACAGTGATTATAACAGTTAACATGGGTTTCACAATAGATGAAACGATGTGCAGACAAATTGTACACCAAGGGCCTGATTTACTAAAGGTTTGCGTGTCTTAAAACGTGTGCAAACTTGATACCACCAGCAAAAAATGTGCTATCTGATCTACTAACGACACGCAGTGAGGATTGCGTCTTTCATATGAGCAAAACAACACGCATTGTCCATTTAGCACGTTTGCCTTAATGAATATGCAATATGGGGCGTTTCTGCCGTAGCGTGCAAAATACTGGGAGGAGAAAATTCAAATAAGTTAAGTTAGTACACGCATTGTGATTTACCAAGCCAGGCAAAAATTGCGGTGATTGTGACGGTGTCTAAATTTAACACCTTTGAAAGGCAGGTGCTAATCCGGCGCTCCTCTCCCTATCGCGCTCGTCTCCAACCTCTACAGACCCCTGTTGCCAAGCTGTAGGCACTTGGATTGGGGAACCTCACCACTGCTTGTACCCCCGTCTTCGATACCTCTTGCCAGGGCAATTATGTCCCATCAGACACAGCGCTGGCCAGCAGTCTGGTGCGCAACAATGACCCGAGTGGCGCGCCTGAGCGCCGGTGCCATAGAGGACACAGCTCGCACCTCCTGCTCAATGTATGACAATTCATTCAAAGGATCGAGGGAAGAAAAGAGAGGCCCTGTTTAATGCCGAGGTTTTCTTATAAGCCAAATGTTCTTTTTGTTATATTCAGATGTATCTGCTATAACTCGAAAATACTGTACGTTCATTTGCCTCTCCCACTAATACCTATTTTGCGCTTGCAGTCATTCTGCTTTCCGTCCAAACTCTCCGTGACGTAACCCAGTAGAACACGCAAAAGCCTGACTTAAATACAACCGCCTCCTCAAGGTTTGCACCCGTTATCATTCACGCAAAGTTTCTTAGTAGATCACCCGCAAAACGCCCACAAGCCAAACGCGCAATTTTTTGTAGTGTTCACGCAATTTTGTACTCTTTAATTGGGATCTTAGTAAATCAGGCCCCAAGTATTTGAAAGAGAAAACAACAAGCTCAGCCGACGCGTGTTAGCCGGTGCATCTTTGTTTTTTGTTGAAGACTTTCAACTCTAATTTAGCATCCTTTAAAAGAAATGTTACCTCTGTTAACGCAATGACATTTAAGTGAATTGCTTCTCATCCATCTCATTGTTGTGTGGTCATTCAATAGATATTTCCAGCACGAATTTTAAAAGGGTAAGCCTATATGCTTAAAGGTGGAATTGTGGGTACAGATATGCGTATTTTTATGACCCCAAAATTAAATACTTCCAACAAGTTAAACAGAAATGTATGAAATGTTTTCAAACAAGGCACTGGTAGCTGGTATAAACTAAAAGACATGAGTCAGCCAGATGAATTCAAACAAAAAATCACATCCTTGCATAATCATAATGGAGCCTAAAGGTGCTGGGAGGCTGAAAGTCTGTCCCTCATGTGGGCCCCACGCCTCTCCTAGAGGTCATTCAGGTCAGCTGAAGCTGGAGGACCAGGTTCTTCAGGTGGCTGCTCTGGTTCCTCCATGACATCGCCATATGTGAGGCACACATTGTGGAGGAATGCACATGCCAGGGCAACTTCTGAGCAGAATTGCGGCCTAACCTTTTAAAAGCAGTCTTAAGACATTGCTTTTCTCTTGTGCCTTTGGTTGCTAGTTTATCTTTGTATGTGTGTGTGTGTGTGTGTGTGTGTGTGTGTGTGTACATCTGGTTGGTGCATGGTCCCTGTGAGCACGCTATAGAAACAGGTGTATGTATGTGTGTTGTATAGGATGCTCATTTTACAAATATGTTTTGGTTTAAAGTGAGCTCTTGAATCCACTTATTCATTTATTATTATTATTATTTTTGTTCTGTTTATTATTTTAAATGAGTTTGTATTGTCGGCCATTTTGTATCTGCCCTGATGAAGGCCTATATGGCTGAAACATGTTGGCATGTTTTTATGAACCTTTAGCCCAGATGAATTAAAGGCTTTTTATACTTAACCCTCTGAGTGCCTCAGACTTTTTCAAAAGCTTCTGAGTTTGTATTGTGTTTATCTTTGTCTTCTGCAAGGCACAACTTACGTTTGTATGAAATGTGCTATACAAATAAAATTGAATTGAGTTGAATTAACCTCTAGTGCCTTGAAGAGGGTGGCCCCACCTTGCCTTCATGTCCCCAAAGGTCCGCTCATTGACAGACTGTGCCTTTGCATGTTTAGCATTAAAGCGTTGCTGCATCCTTCCTTGCAATCAGTGTCTGTAGGGTGTTATGATGGTAATAGGATGCTCAAGACAAGGGTAGCCTCCATCGCCCAAGAGAAAAAAACCTGGTGGGGGGTACAGGGAGCTGATGTAAACTGGAATGTTTCTTAAAAGGTGTAGATCATGTACAGAGCCACCATATCCAACAAAAATGTAAAAAAATCTCCCGGAGGAGTCACAGATACTGTGACTCGAATGTGACTTTGAATTGAATGGTATTGTTTGTAGTGAAAATAATCTTGCTGATATTGCTTGGCTGTTTGATTCTTATATGACATCTATGGCCCCCACAGCCTTGGTGAAGGCCTCATACTGTGCTGAATCCCCAAACCCTCAACCAACGTCTTCCAAAGTAGTCAGACTTGGGGAAAAGATTACCTTCGATACACACCTCCGAATTTCTTTGGCAAACCTGTGAACGACTTTAAAAACTGTCCACTTTGGCACGTCAAATGCCCAGGCTGTCACCCGGTAGGATACCCCATGGGCCAGCCAAAAACCAAAAATCAGGACTTCTAAATGATGATCCCTCTTTTCATCCAGAGTGGTAAGGAGACTGTCAAAAGCCTGTCGTATCACCCTGAAATCAGCCTTTATATCTCGCTCAGGATCCATAACAATTCGGAGAACTGGCACACGGACGTTGAGCCTCGCATATGGGGTGCGCTGGTTTGACTATGAACAAAGAAAAACTACATTTATAAGGATTTGGACCTTGGCTTTGAGGAAAGTAAAAACCGTAATACATTAAGTCCTAATGCGGCTAAAGTGAATAACATGAAGACGCAAAGTGCGGTCCCATTTAATCACATTCCAGGTGACGTCAATTCAGTCCGTAAGGGCTCAGGGTTAAGGGAGGAAATTTAGATTAAGCCCATGAAAAGGAGCTACGGTTCTTCTTCTTCTTTTGGCTTGTTTTCTCGCGTTTGGCAAACAACGTTTTGGTGCATTACCGCTACCAACTAGTATGGAGTTTGGATCGGGAACTATATCCTAATGTCACGTACATCCAATTTCATCTTGACAGGAGCTTAGGTTTCTGTTTCTCCTATAAAACAAAAACACCTTTCCAGCAGCTCTCCTCTGCCCTTTTAACCAAGTAAAACAAAAACCCCACAAATATTTCCCTCTCTTCCTTTGTTCTCACCACGCCCCCTACACACCTGTGTCTACCTAGCTGAAGCAGGTCACATGGCCCGGCTGACTGCAGACTAAACACGACACCACACAGAAACATGATTGACAGGGACAGAGACACCAAAGAGGGATTTAACCTTTTATATAAAAAATAACGTCTCCTTCCGAACCTTTGTGGCCATGCCACATATGTTGTAAAACAAAACAAGAAAATAAAAATAATTCATATTAACAAGCAGCTTTTTCCTGTTCTGTGATGTTTCAGAACAATTTTTTTTCGCAGGTCATCATCTGAAGTTCAGCTGTTTGAAGTCGCAGGAGACACTGATGGACTTCCACTTGATTACAAATCACTCACAATTCTCATTCAGCGTGGACATATGACCCACATTTTGACGTGGAACATCATCATTTAGGAGAAGGCGACTTCATCAGACTCTTTATTTTTCATCAGTTTCTTAAGAAGGCAGCTTGTGAAGGCTCAGTCAGCCACGTCTCTGGTGTTGTCATGAAGCCACTTTAGATGGAGATTTAAAGGAGGGCTGTAGAGACGCAGAACGGAGGATGGGTGGGTGATATAAAAAGGCTGTCAGAGTTATATTTCTAGGCACTATCAGGGTGTGTTTGTGAAGCGCTACGGCTCTGTGAATGACATCATTCAGGAGTCCCGGGCCATCACACGGGAACATAAACCTCAGAGCATCTGGTTATTGAGTGTGTGTGCATAAATCCAATCTGTTAAAGAGACGGAGCACTCTGGTTACTCTGCTGCACACACACGATGCAGAGACGTTTAAGGCTCACGTGTTACATCGGATGAACTTAGGAACATACCTATAAAGGAAAAGAGAGTCTTTTTTCGAAACAGGTAAAAGATCGTAAACATGTGTTGAAGCTGAGCAAGAACATCCGTGATCTGAACAAAGCGGCAACCTGAAAAATGAAGCCGATGCAGGAGAGGCTAGAGGCTGACCGCAGAAGCACAGGAAGTTGCCTGGTAGTGTTGTAGTCGAGACCACACTAACCGAGACCAAGATGTACCAGAGACTAGACTGTCTGAGACCAAGACAAGACCAAGACATTTAGGGATCAAGACAGAGTCAAGACCAAGGTAGTGCGAGACTGAGACCGAATGTCACTCACTTAGGCTGTAACACCGGGAAGGTTGCGGCCGTAACCAGGGGATACAAAACGAATTATGAAATTTATTTTAGAAAGAGGCGTTTTCGTTGTAATCACAGTAATGATGTGGAAACATAGCCTGTCATTGTTGGTCTTGACCGATCTTGATTTAAAATCCAGAGTCTGACTAGTCTGAGATTGAGACAAGACTGAGTAAAAATGCTTTCGATTCCAAAATGACACCAAGACCATAAAAAAGCGATCTCGAGACAGATTTCAAGTACTTGTATAAAAACAAGTGAGAAAAAACGTTGAAACCTTTCAGCACAGAACACACAAACTAAACCATTAACAAAACAAATTAATATACATAATTAAAGCATCACATGATTACATGAGGGATTTCAAGAAGCAGGTTTAGTAAATTGCAGAGTGCCAAGTTCATCCTGTATGATCAGAGCTTGTTGGTAGAAAGGAAGTGACGCCTCTTCTAGTCCTCATCCTGGTCATTGTGTACCTGCACCCTGAAGTCAAGAGTTCATACTCAGACTAAAGGGGGTACAGAGGGTCCGCTCTGATCTTGTCGGCTAGATTCAGGGTGTACCGGGCTGTCAGGTAAGATATGCTGCAGATTTGCTTCCTAGTTATCTTGCTATAACCTCCATGGGCCCTCCCCATGTGACTGGGCCCCAGAAAGCATTCCCCTTTTCGCCCCTTATGGGCAGCATTGAAAAACATCATCATGCATAGTGGTTGGTTTCGCGCTCGCGTTGGTTTGTGCGGAGGCTGTGGACCTCTGGGCAGCTGCGGCTCCTTTCCCGCATGTCTTCCCGTCTCTCTCTCTCTTCCCCTGATTTCCTACTCCATCCACTGTCTAAATACAGACAAAAGCCGACAACTAAATCTTAACGAATGAAATAAACATAATATAAATAATGCATCCGTCTTTCCTCAGCTGACCTGGCCCTGAAAGAGGAAGTTTTCAGGGGTTACTGGAGCAGGTGTGTGTGTTTGTTGGCTGCACTGCGGCTCTTGTATTGCGATATGTTAATATTATGCCCACACCCACACACACACACACACACACACACACACACACACACACACACACACACACACACAAACACACACACACACACGCACACACACACACACACACACACACACACACTAAAAGACCTAAAAGGGGGACATTCTCCCAACAGCTTACCTTTTTGTTTTGCAAATGTTTTAATATTCAAATTGGTCTGAGTAGAACATTTTCCATTTTCTCCATTACGAGAGAAGTTGTTTTTTCCACCCACACACACACACACACACACACACACACACACACACGCACACACACACACACACACACACACACACACACTCCCTGTGAAAGCAGCAGCCGAACCCCCTCCATACATTACTTTTAATCTCATAATTTCTCTTTACCTCGACTGGTCACTTAAATCTGAGCTTGAAGGCATAAATTATACGCAGAGAATCACATAATACATCCTAAAGTTTGAACAAATCTACTTACAACTTTTCTTCTGATTATAAAAACGGAGCTGGAGGCGACTGATTAGTTTCTTCTTCTTCTTTGCTCTCACAGAAAGCGTGTATCTCATCACACCCTCACTCTATAAGATGATGTGTATTTATCTATATGAAGGCTGGATATGGACAGAGGCTATTTGAAGAAGTTCCTCTTCACAGCTGGTTATTAAAGCCGACATGGCTGTGAGACATTGTTCACTTTTTTTGCAGGACACAGAGGGACAGTCTTCTCATTGAGATTGTGCTTTTTGACAAATGAACTCACTATGAATTACACACAGGCCTGCAGTGAATATGCATATGACATATAATTACAGCATTTCACTCCTACCAGGTCTGTTCTGGCATGATGGAGTGCTTCATACCCTACAGCACCATCTGTTAAACTCACTGCGAGGGCTTTCATAGCTTGTAGTCTACTGCCCCCTAGAGGCCACACGTTTAAACTGCAGCTTGTTTTATTACAAGAAGGGGATTTCCAAAAGTTTTCACTAACAAGATTTTAAAAGAAATCTTTTTGACTAAAAGACACAAACTGGAGAATAAAGTTTGTATTATTTTAAATGACTCTGTTATGTTAATGGAAACTGAGTTCATGTGATGACTTCTTTGTTTTCTTTTTTCTCTACATTTTTACAAGGTGGGTTTATTTTTCATACAGGATCTTTAATGTCGCCTTTTTTATTCTTACAATTTGATTTGTTTAAGCTTCTTTTTGTTTGAAAAGTAACATAGATCTAATGTTTATTTTTATCATTATACAGTACAGTTACAAATGCACTTAATGGGTGACATCATGGGCGTAGTAGGTGGGGGTGGGACTGACTACTTCAGTGGAGGGAGGGAGGGGCACTTATCATGCCTAAAGTAAATATAAAGTTTAATGTTGGGGGGGGTTAATATATGATAAAAACATGTGTAGAAAAACATGAATAGGCTATAAATACAGAAATGTTATGCATGAACGGTGACATATCTGAACGAACAGATCAGATCAGCTGAGTCAGTGATCTCTTAAATCCAGAGCCTTTTCTGGCTTCACTTGGATTTAATTTATTTATTTTTTATTTTTCTTATTTAATTAAATGCCAAAAGAAAACAATTAAAAAGTAACATCAAATCTCAAATCTTGAATTTTACTTTTTAAATTCCTTTAAAATATATTTTTTTAAATGAATATCACGTCTTAAAGTTTGTCATTTCTTAATGTTTGCCTTTGCTTCTGTTTTATGACCCTCTTGCTGTCCTTGTAATGAACTTAAAAGAGCTCCATAAATACAGGTTATTGTAATTATTAATGATTAAGATAAGATAATCATTTATTTAAGTGTTGCAGCAGTAAAAAGACATACAATGTATTTACAACTAGTAATATGAAGTTAACTATACACCCATTAAATGCCAAACAAAACAAACTGTACATTCAGACATGTTGTGCAGTGAGTGAGTTCAAGTTAAAGTGACCGTTTGTCAGATCAAGTGACCAAATTAAGCAGGAAATGTAAAAGTAAGCATTTATTATGACGTGATGAACAGTTATTAACTTAGTTCAGTTTGTATGAAGGGATTAAATGATGGGTGAATTGGGACCTTTAAATAGTATGAATAATAAATATGAGTATTAAGGTCGCAGTATTTTGATAGTGAAGTTACAGAACACAGGACTTCCAAAGTCTGACAGAATAGAGATGGTTGTTGATGCTGCAGAAAGTTTTTCAATATCGTTGGAATAACTGTTTTTCAAAGTGAGGGTCCTGACAACAGGGGGTGTTAGGGGGGTCATGAAAACTTGGAGGGGAGAGGGGGGGGGGGAATTGAACCAAATAAAAATATATTATTATACATTATATTTTGATATGTGTCTTTTTTAGATGTTATTCATCACTGCATATCCAAATGTGTGCTCCTTTCCTGTAAAAATATTTCAGTATTTAAAATAACAAAACTTCATACTGAACGTAATGAATGAATAACGAGGGTTTGTTACTGCTGTTGATTATTGTTGGGACACAATTTATAAAAGACTGATTTACAGTCTATGATTACAACAATATACATTGAAAGAAAATGAATGAAAAACAAGATTTTTAATTGTTAAAATAAGGAAACACATTAGGTAACTTTTTTTATTGTTGACATTTGCTATCGTAACGTAAAATGAATTTATGAAAATGTATGCTTGATGCGGGTCCTTGGCATTGCAAAGTTTGGGAACCCCTGAGATAGACTACAAACTCTACCTGCAGAGGGCGGCATTACACTTCTCGGTGTACATCCTGCAGGAATTCAATTAGAAGAAGAAGAAAGTTGGCGAAGGAAGTTTGGTCCTTACGGCTCTCCGTCCTACGTCACTGAATGTTGACGTGTGGCTAACCTGTCTCATTAGCTGCACAGTTGCTTCTTGGTGTTGGTGGATAGTTGATTAAAGTACAAGACAACTGACTGTAATTGTAAACGTACAAAGTGCAACAATGGCGGCGGACTGGGAGGAGATTCGTCGGCTTGCTGCAGATTTTCAGAGAGCGCAGTTTGCTGACACAATTCAAAGGTAACCGCAGCTACAAGCAGCTGTTAGCAACTAAGCTAAAGTAGCTAACATGAAACTTTCATTCAGAAAAAAAGTCCCGATAGATGGGATTTAATCCTTTCTACTGACAGCTGTCTTCACCAGTAATAAATAAAACACACCTGTGACGCTTGTTGAATTCTTCCCGCAGGCTTTCTGAGAGGAACTGCATTGAAATCATCACGAAGCTGGTCCAGGACAAGAAGCTGGATGTGGTGCACACCCTGGACGGGAAAGAGTACATCACTCCTGCACAGATCAGCAGAGAGATCCGAGACGAACTCTACGTCCATGGAGGTCAGTTTAACACGAAGTGAAACCCCAAACAGACACATATTAAACCTTTCTAAGCAAGTTAAACAAAACTCATCAGCACTCTGGATGATAACAGTGAACACATTCTGTCATTCTGTTTCCCAGGGCGGATCAACATTGTGGACCTCCAGCAGGTATGTGTCAGAAAGTACAATTTTCACTTTGACCTGCCTCGTGTTTCAATATCACGCAGATTCAGATGACTTTATTTATCCCAGAGGGTTAATTCACTTTCACAGCCTTGTGGTTGTTATTAAAAGAAATCGAGACAAACTCAGGAAACAAACGGCCTGACAGCTGAAGGAATAAAAGAGTTTATAGAGGATTTATCTGTGGGTTCTCCTTAAGGGGGGCAACACTGGCTGTCCAGAGCATTTGGTTCAAAAATCTTTCACTGAAACGTCCCATGTCTTTCCACGTTTCCTTTCAGATTATCAACGTGGATTGGGTCCATGTGGAAAGTAGAGCAAACGACATCGTCAAGTCTGACAGAGGGGTTCAGCTCGTACTGGGACAACTTATCGATGAGTGAGTGACACTGTAACCACATTTAGTGCTACTCTTTCTCCTCAAGCAGGGTTCATGATGCACTGATACATCCTGCACGCTAACTGAAATACGACAAGTGTTAAACGTGACACTCACCCACGAAAAAAGGAGTTACCCCATAAGAAACAGGTCGTCATATCTTTAGATATTCATGCTGTCATTATAGTCAGACTTTGTTGCAGCCGGTGCAGACGATAAAGAACTCAAATTATGTGAACTACCTGTTGATGTTGTGTTGATGGTTGCAGTACGTACCTGGACCGGCTGGCTGAGGAGGTGAATGACAAACTGCAGGAGGCTGGTTTGATCAGTATATCCGAGCTGTGTAAGAGCTATGACCTCCCTGGAGACTTCTTATCCGAGGTGAGCCACACGGCACGCTTTCTTCAGTGCCAGCATGTGTTCATCTCTCACGTTTAAGAAGTGTCATATTCGTATTTTTCAACAGTCTTCTTGTCGTACGTTGCTGTTAACTGTGCGTCATGTTGTCTGGCGTTTTTCTCAGGAGCTGTCAAAGCGCCTCGGGAAGCTCATCCAAGGGGAAATGGACCAGTACAACAGAGGGGTCATATTTACTCCAGCTTTTGTTGCTCGCCACAAGGCCAGGATACGGGGGCTTTTTAGCGCCATCACAAAGTGAGTGGTGTTGAGATATTTACACATTTAGCCTCAAGCAGGGGAGGGGGAAGTCACCACGAGCAGATTGCAGCAGCTAGTGGAAACCAAAAATGTCACATCCTTCGCTACGGGTATCTGCTCCGTCTCAAGGTCTACCGTAACATCCTGTGTATAGGACGCACTTTTAATAACTATTTTTCTTATTTATATATATATGTGCTTTCCAATATACCAGTATAAAATGCTGACACACGCCCCGTACTTAACAAGAGAGCTGCTGCCAACATCCACACTGCTCACCACCTGAAATGGTTCATTGTTGCTTGGTAGCTGTGAGCATACATAGCGACGCAGACCAGGCTGGCAGCGCCACTTTTTAACATCTTTTCTCTATCATGAGGTCATAATGGTGCATATTAAGAAAACAGTGGTATGTTGTTCAGTAAAAAAAAAACCTTGTGGAGTGCTGGACCGATTGAAAGACTCATCGACTAAAGTCAACGAGTGACCAGTGAAGGTGGGCAGCATGACTCGCCGGCTCCACATCTTACACCGTAGGCTGATAGCTGAACTACTGTAGTGTAGCTAGTAGGAGTGCAGACTCCATGAAGAGAAAACAGATGGTACAGCATGGTACTGATATACAGCTGGACTTGTTCTGCTGATTTCTTACAGCAGGACTGAAAGCCCTGCAGTGTCAGAGTCTTTTAACTCTGTCAATGAAATCTGTCCTCAAACGTTGCTTAACATGCAGCCAAACACGGCGATAATAGGACGTCAAGTGTGCTTCACTTCTCACCTCTCATGCCGCCGTATGAGCAGAGTTATTATAACGGATTAAAACACGTTTCAGGGATTTATCAGAGTTCAACATGTCTGAGCGAAGCTAAGAATATAGCTCAGAGAGTTTAGAGGAGATTACTAAACACGTCTTGCACCATGTCAAAACGTCTTCTTAATCACTTTGTGTTCAATGTTTCACTTCATGCTCTTCTTCTGCAGACCGACCCCAGTGAGCAGCATGATCGGAGCGTTTGGATTCCAGGAGCATCTTCTCTACTGTGAGGAAACCGGTTTGACTTTACCATGTTCAACACTGTTTTACACCGAATAAACCCTTTAGTTTATGCTCCAATATCTGACATCATGAGGTGAAATCAAAGACCTAAAGCTTAAATCACTGACTGTTCACTTTATAGTGAACACGCCTTTTTGTAGTGGCGTCTGAATTCTGAGTGAGCAGGATCATACCCTTTATAGTCCGCTCATTGTATCCCACAATGCATTGTGAAAAGTAGTGTACAGCCGATGGTCACTATCAGAGCAATATATACCATCATGCATCGCGGTTCAAAGATTTTTAGGAGCTGGCAGAAGCCGATTCCAATACCGATGTTTGTTTCATGACTTCTTTTGGTGTCAGACTCCCACAATGCAACATTTTCTCTCATGTTTGACAATAAAGACTTCATTATCTGCCCATTAAAAAACCTCTTCTCTGAATCAGTAGTCAGGTGATCTAGATGTCAGCAAATAAATAAACAAATAAACATCGACCCGTGACATCAGTTCATGTCTGTCAACACGGCCGATATCATTCGATACTGATGAGACGATGCAGCGCTGCATCCCTGATATTAACTCAAATGTAAAAAAAGAGATAAAGGCAGTAAAGCCCTGCTTTTAAAACTTCAGTATACATACAGACTTCTATTGTAGTTACCATTCACTTAAACTCTCTCTCTCTCTCTCTCTCTCCCTCTCTCTCTCTCTCTCTCTCTCTCAGCCGTGCTGGAGGAGTTGGTGAACACTGGACGCCTTAAAGGAAGCGTGGTTGGAGGTCGACAGGACAAAGCTGTGTACATCCCTGACATTTACTCTAAAACTCAAAACACCTGGGTGGACTCCTTCCTGCAGCAGAACGGATACTTGGGTACGAGCTTCTGGAGTTATTTACAGTATTACTTTGGTTGTTGACGGTTTCCTTCGGCAGTGGTACATAAGGTTTCTCTGAGGAGTAAATGTACGCTTCTCTCCACCACGTCAGTGGGCACAGTGTTTTAATCGTTAAAGAGAAGTCGTGAAATGAAAGAAATAAGGAAAGCTGTTTGCATCATGTCTTAACTTGTGGTCGGAGTGTTTAGTTCGTGTGTGTGTGTCTAAGTCTGGGTGTGTTACTCCTGCAGAGTTTGATTCGTTGGTCAGACTGGGGATCCCTGACCCCCCCCAGCTACATCAAGAAGCGCTTCAAGTCCAACAAGCTGCTGTTCCTCCGAGCCGCCTGCGTGGGTCAGACTCTGGTGGACCAGGTGGAGGCGTCTGTGGAGGAAGCCGTCAACTCCTCCACGTGGACTGACATACAGGTACACGCACGCACGCACACACACACACACACACACACACACACAAACACAACGTATGAGGCGACACTGCGAGCTAGGCAGTCAACTCAGGCTGCACTGATTTTTAACACTGGACAATGATCTGACGTCACCTCATTCCAGTTGTGACCTGCACCAGTCCTGCACTCACCCCTACTCCCTCCACCCCAGCATCCACCTGTAGGCTCCTGCTGGGGGGGTTTAAGATATCATCCCATCACTCCTCAAATTTCTGCATGTAGAATAAAGCTGCAAGGAGTGATGAGGTCAGAGCCTAGACGCCAAACACTGACTATGCTCTGCTGCTGTAACAAATCCATTTTAAACAAATAGAAACGCGAATCGTCTGATTGAACTGTTCTGATTCTGGTTTCGTTCTGTTGCAGCCGATTCTGCCCAGCTGCCTCTCAGCCGAGGACGTGGGGATGTTGATAAACCAGGCTATGAGAAACACGAACGTTCAGACGGCAGCCCGAGTGCTGGGAGGGACGGTGGTCGTCAGCGAGAAGTTCATCAGTAACTGTCTGTCTGTGTTTGATGAAGGCATGCAGCAGAAGGCTCTGAAGGTACATCATGCAGGGATGGACTCGGGTGGTGTGACGTCCTAATGGAGTGTAAAACACTTTGAAGTACACTTTGTTTTTTTCTGATTTCTGTCTCAGGAGGTGAAGAACAATCCAGTATTTCTGATTTCTGAAGACGATGTGAAGCAAGCGTCCATGCTGACAGAGAGCTCAGCACCTTCTAAAAAGGAGAAGAGAGAAGCAGAGCGCAAGAAGAAGACTACAGGTTGGTTAACGCCTCCCTGAATCTGAATCCCCCCCCCCCCCCCCCCAAAAAAAAAAAAAAAAAGTCAAATCTAGAGAAGAAACAAGACTTGCTTTATTTTCTGCTTCGGATAGATGTCTGACCTTGTGTTCAGCCTAAAGAAGAATCCTAGTGCTCACTGGCCTTTTCAATTTTCTTGCTCAATTTGAAAGAACAATCCGATTGGGATTCAGGAGAGGCAGCAAAATGAACCTCACAAGTTGACTATAACCCTACATCTTGTTAAAGGAAAACAACTATAAAGGACAGTGTTGTGATTTTAAACACTAAGAAAGCAGCATTCTGTACGTGTCTCATGTCCCTCTGACAGTCAGCTCTTCATCAGATTCATAAACTTAAAGGAAACACATTTTTGGTTGAAGCTTTTTTGTTAACAGAATTTGGACTGACAACATTAAGCGTTGAGCAGCTCAGTTCAGCCGTTCTCACATCTGCACTCCTGAAATTATCTGGATATTTTCAGGAGGACTGCTCCGGATATTCTCCTGACCTGGCTGTTCACATATGCACCTCATTGCGGGAGACAATACCTGTCAGACCGGAGGGGGTAAAAAAAAAAAAGATGCTAAAGTAACAGAGTCGGCTGTACGATGCTATAATGAAAATATTTCCCTTTATATCAATGCTACATGTAGTTCAACAGATTCACAATATCAACAAAAGAGCGGAGAACAACAAACTGACAAACAGAAAACTTAAAAATTCAGCTGTTTGCGTTCACACATACAGCTCCTCGTGGAAATATCAGTTTTTTAAGGGTGTTTTCTGCTAGTGTGAAAGCCTTATAATTCAGAGGTTTAAAGAGTCGGCACTCAGCCTCAGCAGTAACTCAGCCCAGCAAAAGGGCGATGAATCCTGGCTCTGAATCTCACATAAACATCTGTGATATCTGACTTTGAGTTTTCTTGGATTATAAATCATCTGACGGCTGCTTTGTCTCCCAGAGGGCAGCGGCAGCGTTAAATCAGGCGGGGGAGGAAACGCCAGGGAGTTCCGGATCCGTAAAACCAAGAAGAAAGGGAGGAAGGACGAAGACAGCGACGAGGACACCGGACCTTCGCAGCAAAGTAAGAGTCGGGGCCTCAAAGTCTTTACGATAGGCCGTCTCCATGTGCACATTAACTCTGTTCACTGAGCTGTTTTACTGTAACAAGAGTATAATGGCTGGTTGGCCACTAAGCTCTCCTCTGTGCTGTTAAGCCTTTCTTTTTATAACTGTAGTATCCCTTTGAGACTAATTAGCCTGTGTTTTACCTTTGCTAAGATCGCAGCAAGCAGACTGCGGCCCCCTTTATGGCCCAGGAGGAGATCGTCGCAGTGTTAGAGGAGAGAGTGAGCGACTGCCCTGAAGAAATCCTCTCCGAGCTGGCAGAGCATTTAGTCAGGTGACTCGCTGCTTCTGTACAGTTATGTTCTCTGTTATCACACAGTGTGAAGTTTATTCTCTAACTGTTCATGTCTCTGCAGGCCTCTGAATAAAGCCTATCAGGAGGTGCTGCGGGCCGTGTTCATGTCCTCCAGCAGCTCTCCGTCAGGGGCCAACAAGAAGAAGAGCATGAAGGAGCTTCAGGAGGAGATCACCAACCTTTACAACAACATCCGACTCTTTGAGAAGGGGACCAAGTTCTTCTCTGGTAAATGCTGCTCAATCGTCACTCCTGGGCCTTTGTACATGTGTGCTGGTGACTCTGTCCTCTGACTGGATTTGTTCATGTTTTGGTTGACTCTGGACGTTTCTGGGCGGGGAGCTGGTGTGCCTCCAGCTAATGACAGCAAAGCAGCAAATATTGATTTTTTGAAAGATATTTTTTGGGGTATTTTTATTGGATTGGACATCTGAAGAGGGACAGGAAATATTAGGAGGAGAGAGCCGGGGACGCCATGCATCAAAGGGCCAAGGTCGCTGCAATGAGGACTATAGCTTCCTTACATTGGGCACGCGACATAACCGCTAGGCTATCCATGCACCTCAAAGCGGAAAATATGATATATGTGGAGGTAGCCTTCCAAAACGAGGGTGAACCTTGTGTTGGATTTTACCAACAGACTTGGAGTTGGTCTGTTTCTGTTGGACAGGCAGTTAGCTTGTGCTAGCGTGCTGGGCACAGCACTCTTTGGTCTCTCTTCATTTCCCATCGGTGTATCATGTTTTAGTCG
The DNA here is from genome assembly GCA_020745685.1 of Tautogolabrus adspersus. Lineage (NCBI taxonomy): Eukaryota > Metazoa > Chordata > Actinopteri > Labriformes > Labridae > Tautogolabrus > Tautogolabrus adspersus. The sequence continues at coordinate 6,904,514 of CM036543.1, read as the reverse complement.
TTTGGATGTTTGGTGTAGATTCAGTCAGCTGTATGTTTACCAGGCAGTCCTCGCCAGGCCCCCAAAAACGTCTACCCTTTACCCTAAAACTCATGGATTCAGAGGTAACTTGATGTTTATTCTTTGATCTCGCAGATGAAACTCAGGTCCTCATTTCCAAACACGTCCTGAAGACCCTGTGCGCGGACGTCACCAACATCCTGGTGAACTTCCTGGCTGCTGACCTGATGATGTCTGTGGAGAATCCCGGCAGCATCACCACCGAGGTGAGAGAAAAAACAAGAGTCTGTGTGTGTGCATCTCCTCAGGCAAGGAGGAGATCTCTTTAAATCACTTTAGAGTTAATTAGGACTCCATGTTTGAAAAATGCTCTGTGGGAGTTGTTAGAGTTGGGACTTCATCACGGACGTCTCTGATGTGTTGCCTCAGGTCAGAGTGAAGATTGTGGGCAAACTGTCGGAGGAGACCAGAGGACCTCTCATGAAGCTGCACAACAGCCTGAACTGCAAAGTGAGTGTGTGTGTGTGTGTGTCCTGTTAGTTACATCAACCGCTGCTCCCTGAAGCAGTAACACAGTTAACCTGATCACGCTCTGTTCTTCACAGACTATTGAAGACTTCATGACCAACATCGAGAGCTGTGCAGAGGTGTGCGGCTTCATGCTGAAGAAGGGAGACAAGAAAAAGGAGAGGTAATGACGATGCTCAGCTTTCATTCTGGGTGTCTTTTTTTTGCTTACCTGTAGTTTGTCTTTGGAGTAAATACCAGAGTCCTTTCATCCCCCAAATCTTTCATCCTAAATGACTTGGGATTTACTCCAGAAGATTGTTTAAACCCTCAGCGGACAAACAGGCTGTGATGAGCGCAATATAATGCAAAGGGGCAGAAGCTGTTCCTTTTGGCCCCCTCCGACGTCATCAAACTCGTTTCCAACATCTTCGGTCACCTGTCCAGCTAGGCCCCACGACAGGAAGCTTGGCTTTATTTCTGATAGTGGATTTTGTCACACCCAGAGAAAACTGGACTTGAATTGTGTTTCGGAAGTTTGAACGTGTGTCAATATGTGTCATGCAGACAGGCCCTGTTCGTGCACCGCCAGGCTCTCACTGAGCAGCTGAAGGAGACTGAGGATCCCGCTCTGGTCCTCCACCTGACCAGCGTGCTGCTGTTTCAAGCCAGCACCCAGTGCATGCTGCACGCTCCGGGACGCTGCGTGCCCCAGATCATCGGCACCCTCACAGGCCGAATACCCACGGTATGTCTGACCCTCAGAGTTATTAGAACAACTGGAAGCTGTGAGTGCTCAGTTTTAGAGGTGGGGTTAAATACCTGCTGCTTCTAAGCACAAAGGTGACAAGAGGTAACCTTTAACTTGACCTCACTACTGTTCATGTATTTTTTTTTTAAACGATGAGATTAAGTTTTACCTAAAGCTGCATTATTAATTGCGATTTTATCGTTATCACGATATGAACCGTCACAATAACCACATCGCTTCAGTCTGAATTTATCACAATAATTAAAACAAAACACTTTTGATGTCGTCAATCAAAGCTTCTGTCAGCATGTGAGCAGTGCACCATTTGTACGGAGGCCTGAGTATAATGTTCACGCTTTCACACCTTTGATGCAGTCAGATAAAGCTAAGCTAACAGCTACCCTCAGATTTATTAGTGCCAATTTAGTGAAAGAGGAAAATCAGTTTTTCAGATTTATTTCAGATTCAGGAGGGACGTGTTGCAAACACAGGTGTTGTATAAAACCTGAAGAACAGCAGAAAGTCATAGAAACTGAGCTGTAGTGAGTTTATTACAGAAAGGTTTACAGACCGATGCAGAGCTGGCTAAACACTGAAGCTTCAGTGTTCGCCACATGGCAACCTGCGTGAGCATCGACTCTAGAGAGGAGGGGGCGGGGGGGAGACAGCTCTCTCCAATGTTTTGAATTTGGACTGCAGTACCCATTTTAAACACTAGGTGTCAGAGTTACAGATTGCTCCTTTAAGGATGGAAGAACAGGTTTATTTTCAGGAGGGTCAGCCCTAACGTAATACTTCTTTATTTGTGCTTCAGTGTGGTCTTTATGCTTCAGCAAATGTTGGCGTCACACAGCTCCATCAGGATTGTTTACATCTTGTCCTCAGACGTGGCAGCTGTGCGTTATCTCCATCTGCTGCCGGCAGTCTCAGAGTAAGGCGGCGTTTGTTTGGTTAAGTTAAACTGCTGAACGTTTGCGTGTGTGTGCTTGCAGGAGCAGCAGCAGCTGCTGTCTGCCTACCAGAGCCTGGTGGTGAAGCAGCTGGTGAGCCAGAGTCAGAACAGGAAGCAGGAGGAGGCCGGGGACGAGGAGGAGAAGAACGAGGAGGAGGGAGAAACCGTCCGCACGCAGCTCATGAACCTGACCGCACAAGTCAAAGAGATAGTGCTGTCCCAGAAGAAGGCGTCCGTCACAGAGGAGTGAAAGTGTCACTGAGTAGAGGACTGAATGTCTGAACTGATCAATGATGAATAATTGTCAGGGTCTGAAATGTTCATATAAATACTTCTAACTCTGCGAGGTCAGATGTTACATACTGTATTTGTGTGATGGATCCATGTGGACGTAATTCTAAATGATGAAAGTAAAATTCCTGTGTGGGATGTCTCCCTGTAAACCTAATTAAAGCCAATTAACCCTCAATGAGGGTTCGATATACATGAATTCATTAAACTCTCCTCTTCCTTCTCATGCGTTTGAGTCATTGTTTTGTAAGATTGAAAGTCTTATTGTGCCTTTGAAATCCCCAATAACAAAATGAGCCTAAAGAAAAATGCACAGGAGTGGGGTGAGATTTATATGTGGCGAGAACTTTCATTTTGGCTCGGCTTGGAGTGCAGGTTTTTATTCAGGTTGGTTGGAAATTCACCGACACGCTTTGCAGCTGAGCAGCTGTGGAACACGATCCCTAAAGACACGGCTGAAAGCAGTGAAAGGAACCTTGAGTTGAGATATTCAGTCAAAGGATTTGAATGTTTACGGCTGTCACAGGAGAACTTTGTGTTAAAACAGAGCAGAATAAATGTTGAGAACATGATTTTCTAATCAATTAATCTTCGAGTGTTTATGAAAACCTCAGCGAGACATTCATGGGTTGTTTAACTCTCGAGGCATTTTAAGGTACTTCACTTGTATTTTTTTACACAAAGGATCAGTCAGACAGTGTCATTCTGCTCTCAAACACTGGGAGGCGCCAGACACTGAAGTAATTTTACAGACACCCACTGAGGATTATTTTGATCCAGTTTGAGGGCCAGAAAAAGACCTGACATTTTCTACATTTGAACTTGAGCTATATTTAGATCAAACCGTAACTATGGTAACAAAATCTAAGACACATCACACACACACACACACACACACACACACACACACACACACACACACACATGAACTACTTGATCTGAACTGTGCTCACCTGCAGACATAACTATGGAAGCCTGTTTCCATCAGTATAATAAAGAGTGAATAAAGTCCCCCCAGCTCCAGAGAGGATGAGTGTGTGCGTGTGTGTGACACAGATGGCCTAGTGGTGATATACTGTAGCACCCCATGTGCAGAGGCTATAGTCGTCAACGTGACCTGCCCGGATTTGAGTCTGGCCTGTGTTTCTTTTCCCACATCTCATTCTCTATCCTCCTTCCTCTCTCGTTTCCAACTCTATCCACTGTCCTATCAAATAAAGGCAAAAAATCAATTATATCATAAAAAACATTGTTTTAGAAAACATACACACCAACTCCACATTGATTTTTCAGTTGTTGTCTGCAAGACGGAAGAATAACTCAGAACACAGGCAAAGGCCCCATCAAGCCCGTGAACAGAGGCCACTCAGGTCAGCCTGCAGCCGCTAAGTTGACCGAGGGAGACCCCATTGTCTACCGAGAAGTTTACATCCAGCACTCGCTCCCCAAAGGAGGGGCTGGCAGCAACATTGAGACGGTAGAAAGAACCTGGAGAATTTGGACTTTGATGACCATGTGGCTGCAGCACATATGTCGGCAATAGAGGCTCCGTGCCACAAGGCCCACAAGGTGGCCACACTGCAAGTTGAGTGTTTCCCCGAATCCCTGATAAGGCAGGCACAACCGAGGTTTTGACAAGGGCCTCCCCAAATGTCCAGAGTCAAAGCAGATGAAGAGCTGATCAGACTTACTGACAGCCTGTGTGCGCCTGATTCAGTTCTATATGAAAGAAAATCCTGGTGCTGTATTTTAATTGTTTAAATAACTCACTGTGAATCCTTCTGGTTTTGCCCCCACGCATGTCAAGATCGCTGGGTTTTGTTATTTTAGTTTGGGCTGGAGATCACTAGTAGTCCTATTTTCGGACTTTTGGTTTCTTTAAGGTAAGACTTTTCTTCTTAGGTAGTTTAAGGGGGAGGTGCTCAGAGCGAAAGCCCATTTACCTGGTTGGCTCGGCACCTTCCAATCTTTTGTTCTTTTTGGCCGGGGTCTCCAGCCCCTGTTGTTTCTTTGGTTTCTTATTTATCTTTAATTACTTTGGGGGGATATTTAAATGTAATAAAGCCCTGGGTTCAACTTGGTATCTGTGAGGCGTGCTTTTATGTTTTTTTGGTCTCCGTGTTTCGAGCCTTGGGTTTAATCGTTTTAGTGAAGGAGGCCGTGCGTCAGGTCTGTGTGCTGTAAATCTCTTTGTTGAATACAACAGCTGTTACACACATGGAAAAATAAATATAGAAATCATCCATGTCGTCTATGATGATCTTGTTTGCTTTAATAGGCCATAAAGAGACGTCATTATTAAACTCAGTCTGTTTCATCATCACATAAATACTTCTCACAGGACTTTACAGGGTTCCCACAGTTAAATTTCATGGCATCAGTAAAACTTTGAGTGCCTCTTTGATCCTGTATTTTAAATCCTTCCTGTTTAAAGTCAGTCTGGTTTCAGATAAAATTAAACAGGCCGTCAACATGAATGTGTTAAACTGCTCTACCATCATTTCACATAACAAATGTAGAACTTTAACGAGAAATGATCAAGCTCCCCTTTTCCTCCGTGGAGAAGAGCTCCTATAATCCTGTGAAATCCCGTTATCAGCACTGAGACAGAAGAAAACCCTGAGCTCCGAGCTGTCAAAATGATGATAAAACCCTTCTCTAAAACTTGCTCTGCTAAACTTTGTCCCGTGGATTTCTCACGTTTTGAACGCGGCGTCCTCCTCTAAACCGAAGCCTGACATGTGACTGCACCATGTGCTGCGTGGAGGCAGACACACTGTCTGCATCCTGGCAGGGAAGGGAAGGCTGCCGAGGAGAATATGCATGCGTGAGGTCATCATACACACAAGCACATGCTCCACATTGCCATGGAAACAAGCATCTCCTCCACAGAGGCTGGATTCTTTCTCTCTCTCTTTCTTTCTGTTTTCTGTTTTTTTTCCCACAGAGGCCTCTGGATTTGGCAAGTGAGAGATGTCAAATGAGGAATTAAATTCTAAAATGAGAGATGCTAAAACAGAGCCTCCTACTCCCAGAATATGATTCATACTAAAACAAAAACACTGAGGCAAAATATAAGCCAGCAACCAAACACAGATCCCTTTAGGCTGTAGAAACCGGCTAAATGGATAACTTATATGTTTCCGTTTTCTTTTCCAAAGTAGATTTTTTTACGGACCCCAGCTGCACACCCTCGCCTGTATCTGACCTCTCTTTTGGTCTGTGTGTGTGTGTGTGTGCTGGTGAGTGCATCCTCCAGGCCTGATGTCGTTCACCTGTGCTGCTGCTGCTGCCTGTGAAGCTTGATTGGTGCACAGCAGTAGTGAAACAATCAACCATTCTAGAGGAAAGCACCTGCCGACTCACACCTTAAAGTTGACCCATCATGCTGATCCCCATTTTAAAACTCACATATAGTGTTACAATGCTGAATGCCCATACTTAAACGTGGGCAAAGTTTCAGGTAAACGTTTGTTGGAGTAATCCCAGGATAAGTCTGCAGAGGGCGATAACGGCTTGTCCTGCAAATCAGGTGATAGTTCCACAATAGACATCCATTATCCATACCACTTATCCAATTCAGGGTCTCGGGGGGGCTGGAGCCGAGCCCAGCTGTCATTGGCCGAGAGGTGGGGTAAGCCCTGGACTGTTCGCCAGTCAGTTACATATGGAGACAGAGAATCAGACACACTCACATTCACACCTACGGACAATTTAGAGTCACCAATTAACCTGACGAGCATGTCTTTGGACTGTGGGAGGAGGCCGGAGTTCCCGGAGAGATCCTGCCCAACGGGTTTTCCAACCGAGAATTTCACAAGACGGCTTCAAGCTTTACAAATGATCTCTTATCCCAGCACTGGAGAGCAGCCATCGTCTGGCAGCCCTGCAGTGTTCCAGAGACCTGGCCAATCAGAAGAAAGTGGGCATGTGGGGAGTGGGGAGCAGCTGAAACTAACCGTTTCAGGCAGGAGTTTTTACTGAGTCCAGTATCAGATAAATACGTTTTTTTAGCTGCAAATCATTCAAAGCTACAGACATGTACTGCATTCTTCCTGTGTGGAGGAGTCCATTGAATCATCTTTTCAACGTCTAAGGTCCTTCTGTGAGAGCTTCAATCTCCATCTGTGGACGGGCTGAAGAGCAAGAGACTCCTTCTGTCCTTCTGTTTTACTCTGCTATTGACTTGGGCAGTACTCGTCGGCCCTTTCAGTTACATCTGGCCTCACTTTTTGTGTTTGTAGCACAATAAATAACTTTAATTTACCAAAAACATCTGGTTCTATGTGTTGAGGAAATTTGTAAGAACTTGACTTCACACAATTCAGGAGACTCAGAAGTTGAAGAAGTTTATATAATACTCGCGAGGAGAAATGGCATTAACAGCACACGTGTGATACAGTGTCTTGCCGAGCCAGTTCTGTCAGACCGTCCCATAGGCTTTATATCTTAAAGATAATACTAATGTAGAGGCTAAGCCGACGCTTTAAGCCACTGAGGCGCTGCACCTGGGTTTAATCATTGACGCGCTAACGTTACCTTTCGGGTGAATGAAAGTCCAAGTGAAACTCTAGTCGTCTCTAGACATCTCTGTTCTCCGAGGGCCTTTCATTAAAGTCGTGATTATACTGATTGATCAGCATTTGTTCCAAGTTAGACACAGAAATTCTATTTACAGCAACAGAAGGAATCTCCATATCACAAGTGCTGCCATTTCCATTTAAAGGACCATTGATGACCCAACCCAACACTGTCCTTATAGCGTATGGGCCATCTCCACAGCTGTTAACCACGTCCCATGGTTCCAATAACCTAGGCGCCTTTCCAACTCTGCAGCAGTGACAATGTCGTCTGGAGTGACTGGCATCTCCTTCTGTGTGAGGACCTCTGGCAGAGGATAAAAGTTATTTCCATCCAGCTCTGAAACCTCAATCCCAAATAAAGAGTACGCTGGTACAACCTTTTCCTGTCCCATCGTTTTTAAGAGAAAATGGGTTCTTTTTCCTGGGATGTTCAATTGTTGCATCAGGTGTTCTGAACAAAAAGTAGCCATGCTACCAGGATCCAAGAATGCATATGTTTGTATGACCTCATTTCCTTTTGTGGACTTGACCTGCACTGGAATAATGGAGAGAATGCAGCGATCCTTTCCAGCCCCTGTACGCCCACATGTCTGAGACCAAGTTGATGGTCTAGCTCCTGGTGGCCCGCTTGTTTGTTCTGAATGTCAGCATGTACCTTTATAATATGAAGTGCTGTAGGATGTTGTTGATTGCAAATCTCGCAGATCAAACGTTTGTTGCAGTCCCGGTTTATGTGTCCAATGCCTAAGCATCCGAAACACATTCCTTTCTCCTTTAGGAAGCAGATCTTTTCTCTGTGGTTCTTTCGTTGGAACAGTTGGCATTTCTCCAAAAGATGAGCACGTTGACAGCAATGACAGTACAAAGTCTCCTGTTTCTTTTAATTGTTTATCATAGTTTTTACTTCAGAGGAATCATCAGATGTTATTGTAGTAGCAAAACTACTTCGTTTCACTCTGGATGTATTTGCCTGTAGCTTGAATTTGTTAGAATATCTTAAGCCATTTGTATTTTGTGTATTTTGTGGTACATGTACTTCAATATCTCCAAAGATTGGATCAGACACAATCCTGACATGCTTCTCCAGGAATACAACAACATCAACAAAATAAGCTCTTCGATTGTATGTTTCCATGATATCATGAGCAATAGTTCTCCATCTTTCCCTGAGTATGTAGGGCAACTTGGAAACAACTACTTTCATATTGCTTGGCATATCCAATTCCTGCATATGATGAAGCTCTTCCATCACATTACAGCATCCACGTAAGAATAAAGCATAGGCTTGTAAAGATTTTACATCCTCAGTCTTTACTGTTGGCCAGGCTAAAGCCTTTTCTATATATGCATTTGCAATCTTGTACTCGTTCCCAAAGTGTTCCTGAAGAAGTCCCTTTGCCACAATGTAGCCACGTTCAGGGTCCATGTTCTGGCAGCTACGAACCAACTCCTTTGGCTGCCCACTTGTGAACTGTTCCAGGTAGTACAGTCAGCTTTACCAGCTTTGTCCTCCACTCCTTGTTGAAATGCCTTAACATAAGCTTTATATTGAAATGGAGGGCCTGTCTTGGCGCGCTGGGCGTGTCGGTCGCTGCCCCCTCTTGTTCCACGGGTCCACGTGGTTCTCGGTGGCCCTGGTGGCTCTCTGGGGATACCTCCTGGGTGCTCCTGTGACCCGTGGAGGGGTGCGCGCTCGGCCGGCTTGGCCCTGCTGTGCTGTGATACCTGCTCTGGGCTTCGGGGTTCATCACACTTGCATGTTGATCAGGGCTTACCAGCTCCTGTTGAGTCCCATTGTCGAGAAAAGTTGGGACCCTCCAGAATGTGCTGAGTCTCTCCCCAGAGACTCTACACTAAACTCATGCCCTCTTTTCACCTGTATCCTCGGGCGGCCTACTCTATACTTTCAGGACATCCACAATAATGGCATCCAATACAGTTTCTTTTTGGGTCTGATTCTCTGTTTTTGTCTGGTCTTGTCTTGTTTTTTTTTTAGATGTGGAGCTGGTGGTTGGAAATAACACAGCACTCTTCAATTCTGATAGCACTGCCTGCCTGTTCCCTCCCCTGTTCGTCTTGTCTCGTCCTGTCTAGCCTTTGTTTCCCCCTCAGATCACTGCGGTGCAGCACTGCACTCCCTGGCTCATAATAGGGAAATCTAATAAAGAATGTCAGCTTAGCTTCCAGGGAGGGCCGGTGATGGTCACGCACACGCACTAAGTATGAAAATATTTGGCTGCAAGACTAAAATATGCTTCAATCTCATAAAAAGTTGACACCCCGTTTGTGGTGTTAAACGATGAGAAAAAATGCAGACAAAGAGAAAAAAAAAAAGAAATGGATCTCCTTCAAACACAGGAATGTCTCGTGCTGGCAAAGATAGCAAGCACTGTTGGTGCACAAGTGCAGCTGTTATTTCATTTTGTTTACGCATAATAGTTACAACATCTCCAGAAGGAATCTGATCACATTGTTGATGATCCATGTGTTGTCTGCTATTTTGATTAGCCCAAGCAGTTGTTGTATCAGGTTTCCAAACTTGTGATCTTTCCAAAGGCTTTAGATGATGAGAGTCATGATAATGCTTTGACATTGACCTCTGTTTTTCAGGTTGTTTTGTTCGCACATCCAATGTTTCCTTTTTACTTTGTGGCAATGACCAGTCTCTTTTCTTTGTTTTCCTATATACTTCATGCTCATATTCCTTTGCCATGGGCTTGAGTGTGTTGACTGGTTGCAGTTTCCTCTTTTCCCTTTCAAAATAAGAATTCATGCCATCTGTTGGTGCATGAGAGAGACCTTGTCCAGCCGAAGCTTCCAAAACTGACAACTTAGCATTAAATGCAGCCAGTTCAGTCTCCATCTCAAGCTTTTCCTTTTTCCTTTTTATTTCTCGTTCCTGTTCCTCCAATGAATGTCGTTCCTTTAAAGCTTCCATTCGGGCAACAAGTGCAGCTCTTTCTGCTGCTGCTTTTATTTGTGCAGAAGAAGTGGTACTTGACCTATTACTGGTGTAACTTTTGTTTGAATATTTACCCACATTAGAGACACTATCATTTGGGTCAATATCATCATTTTCAACACCATCATCACCATTGTTTTCATTTTCAGACACATATTTTCCACTAGATTTCACCCACTCTTCCACATTGTCAATTAATTCATCATTGAACATCATTTTCGCCTTAAACCATGTTTCATGAATTTCTTTTTCCTCCAGTGGCAATAAACCCAAAATAGAATCATGTACACACCTTATTTCATCGCACAATTCAATAGCCTATTGCATTAAACCTTGAATCGTATTCCTTAAACCATTTGCTTTATTAAGTTTAGACTTTCTACCATTTTACAATCTGTCTAACATATCAGCGAGCGCTTTAGCAGAAAGTTTGACTACCCGCTTGTTTGTTCGTGTGTCACTGCAGCCGGCCGCAGAGTCCGGTTTGCCAGCAATAACTGGCGCACTGACAACGGCCGGTGTGTCAACATTCTCCGTGCAGTCATCCATATTTAATAGTCCGACAGTCAACAGTTCACTAAAAGTCAATCGATACGTGTTCATCCTCTTCCGCCACCAATGCATTGGAATTACGCAATTATTTGTGCACACATTTATAAAACTTAGATGGCCATCTTTATTGTTGGTAGCGCTACACATACCTATTTCCGAAGATCAAACCAAAAGAGCCACGAGCAGATCCTCCGCATCCTCACCGACACAGCCAGGATCAGACCCTCCGCATCCTCACCGGCACCTCTCCTGTCCTGTCCTTGGCCGTAACTTTGGCTCAGGTGTGCAGATTGACGATCAGCTGATGCACCGCTCCAAACACACAACTTTCACTGAGGCTCCCATCGTCGTCGCGTTCCCCAACAGCACGAAACAACTTGTCTCCAGACTCCAGCAACAATAGTAAAACTTCCAAAGACGTTTACAGTTTTTGACTTTGATTGTAGAGGCTAAGCCGACGCTTTAAGCCACTGAGGCGCTGCACCTGGGTTTAATAATTGACGCGCTAACGTTACCTTTTCGGGTGAATGAAAGTCCAAGTGAAACTTCTTTGTTGATCATGCCATTCGTTTATTTTTGTCCATTTGGCTCAACATGTCCATATTTCGACACCAAAAACACCCGCTTGTAATCATTGCATGCCACTGCTTTAGCGGTCAAAAACTGTTTTGCCCTTCCAGGTGGAACACCTGACCAGTAACAAAGGTTCCTACCTTAAATAGACAATCGTGACTCACCCTGTGAGTTGACATACACAAAAACCACATATTATATTAATAATCGGCTCCTACTGACTAAAGTCAAGGCCATTTTACCCTACCCATTCTACGTAAACTTGAATGTGATGTCTAAGACAATTGGGAGCAGACACTAAGTCTACCAAACAATCCAGATATGAGGGGAGACACAAAATGAACTTGGTTGGCCTAGTCACAGCTCAACTCTATCAGCTCTGACTGTCGTCAGCAGGGAATAAGCTAAATAATGTCTGTACATCTAAAGAGATACAGAAATTCCATCACACTATGTTATTCTCTTTTCCCCAAATGAGCTAGGCTGTGACAGGTTGTACATAAAGATTGCGTGCAATGTTGGAGACAGTTGTTTAACTTTAATCCGTAGAGAAAACTGGCAGAAAGGAGCAAGACCGTTTTTTTTCTCTCGTTCTCGAGTCCGCCTGTCTTGTAAACTAAGCAGGCTTCATGATCACGTAAGCCATGCATGTTTTGCATTACAACGTAATGTACAAGAGGTAACCGTGCTCAGACCCGGTTAGCCCTGGAGCAGTGTGAGTGCAGGCTAGTGGGGGAATGGTGAGGGGGGGCAATCATGCTTCAGCCCCGTAGGGGACAACTTAATCTACTTTGAGTGCGCCCTTCAAGTACTTTTTAACTGTCCACCAATGCCTGTTAGTCATTTACAAACACCTAAAGATGTAAAAGTATGACTCAGAATTAGAAAGGCTTCAAAAATCAGGGCTAACAGTTCCATGAATGGAAAATAAAGTGTGCGTTCATTACGAAAAGATGTGTTGTGATGCAGATTTCAAGGACAGTGAGGTATCTTTATTAAAAGGTGTTTGACTGACACTGAAAGGAGTTTTAGTTTCTTGTTTTATTGAAAGGATGTTAAATGGGTCCATTAAGACAAAGACAAATTCCTTGTATAAATGTACTTGGCAATAAAACCCGATTCTGATTCTGATAAAATCACAAATGTACCCAGTGGAGATTAGCCAAAGAGAATCAGATCTCTCTATTGGGGATTTTAGTCAATAAAATCAATGCAGTCAATGTAGCTGACGTTGTTTATTTAAAACCTTAACCTCACCTTCACACATCTACCACTCGAGGTTAAAGGGACACTTGGTGACTCTGGTTTCCATGGCAGTGCATAGCAAGAACACCATAGTGTTAGTCTGAGTCAACACAGTCCTTGTATTGATTCAGGAACTAATAGATCATTGTTCAAGCAGTGTAATCTTACATTTTTTTGACCTTTCAGATCTGCACGTGAGAGGTAATTTGAATACTGCAGGACTGTCACTAAGGGCAACAAGAAGATGCCTCTCCAGATAGGGGAATATATTCCACGGTGGCGGCTACATTTCACACAGTGAGGACATGAAACCGACACAAAGGATTTAAGATTCTCAGAAGATGTACTCAAGGTGACACACAGATCCCTGTGCTGTTCCCGTCAGGAGTTAGCAGCTTCACAACACAGCAGGTGTGAGAGCAACAATCAGCAGTTTCCTGTAAAACATCGGCCTCAGAAGACTACACTTATTATGTAGTTTAAGCTTCGAGATGAAGGGGAGAACAAAGCTGAACTGCTTCAAATTGAATGTCATGTATTCATTTATAATACTATATTTCCAATTTTAGAGAAACATTAAAGTAAGATATGCAATGATTTAACTGATAAACTGACCTTACTATATGATCAGACATTAAGGAAACATGCTATGTTGAAGTGCTGGCTTCTCTGACAACAATGCAGCAGCCAGTATGTCCTCCTTCTAACTTTAGATTCTGGTCCTGAATGGTCTGGATTTGTTTGGACCAGAGAAGGTAGGCGGTTTTAACATTTTAGACGTCCCTCGGTTTGCCAGATATGAGACCAGTTATAACGGAAAACAAACAGGTGTTGCAGCGATGAGCAAGAGAACTGGTTCAGATAGAACTGATTCTACCCGACCTGAAAAGCCTCTGCATGTTTCTAATATTGGAGAGGATTTTGAAAAATGGACAGAGGTAAGAACGCAGAAAGGTTTACAGACTGATTCAGAGCTGGCTAAACACTGAAGCTTCAGTGTTGTTGACATAGCGACCTGCGTGAGCATCGACTCTATAGGGAAAGGGGGAGCAGCTCTCTTCAATGTTTTGAATTTGGACTGCAGTACCCATTTTAAACACTAGGTGTAAGAGTTACCTATTGCTCCTTTAACACTATTTGTTTAAATTGTCCTTATTTGTTGCAATGGCATTCGATGGTATTCCAAAAATGGCTTGATATCTTATCTTCAAAGTACGTGTTTTAGGACAGGGTGTGGTCTCTCGGGAATATGTGAAATTACCTCACCTTCCTCGTTGTGTGTTGCATTGTGGTTGCACATAATGCTTTAAAATGTTAGGCCTAATTCACACAAGAGTGTGCAGCTTTTGCTCACCTGTGCAAATGAGCCAAAACACTTTTTCAGGGTTAAATTCCTTGATGCGCTGCGGAGCAAACAGCGTCTATGTGCAACGGTGTCGTTTGCACCTATTGAATTGAGCCATTCTATGGCTAGTTTGTACTAACAGAACCAGAAAGAAACAGGGACCCAAAATGCAGACTCACAGGTGGCTGAGTTCAGTAAAAGCAGAGTTTAATAATAATAACATTCCAGGTCGAAACACAGGAAGGCAATCAGCGGCGCACACAATTCCAAAAGGGGCAGGCAAGGTCAAAAACACTAGAAGGCTCACAAGGAAAAAAGGCTGCGGTGACACACAGGAACACACTACGGACTGGCAACACGAAGGAGGAAACACAGGGATTATATACACAATAATTCCACCCCTGTATGACTTAAAAAAATAAATGAACTGTAAAGTTTAAAGTCACTATTACTTTGACATCACTATTATTAAAATAATGAGGGGTTAAAGCAACAATATGTAGGAATTAGGTTTGGTGCGCTTTGGCGCCCCTTGAAGGTCTCTGCATGTGACTGCTTTGTTGTCAGACGCACATAGTGCTGTTACGCCATAACCCATAAATGGCTACATTGGAGAGGGTCAGTTATTACATGCCTTTTTGGCGAAAGATGGATTCATTGATTTATTTGTATCAAACAAATCAAAAAAATCTGCCAAACATGAGACAACGATGACACCGCTAATGATACAGCCTAACGTTAAGTCTCAATCTGTTCTGAATAATATCTGCAGGGATGTACACTCTGCCTCTTTCTCCCTCACTTTCTCTTTTTCTCTTCTTAGCTTCATCTATCACCAACCTCTTCCTCTTGGCCTCAGCTATTGTATCAACAGTACAGAGACAGGCTAACTGGTTGATTTTTATAACTGAAGGCCGCTGTGTGAACTAGTACTTTAAATCTGTACGCACTTCCAATGAGATGACCTCGGCCTGCTGACAAAGTTACACAGTGCAGTAAACGGGCAATCGGACCGCGCCGTGGATATCAGAGAGACGTCATTGCAAGTTATGAAATCCTTTGAAATATTGGTGGTGAAGTTACGTATTGTTGCTTTAACTTGTGTCAGAATTTTGAATAATTAAGGCCAACTGGTCAGTAAAGTAATACTTGGCTTTAAAACACAGAACACCTGCTGCAGCTCCAAAAGTTTAGCCTGCATCAGTGTGAGCTCATTTCAAACTAATCTGCAGCGATCATGTACCGTGGAAATGAGCAGTATTAATGATATAATGACAATAGCAGAGTGGTGCACACAGGTGGATAACCACAAGTGCCTCTTTGACTTGATCTCATCTCAGGTGAGCATCATTCCGCCCGTCACCATGCGTCCTCCAGAGACATCTGCAGGTTCCTGTTGCTTAGTAATAGTCTTCAGCGCTCTGATTAAAGTGAGCTTCAAAGCTCCGGGCACGCTCATTACTCACTGCTGGCTGCATAATGAATCCCAGGGAGGAAGCTGATTAACAACGACAGCCTTTATGATCACAAGTTTGAAGCCAATCAAACTCCACTCGTCTCACTGGAAGTATCCGTCCGTGCCCAAGCTGCGGAGGGTCTCAGAGGTCAGCCCAGATCTCTACAGTCTGGTATCTGCTGGTAAGAAAACTGCCTGCTGACCTTTTCTGGTTTGCCATGTGACTGTACGAGCTGCCAGCAGCCTCATTTGCTCTGCTTTCATGTCTCACAGTTGTCACAGATTAACTCCTCTTTGATCCGTCTTTTGGGCCGACAGTGAAGTCAGGCGTTTTATTTCCAATTTAATGTTGACCTAAAATAACATTCATTAATAGACAGCCTTACTTCAGCAGGGAGCGGTCCCAACAGCCTGGGTTCAAGTCCGACCTGTGGCTCCTTTCCCTCATGTCATTACCCACTCTCCCTCTCTCCCTGATCCAGCTCTATCCACTGACCTGTCTATAAATATATATAATATAAAACATTTATAATAAATGTGTAAATAAAGGCATAAAAGCTCAGAAATTATATCGTAGTAATAAAATAGAAATACATCTTATGAATCAATTCAATTAAAGGAAGAATCTGCGACTTTTTGATCCAGTAGATGTCGCACTTGAGCTCCAGCATGAAACCAAAACAAACTGCTGTTTGGCGACACCTCCGCTATTCTGAAGCCTCCGCTCTCCTCCAGCGGCACACCTCCAAACCCCTCACCACTCACGTTCCCACGAAGAAGTTATCAATTAGGACGCACCATAATTAAGCACCCCGTGTCCTGCATTGTTGTGTTAGCAGGCTAATGTTAGCACACTTTAGTTAGCTCGTAGCTTCACATTGCATATAAATTGACACGGAATGACTGAGATCTAAAAACTCTTACGTGAAATCCAAATAAGCAGTGAGTATGTTCTTCTTCTTCTCTCTGGTCCTTGACAAGGAGCTTTATACGCAAGGGGAGGAGCCGGCCTACGTCCATGTAAACATGATGTAAACACAGCTCAGACAACAATACAGCTGGTGGGACTCAGGCTTCTCACTCATTGTAGACAGTCATGACTCAGAGAGACATTTACAGGATATACTTGAGTTCTGATATATTTATGTGTGAAATGTTGAACAGTCTTCCTTTAAAGACTTTATCACAGACTCTAGGTCCAGACAAAAGACAATCCCAAAAAAATTACAAAAGCGCTAAAAAATTCAGTTTGTACAATATATGAAAAAGTTAGAAATAGCTCTGATCCTTAAAGAGGCATCGCGGGGCGCAGGTAGCCTAGTGGTTAGTGCGCTTGCCCCAAGTACAGAGGGTGTAGTCCTCCAAGCTGCGGCCTGGGTTCAAGTCTGACCTTTGGCTCCTTTCCCGCATGTCATTCCTCACTCGGTCGCTCCTGATTTTCAGCACTATCCACTCTTCTATCTCTAAAATAAATAAATCTTTGTCTCTTCGTCTCTGTAACTGGGACTTGTAAGAAACAGTACTGTATCGGATGTTGGACATGACCGAGATGATTTCATTCTCAGAGGTGTCAAGTTTTCAAACATAAGGTTTAGAGAGCATTCACTAGCAAGGACCAAGCCACAACTATACGTTTTAGATATTTAATGATAGATCATATGAATGATGAGACTGATGGATGTATGTTAACATAATGATTATGATGGAAGAGGATGTTTGTCAGCTGGCTGGTTTGGAAGGATGGACTGACTGCAGGGCAGAGGGAGACTCATGATTGGGCGTCCCTCTCGGGCCTGATTCTACCCGAGCTGATCACGGCCCAGACTGTGCCTAGGATTAGACGAACAGGATGAAGGGATGAAAGGAAGGGAAGGGAGGGTGGGTCGAAGAACTGAGACAAACGGGGTGGAGTGGGATGGCTCTGTATAAGTAGGCTTGTCAGGTGATTGAAGGTGTGGTGTGGGCGTAGTCCTGCTCCTGAAGCTAAGTTAATATACAGTATTCACTTTATTTAATTGGAGCAGTTACAAACATTTCACGTGCACTGCACCATATGGTCTCTTCAGTTTTTTTTCTCATAAGATACTTGCTGGCTTTCTTTTAGCTTGTCCATAAGTGTGCAGTATTGAGAGGTGTTCAGTTTGCTTTAAACAGCTCAACCTGCATCTACATCTTAACATCCGTGAGATCAGACTTAAAAGGACCCCTTTATAGATGTTCTCTGTAAACAAACTCAGATCTCTACATTTAAGGATCTCCACTAAACTCAACGAGTGTTTGTAGGACACTTTTTCTCCCCAATTAAACATTTTAAAAGCTACTTTGTAAAAGTTTTAAAAGGAAGCCTCAAAATAAGACATAATGAGTTTCCCGGGACTTTATTAGCAACATCATTAAATGTTATTAAAATAAACTTTAAATAACAGACTTTATTTTAGATTCAAGGTCATTGAAAGACAAAATCTAGAGATAATAATTATTATTTAATTATTTATTTAGCACCTTTAAAAACCGATGTTCACAAAGAGCTTTGACAGACAAAGCAAAGGCAGGATTAAAACAGAAGAAGCATCAACGGTCAGACAAAACAGAGAGAAGTCTCCTGAATTCAAAGAAAAGGCGAGAACAAAATGTAAAAGCCAAAGATGAAAAAGAACAAATGAATATGGAGAAGAGAAAATGAAGTATAGCTGTTAGGTGGGGGTGTTCCTACTGTAAATGTTCAATGATAAAATTGTTAGACAGACTTTGTGGATTATTTGAGGATTTATTCGGCAGAAGTCAGACGACATTTCAGAACACACGTGGCTGACTAACTTTCTTACTTACATTCTGTTAGCAGGTGTTCCTTTCTATTTGGAGACACTTCTAATAGGCTGGAAAGAAGACGTTACCTACACTTGTAAATGTCAGACATGAACATTTCCTTTTCAGCTCACAACATACACTCAGCTCCTACCAAATATAGCTCCGCTGCTATGAGACATATGTATTACAGCTACACAGACCTAAAAGAAGAATGACCCTTAGATAGTAGACAGATTTAAATGGTATATCCACTAAATTACCAAGATGAATGAATTCATACTAACAATAGACAACAGGTCTGAAAAGTAGAGATGCAGCGATCCACTTTTTTTTAGTTCTGCTCCGATACATATTTTCTGATACGGATACTGATTCAGTATGCGTCACATACAAACAGGAAGCAGCAACAACTGTAAGGTTTTTCAACTTAAATCTTTAGTTTTTTTGATCGATTTTTGCCTTTGTTAGAAAGGACAGCTGAAGAGAGACAGGAAATGTTGGGTGGAGAGAGAGGGGAAAGACATGCAGCAAAGGGGCCAAGGTCGGATTCAAACCCACAGTCACTGCGATGAGGACTTCAGCCTCTGCACATGGGGCGCGCGACATACCCGCTATCCGCTTGCTCACACGTTAAATCTCATGGAGACGATTTGTGGGCGCTTTTTACAGTTCAGTCTGAATGTCTTCAAAGTGACACTGTGCAAGCGGAGAATATTTAAAGTGGACTTGAGCTCGTATATTTCTTTTCTAGTCTTCAGACTACTCAAAGTGCTTTTTACACCTCAGGTCACACCTACACATTCACACACTGATGACAGAGGCTGCTGTGTAAAGTGACCATCCATTCATACACATTAATACGCTATCGACCAAGCAGCGGGAGCAATTTGGAGATAAGTGTCTTGCCCGAGGGCACATCAGATATGTGGCTGCAGGAGCTGGGGATCTAATCTACGACCTTCCGGTTGAGAGATGACCGACTCTACCACTGAGCCACAGCCGCCCCACATCAACGAATACTTATGCAGCATGTTGTCACGACATGCACCAAGTCAAATTAATAACCACACAGGAATCTTTTTTTTTTTTTTTTTTTTACTCTTTATTTGCTTTTTCAAATATTAACAGACATAAAGCACAACAAGACATACACAAACACACAACAATGTAGTGAGGGGCTCCGTCTCAATATTTCCTCTTATTAAGTCTCTTCTGCACAGCAGATATCAATATTCGTCTTTTTATGCTGGTAATCAGTCCACTTTTTCCAGCGTTGATCATGAGTCCGTGATCTAGTTCTCAGGTAATGAGTCAGTTTTTCCATAGAAAAAATTTCTTCCACTATGGTCAACCACTGTGCTGAACTTGGAGGATCACTTTTCAGCCAGCTCCTTGTGATGGCCTTTTTACTAGCAAGAATCAGGATTTTAAAAAGGTAGATATCCTTCTTATGGATCAAGTCATTTGGGATCAGGCCCAGATACACAATCCGGGGGTCTCTGGGAATCTTATAGCATAGAATATCTTCAGTGGACTGAATAACCCTATCCCAAAACGTTTGCAATTTCACACACAACCAGAAAATATGTGAGTGATTGGCATTCATCTGCCCACACTGTCTCCAACATTGCTGTGGAGTACCAAGTTGCTTATTTTTAATTTGGGGTGTGACAAAAAAGCGTAAAACATTTTTCCACCCAAATTCCCTCCACCTTCTGGAGCTCGTGGACGACTGTTGTGTTTCACAAATAGAATGCCAGTCACTCTTAGACAAGTTTGTATTCAGTTCTAGTTCCCATTTAGTCTTAACATACCATGTATTACTTCCATTCTGTTTCTGCAAACTTCTATAAAGTTTAGAGACAATCTTTGATGGAGTGTTTTTGTAAGCACCAATCAGAGTTTCAATTACCTCGCTACCTTCAGTTGAGATTTCTTTTCTTATTTCTGTATCATAGAAATGTCTGAGCTGTAAATACCTAAATAGGTCACCATTCTCTAGCTTAAATTCTTGTTTAAGTTTCTCAAAAGTTTTAAACCTTTTTCTCTCTATGAGTGTACATATAGCTGTTATTCCCTTTTCAACCCACTTAGCAAATGTATTATCTATCACTCCAGGTTTAAATCTAGAGCTCTGAGAAGGCCAGATCAGAAGTTTACTATCCCCTTCCAGTTTATATTTCTTAACAACTTCATACCATGTTTTCAGTGTTCCCTCTAAAATAAAATTATCCACTTTTTTGTCTATACTGTCTTTTCCACCTAGTCTGGCCTGGGGTTGAAACTGCATCACGTTCAGCTCAATATGTTTCCATCTTGCTTGGTACTCTGAAGAGCACCAACACACCATGTATCTCATTTGTGCAGCGTAAAAGTATTCTTTAAGATTCGGGAGAGCTAGGCCTCCGTTCTCCCTGTCGATTTGAAGTGTCTTGAATTTTACCCTTGGTCTTTTACCTGCCCATATTAGCCGAGATATTTGTTTATTCCAAGTTGTAAACTGAGATTCTGGGACTCTGACTGGTAGTGAGAGGAAGAGATACAGCAACCTTGGCAACACATTCATTTTCACTATCTCAATTCTTGAACTAAAGTCCAATATTAGTGTTGACCATTTTATCATATCTTTCTGTATCTTATTGTTAATAATGCTGTAATTTGCTTCATATATATTATTCAGGTCTTGGGTGAGTAGCACTCCCAAATATTTCATTGATTTTGCTTCCCATTTGAGATGATATTTCTGACTGATTAGCTGGCTTGGTTTGTAGTTCAGAGAGAGTACCTGCGTTTTTGTGATGTTTAGTTTATAACCAGATATCTTACCGTAATCATCTAAAACTGTCATAAGTATGGGGAGGGTTGTATTTGGGTCCTGGAGGTAAGTTATAATGTCATCTGCAAATAATCCAATTCTATGTTCATCCCCTGCTATGTTGACACCTTTAAGTTCTTTGTTTTGTCTGATGGCTTGAGCTAAAGGCTCTATGAACATCGCAAATAGAGAAGGACTAAGACAGCAGCCCTGACGAGTACCTCTGAACAGTTTAAAACTGCACGTCAGATGGCCGTTGATTTTGATTCTGGCGGTTGGGTCTTTATATAAAGATTTAATGCACTTAATGAATTGGTTATTAAAGCCTAGTCTTTCTAGCACTCTATACAAAAAAGGCCAACTAACCCTATCAAAAGCCTTTTCTGCATCAAGACTTATCAGGGCCGCTGTCAATTTTTGTTTGTTCACTTGATCAATAATATGAAGGGTTCTCCTGATATTGTCCTGTGTTTGTCGTCCTTTTATAAATCCGGTCTGGTCCTCGTCTATCAAATCAGGCAAAAAGTGTTCCATTCTAGCTGAGATTATTGATGTGAACAATTTATAATCTACGTTCAGAATAGAGATTGGGCGGTAGGATCCGCAACATTCTTTATTTTTACCTTCTTTAGGGATGACAGATATCACGGCCTCTTTCCATGAAGGTGGTGTCATTGCTTTATTGAGTGTCCAGTTGAAAGAGTCTAGCATTATGGACGCGAGGTCCTCCTTAAATATTCTGTACCACTCATTCGGAAAGCCGTCACTCCCAGGGCATTTATTTGTTTTCAGTTTTCTGATTGCTATGTCCAATTCTTTTCTTGTTATGGGTGCAGTTAAATTATCATTTTGTGTTTTTCCTATTGAGGGTAAATCTAACGATAATAGGAACTGTTTGATTTGTTCTTCCTCTACAACCTCAGACTGTGAGTATAGGGTTTGGTAATAGTCTTTAAAGATTTCTTGAACTTCTTGTGGTTCATAAGTTATCTTATTGGTTACCGGGTCTCTAATCTTGTGTATTGAGTGTTGCATTTGTTGTGACCTGAGTCGTCTCGCTAATATTTTTGTAGCTTTCGAACCTGATTCATAGAAGGTTTGTCTCGCAAATCTCAGTTTCTTTTCAAGTTCGTCATTCAAGAAGTCCCCTATTTGTTTTTTAGTTTCTTTTATTTGGTTAGTCAGTCCTCTATCTCCATTTTCCTGTTGCTGCCTCTCTAGTCCTCTCAGTGTCTCCTGTAACTCATCATATTTTGCCTTCTTCATTTTGGTTAAGTGTGCAGTTCTTGAAATTAATTTCCCTCTCATTATCGCTTTAATGGTATCCCATAGTATAGTTGGGTCCACTTGACCGTTGTTGTTATCTTTTACACAGTCACTGATTTCTCTTTTAACCTCTTTTAAAACTGTTTCATTGTTTAGAATTCCAACATTTAGTCTCCAGAGTGTATGTTTCGATCTGTTATTTATATTAATAGTAAGGTAGATTGCATTATGATCTGATATGTCTGCGGTTCCTATTGAGCATTCTTTTACCCTGTGTCTATCTATGTTGTTCAATAAGAAATAGTCTATTCTGGAGAACACGTGGTGAGTAGCTGAGTAATGAGTGAAGTCCTTTTCTTGTGCATGAAGGCTCCTCCAGACATCGTACATCCCTGCTTCTTTAATTAACATATTAAGGTCTTTTGACTTAAGGGATGTCTGTCTAATTTTGCTTGTTGTATCTATAGAGTAATTAAGAACTGTATTCCAGTCTCCAGCACAAACTAAAATGCCCTCACTTTCTGAGATTATAGAGTCAAACATGTTTTTTAGGACTTTCCTGTCGCTCTCAGGTGGAGCGTATACATTGACAAGTGTGACCAGAGTGTTGTCTATTCTTCCTTTTATAATGATATATCTGCCTTCTTTGTCTCCCTTTTCTTCGATGAGGTCAAAGTTAAGAGAGTTTGAGATGAGTGTAACCACTCCTCTTTTACGACTATTTTTGCAAGAACTAAAGAAAGTGTTAGAGTACCCAAACTTTTTTAATTTATCATGTTCCTGTTTTGACATGTGGGTCTCTTGTAAAAATATGACTTGCATCTTATCCTTTTTCATTTTTGTTAACACCCTACTCCTCTTAACCGGGTTTTTGAGGCCATTCACATTTAAAGAGACAATTTTCAGGTTATGAGATCCCACTGTGCACATGCAAAGTCTTAACTGGTTTGGTAGCCCCTCGTAACAGAAAAAGAACAAAGTTATGAACCATTGAACACATACAAGAACAGACCTCCAAAGGAGGGGGAGACTCTAGCTCCTCCTCACCTGTGACCCCGTTGGTAGGTCGGGGGAAAAGCCTCTCACTAAGAGAGGGCCCTGTCTTAAAGGTGGCCAGTAGAGAGTCAACTAAAATTGACTCAACCATCCTTACAGTCCAACACATCCTAAACAAAACAAAATCGCCTCTCCCAGGCAATTAGTAAACAAAAGCATGGCCGACTCAGGTTTTTTTTTTTTTTTTTTTCTACTATACCGGTTCGGATCATGATGATAAAGTCCTCATTCACATTTGCTCAGCGGATCCCCTCTGAAACTCCTGTAATCGTTCCCTCGCTCTCTGGGCAGCAGCCGACTCTCTCTCCCGGTGGCCCGCTGCACGCTGCCACCCCAACAGCTCACGGAGCCGCTCCCCTCCGCCTCCGGCTCCCTCCGCGCTCGTCGGCTCCTCCACGGAAAATCCTCGCTTCTTTAAATCCTGCAGCACCTCCTGGGCACTTGCGTATGATCGGGGTCCAGTGCTCCAGTGAATCCGCATTCTCGTGTACGGTGTTTGAAAGCGGATCCCTTTTTCCTTCAGGACTTTCTTTATTCCAATGTACTCTTTGCGCTTTTTTACGATCTCGGTCGCATAATCATGATCGAAATATAGAGTTCTGTTACCTAGCTGGATTTTCCCTTTTTTCCAAGCTACACCTAGAACCGTCTCCTTAGTCATATACTCCTGAAAGTTGATAATTATGGCTCTCGGTGGCGCTTCGGGTCGGGGTTTAAAGGCAGGAGAACGGTGAGCCCGCTGTATCTTTAGCTCCAGGTCTTGCGGTAAAGGCAGCTCGCTTCTAAGGAGTTTCTCAATGAACTTTGGTACCGAGTTTCCCTCCTCTCCCTCTGCTACTCCAAAAATGCGTATATTATTCCTCCGGGACCGGGACTCTAGGTCCGTTAGTTTTCGCTGTAGGGACTTTTGCTGTTCCAGGCAGGTGCAGAGCGCCTCGGTCGCCTCCGCCGCCCACTCCTCCACCTGCTCCACCCGTGTCTCCGCTTCTCCAACCCGGTCAGACAGACCCTGCATCTCCGTTGAGAGGCCGTCTAGTTTTCTCTTGATTTCTTGCCCCACCTGATTAAGCTCTTTTCTCAAGTTATCGTTATCCCCCTTTAGGTCATCCTTTAGGTCTTGTATCGCTGTAATTATATCTTCGGAGTCTAAGGTCGAGCCTGGGATTTTCTGCCCGCTTGCACCTTTAGCTGCGCTACCGATGCTAGCTTGATCTGCTACGGTGTTAGCTTTCGCCGCAGAGGAACTTTTATCTTGAAATTTCGGCATTTTTTCTTCCCCTTTAAGGCCTTTTGTGTTTCGTCTCCCACTCATCTATAACCAAACTGTTAAGTATCGTGTTTTCGAGTTCTAGGGAGGATATTCCTCAATTAGTCTGGGAGAGCGATTTCACGTGCGTCCAACTACTCCATCAGCTAACCGGAAGTCCAACCACACAGGAATCTTGAGGCTTTTTGGGGGCCAGGTGGTTGTGAAAATATAAAACTCACATTTTCTTTGATAAAATTCTGACCGAACATCTGTGGTGAACATCTCTGCAGACAGAAATGTAAGCTGAAGCTTTCTCTACAACAAACAGAGCTGTGAGAGAGTAAACAGACTGCAGGCAGCTCAGCAGCATTTCTATTATGGGCTGCATTGCACAACACGCTGATGACTCCACTGTGAAGCTTTTATATCTAAGACCGGCAGCCCCGTATGAAGTCAAAGCCGGCTTAGCTTATATCATGGTATGGAGGAGGGATGCATGAACGCACCGCGGGCGTGTGTCGCCCTCACAGAGCACTCAGCAGACACGATGACAGGAAGTGGAGTCCCTGAGCGGAAAGACTCGGTTCCCGCATTGGGAGAAGGATAATTAACGCAGAGCTTTGCACGGTTGGCATCACGTGAAAAAACACCAGGCGCCCAAACATGACACCTTAAATAGAAAACAATATGTTTATAAAGCACTGAGCGTGTGCTAATTCACCACGAATCCAAACATACACATGCTCTTAGTCACCTGGGATTATACGGTACATTAAGCACTTTCACCCACCAGTCTGACTGTAACCACATGTGTTACTTTATGTTGAAGATTTACCACAAATATGACTCATAAACAGGTAAAGTGTTGACATGCCTCTGTTTCCAAGCATTGTATAACCACATTTTATCCAACACACGCTGCATGGTTGATGCACCAAGGTCGATTTATCCAAAAGAATAAAACATTTCCTTGTGCTTCGATGCTTTTCCAGCTCCATTATTCACCAAAACAGCCAACAGTGCACTCCTGTATAACCTTCAAAAGGAGGTGCCAAATGTCTCTCTAACATCATTAACTGAGCGTTTCATTACAGTGTATGTTTTATATATCATGATCAGGTGGTTACTTTGGGCTCTGTGGTTTCAGGTTCGTCATTAAAGGTCACATATTCTCATCCTTTTCAACCAGTTTAAATAAGTCTCAGAGCTCCCTGAAACATATCTGTGAAGTTTCTTGTTCTAAATCCACTCTGATCCTGTATTTGATCATGCCTATAAACCCCTCTATTTCAGCCTTGCTCAGAACAGGCTGTTTCTGTGTCTGTAGCTTTAAATGCAAATGAGCTGTGTCTGACCACGCCCCTCTCTGGAAGGGCTTGGGTGGTTCAGGCTTTCTCGATCCATTCCCTATTGTTTACGGGGAGAAGGTAGACTCAGAGGGCAGAACAAACACCTAGCTGTGGGAGTGTAACCCACCTTGGGGGAGGGGTTACTGCCCTTTGTGATGTCATGAAGGGAAATCTCCAAACGGCCTGTTTGAGCACACATTTTCTGAAAAGTGGAGCAGGCAAAGGATGGAGAGGATGGACTTTTCTCACAACTGGGGGGTTTGTAGACAGACTAGGGACACATTAGTGTTAGAGAAACATGGTGATGTGTATTTTGCATAATATGTGACCTTAACGCATGTGTGTGCATTAACTAAAACTCTTACAGTATTTGTCAAAGTGTTATTAAAGTAAATCAAGATGATGCTACACCCCTCTGCTCACACTTAAAGCTGTGATCAAAACCACGTCAGAGTAACAAGATTAGTACGGATGTCTGATGTGCTCGTCTTTGCCTCTCTAACTTCAAAATGTACCTCCAGCCATTTTGTAGCCCTATAGGCGAGATTACGATTTACAGTTTAAATTTGACCAAAATAAAATGACTGAAATAATGTTTCCTTAATGTCTGATCATATAGTATGGTCATTTGATTATTTCATTCACTATGTTATTGATTGGACCTTTAAAGTCAGCAAAATGAAATTGTGGCTAGCCAAAGTGAAAGTGAGAAATAAAGCCATGTAGAGACGGTTTACCAAGGTAAGAAATGTGTATTTCTTTATTACATTCAACAGTACAGTACACTGAAATTGCACATTTTCACCAGATATAGCAGCATTCTGACTGGCAAATGGACTAATCAATAGGCACATCCAAAACATTTAAATAGAAATACAGACGTCCAAATGTGTCGCGACCACTTTTCTGACCACACTCAAATCCCACTGAAGCCGTTAATTTACATGCCTCATAAAACAAAGTCTACGCAACTAAAACACACACGGCCCCCCCCCCCCCCCCCCCCCCGCGACTCGCAATTCCAGTGGCAGGAAAAGACGTACAGTCAAGAGAAACCCAGCAGCTCCCTCCTCCTCAGAACAGTGTTAAAGGAAAGAGTCACCCGTTTATATTCTCACACAGTATGTGCCATTCAGTACATTGCAGGGGTTATAAAGTGTTTTCATTTTCTTTTATGGTTTCCTTCAGTCGGCGGCTTCACTTAAAGGTTTCTTTGTATCACCCTCGGAGAAGTGTGTGTGCTGCGTGTGTTGAGTAGGTGTGCACAGAGCCATCGCTTCAGTGGAAAAAAAACAAAAAAAAAAAAAAAAACATAACAGGAGGTAATCCAAGGTAGCATTCTTAGCAGAGACGTATTGTTGCTGCACTGCGTTCAAGGTCTACTGAGTAGAGCTGGGTAAAGATGCATCGTGTTTGACAACCAGGTAGTAGAAACTTTCAAGGATCAAATTCTGACATGACATGTAAAAAAAAACATCGTACTGAATTTGAGAAGAGGCCTGTACTACGAAACAAGTTGAACATTCCCAGGGTGTCTTTTGGTGACCTGGTTCCACGAACCCTGACGTCAGAGATTTTGCTAAGCGGTAACACGAAGCTGGTTATCATCTCGATTAGGGCCCGACCGATATCGGCAAGCCGAGTATATCAGCCGATATTAGCATATGAAGTGACTATCGATATCGGCTGATTTTATTGTATATATGCGCCGATATTTATTCACCAGTCAAATATCATTTCATTTGAGTTTCATTGTATTACACTAGTAGTTCTCTTTCACCAGCAGAGGGCGCTATATGGATTACAACAAGCAGTACTACAGTACTACTACAGTATTACGTACATGCAGTTAAGTGTTTTACAGTCGGTAGCGTAGTGGTTGGTGCGCACGCCCCACGTACGTGAAGTCCGGGTTCCCATCCTGCCTGTGGTTCTTTTCTCTCATGTCGTCCCCCACTCTCTCTCTCTCTCTCTCCCTGATTTCTGACTCTGTCCTATCTCTCAAATAAAAGCCCCAAAATCTTAAGAAAATAATATACATGTATCTGTCTCAGATTTGTTCTCTCCCCAACATCGATATCTGCCCCAAAAACCCTGCATCGGTCAGGCCCAAATCTCAATAAGCAAACCAAGAGTTTTTATGAGCACGTTCACATAAAAGGGGAGGAGTTAGCGACACAGAACCAATAAAAAAAAAAGCCAAAATATGATGAAATTAAACACGTACTCGAAACTAAAATCACACACCTGCAGCGGTGACGGGAGGAACTCAGGAGGATCGCACACAAAACAATCGCAGCGTGTGAATGTGCAAATTAAGGTTTATAATATCACTAGTGCAAAATAGCTATCGGCCTTAATATATAACTTGATTTTTCAGAGGTTTCACTTCCGACATGTACACATCCATTGACGAGAATAGTCAGGCCTGCCCTGATGCGGGGGGGAATGTAGGCCTGAGGGAACATCGGGATGACCCCACCTCCCTAACCTGCTTCATGGTACAGGCCCCACAGAGTTCTGTCTTTGAGTATTTCTGACTCGACTTGATTCAAGCTCAACTTTGGCGTATAGAAAAAAAATCATTATTGTATTTTCAGCACTAGTATCAACCACTGTTCAGCAATACCCAGCCCTACAACTGAAGCTGCTGTTGGTGGAGACGAAGGTCAGCCTTATCTGTAAAGGATTCTTTCACATAATGTTGTTTATCTAAAAAATGCTCCTCTTGTTTTTCTGACAGAGACTCAACAGCTTCAGGTACTTGTTGAAGGAAACGACCTTCACTCACTCTGAGGCTTTAAGTTCAGGACAAAAGAGAAGCACTGCTTTGTGTTAGGTGTGCCTTTTTCCTTGAGATCATTATGTGTACGTTTAACAAAAACCACGTTCTGCAAGACGAGACATGCAAAGAACCTTTTAAACGCTTCTATTTTCTAATGAAGTTTGGATTGAACATTTCTGATGCAGCCTCAGAACTTCGAGGCGGATCTCAACACTCAGAGGCTTCGGCCACAGAGCAGGAAAGTGCATCACTGAAGTCCTACGCTGGAACTATCTCAGCTGGTGCAACACCTTAAATGTTAGTAGAGCGTAAACTCCGTCATAAGTTAGAACTAGGCTACATTTGAACTTTCACATAGCTGGTGCAACCCGTTGCAGATGCTTAATATGGTGAAAGAATGGTCAACTGTTGTAGTGTCCAGTTATTTTAGATCAGACAAGTACCATGAGAAAGGAAATCTCTAACCCATTTCCGATACCCTAAAATTCACAATCCCTGAATGTATTTGAAAAGTTCTTGAGAAGAGGTTTGTATTTCGACATTAACAGCTGACATGTTCTTTTTCCTTTTTCTAAAATCAAACAAGGGTATGTAACATGGTCTAGATTCCAGAAGTAAGATGTTAAAAGAGATTGTTTGAGCCTTATACCGTAGTTACAGAGTAGGAGTCAGTTTTAGAACATTTTAAACAGCCGTACTTCAAGTTGTCAAATCCTCTCTGTTGATATTTTTAGCCATGGTTCGCAGGGATTTAGTCTCTGTTTATGACTAGACCCGTTTTATTTTCTCACTGTTACCTGAAGCAACACATCCCCACCAACGCAGCCCCAGCCTCTTGAGATGCAGCCCTGTTTTCTTTCTGCTAAGAAAAGTAAACCACTACAACAACAGAAACAGGCCCAGAACTGCAAGGTAAATGAAATAAAGATGTGTTTTTAACAGTGTTGGAGCGTTTCGAGGGGTCGGATTTTTCCTTCAAACCACAGAGCGATGTTCTCCACACACGTACACGGCGCTCGGCTGGATGCGCCTCTTGGTGTTGCCTGGCAGCTGAGGAAGAAACTTGAAGTATTTGGGCATCAGATCAAGGCAGGCGTCGCGG
Source organism: Tautogolabrus adspersus (assembly GCA_020745685.1). NCBI lineage: Eukaryota > Metazoa > Chordata > Actinopteri > Labriformes > Labridae > Tautogolabrus > Tautogolabrus adspersus. Next base: position 6,874,867 of record CM036543.1, on the reverse strand, counting down.
AACTTTTTGATCCGCCAGTAGTAAATGAGAGGGTTGAGGGCCGACTTGAGGTAGCACAACCACAGGACCCATGTGCTGATTTGAAAAAAGCTGTCTTTGTGGTAGAAGCCGTCGCTGAAGGTAGTAACCAGACTGTAGGCGGTGAAGGGTGCCCAGCACACTGTAAACACAGAGAAGAGGATGAGGATGGTGGTGAAGGCACGCGTCTTGAAGCTCATGTCTATGTTCATTTGGAAGGGCCTCTGGAGGCTCAGCAGGCCCAGTTTGCTGGCCTGGCTCAGACAAATGCTGTCCGGGTGGCTGTGGATGCGGATGGCGTTGTGGCGGATGGTGTTCAGGATCCCCATGAACGTGTACAGCATGACCATGAAAGGTATGAAAAAGAAGACTAGCATCAGTATCAATACATAGGCGTGGTAACCCGGCTCGACACTGTAGCCAAACACACACTGAGGGGCCCTGGGGGGGATCTGTAGGGGAGGGGAACCAACAGCCAGAGGGAAAGAGAAAACGAAAGAGAGTCCCCATGTGACCACGATGAGCACTTTGGCTCTCTGTGGGCTCAGCTTATCTTGTTTCTGGACAATAATAAGAAAACGATCTATGCTTATTATAAGCAGTATGGCCACGCCCTCCATCACAAAGAACCAAAAGAGCATTGCCGAGACTCGACAGAAAACGTCTCCGAAAATCCACTGGGTGGTCACGACGGTCACCAGAGCGAAGGGCATGTTAAGTATGGCCAGCATCATGTCTGCAAACGCCAAGCTCGCCAACAGAATGTTGATGGCCGAGCGCATGGCAGACCTCTGGTACACCATCAGGCACACCACCACGTTTCCCAGCAGAGCCAAAAGCAGGATGGCGACCATGATGAAGCAGAAGAACACCTGCAGAGGTAGGCTGACGCCCTGCAGGCTCTCCGGGGCCTCCGCTGTTGGCGTGACCGGCTCCGGGGGCGACCGGGAGCCCAGGGAAACGTTCGCCATGGAGATGTTCTCCATCGACGGCCTCTCTGGAAGGTTCAGCAGCCCCGTAACGAGGCAGCAGAGACCGTCGTTAGTGTCCCCTGCCTCTGGAAGGGGAGCAGGAGTGGAGAGGACCATTCTTCCCCGGGGTGAACAGGCATGCCTCCAGGTGAGCTCACACTATGCATGGTATCGTAGATGCAGAGAGTCCCCGCTCAACAGGACATGGCGGCGTCGTCACTGCTGTGAGTCCCTGAGACAATAGACAGAAATATAGAGCGTGTAAATCAAACAGAGCATTATGAAAGCAGATTAAAAAAAGCATCACTTCCATCTAAATTCCCCTCAGGGCGACAGTGAGCCTGCCATTCACTCAGGGTTATTGCCTGCAAGCCCCCAATTAATTCACACAGCCATCATCTCGCTGAAGCCTGCAGAGTCCTACAAATTACAAATTAGCAGTACTGAACCCCCCCAAAAAGCAGTTCAGATGCTAAAAATAGTTTCAAACTGTTTGTATTTGAATTGCAGCCACTTTCAGGGGATTTACATGCAAACCACCTCCAGTCCTCTAACAGAAGCGGATCACAAATTGGTTCTACACGTGTCTCAAAGCACGACGGATTCAATTACAGTGTTATGATTAAAGGTGAAACGAACCGTGGAAGCCTTCCCTTTATCTGTGAAGACTTCTGTACCAGTCAGTACATCAGAGAAAGAAGTGCAAGAGGAACAGGTTGGGTGACCTGAAGGGAGTTGAATTCATTTCAATGCTAAACACGAGGAATAGCAAAAGGAATAGTTAGCCGTCTGTCTGAGAGGGAAATGAAAAGGACAAAAGAAAACTAATCTCTGTTCAGGTGCTTCACGGCTTAGCATGAAGAATGGAAACATGGGGACACAGCAAGTGTTGTTTTTTTGTTCACCTTAAATAAATGATTTGGGAAATGTCGGTAAACACACTTTTTCACTTTGAACAGCGCCAGACTTGCCACTATTTCCTTCCTGTTAGTCGCTGCACTGAGTAATTCCAGCATCGCAGTTCAGTGCATGCAGTGGAGACGCATGGCAGTATCAACTCCCCAATCCAGGTGGCGCTAATACTTGTAGAAGAAGAAGAGTGACATATAGAAGCAAGATGACACAGCAGAGCTACAAGATCTGCCTGCTTCTTTAAATCAGTTGTGTGGTGACATTTCCGGTTTTGTCTGAGACACGTCCAACATGCTGATGAATATCAGACGACACCACCTGGATGTGCCAATCAGCGGAGCTAGGAAAAAGAAAACAAGTGTCTGACAACTTATTTCTGCTGTTTTTTTTAAAGCAGAGGGTCGAAGACATCCCAAATACATTTTTAAGTCTTAGCGTGCATATTATAGTAAACGGATCCCAGCTGAGAGTATTTATTGGAAGCCGAGATACGATGTCCCGACCCGTGCGCAAGCCAGCACCATTTACATGGCGTGCACAAGTGGTGATTGAGCACGAAGTACCACAGCACATGCTGTCCACTACCAACAGATGGATGTTGTTTTAAACCTGTAATTACACAACCCAAACACTGGGGAAAGGGGGGCGCTAATTTGCCTTAAACACTAGTTACCACCCAACATTTAAGAGAAGAACACAAAAAGTTGACGAAATGCCAATGGTGTCACAATCAGCCTTTTAATTTGAAAAGAATAATGATTGGACTTTTATTGTGGTAATTATCGATATCGACTGATATGACACGTTTTGACTGTATTGGAAAGAATGACCATATGAATGTACAAAGGTGTAATGATGGTGGAGCTGTGCTGTTGGGGATTCACAGTCTGAAAAGGGACTCTGTGTTTGTTTGTCTGCTGAGTTCAAATATCAAGTGAGCAAACAAGTGCTGTAGTACTCGAAATCGGTTTCAAAACCACTTTTTGAAGGTCTCGTCTCGGAATCGAAAGCATTTCTACTCTGTCTTGTCTCAGTCCTGGACTGGGTGGACTCAAGATTTTAAATCAAGACCAGTCAAAACCACAACTGACAGGCTATTTTTCCACGTCATTACTGTGATTCGAAGGAAAACGCCTCTTTCTAAAAGAACAAAAAACTTCAATACATTTATAGTTCGATTTGTATCCCCCGGTTACGATTACTACCTCTCCGTTGTTACAGTCTAAGTGAGTGACTTCCCTCCAGTACACAAAATGATGATTCAGTGATATTTATGGTCTTGGTCCTGACTCAGTCTAGATCCCTAAATGTGTCTGTCTTGTCTCGGTCTCGGAGCACTCTGGCCTCAGGTACGTCTTGGCCTTGGTTAGCGTGGTCTTGACTACAACACTAGTGCATACCCACACTTTAGGACACGGTGCTATAGTGTGGGAAAGTAGAGTATTAAACACTAATCATGTTCTGCTCTGTTTGGCTGAACTGTTATTCTACATCATGTTAAAGTGCTGCCATTAACAAACAGACCATGTTCAACCTGAGACCCACACTGCAATAAAAGCCCTTATCTCCTGTATAAACATCGGACACTGTTATTTCAGACTGCCTGGTGTCATTTACAATCCCTAAGCAGCAAATGCCAACTAACACATGTGGCAAAGAGTCCGTTTGTGAGTACTTGAATGGATTAATCCGCGCACAAATGAAGCCTTTTCATTAATTTTCAGCCCTGTGTGGGTGGAAATACCAAGCAAACACAATTATAGGCAATTATGATGAGGACAATGCACGCCAGCCTTTTTATTCCGCCGTGTTAAATAACAGGTTGTTGCTTGTACACTTGGATGTGTAGCCATTCAGCAGATAATGTTATCACTTGTCACCAAGACAGGCAGGACAGTAAAAGCTGTATTATTGAGGACATAGATGGGCTGGAAGCAGAATACTTTGCTTTATTCATATGGTGATGACACACTTACTGCTGCTGCAATTACCCATCGCTGCGTCACAAAAAGACCTGCTGGATGCGAGCACATAAGGAACTGGATAATCCTTGTCTTTTTACCTCCACTTTTGGAAGGACACAGGCCTTGTGCATCACAATACTTGACATGCTGTGCAGCAGTCTACCTCTACAGGAAGGTAGTACATTTCCTTCCCTTCCTTCGGGAGCAGCGTGACCTAAAATGTTAAAATAGCCACTTCAGCCTCCAAGCAATCAAGTAAACCTGCAGGTGTAATGGATGATCGGGTACTTGGAGCTGGGAACTGTTCAAACACTGTGGCAATGTGGCAACGCAATTATGCAACGGAGAATTGCAGAGAGAGCGGGCTTTATTCAGTCACATCTCGTTACCTTGAATCGCTCCTGAATATACTCGTTGGGAGACGAAGAGTGATCTGGAAACCTGTCGAGTACGTCCATGATGGTGAGATCTACAAGTGAATGTAAATCATTCCAGTCAAGAGCATGTTCAGGCGGCACTGTTAAACACTGGTGATGTCACTGTGACAGAAACACCTCTCTCTCTCGGGCACGTGGCTCAACAATATGAGGGTTAAAGGACATGATTGGTATATTATAAAAAATAAAACCATGGATTAAACCTTCAGTACCACCTTTTTTTTTCTTTAAGTCTGAGACCATCAGCATATGGACTCAAAAAGGCTTTAAGAAATAACATTGTAAACACCAGAATGATCCTTTTTAATCAAATTCTGACTACCTCACAAACAAGATTAACGTATTAATCAACATTGGTTTGAATAACGAGTGTGATCGTCATTTTCTAATGACATTTAGCCTTCGAATGAAGGTAACGTCTAGTGATTTTTAAATGTGCACATTGTTCACACTAATCACATCATATTTTCACACACACATCAATTTGTTTACGTAATATTTCAGATCTACACAATTTCTATAGCGGCAGGCTGTATACAAGGTAGTGTTGTAGTACACCAAATCGGTCGTGGTCTCAAGACTGGTCTCGAAACCACTTTTTGAAATCCTGGTCTTGGTCTCAGACTGGGCGGACTCTGGATTTTAAATCAAGATCCGGTCAAGACCACCACTGAAAGGCTCTTTCTAAAAGAACAAATAACTTCTATTCATTCATAATTTGATTTGTATCCCCTGGTTAGCGTGGCAACCTTCCCGGTCTTACGGTCTAAGTAAGCGACACACCAGCTGCACACAAGATGATGATTTTTCAGTGATATTTACAGTCTTGGTCTTGGTCTTGGCTCGGTCTCCATCCCTAAATGTCTCGGCCTTGTCTCGGTCTCTGAGCACTCTGGTCTCGGGTATGTCTTGGTCCCGGTTAGTGTGATCTTGACTACAACACTAATACAAGGAGTCTATGTTTATTCGTTATTTTGTGTAACATGAAATACAAGTAGAATGACTAGATTCTTTTTGTACGCTTGCAAGAACGGTGAAAAATGTAAACTAGAACTAGGGTTAAACTAAATTCAGAAAATGTATAAACTGTTCATTTCTGTGACACAGCACAGTCCGTGCAGTTCAGGAATAATATTTTGAAATAAAATCTTGATTTTGATCATCTTTTGGGGTTGCACAAACGATTCAGTTACAGACACAGGAGCCTTACTCAGAGTGCCTTTTCAAGGCGCTATGATATTTATGCCCCATGACGTTTAGCCTTCATCATGAATGTTGCAGAGGCGTAATGGGGGGACAAAGTGATCCCCATTTTCCTCCTACTTTGTGCTGCAAGCACAGAAACAAGTGACAGCAATTATTATACAGGGAGATAGCTTCAATTTCCTCATTTTGGTCAATGAGTTTTTGACCTTGGTGATGTATCAAAGCTACATCCTTTGTTACGAGACACTGGAAACAAAGTGTGAATCAGAATGGGATCATACTCTATTATGGATCAGATTTCCCCTCTGGTATCAGCCTCAAGTATTTCAAAGGTGTGTATCAAGTCATAGCATATTTTCAGCTTTTAACACAAAGGGCATAATAAGGCTGGTGAGGTGGTATAAAGAATCAAATGAACCATTTCGTTGTCTTGCAAACAGGAGACTGGAGTGGACGTCTAGAGCAAGACAAGAACTTACAATACAATACATAATACAATATCCATATTGGGATTTACACTCCTTTTTCCATACTGTGTTACAGGAATCTCTTTTCCAAACATAAATGAGCAGCTGGGTTCTTTAGCATAACCAATACGAAACTGAGTGTCACAAATGACTTTGAGACTGTCTCTAAGTCCAACTCATTTGCTGTTTATCCAGCGAGAAGTGTTTTTCAGAAGGCACCATCTACCTAACAATCAGCAAACAGCATTACCTGTTACCTCATCGATACACTAAACTACTCTCAGACCGAGGAAGCATATCTTTTTGTCATGGATAAGCAACAAACCGCCCTCAAAGGCAAACTGGCATAAGATTATCATGAGGCGTCTTCCTCTTGAATACTTGACCTGTTTGTTTTACTCTACAAAAGGACCATTTGTGCAAATACCTCTGTTTCTCAAACTCTACTGTGGCTTCCAAACTTGCTAGCATTTTGCTTGGTTACTATGGACGCTGCTCTCTTTTGGGAAAACAATAAACTTTGGATTGTACTGTTGTTTTGTATTCATATCTGTATGTTTAAAGATCCCATATTTTGCCCTTTTTGGGGTTCATATATCTAATGTATGTGCCTACTAAAGTACGTTCACAATCGCTAATGTTCGAAAAAAGTGTCTGTTTTCATGTACTGCCGATCGATGCAGCCCGTCTCATCTGCCTGTGTTTGCAACGCTCTGAATCCCCCCCCCCCCCGAGCAGGGTCCCCACATGTGCCATGTCTGACCTGATTGGTTGGCCGATCTGCTCTGTTGTAATTGGTCAGTCGTTCGGACAATTCTCGGAAATGTTACGCCCCTTTTACCATATTGGGAATGTAGCTAATGCGCAGCATGAGCTTGTGCTTGCCACAACGAGCCAATGGGCTTGGATCAGTGACATCATCGCAGTGTGATATCACACTGCCAATTTTCTACGAGGGGGGCTAGAACCGAGCGTTACATGCAGCTACTGCTACTGCTAACAGGAGGAGGTAGGAGAAGCCGCGTTTTCGCGGACTTTGAATTTTTGCACATAGATGTGCCTAAACATGCACAAGACACCTGGAAAACACACTAAAGAGCATATAAAACCAGAAAAAGCATAATATGGGACCTTTAATCCATGATGGTGAAGACCAATGTTTTGCTGAGCTGTTTGTTATTGTTGTTTGCGGAAAAGAAAAATCAATACAGTATATTTTTTTAACTACTGTCAGAAAGAAAAATACCTGAGATATAGGCTTAGTGTTTTTTTAATTTGAAAATACTCATAAATTACGTGTCGGTCGAGATAAATTCTAAGTTAAAGAGAAAGTGCACATCGAATGGCTTTCGTGTTTTTATTTGTTTTAAATATCACTGGATATCATTGACAAATTTGAATTTTAATATTAAATTGTGCTTTCAAAATGTATAAAATCCAAAATTGTTCTTTAATTCCTTGACCCAGTCTTTTAGATCTTAAAACTCAAAATTGTAATTAGAAAACATTAAATTAAGATTTTAACAAATGTTGCTTTTCAGTCAGACTAGTTTGAGCTGTTCAATGTTTTTAAGATTCATTGAGTGGATAAAAAGTGTATTTGTGTTCATTATACTTCTGTTATCCCACATTTGAGTCTTGTAGTGATTTGTATTTTTCATACAAAGATGAGCTGTGTCGCTATAAAAATAATCGTTAAACCAGTAAAATACGTTTCTATATATTTTAGCTTCATGACAATCACATCTAAACATTTCAACACTTGGGGACCAAATCTTTGGGAAAATTGACCCAAATATATGTTTTAATAAATGTCACATTGAATTAAACCTCATTTAAAGTCTTCATCGACGGCTCGCTGCTAACACACGGTGTAACGGTTCATGCAGTAACCGTTACACCGTGTATGGAACGTTACAGCCTCGGTTGCTTTAGTAACCGTCCATCGTTGTTATGGCACTAAAATGGTTGAGACGACAAACTGTGATTCACGTAGAGTTAAAAAAAAAAAATCTCTGTAGACGACGAGACCGGGTGGGTGTTTGAAACAGACACCAGAAAAGACGTCGTATCTTCGGGATGTAGGCAGAGAAATGTGTGGAACAGTAATCAGACTATGTTGACCGTGGGTTCCGTTTCTATTTACCTGCTCGGGTCCCCCATGTTTGGGCTCCCTCGCGGCTGAAGTGCTGGAGCTCCGTCCTCCTAATGGTGCATCTCGCCGCCCAAAATGTTGTCTCCTCCTCGCTGTAGTTCAGACATGAATCAGTTTTCCAACCAAACAAGCGGCCCAACGAGGCTTTCCCCCAAAAACGTAGCCTAATATTTTACCCAACCGTGCGGCAGCTGGAGATGTTTCTACCGACACATCTGAAGCACCATGAAAGTAAAATCCGCATTCACTTCAGTGTCGCTTTGTTTCCAGATGCGACCGGCAGAGGCAGCCCTCCATGTTTTTTAAGGAGTAAATAAATGTCTGGCTCGAGTTTTCCTCCTTTCTTTTCCTTTATGCAGATTTATTCTGGCACCAGATGTACGGGGCTCTGAACTGTATGTACTGAATCCCACAATATCACTACACTGATACAAACTACTCTCTCTGTGAGAGAAGAAGAACCCGCGGCAAGACCACGAGAGTCAACTTATACTACTTCCTGTTTAGAGTTTCACAATAAAAGGCACCAGGGAGGAGATTGAAAAATGTAAGATTTTTATTTCAGAAACACTAAGGGCCTGCGTAATATCACCAAGAAAACATGAAACAATATAAAGAAGTCATGTGCTGACATCAGCAGCAGCTCTTTACCTGGTCAACGGCGAGTCAACGTCTTCACCGCCATTGTTGTTGTTGACAAAGCTGATAGAAATCCCACGCCTTTTTGATTTTGATTGGTCAGTGAGGGAGAAGTGACATTGACAGGTGTGGCGCTGTTCTAGAGGTTGATCTGTTTCCACTGAGAGCGCTGTGAGTGAAGCAACAAAAAAACAGCTGAAGCCGATGCATTTTAGCGCTCTGGATGGTGAGCGCTGAAAACGGTGAACTACATTGTCTTGTATTGAAAAAAAACAATGCAAGCGAAAGAATGTGTTCTGTTGATAGATAATATATAGGGAATTATATATAGGGAACTGCTTCTGAAATCCTCCTGACCTGGTTGTTCACACATGCACCTCACAGCAGGAGACTATCCCGGTCGGATGCGAGGAGGGACGGGTGTCTCCTGAGGCAAGACATGACATAAAAAGAAAGATGCAGAAGTGGTGGACAAAGCAACATCTCACTGCTGCTGCTATCTCACTAACATGAAAGAAGGGAGGCTTCTTCAATATCCGTGCTTTTAAATCTTATACAGCAAACCAAATTGAGCTGACGTAGACTACACGCGTGTTTTCGTATATGCAAAACACAATTTTTTTATGGTGAGGTGCACCTGTGAATGCAAACAGCCCATTTTTCCATCTTAGTTATCCAGGACTATTTCCTGCCAGGCCCTGGTAAAGCTTAAACGTGAGGATAGGGTGAGCTGGTATTTGAATGCATTGGGTAATATTCAGGAAAATTACTGTTGGCAAGGGTTATGACGTTATTATTTGAGCCGTATTTGTAGGCCGCTTAAGGGGGTGCAAGAGGTTAAAACTGCTAAGTCATTTATCAATAGTGATAGCTTGGTTAGCAAGGTGCATTTGTAAATTGGGATGCTTATTTTGGATGACAGTCTATAAAGAATATGTACTTCCTGAAGGAAACCGTCAAAGACATTTTTCATGCCAACATGGTAGCAATTTGTCAAACACAGGACGCGATTCCCAAAAGCACACTTTGGTTTTAACTATATCTTAATGGAGATGGGACCTTATTTCTAAAACATGCAATGTGTTGCATTAAAGAAGACTTGAAACTAACAATTGGCACTATAGAGGAAATATTTACTGAGGTAATAAATCACAAGTGGGCTCATTTACTTATAGCCGTCTTTTTTCTACAATAATGGTCAACCCAGAAAGAAAATCTTAAGAGTAAATCTACAAATGTTCAACACAATGTTTCAATCCATATAAGAAAGCGATTTAACTGCAGCACATTGATTCAGCACTTCAGTTACTTTAAGTCTCTATTTAAGCTCTTTTATTTTGAAGGCGGTATAGCACAGCCTCAGAGAGCATTGCTATAACTCCTGTAAGCTTGACGAAGCTTTGTATTCAGTGATAACTGACACCCACAGAGGCCAGTTGCATGGGCCACAGAGGAGTTTTCGTAGGGTACGCCAATACCCAATAGAAATGTTAGTCAGGGGGAAAGGGGCGTGGCTTGGTTGGAGGAAGTGCTGTTTTTGGGCATGTGCTGGTGCATGTGGTGGGTGGTAAGGATGACAAATGGTGCCTGTTATTGCAAAGATTGGCTCAGTGTTGTAATATTACTTAATGTAGTTAGGCTATGAAAACGATTGCATTACAAATTTGTAAAGAATTAATGTGCAGGGTTATTAACACGTCGTAGGCTTCCCTTGGTCGACTCGAGGAACTTGAAGGTAAACATAATGCTGAGTGTCAGAAGCCACACAACCACATTAGATTAAGGATGCAACACCAAATGTAGCAGAGGACAAAAATAGTTGTTTATTCTGAAAAAGTGTGCGTACGTGCAGCATGTTCATATTTTATCATCCACAACCTCGTGTCATCGAGATATTTTGAGTTTTCTGGAAGCTCTCAGCTCAGATAAAATGCTTTCCACATTTATGGCTTCAAGTGATATGAAAAGAAACTCCCAAACATATGAAAGAAACTCTTACTTCCTTTAAAGTCAAAAACTACATGATCATACCTTGAGCTTCGTGATTTAAGATTCTTATGTTCCAGCGCTGCGTGTTTAGCTGTTTAATCCAGTGGGGACAAACTGTATGATTATTTTGCTCTTCAATGAATGCAGAAAACGAGTGAGGTATTTGTTCAGCAAAAGTCTGACAATATCTGACTCTCCAGTAACACAATAACAACAGTTAATAATAATCATAATAATCTGGGACAAAACATGAAAAAGGTCCTTTAAATAGGATGTTGATGATCAAATTGACAAACTTCTACGGGACTGAAAGACTGGACAGATGTCGACAGACTCGAGCGGAGAATCTTTGACATACATTGTTGGAAACAAATGGCTGTTTTATAAAAAGAGATATTATATTCTAAAGTTTATAGTTCTCCAAACCTTAACTATAATACCATTTTAGGTGGTAAAATGCTGACTCTTGCTGACAGAGCTGGTATATGTACATGATTAGCCTAGCTTAGCATAAGGCTTGACGTCTGGGAGGGGGGGGGCTCTAAAGAAGGTTAAGCCTAAACAGAAGATATTCAGCCAAGCTCTGTTGAGTGAGAAAAGCGTGTGCAAGTGCCTAGTGTTGTAGTCAAGACCACACTAACCGAGACCAAGACATACCCAAGACCAGAGTGCTCCCTGGCCGAGACAAGACCAAGACATTTAGGGATCGAGACCGAGTCAAGACCAAGACCAAGGCAGGGCGAGACCAAGACAAGACCAAGACTGTAAATATCACTAAAAAATTCTCATCTTGTGTGCAGCAGGTGTGTCACTCACTTAGACCGTAACACTGGGAAGGTTGCGGACGTTACTGGGGGATCAAAGTCAAATGATTAATGTATTTAAGTTTCTGTTCTTTTAAAAAGAGGAGTTTTCCTTGTAATCACCGTAATGAAGTTAAAAAATAGCCTATCAGTGGTGGCCTTGACTGGTCTTGATTTAAAATCCGGAGTCCGCCCAGTCTAAGACCAAGAGAAGTCCGAATAAAAGTGCTTTAGATTCCAAGACGAGATCATGACCTTCAAAAAGTGGTCTCAAGACCAAGACTAATTTCGATTACCACAACACTACCAGTGCCTTACAGAGCCCCCTCCTCCCTCGTTCTGCGTCCGTCTACGTGAGTCACAGAGAGGAAAATAGAAACGCAGCGCTGCTTCGCTCGTGGGCAGTTAAGCCACTCCAATAGGACACTATAGAATCAAGCTGATTTTGTCCCTGACGTTCGCCTGCGTCTCATGCTGTTAGGAGAGGTTTTAAGATGTACCTTTGGCCCAATTTCAAGATTTCACAAGTCTTGTGAGATTTAAGTTTAATACTTTTTACTACATTTTATTAGTGTGATCCCCAAATATCGATATCTCGTCATTAGAGATCAACATGATTACACCTTTTAATCAAACGCCGCCTCATCAGCTCCAATCTTGTAACTCTTTCAATGCAATTTATTGACATACATAAATAAATCCAACAATAATATGTCTACGGTCCATCATTCACCAACCATCGGGTCCTAAGAAGCCTTTATCTGCTTGGCTCCTTCAGTCTTGGGTGGTATAATCTGAACCTGGAAGGGGATAAAGAACTCCAGAAGAGCTTTGGTGTCTTTCAGATCCAGACAATAATCCTGAGCGATCTTTTCCGGAGTCATCGTCTGAGGCTGTCGATGGTGGCTGCTCATTGCCTTCAGAGCCTCGGCGATGGTCAGTTTGCCTTTAGGAACGTCTGTGAGCTCCACCAGGCCGTACGAGGCCCCCGGTAAACTGAATTGAAGAGGCCGTCGCTCTGATTCTTTACCTGCTGCATCATCCTTCGACGTCTGTGGGAAGATAAGGTAGAGGGGGGAAAAAAACTATAAATGTCTGAGGAAAATAAACTTGATTGATTTCCACGTGTCCAACACTTTAAACTAGAGATGGCTGCATTAACTAGTTAATCACAATTAATTAAGGTCTGAAATGAATGCAGGCACTCCAGATAATCCTCCACAGTGTATATACAGTGCTTAACAAATGTATTAGACCAGGGGTTCTCAAACTTTTTAGCCCGCGACCCCCAATATAATGGTGCTAGAGACTGGGGACCCCCCATTGTCCCTGGAGGTGCTTAAAACATTTGACATTGCACATAGCCACACACTATTAGACCTCTCCAAACACTGGCATTATTAGAACACCACACAATAGCCCAAACACCGTCATATTTTTCTACATATTTTCAAATTGATGGGCGAGATATTCAATTTTAAACCATTTTCCATTTTTAAATGTTTTTGGATGAATCTCGCGACCCCCCTATCAGTGTCTCGCAACCCCCCAGGGGGTCCCGACCCCCACTTTGGGAACCACTGTATTAGACCACCTGTCATAAAAACGAGAAAACATCAATATTTTAGAAATCTTTCAAAAACTTGTTGAAAACTAAAAATGTTATTTTTATTTATTTGGCAAATAAACTGAAACAATTAAATATTCCTTTTTCACACATAATAACCAACAAACTTTAGATTTAGTACGGCCTCCTTCGGCCTTGATAACGGCTTGCATTCTTGCTGGCATTGTTTTTACGTACTTTTTGACCGTCTCTTTTGTTATTGAGTTCCAAATAGTTTCTATCTGTTCCCACAGACTTCCTTTAGATGAAACTTTTGTGCGATCAATCTTTGAATCTACTAAATCCCAAATTTGTTCAATAGGATACAAATCTGGACTTTGACTTGGCCAGTCCATCAGATCCAGTCCTCCAGATTCCTTTTTCTTGGTCCAATAGTCTGTGCACAGCTTTGAAGTATGCTCGGGCTCGTTGTCTTGTGCTATATGAACCCAATTTCAAACTGAATTCCCCTTTTTAGACCCAAATTTGAGCCGGCTCACTGGGCTTCTCTGAGAAGTCAGAAATGTATCAAGCATAATATTCAACCACTGAAACACATTTTTCTGTTCAGGAATGACAGTGAAGAACTACACTTTGACATCTTCATCAAGAAATAATAATGTGCTTTACTAGTTTATTTTATTTGTAAAACAGTACATTTGAAAATTCAAGGATAATAATAATAAAGATATTTTAGCATTCAAAAGATCATGTGTGTTAAAGAGCTTCTACATACTGATGCATTCATCACAGAAACATAAGAAAGGATTTTGGTCATTACCAATGCTGTTCATTTAGGGCAGCTGTGGCATAAGTGGTGGTCTAATACATTTGTTAAGCACTGTATATTATCATGAATATAAATATTATAATTCATCTATTATCTACCTCTATAATTAACATAATCAGTCCTCCCCGTTTCATCATCATTACAGTTGCACTCAAAAACATCTTCACACACACGCATGGTTAAAAAACGGTTTGGCTTCGTCTGATTTCTTGTTCCCCGCCCCCATTCACCTGTGACTCCTTTTCCTCACTGCCCGCGGCTGTAATTACCGCCTATGTGCTGATGCGCAGGTGACGTAGCAGCGGAAGCAAAGTTTATAAATGATATGTATAACTGACCTGACTTACCACACACACTTTAACGAAGATTTAGTGACAACAATCTGTTTTCATTTTTATTTGATCTGTAAGAAGTTCCTTTTTCTGTGCTTAAGTCAATATCCTAACCTTCTTCCTACAAGGAGGTCCATACTTTATTTCAAAATAAAAGCAGGGCTGAATTCAAGAAGCAAGTAAAGTACTCTCAGCTAAACATACAAAATAAAAGCCACAAATAAAAAGTTTTCCATACGAAGTAATGGAATATCAAACATGCAATTAAAAATGTGATTTAATCGCGATTACGACCTTTAATCTTTTGACAGCCCTACTCCACAAATTTCACATTGAATGTGAAATAATCCTTTTTGTCTTCTTGTGACATCAATAAGTCAGGTTTTAAAATGGGACATACCAACATTCACATAAGACTATTTACAACAACAACAGATAACGATGTGGTATGTGAAAGGAGAATGCTGTTAAATAATGGTTATGTATTGTTGTGTATGGTTGTAGATATTTTATTTCTTAACAGAGACGTCATTGCCCCTCCTCTAATCACAGCTTTTAAGCTTCTTGCAGCTATTTTTATTTCATTTCCCACAACTGTATTTAGTAGAGCTGCAACTGACGACTATTTCAATGTGAGAATGTTTTTTCAATTAATCAATGAATCGAATAAAAAAAAAAAAGTGTATTGCCATCCTTTAATTCAAAAACAGAACCCAGTAGGGATGTAAAGATTCATCGTTAAATCGGGATAAATTGATTAAAAGTGTCAAGATTCACATCGGTAGATTCGGTACTCTGAAAAAAGAATCGCATTAATATGGTGAGCGTCAGCAGAGCAGAGGCGGCTGGCAGCTGCAGAGCAAGATTTTGAAATTGAGGACGCACCACCGTCTTTTAAATCGGAGGTGAGGAAGCATTTTGGCTTCCCCAAGACAGAAAATAAAAGAGGTGAGAAGATAACAGACGAGACAAAAACTGTGTGCAAATATTGCAAGAAGACGGGGAAGTACACAAACAGCACAACCAACATGATGCAGCATTTAAACCACACCACAACAAGAAGCTCCAATCACCTCCCCTTGATGAGAGAAATAAAACATTAAAAGGCCAAACCACACTGACATCTTTTTCAGTCATCATTTTGTGTTTGTCATTTTGTAAAATAAATTGTGAGAGAATCGTATCGTGAGTTGAGTGAATCGTTACATCCCTAGAACTCAGACATTTAAGCAACAACAGGTTGTTTCTTGAACCTCCCTGAGCGGTTAAAATAATGTAAACGCTGCTACATCAAGGAGCTTAAATACAATTACTAAACACATTCATATAAATCAACTATGTTAGTGAGGTATTGGTGATGTACTATTTACCACACATCACAAAACCTGTGGACCATAGAGCGTAACACTTCACGCAGCAGAAGAATAGTTTAATCTCAATGATCTCGTTTTAGTGATTGTGGGAAGCCAGAATTGTAATAGAAATTGAAACTTGATTAATTGGCCAGCCCGTCAAGGAATCAGTATGAATGTACAAAGAAGACTTGATGACTGCAAGGCACTAATGATAAAACAGCCCTCTGACAAGGACTTTAGATACATGTAGGAGGGGCTCCAAGGGAAAAGGGTAGGGAACCAGTGGTGTATGGAAGGCATTAACTGGGCTCGTTTTGTCAAATCGTCACGTTTTGCTGCTGTGTAATCAGTCACATTTTAAGACAAGTCCTTTTCTATTGTTTGCACTTTAGCAGCAGTGACTCAGCCTCAGCTGAGCTGCTGTCTCTCTCTGCAGAGGAGGAGCGACACGAGAATGACTGAACACATTTGTAATTTCACTTTATCCTTACAAACAGCCGTATAATAATAATACTGTATTTGTTCAATATAATACAATATATACTATAACCAGACCAGTTAACACGAGTGACCGGGTCTGACCTCTGCAGCTGCTGGGTCTGTAGACTCCACATACACGGTCTTGAGGAGGGTCAGCAGAGGGTCGTTCTTCTTGTTGGCTACATCCTCCGTCTCCGCAGCTGAAACACAAAACAAAACACGTCCATGAACCGGAGGAATGATCTAGAGGTTTCTTAGGAGAGACTAAAGTGTAAATGTGGACCAGAGGACTCAGTACTGGTGTGACCCACAGCCGGAGGACAGTCCCTGGTTCTCGGCTCAGCGGGGCTTCAGACACTCACCTACGGGGCCGCCGGCAGGAGGCGGGACGCTGCCCGCGTGTCGGGGCGCTGCTTGCGGCTTCTCCTTTGAGATTTCTCGGTAAACCCGGTTCTCCAGGTTGAAGTTTCTGAACATACGCGCAACTCGTGCCCCCATGTTTGACAGATTACCAAAGACCGCTTTGGACGGAGAGCGAGGAGGACCAAACTTCATATGGCGAAATCAAAATTACAAATCAGCAGCGACACCGTGTGGCGGACAGACTGTATTGTTCCTCAATTATTGATTGTCAAATCATTAAAGAATTAAATTAAAATGTTGTATCACTGGGATGTTAATAAAGCAGAAGACAAATGATAAATAATAAAAAATAAAGTACAATAATGTTAGTATGCTGATAAAAAAAATCATAAGTCAGGACTACGAGTCGTCAGTCCTCAGAAGTTTAAATGATAAGGACACCGGTCACTTTGTGAGAGCTTTTCATTTAGAAAATTATAATTGAGAAATAGTTCATCAGAGTTAACTGTCTGTTTCATTATAAAGACTGTTGAGACAAAACATATCAAATAAATTAACAACTCAAAAAACAAACAAATTTAACATCAAATGTGCCATAAAATTAATATTATGAATAAATGTAATTAAATCAGGAGAGGCCAGTAAATGAATCAAAGATAAATAATTATTTGACATGATGATGTGATATTGAATGATTGTCAGAGAATCTTTGGCGCTTGAACTCTACAGGGAGATAGGGGTGATTGAAGATGTCCGCCCTGAGCAGCAGCAAGATCTATCCCCCCATAGAGTCCAGACACTGGTGGTGGAGGCGTTAGCTGATGATGTCGTCTGAGGCTGAAGGGACGAAGGAGCTGATAGAAAAGTGAAGACAGGGGTTGTTGGTTGAAGATATTATCTGAGGATGATTGGATGAAGAAGGCGATGAAACTGCGAAGGTGTGGTGGAGGGTTGCTCATAATGATGGCATGAATGAACTAGTGGAAGAGAAAGCCGTATTTAAAAAAAAGACAGCAGCAATATGATAGGCTAATGATGAGGGATTGGAGCAGTGCTATTGGATAGATGTGAGCAGGTGATGTGGGCATGCATGTGTATGGAGGAGCGATGTGAATGTATGACTGTAAACAATAAAACCAGCATGCAGGATATGAAGTCTTCCTGACTGAACTTTCGTTAGAGCTACGTAAAACTCAACAGCACAGACCAAGCACAACAACACAAGACAGAACAGGATACAAACTATCGAGCAATAAAGCAAAACAGGAGGAGCAACCTCACATGAGCAAAAGAATAAATCCTCTTTAGGATCTTTTTCTTTTTGAGTTTCAAATGACTCCGGTCTGGATCCAGTTTGAGCTCTGCAGGTTCAGAGTTCAACATGTTGATCCCCTGTTAGAAAAGGCTGGTTATGATTTATTCCTATAAGCTTTTCATTTAGAACATTTTATTTGAGAAATAGTTAATCAAGCTTAACTATCTATTTCATGATAAAGACTTTTGAGACAAAGACATAAATATATTTGCAACTCAATGAACAAACAAAAGTGACAAATTAATATTATGATACATTTAGTTGTACAATTCTTGGTACAATGTGACGTGGATTTGTATTTTTGTATTTTATACATTTCAGTTCCATTATTATTATCTATATTCTTATTAAACGTGTTATTTCTTTATTTATTTCAATGGACTTTTTCAATTGATATCTCTATTTCGAGCATGTAAAACAAAACAGCTGTAGTTTAAAAATATGTAGAAAACAAATCAAACAAAAACAACAAAAGAAAGAAGTCCTTCATTCGCTCCTTATGCAGGAAAAGGAGTAAGAAGACGTTCAAACTTCATGAATCTTACTCCTGTTTCCTCAACTTAATTGTTATTAATTATACTTATATACAATTAAATATAATATTCAAATAATTAGCTATATACACAGTGGAGCACTACTTTTATTCCTCCATGTTTAAAGTAAAACATATATAAATAGTTTAACTTTTTAATTGAGGTTATACTAAAGTTACTTAAAATTAAAACAAATGTTGTTAATGATGATATTTTGTTGTTATAATGAAGTCATTAATTCATGCCTAAAATAATTGTGTTAAATGATTTCATCATCAGTTTAAAGAATCCTCGTCCAGCAGATGGCAGCACATCATCTCCTAACACGTTAAATAAATCATCCTAATAAAAATGGCTGACATCATTTTGGGTTCACGTTGAGTCAGTGCTGGTTTTAACCCCCAAACGATCCTCTGTTTGTCACTCTAAGGTTTCATTTGTCGGAGAGAAACAGAAATAAACCAGTCATCACTTCCACGCAGGCCGAGGTCACACACAGAGGTCACTGCCTTATATACTGTAGGAGCAACATACCGAGCACATCTGGAAGTGATCATCTGCTAAATCATACCAAAACAGCTCACAGCGTTTCCGTGAGGAGAGGAATGTGAAGAATATGATTTCATTTCACTCACTCTCACTGGTGTTTGACTCCAGATAAACGTCACAGAGCCTCCAGCGATTCTTCTCTGTTACATCACAGCTCTATACACAGTGTAGACATTAACCACCAACACGACTGATCAGTGCCACACAAAGAACTGCAGCGCTGGATTTATTAGTCAAAGTCATGATCAAATTCAGGTCTCATCCCTGATGTGTTCTCTGCATGAGGATGATTCTGACTGCTGTTAATCATTTGCACCCAGATTTCTTTTTGAGTGCGTGGAGGGTAAATGGAACAGCTCTGAGGCCGTCTGCATCATGTGAGGCCTGAAGGACGAAGAGGACGAGGAGGAGGAGTCGACGTCTAGACGGCAGATCTACAACAGATGTCTGTCAACATCATATTTCTGCATGTCACTATCTGTAAACTTTCATGGACGTTACTAAACATATTTTCCTGGGAGCTCCTGAGCTCTATTGCCTCTTATTAGGTTCCTCTGGATCCTTGGTGGTGAGGGTCTGCAGCCCCCCCTGTTTGTCCCTATCCTTCTTCCTGCATCTTCCTCTATCCCTCTTTTCAAACAGTTTCGGCAGATGTCTGTTCAACATGAGTCTGGCTCTGCTCGAGTTTTCTGCCTCTTAAAGGAAGTTTTTCCTGTGCACTGTTACTTTGCCAAATGTTGCTCAGTGCTCATGATGGGTTGATGTAGGGTCTTTGTAAAATCGTAATGAGTAAGGTCTTTTACCTGCTCTTTTGTTAAGTGTCTTAAGATAACATTTGTTGTGAATTGGCGCTTTACAAATGAAGATAGATTAATTGATCATCATTTAATAGACAAAAACCTTCTCTATTAGGGAAATTTGTCTGCACTCATTCGGGCTCAACAAAGTCTGCCTTAACAGTTTTTAAGTTTGGAAAATACATTTTTCCAACTTTGTTTCCTAAAAAAGAAAAGCAGTAATGAGCAACGGAGCAGTGTGGGTCATACAGCGAACACTGTTAGATAGAGACAGGAGGGACGTGCAACGCTTTTCTTCTCAGCGCACAACAGTGCATCCAAGCGCTCCTAAGCGCACAGCCAACGCTTTGCTGCCCGGAAAAAAACGTTAGGTGGACACAGGGCCTTAATTGGCAACATATTGGTCCCAACAAATTGCCAATTGTTAGTTCATTGCAAGTAAGACAGAGTGCATTACTTTCTTCTGCACCTGCCTTATGAAAAACACATCGAGCAGCCTTTCTACAAAAAAACAATCAAAAAACTAATAGTTGGTCCCTTTTCTGACAGGGCAAATAGCCAATCAAAGTTAATGAATTTTTGGGGTGGAACCCGGGCTGGCCAATCAGATTTCTACTGGCCACCCATCTGGACACGCCCCTGCTCATAGGTAGGGCGACAGGAAGGTTTGGAGTTGCTCTATTGGATCGCTTCAGCCTGCAGCTACAACACAGACGGTAAAGCCACTTGACGCAACACACAAAGGATACACACATATGCATGTAGTTAATTTATTTACAAATGGTAAAAAAAAAAGAAACAGTCCATAAAAATATATCTTGCTTTCACATATATATACATTCAGGTGTATTTGAAGACGGATGAGGCAGCTGTTTTATTCTTCTTCTAGTGGCTAACCTTGAGATCACTGACAGTGTGCAGCACCTTTGAACTCAACAAAAGCAAAAACTTCACTTCACACACACTCTAAAGCTCCACAGAAGCTGGTTACATCAGAGGTTGTCTGGTTTTTTATCTCGGCAAAACATCAATTCCTATTTTGAATCAGTTGTTTTTCCTGAGCACCTCATACGTAGACCTTTAACAGGATTAGGGCCACTGTTAGAAAAAAAAAAACATTTAAAGATTCTCATAATATTGCAGGTATAAAAGTCGTAAAGAATACAGACGTTGTTTCTAAAAATAGAAGTTTCAAGAATGGTTTCTTGGTAAATCTAGTAACCCTGGGCTTGTATGTCAGTCTTAGTTTACCAATGATTTACATTGTTACTGCGGTCAGGACGGAGACATACTAAGAAAACATTTTAAGTAAGTCTACATAAACACGGGAGCATTGGATGTATTCCGACTTCGGCATGTAAAAGTACCCGGATTTACATCGTTATTGGGCCCATATAGGATGCACACTTGGAGTCACAGTCCAGCGGCTCTGATCCACGTTCCTTATGTCGACAAAATATCTCTGAATTTGGCTTTAATTGCATTTGACAACTTTTAGGACCCAATAATTTCAAAAATAGTTTGTTAAGTGTTCGTATCAGAAATGTGATGTACCTAAAAAAAAATATGCATCCACTGATTTATAGACGTCTCTTTCCCAATGTATGCTTTTGGGAAAAAGTATTTTCTGACCCTATGGCATCACGTGATGCTGCAATACCAGGTCCAGCCACCATTGTAAAATTGGCTACAACAGTCAGCGCACTTCCTGGGGGCTTGAAAAGGAGAGGGGGCATCACTACTGTTTGCAGAGTGGACGTAATAACAGAGAATCTCTCTTTGTCTCTGTTTCTCTTCATGTGAATGTTGGTAGACCCTTCTCACTGCAGCAGACGAGTGAAACAAACAGGAACATGAGGGGTAGATCAGAGATGTCACATTAACTAAAATGAGAGGTATTGCAGGCGTAGTGCTGGACCATCGTGGTGAAGAGGGAGCTGAGCCGAAAGGCAAAGCTCTCGATTTACCAGCTCATCTACGTTCCAACCCTCACCTGTGGTCACGAGCTTTGGCTAGTGACCCAAAGAATCAGATAGTGGAAACAAGCAGCTGAAATTATTTTACTCTGAATGGAGGCTGGGCGACGATCAGGCCACAGATAAGCAGAAAAATTGGATGGATGGATAATATGGGACGGAAGAGAGGTCACAGTGAGCTCTGAACACCAAACTACTTCTTGGGACTTTCTATCCGGACCTCATGGCAGTGTTATTCTGATGAACCTGAGATATCGACTTCACAAGAAGGAGATGAAAAACTAAATATCCAGGATAAGGTTTATCCAGGACATGACGATGTCACAGGGAAGAGGACCTTTTACCTCACGGGTACATCAGGTATATAAACGCTTTATGATTTCACATAAAACGTTTTTTTCAATCTCAGATCGTGACACCAGGAGGACAGTTATGCAAATATGAAACAATTACAGACAATATTCTTCAAATATGATATTATGATATGATATTATTTATGAACATGGACATATGGACAGACAGAAGGACGGAGGATGAACTTGAACGCTGAAAACATCCAGCCAAGATGGTTGCCATTGCAGAGGCATAAAAACCATGAAAGTGTGAAAACAAATCCTGTGATTTAAAACAGACATCGATGTTTCTTAGTTCCTTATATCATGAGAAATAAAATATCTTTATATAGTTTTACATTAAGCATGGCTCCAAAAGTGTAACAGCCATAAAAGAGTAAAATAATAACCTTACGCATACAAAAAGTCTGCAGAGAGGTATACGTAGTAAAAAGTATTATTAAAGCAGCTTGTCACATTTGGACTTAAAGGGATTTTGGGGACTACGCTGCGTGTCTAATCGTGACATTTTACTTTGATACTTTGATACTTTAATATTTATTTAAATATTTTTTCAAATATCAAACTTCAAGATAAGCTCTTGATCAAGAATGGAGAAAAAATGGTTTGAAAAAGTTCTGTCCAAGCCAAAACTAAGGACATATGTGCAGATCAATCAGAATTTGATGCCTGAATTATACGTAACATGTCGTTAATCTAGAAGCCAAAGATCCTTGATCGCACAGTTAAGATCTCCTACTCCCTCTGGCCATTGAAGTCAGTCGATTCAAATACTTTCTAGAAGAAAACAGACTTTGTGAGATATGTGATTCGGATGAAGTGGAAACTGAGTCCCATTTTCTTTGATATCTGACTATGATGAGAATTACTGTTTCATGAAGTACAGTAGCTGATCAAAACCCTGAAATATTGGGGAGGAAAGACGTGCAAAAACTGGAATGGCTTTTTAAGTTTGTTAATTTTGTCTCAAAAGCTTGGAAAAGAAGACAAGATAGTCAGTTTAATGAGTGTTTGTCTTGCTTTTGCTTTCTCTTCTTGTTCCATGACAATGAATAGACCTACTCTGCACTCGATCCTGGAACTTCTAAATTCGTGGTGTCATGTAAGCCCATGCGAGCTGGGCATATAAATGTATGTATGACACAATAATGAAAAGAAATAAAAACTTCTTACATTTCAGATTTTTCTCTAAAAGTGGCCCAAATCCTCTGTAATAAGACCGGGTTCAGACTGAGGTGTGCGGTGCATTTAGTTCACCATGGCTGCTTTCACACTTGCTTAAAACTCCTGAAGTTTTCGGGTTGTGCTGCAAATGTGACATATGTGTTACTCCTCCCATGTGATGGTGTGATGTGAGGTGATCAGTGCATGTGTGAAAACAGCTGATGTGATAGCTCATTCGATCTGAGGTTGGACGGCCCCTCCCACTCGCTCCTGATGTTAGCACTGTGTGTGAGAGCACGAGGAGTAGAGGTAAAGTAAGATGAAGCAGTCTATGATGAGAATGGTGTAGAAGCATCTTTGTGTATGCAAGCTCCGCCCCCTCTGAAAGCGAGTCAGTAACACGGCCAGCAGCAGGAAGAAGGTGCCAGTGTTCAGGAGGAGGAAGAGTCTGATGTAGGAGGCGGTGCTGGAGAGACCCTCGCTCCCCACTGTGGCCACCATGTGAACCTCCTTAAACTTGCGGCCTTTAACAAAGGCCCCTTTTCTGTTTTTACGGCCATCTGGATAATCCATAAAGGCCCTGGAGTCTGCGTCTCCCTCCTCTGGACTGTCCTCATATGTACGCTTTGAAGTCCTCTGTCTCTCCTTCTTCTCATTGACCTCAATCTGTGCAAAAAGATCAGGTAGACTCTCAGAAAGCTTCTCCCCAAGGTTCACTTTCCTTCCCCCCTTTACCCTTCCCCTGTTTTTTGGACATTGCAAACATCCTCTCGATGACCTCCTCCGTCTTCTTCTTGTCGGAGAACTGGAGGAGGCGCTCTGCAGTCTTACGGAAACTGGCACTGTTGAGAACCCGTCCCAGGATGTGTCTTTCCATCTGCTGGAAGACGGGCTTGACGTGCTGGAGGTTGTCATCCATCACGTTGACGTATTCCTCAACTTCCTCGGGCGAGGTCTGCACTGCAGCCGCCGTTTTCTCAAATACGATCTTCTTGTGGTCCTGCAGGACCATGGCGAACAGAGGCTTACTGGTGACCTCTCCAGTCAGCAGGTAGATGGTGTAGGTGTGATCTTTGGTGGCCAGGTAGATATCCACTCTCTGATCATCTCCACGGAGGCTAAAACTCTGTACATCCACTCCTGGTCCAAAGAAAATGTAGGCCACTCTGGAGTGAGGGTACCTCAGCGGCATTGTGACGTTCACATAGTTAGATCCAATGTACGGGTACCCATGAGGGTAATTCCAGTACCCTGTCACTCCTTTGTGACTGAAGCCTGTGTCATCCATCCAGAACATCTTATATCTATCCTCACCGTGAGACACAAACGCTCCGTGAACACTGTCTATGTTTGTTCCCTGGAACGGGAGCTCCGTGTTGTGAAAGAAGGCGCTCATGGCCCTTGTTGGGCTGTCTGGATCCAGGTGGATGTGGTCCACCAGGAGCAGTAGCTGCGGGTGAAGGAGGAGTAAGTTTCTCTGGAAGTTTCTGATCTTCAGCTCGGGGGAATAAGCAGAGCTTCCCTCACCACGGATGAAGACCATTCCCTGTCTCTCCAAAGCAGCCTCCACTTGGCCCTGGGCGTCAGCAGCCAGCCCCACCTTGTACCTTAACCACTTTGAATCGCAGACCTCTGTAACCTGTCCAGTCCACGGTTTAAAGCAGCTCCCTGATGTGGCAGAGCCAAACAGCACTGCATTGTTCAACAAAGTGTACTTGGGTCCGTACAGCGCCTCAGTGATGAACGGGACACCATTGGGCGCAAAAGTGAAAGAGTTCTGATCAGGGTGCTCGTGGCCGGCGTTAAAGTTCCTCCACCCTTTAATCCACTCTTTGTACTTGTTCTTGTGGACGATGTCGAAGATGGCTCGACCTCCCAGCTTCCCAGACTTGAAAGACAGAAAAGAACGATTGGTGTCTGCAGGTAGAGCACTGCCATACGTCACCACGCCCCAATCCTCGAAGTAGTGGAGTCGAGGTGTGCCAAAATCTGAAGGAGGCTTGGGAATCAGGTTGGGGTCATACCTGAAGGAAAACACACAAAGACAGATAGCAGATGATAAAAATGCAAATTTTGACAATAAATCCCAAAAGTTTTTTTCGTGTATTAAGGAGCGATGTGCTGCCTAGCCAGCAGAAAGGACATAAAACGCAGCTAAACAAGAAGTGAGCCGTCATAAACAAGCCACAAAACTTTATACTGATGGTGAGCTGCACTCGTATGGCCATGTTGGGATGAACTATGTTTATTATTTAATTGTTTAATGTAAGGTATTTAAAGGGGCTATATGTAACTTTCAAAAATACTGCATTTGTAGCGATACCGCATGGCCGTCAGGTGAACTGCACCAGTAACCTGTTGCTCGTACGTACACAAACGAGCATCAACATCGCCCCTGAAACACTGGATATTTACCAGCATAATGTTTACAGAGGAGGTAAGTGGTCATACACATGTGAGAGTCTGTGAAGGAGTCTGTGTGTCTCATTCTCCATCCTACAAACGACAGTCTCGGCAGGCACTGCCTGAGAGCAGGAGTGTGTGATGCGATTGTCCGCCTGTGAGAGCTCCTAGGACGGATATAAGTGTGTGGAAGGCGGCCTCTGGCTGTGCAGGTGAAGTCCGGGAGTGTGTGATGAGTTTGTAGTTTGTACTGTTGATTTCTGTAAGCGGAGCGGAGTGAGGAGGACGTTGAGAACGCAAATAAAATGACACTGCCTGGAGCTTTCCGCAGAGAAATCAGACCTGGGAAAGTTGTATACAGGCAACACAGATAGACTGTGAACATCTACTTTTTCACATCAGTTAAACGTTCGCTCATAAGTGGGCAATAAAAAACGATTTATACATGTAAAAAGTTACATATATATGAAACTTGTAGCTATATATAAATCATTAGGCCGTTAGGCAGTTCACCTGACGGCCATGCGGTATCACTACAAACACAGTATTTTTGAAAGTTACATATAGCCCCTTTAACCAATCGACATTATTCTTTTGGGTGAATTTTGCAAAAGAACTGATCAGGGCTTAGCTTTCGATTTCACCATTGCATCGCAAAAGTCACATTGCTGCTGCATGTTTATTTCTGCCAATGGGGGACCAATAAAGATGATCTTATCCTATCTGCTACTCTTTGGTCTGATGCAAAACAAAAGCACAGTTTCTCGACTTTCATGACTCATCCACAGAAAGTCATGGTACACCCTTGACTTATTGATTCATGAAGCCTTTTACGGAGCTTGTATTCGTTGTACTTTGTTTTTGGGTGTAATTTTCTTAATTTAGAAAGATTTGTTACCCTGGTTTTATAGGTCATGTAAAGGTTTTATAGGTGTTTTATACATAATATATTACTTACATAATCTAACTTTAAAAAGAAAGGTTAAATACTCCACTTGAAATGTTGTGAAATCAAGTTCAGCAGCTCACCAGATGAACTCTGTGTGGAGCGTACACCATCTCTGGCCTTTCCCAGCCTGTCCCGGCCCCTCTATCACCCTGTTCTGATGAATCAGCTCTGCCAGCCAGTTTCCACTTCCGTTACGCAACACATAGCGGTCCATGAAGACCAGCTGGCTCTCTGGGCCGTAGAACCAGTTGTAGTTTGAATCTGCGATGGCTACAGTCCGCTGAAACCCTGATGAGAGAGCAAAAAACACAGAGAACAACTTCAGTGATGGCTCAGAAATGTTGTGCAGATATTTTTACAAGATGAAAAATTTCATGTTGATGTTGTCTGCAGTGCCATACTCTGCATATAGAAATCATTTTGAACCACATGTCTATTCTCAGAAGAAAATAATTTGGCGCAGACCCCTCTGCCGTGACCCAGCTCCGTCCCAAAGCAGGCACTTAGTGTTCACAGTTCTGTTGTCTGTAATCATGTAGAGAAAGCCTCACACTTGGTGGTGACAGAGTTCTTAGAAACCATCTATAAAAACTACAGCATGCAATCACAGGCAATCTAAGTCAACCAGAAGTTATCATGCAACAATGATTGCAGGACAAACACTCTCTCTTTGAGCAACAAACAAATACATTTCTCACCACATTAGTTACAGGTATGTGGGGTTTTGCAAATGCAGGTTAAGCAGGGATTATTGGCAACTAGTCAAGTTTAAAACAACCTCATTTGACCAAAGTGCTGTGCAGGTTTGAAACACAATAAACAGGTATGAGTACAATGAACAATAAAAAGGTTTCTTAGTGCAACTGCACTGTTGTAATACAGAGCTGTTAAGGCTCCCCCTCACAGACAACATGTATTTGTTGACAAGCAGAGGAGCGATGTTGTTAGAAACCAAAGAAGAACCATGTCGACTGACACGGTTCAGAAATTATATTGCAAGATTTTATGAAAATATGACTCTGCTAGCGTCTACAGCCCGTTGTGGAGACAACTTTTTGACGTAAGATGGATTTATTTATTCATTTGTATCAAACCTGAGACATAACTTGGGTCAGAATACTTCCTGCCCTATAAAGCGGCTAAACATGAGACAACGATGACACCGATAACGATACAGCCTAACGTTATATCACAATCTGTTCTGAATAATATCTGTAATAATAATAAACTCTGCTTCTTGCCCTGTCACTCTCTCCTTTTCTCGTCTTAGCTTCATTGCTAACCGTCCTCTTCCTTTTAGCCTCGGCCATTGTATGAAACAGTAAGGAGATGAGCTAACTGGCTAGTACCATTAAGCCGTATGTAAGTCTAGTGAGAGAACCGCGGCCCTCTGCTACACTTACATAGTGCTATAAGCAGGTGAACGGGGCCATCTGTGGACACGGCAGAGACGCTAGTGCCCCTGTTGAAAGTTTTTGTTCTTCTACATCGGCTTTGAAACTGCTGTTTTAAAGTGCAAAAGTGGCATATTGATGCTTTTAAAGGTCCGATCGATAACATATCTAGTAAATGAAATGATAAAATGACCTTACTATGATCAGACATTAAGGAAACATGCTATGTTGAAGTGCTGGCTTCTCTGACAACAATGCAGCAGCCAGTATGTCCTCCTTCTAACTTTAGATTCTGGTCCTGAATGGTCTGGATTTGTTTGGACCAGAGAAGGTAGACGGTTTTAAGTCACCCCCACACGGCCTTGGTTTGCCAGATATGAGACCAGTTATCAGGTCAAACCAACAGGTGTTGCAGCGATGGAAGCGAGCAAGAGAACTGGTTCAGATAGAAGTGATTGTACCCGACCTAAAAAGCCTCTGTATGTTTCTAATAAGCTCCACGAGCAGAAACCTGCTCAAACTAGGATCAATGTTGGAGATGCTTTTGAAAAATGGAGAGAGGTTAGAATGCAGAAAGGTTTACAGACCAAAAAAAACCCCCATACTCCTCTAATGTTACTTTCACTTTTAAAACAGTCTGCTTGTTGTCAACAGACTGCAAACACACTCACACACACACACACACACACACACACACACACACACACACACACACACACACACACACACACACAGTTAGGGAATAGCAACCGTCAGCATTGCTAAAGAGACAGTTCAGGATAATCTGGCCTCGTCTTCCTGTCTGAGGGGGGAGAGAGCTGCTCCTCTGTCTCCTGATCCGAGGCTCTAACGGCTGCTGCAATTAGCGGTGCTTTCTGAGTGCTGCACTGCTGCTCTGCCACAATACAGAAACTGTTGGCAGGGGGCTGTGAAATGTCCGAGTCTGACCCAGGGGCCCCTCCTCTGCGGCTGCCCTCCCTTTGACCTTCAGATGAGACTTCCAGGACTTGAGAGATCCCTGCGGGTCTTAGCTCAGCTGCCAGGAAGGGAATGACTACACGCATGCATACCTCACGTCAGCTCATAGAGGAGATACTCTGATGTGGCAGCCTCAGGTGATTTGAACATCTTATCTAATATAGAGAAGTTTTTGTATGGTTTATTCTGGTAAATACTAACTGCATGAGTCAGCCATTCACAAAAAAGTAAACACAAAAAAACCTGCTCTGGATTTGGCTGCAGAAATAAAGCCACTGCAGAGAAAAGTGTGTCAAGTAAAACTCACAGCTGTTTAGGAATAAACATGAGTTCTGCACAGTTACCGGGCAGGATGGTCCTGTACATGAAGGCGAAGTGTTTGAGGAGCCAGGGGTGGTCGAAGTGTCCGATGGCGAAGTGACGCTGCACCAGGTGCATGTACTGGAACAGAGAGCGGGTGGTGTAGGTCCCATAGGCCACTCCTTCATACAGAGAGCCGTCTGTCACATCCTGTAGGAGGATCATAGACTTCTCCATGATGGACAGAACCTGCTTGGTCCACAGGTAGGCCTCCTGCAGGTAACCTGGAAGAAGAGGAGATGGTTTACATGTTAATATATATTCTGAGGTCCACAGTTATGCATTAATAAAATACTGCAACTAGAGTACTGTGGGGATTATTTATCATGCTTGTGGTACAATTTAGGGCCTGCATCCACTTGGCAATTTATTGTTTTGGAAGAAAAGCACTGGTGCTCAGGAGCACTTGGAGGAAGTGATGGTACACTGAGAATTAAAGTGCTGCATGTGCGTCTTGTCTCCATGACAACAATCTCTTGACAATGCCCGCTGTTTGACCGACACTGATCTGTTGCTTTTTACTCTATGTCTTATATTTGAGATAATTGTTTGTCCGGGAGACATCGCTCCTATTGGTTGCTGACAACCCTACCAATGAATCGCTGGGAATTTACCTGCACGCGATCACGAGAGGATACAACTCATCACAAGCAGAAACTCAGGAAGCTCTTTAAACATATTAGCTGCGCATGACACCATTGAACAGTTACTAATGCAAACATGTTTACAGCCCGACCGATATGAGATTTTTGGGTCCGATACTGATATTGATGTTAGGGTGAAAAAAGATCCGATCAACGCTTGACACTCTGGAGAGTGATAATGTTTTCAGTATTCCATATAGCGCCCTCTGTTGGTGAAAGAGAACTGCTAGTGTAATACAACAATTCTCAAACAACATGCTGTTTGACTGGATTAGCCAATACCGATAGTCACTGGATATGCTAATATCGGCCGATATTACCGGCTGGCAGATTAATCGGTCAGGCTCTTAACAGATTACACATATTCCATCATGTCATGTGTTTTGTAGGATGTTAAATAGATACGTTTTGTTTGCAGTGGTATGTCAAATCATTGAACTTTAACATTTGATCAGCTTAGACTAAAAACAATGGTTCATATTAAACATTTTTGAAACTTAGGAAGTCGAGATGAAAACAAAAGCTTGACCTAAGAAAGCTTCAACTGAGTTTACTTAGGGTCAAATCGATGGGAGGACATGACAGCCTGCCTAACACTCTGATTTATTCTTAGACTGTGAAATTGCTGAACATGTTGTTTTTTATGTGTAGATCTGTAAGTTGTGTCACCAGCCAAGCCTTCATGTTTAGGGAAGTGGATGCCTTGTGGGTAACGTATGCGTGTGAAGTACTCTGGAGGGTTTGTTACTGGAAGTGAGTCTCTCCAGTGTGTGAGTAAGAAAAATAGGAGGATGTAGGAAACAGAGGGAAGTTAGTGCTGCCCTTGTGTTGTGAAGTTACAGAAGTCAGCAGAAATATGAACAGATTGCGAAAGCTTTTGTATTTGTTGTAGTTCAGGTACATTGAATTTTTTCTGTTGCATCGCAACAGCAGTAGAGCAGAGATCAAAAAGCGGCACCTGACACATGCCAAAGCACATGGAAGTGCCGCTTCGTTATTCTTGGCAGGCCAGTTCGACAGTGACATGGCACAATAAATTCAGCGGCACCTGCATCTGGGGGCCAGCACCATGTACCACTCTTATTTTACTCCAGAATCATCCTCCACCACCATGAATCATATTAATATTACTATCAGTGGACTTGCTTTACGACATTTACTGCCTGAATCTGTACTTTTTTAATTTGTTGACAACGTGAGTGCAACGTTTTAATGATTTAATACATGTATATTGTCCTTTTTTCATGTAGGCTATATTGAACGTTTAATGGTCTGGCATCTCAGTGATGCTAATCCCAGCTAACAAGGTGTTGCAGTAATGCGTCTTAAAACCCATAAAAGAGTTAGCATTTTAGCACTTCTGGTTCCATCGTCTCAAAATCTTGAAAAATTCGGTTAGATGCCTGAAATAAGTTCTGTGGTAAACACAAACTCAACACAAATTTTAACGATTTTCTTCTACGACATAAAATACATCTGGAACTTCACCACTTGTGAATTTTGAAGCCTTTTTCACATCTAACAAAGGGCGGCTGTAAACTGGTCAACTAGGACTTTTTCGGTAACGCTGAACTGGTTGGAAGCTCAGCGGTGGTTAGGTTGAAGTCATTCATCCATGGTGTAGTTCCTTTATATAGCCTAACAGCTTTTTACTTTCGTCGATTACGTTTATGTGCCCATGCCCATGATGACAATAACTATAACCAGACCTGTTTCTTCTTTTGAACCAGGCCGTAAACATGTTAATCTCTGATGTAAATACTGCTTTTTTTGAATGGGTGTGTATGTGACTTCTGGTGCTTCTGCGGCCGTTCTCTAGTGGACACTCGACAAACTGCAGGATTTTGCACTTCAGCATTGGCTTCATTTTTCAACACCGGAGGTTGCTGCTGTTTGCGAATCAGATGCTTTTTACAATGTTGTTGATTTGAATAGAAAAAAGGACAGTTTCTCCCCATCACTGCATCATGGTTCATTTGAATATGTGCACACAGCACCAGTGCACACTGTTTGCTCTGCAGCGTAGTAAGGGGAGCATTTAACCCTTTGAGTCTCTTTCATGAATTAGACTGTGTCTTCCTGACTCATGAGCACAGGTTTAGCGGGCGCATTCCTTTTGTGAATCAGGCCTCGAACATTACAAAGTGACGAGGGCCTCATGATTTAGAATGAAGATGAAAAACAGCGTTGCAGCAAACACAGTCATCTCAGTCTGTGACCTAAAGTAACCTTCCACACACGTCCATGGAAATCATGACACCTCACTTCAGCACACTGCAGTGTGTATACTCACACACACAGATCACACACAGAGTCTACTATGAGAGCGAGTGACCACAGAAACACTCCAGCCTGAACCTATTGAGGAATCCTGAGACGACACCCGCCCCCTCCAGTCAGAGGGCACCCACTGGAGCCGTCCCCAGCCCTGTTTGGTTTGGGTTCAGGGACCGCCGGCTCACACAGAGCAGGTATTTACTGTCAAACAGGAACACTTGGCACGTACAAAGAACATATTTACAGCAACAGAGTGTCGGCAGCGCTCACAGTGCAGAGCCAGAGCAGCTCGGAGACGCTTCAGTCACTTTCCTCAAATGTCAAAACATTAAATCAACCATTAAACGTTTGAATGGATGAAGTAGGATTCTTATGACAGCTGTGGGAGAAAAATAAACATCATTAGTCTTAGAAAGCTCTACCATCTGTTTAAAGGAAATCACACAATTTATTTAATGCTGCATGCATGGATTCATTTGGCTTATTGGAGGAAACATACCATAATATAAGTCCACAGCATTG
Source organism: Tautogolabrus adspersus (assembly GCA_020745685.1). Classification (NCBI taxonomy): domain Eukaryota; kingdom Metazoa; phylum Chordata; class Actinopteri; order Labriformes; family Labridae; genus Tautogolabrus; species Tautogolabrus adspersus. The sequence goes on along the minus strand of CM036543.1, from coordinate 6,842,166 downwards.
GTAACATACGTGTTGGGGAAACTACATTACTGCAGCTTAAGCTAATGAACCACAGAGCAGATACTCAGCAGTATGATAAAAGAAATGAATTTGATCATGAAATCAGTGAAATCAGAGCCTGCTGTTTGATTCTGAGGTATAATAATGATTAAAAGAAGAATAGGCTACGTGACTTTTTGATCCAGTAGATATTGCCCTTGAGCACCAGCATGAAACCAAAACAAAAACCTCCGCCAAACTGACACCTCCGCTCTCCTCTAGCAACACACCTCCTACCCCCCTCCCATCACGTTTGCACAAAGGTTTCAAGTGCAAGCTGTGGATAAAATTGTCCTAGGCTCGAGCTGCACTTCCCTGTGGCTTGCATTGTTGTGTTAGCATGCTAATGTTAGCGCTCTTAAGTTAGCTCGTAGCTTCACATTGCATGTAAAATTACACGGAATGACCGTGATCTTAAAGCACTTATGTGACATTCAAAGCAGTGAGTATGTTCTTCTTCTTTTCTCTAGTCCTTGACTAAAACAGCTTTTATACTCAAGGGGAGGAGCGGGCTGTCCCGGGACGAAAACTCAGCCAGCGGGACTCGAGCTTCGACAGTCATGACTCAGAGAGACATTTACACAGGATATACTTGATTTATGATATATTTATGTGTAAAATATCACAAATTCTTCCTTTAACAACGAAAAACTCTCGGCTGTGAATGTCAATTAAAAGTATTCACAACTCCTAGCTGAGGAGGAGTGAGTCAAATGGTCATGGTTTGATTCGATAATGATTATCCTGTTGGGTTGCATCCTCAATTTTCTATATTACTGCACATGGCTTCCTGCCGATTTACACACAATCCATGCAAGCTACGTCTGATAGCATGTGCCCTGCCCCACTGGGTCCGTTTCTGGAGAGTGAGCGCAGCCATGAGCAGCTGTACACACATCACAGAAGAATTAACTCGGGAATAAAGAGACGTTGCCTGTTTTGACGTTATGTTGAAAAAGTGATCAAAATAAGATCAAGAGTCCGTATATTGTGTTTTATTTTGAAATTGACTGGTCGCTCTGTGCGTTTCCTTGTCTGACTTCCTGTCAGTGTCGATCTATTATGTCCAGCTTGACGCGTGCTTGCAGCATGCTTCGTCTAAATAAACGTGTGTATTTGAAACAGAGCAGAGTATAGTGGCGCCGCTGGTGCTCCAGAGACGGACAACGCAGCCTGATGTGGGAAAAAAAGCATTGACTAGAGTGACAGTGAACGTCGGAGTGGTGCGCAGTGCTGACAGACCGCGGAGCACACCGAGTTTATGGAAATTGGGAGTAAGACAAGCAGTCAGATAAAGATGACCTCTTTTTTCAGAAAGAGCTTTAGAAATCATTGTCCACATAAATGTTGTTACACTGTAAACCAAAATAAATAAATGATACAGGTCCAGCTGCGATCGGAAAATAACAATTTCAGTACACAATGAAACATGATGCTGTCTCTGCAGCGATGCAGAATTGTCCACTTCTGCATCGTATGAACAAGAAATTTCAACACTCCTAATCGATGCATGTTGTGAAAAGACCCTGTGATGATGTTCTCTGTTATGGTCACTCATGGAATTTGCTTAGTCTGGATTTACTGTTGTGTGATGAAATATGTAGAATGATGGACTTGACGCAATAATACAGAAGCAGAACTTCCCAAATGTAATCACAGGATTGAAAGTGAGCCAAAGGTCAGACGTTACCCTGACAGACATTACAGTTGTAGCTCACTGTCGAAGAACCGTGGAACAGACAGAGCACAATCAAAAATCCAGCTTCAAGGCAGAAACAAGCAAACACATGCAGCAGGAATGTTCTTCTCTGCCAGCACTGACCCGGTTATCTAAACCAAAGTCTGTCAGAGCTTTCTAAGAGCCGAACGGCGTGCAGATTTCTGTTCTGAGTGACACATGAAGTGTTCATTCGTTAGAGCGTGTTATTTTAAGGAACAAAAAAACAAGTCAGCAACCGTCGTGGTGCCTTTGGATAAACAAGGGAGAGAACTTTTGGAGGGCTTATTGGAAACTTTCCATTTATTCACAGCCGTCCAGAGAGAATAATATTTGGATGTAAAGTCATCACTCTGCACAGGAAATGAAGGATTCTTCTACAGTGAAGGACAGTAAGCAGCATCTGCACAGTGTTACATGTGACATCTGAGTGAGGCTGGAAATGAAGCAGATACAATGAGCTTTTTGGCTTCTTGATTTAAAGCAAAAACATGCTGTTTAAGATATGTTGGAACCAAGCGATAACCTCCGTTGTTTATAAATGAAGCCAATGCGGAAGTGCAAAATCCTGCAGTTCATCAAGTATCCACTAGAGGCCGGCTGCAGAAGCACAGGAAGTCACATACACACCCATTCAAAAAAGGCAGTTTTTACAGCAGAAATTAACATGTTTACAGCCTGGTTCAAAAAACAAAGTAGGTCTGATTAACTCAGGTCTCTATCGGCACACACTGTACGGAGTGGGGGGAATTTTTTTATAACTCATCCATTTTGAATTTATGAAGGATAAGCGTTATTCACAATAAGGTGCGTAGCTGACATGATTGACAGGTGGCCGTGATGTAACGGTTCGTCAAGAAGCTTAAAACCCTCCTCAGCTCCAGCTCTCAGCCTGTCGTTAGGTTGACTGAAAGTTAGGGGGAGACAGCTTTTCCTGCATGGAGACCGCCATAGATGGGACTCCAAAGCCCCCTGCAGTAATAGATGGGTGACATCACTCAGGCTTCATCCATTAATATTTACAGTCTCTGGTCTGACTCCCAAATTTTGTTGCAAAGTCCCTAAACCGGGGTACCGGATAGCCTAGCAGTTATGTTGCGTGCCCCATGTACGGAGGCTATAATCATCGCTCATCGTAGATACTGTGGGTTTCGAATCCGACCTCTGCCCTTTGTTGCATGTCATCCCCTACTCTCTCCTACCAACATCTCCTGTCTCTCTTCAGCTGTCCGATCTAATAAAGTAAAAAATGCCCCCAAAAATATCAACAACAAAAAAAGTTTAAAAAAAAGTCCCTAAACCACATCTGGATATGGCAAAAAACTAATCCATTCAAATACATTCATACGCCGCTGACGAAGCAGAGGGAGCAACTTGGGGTTAAGTGTCTTGCCCAAGGGCACATCGAACATGTGGCTGCAAGAACTGGGGATCAAACCCCCAATCTTCTGGCTGAGAGGCGACCAACTCTACCACTGACCCACAGCCGCCCCTTGTTTAAATGTTTCTATTTTGAAAACAAAAAAACACATCTTGTTTTTCATTTATGATTCTCTGAGTCAGAACTGTAAAACCAAAGACCATAAAACACTCTGACTTTTGACATATAAAACTTCTAGCTTATGTTGTGCAGACTCTAGGGATGTGATGCATTCACAGATATTAAAGAAACAACATCACAACAAGCAAACATCGTCTGTAGATGCTGCAGAACATTTGGAGTTTCATGGGTTAAGCAGCTGCTCGGTGAGAAACTTTGTTCTCTGCACGAGCTCTGCTGTAAAGCTCTCCGTCTCCTCCCCAGGTGTCCCAGACAGGCAGAGCTGGATCAAACTCACTTTTTCCTGGGCTCGGGCAAAAAGAGGTTGGACTCCAACTCTCCTTACTGTTCACAGAGTGCTGAGTCTGTTGTTGCCCCTCTACAAATAAAACCACAGTGACCGCAGTGAGCCTGCTGTCGTTTGGTTCCCATCAGGACTGAATCTTTTCTGCCAGGAATCAAATCCCTGTAAGGGAAGCGAGCTGCACCGCAGGCATTCACCTTCTCATGACCCACACTGAATATTTAGTGCAGGATATTAAAACAAAGAGAAACACTGAGCTGTGGATAATCATGTCGGCGCTCAAAAGTGAACGCATGGAGAGGAACAGATCACAGAATGAGAACCTCGTCTGGAGGACAATCACAGAGGGGTTCATGTCAGATAACATCGGGCTGAGTGCACTGAGAGTCCAGGCAGCGACACTCATAAAGTAACTAAATCATGTGAACACATCCACAGTTGTATCCTTAGCAGGTGGAAATCCTTTAGACCACACAAGCTTCATAACCACAGTTTGAACCGGACTAATGAGATTCCTTCAGTCGGGCTGAAGCTGTTTAATGCTGAGCAAAGCACGTTTCTAATCCTCCAACTCTCACACAGAGCACACGAAATATAAACGCTCTTTGCTCTACGGGGTTTTCTTCTCATTTCCCCAATCATGTATTTATTTTCAGGACTCATGCATGTTTAGATTGCTGGGTTTTGTTCTTTTAGTTTGGGCCGGAGATACCCGGTAGTCATATTGTCGGTCTTTTTGTTTTCTGTAGGATAGTTGTCTTCTTCTTAGGTAGATTTAAGGGCGAGGTGCCGAGAGTGACTGTCCATTGTGAGGTCAACTCGATCTTTTGTTCTTTTTGGCCGGGGTCTCCAGTCCCTTCAGTTTCATTTTGGTTTCATATTGAAAAAGGAATGAACGAGTGATACTCAGATTTCCAAGAGGTTCAGGTTAGGAGGTCTGGTGACAACACTAAAAATTATCCTCAAGAAAAGATGAACAGCAATACATTGTTGTAGACTTTGAGAGGTCCAGATCAAACCAACATTACCATCAGCGTCTTTGTTCCACATAAAAAACACAGAACACAGACGTGACTCTCTCTCACCTTGTGTCATGTAAACCAGGCTTCCTGTGAGCAGAGCCACACAGTTGGTGGGCTGATGGTTGTGCAGGTACTGGAACCCCCAGCCTCGCACGTACGACTTCTCATACATGTGGCGCGACGCGTTGCCGATCACCTGGAGGAAGCGCTCTTGTTGGCCCTTGTTCAGGTACTCGTAGAGGAAGTCGTAGGCGGTGGCAAACCCGACCAAAGAGTGTGCCAGAGGAACCTCATCCCAGGGGGCGTCTTTGACTAACCTGCAGCACAAACAACAACACGAAGCTGAAGAGAATGCATCGACATATGTGGAGCAGGTGGAGACGTTCAATGGTGAGCAGGTGTGAAATTTTCAGCGTTTAAATTAAATCCTGGCAAATCATTTAACACAAACGAGAAGCCTTTCCACTGGAAAACCTTTTAATTATCTTTAATCATCACGGCTGTAAAACGTCTAATCACTTTGACAGCGAAACATAAAGAAGCTAAGTAGCATTTTACACCGCATTTACAGCTGCAGCAATAAACAGACGTTATAAAGACACATTAAAAGTGTGGCGTGTGCAAATTCTCTCCGGGTTAACAGGCGCTCGGATCTGAGATGCTGATTCTGTGAATGTGCACGGTGATCATGTCGTAAAAAGAGCCAGAGGTGTTTCATTATCGTTGTGCCCACTTTAATTAAAGAGAAATGGACTTCAGATGTGGTGATGAAAATCAGCTCGCCTTTCTGAACTACCATTAGTCGACTCAATAAATCATGCTGACGTTTCAATAAAGGTTGTGTTGAAATCTAACAGAGCAACAGATTCTTCACGTTACCTCCAGTTGTTTAAAAAGAAGTTGGATTTGCAGTGTTTTTTTACTGATTTGCGGTCTTTTCTTTCCATACCTCGGTTCTGCTTTAACTTATTTTGGCGTGCAAAGGCATAAGTTTTATATTTGCTCTGAATCCATCAAACTCTGTTGACATAAACGGTCATTTGACCTCACAGAACAAAGGAGCTGCTGGTCTACAGCTGCTTTGATTGTTGTGTTTGTTTATGTTAAAGGTCACATATTGTGCAAAATACACTTTACCATGTTTCTCTAACACTAATATGTGTCTCTAGTCTGTCTACAAACCCCCAATTATGAGAAAAGTCCATCCTCTCCGTCTTGTGCCTGCTCCACTTTTCCGTAAATGTGTGCTCAAGCAGGCTGTTTGGAGATTTTCCCTTCATGACATCACAAAGGGCAGTAACCCCTCCCCCAGGTGGGTGACACTCCCACAGCTAGGTGTTTGTTCTGCCCTCTCTCTAGCCCTTTTCAAAAAATAATAAAAATAATCCTTAAGTGGGCTTGCCTCCCACCATTTAATGATTTTACCGGCTAAAACACGACAACAGGTTAAGTACCAGTGCACAAACTAGGGAAGTTTGGTGCTTGTTAGAGGCAAACATTCATGCGACAAATTTGCAGCACATATCAGAGACTGAGACAAAAACTTCACCTTTGAAACCAAAACTCAAACATTGGTTTAAGGCAAACCAGTCATGACATCGCTCAAAGTATCTGCCTCCTCCTCATGTTTACTTCAGCATCTTTTGCACTACTCACCACTGCACTATTATCTTATTTAGTCTTGTACTTAGTCTTTGCTTATTTGTGTTTCTTTTGTGTTTATTGTTGATATTTAATGTTATACCTTGTACAAAGAGAGCACAGTTTTACCAAAGTAAAATTCCTTGTGTGTTTAAGCATACCTGGTCAATAAAGCTGATTCTGATTCTGATTCTCATCTGGTCCCCTTTCCACGGATATCTGGCTCTTCCTGGTACTTTTAATTGTCATTTTTCTGTGATGTAAAGTACGTGTCCCTTTTGTGAAACTGTTAGTGACTTTTTTCTGTGTGCATTCTAGTTAAATGTCTCTTTCACATATGAAGTCCGGTGGACTCTGTGTGAATCAGGGGTGAAGATGTAACACCGGTTTGCTTTCAGACTGCACTTAGTCAAGCGCACCAAAGCCTGTCACATGTTGTGTACTGTAGCCACCGGCCACTAGTTGGCCCTGTAGCTCTGGTCAGTAGCTCCTGCCACCCGCCGGCCTAATGCTGACCTTTGAACAGATAGTACACAACAGGACAGTGGTATCCTGTAGCGTGGCTGCAGCCTCCGTTCATGGCGCACACGACATAACCGCTAGGCTATACAGCGCCCCATATATTATTATTCTTACACATTTATATGTATTTTTTCACTCATTTATTTTCATGTATTGCTTGTTTTTCAACGTGTTCAGAGCGTATGTTAAGTTTGATGAATGCATGAGATGCAGATGTTGTAAATTCAGAGACAGCTCATGAGCTACGAGTAGGATTTGGTAAAAACTACTACTAATAATACTTGAGGACCTTTCTGAATCAGAGGACACCAGCACAGAGGCTCAGATGCCTGCAATCTGCGCTTACTTAATCAGAATCCCCCTAATGTCTGCTGTCGAAGAGGAAAACTAGTTTGAGCATTAAAATGACAGACAGTTAAATGGACATGAGCTTGTACATTTCTTTTCTCGTCTTCTGACGACTCAAAGCGCTTTTTACACCGCAGGTCACACCTACACACTCACACACTGATGGTAGAGGTTGCTTTGTAAAGTGACCATTAGTATTAACTCAATCATATATACACATTCATACGCCACCGATGAAGCAGCAGGAGAAACTTGGGGTTAAGCGTCTTGCTCAAGGACACATCGGACATGTAGCTGCAGGAGCTGGGGATCAAACCTCTGACCTTCCGGTTGAGAGACGACTGACTCTACCAACTGAGCTACAGCCGCCCCAGTTGAGTCTGTGGGCCGACAGCCGACATCATAAAATACAGATTTAATTAACTTTTTGAACTAATAGTCAGATATTTGGTGACAAAATAACTTCTTTAAGGTGAAGTACATAAAAGAAAGTGTTGGTAATAAAGCATGTAATAATGATCTGATGCTGTTCATACATGGTTTCCACATGTTAAGTGGCAGCTGAGGTTTTATGTGTAAACCACGTCCTGTCTGGTCATGTAAAGTAAAACCACATGGATTAAAGAGCTCCTTTATGTTGCACCATAAGGCAACACATACGAAGAAACAAATGCCAAGTTCCTGTTGGGCTGTACGTCGGGTTAGCACGTTGCTTTCTGTATGTTTTTGTTCACAGACTGTTAAAGAGGGGAAAAAAAGAAGGAGCATGCAGCACTTTGCCACAAAGCAGAGGCTCTCCATCGAGAACATGTTCCTGGAGTTGTCGGGAGACATAATTGAAGGTCATGAATACCACAGCTCCCTGGTTCCTGGAGCCGCTCTGCACAAACCCTCAGAGGTTCAGTGACCATAATAAAAGTGCGGCCACGAAGGAAAACTCAACACGAGTGTTCTCCAGACGTGAAAACACATGCTCGGTGGCCTCTCCTTTCTGCTTCGTGGCACACACACATACCCATCCTGCAAACGGCACTCATTCCACACCGTCTAAACCCCCACCCAGGAATGAGCTGCTGGAAAATCCCCAGTCCTCCTGCCCAGGGGCCGGAGGCAACTCAGCAGTCATGCAGCAAAATAAGAGGGATTAAGCTGCTAGAGCTCCCACCCGTCTCCCTACATGATGGATGAAAGAGAAGGAGGGGTTATACCTGCAAGAGTCCCATAGCTGGTCAAAACGTGGAGAGGGAAACAGACTAACGAAAGGGCTTTAATGGATGAAGTCCTCTGAGGCAAACAAGGACAGCCTCAGTGTCCGACAACATTACAGAAAGGATCCGAGTAAAGAGAGAGCTTTTTGTCAAATACTTTAATGCTTCCTTGTCGGGCTGCACAATTAATCCCAGTTTCATAGTTGTAACATTATGAGCATTTACAACAAACACAACGCAGAAGTCTGCATTTTTTGCAATAAATTATTTCTTATAATCAAGCCACGCTTTCTCACCCAGCATGCACACATTCAAAGCCACTGTAACGTGCAGCCCTGTTCTCTCTCCCTCTCTCTCTCTGTTTCTACATATAGGCCTACATTAAGTAGAACTTTTTATAAGCGCCATGGCTGTGAGTGAGTAAAGTAAGAAATGTAAAATAAGAAGACCTTATGTCACATGACATTGTGCAGTCATGGTTACAGAGAAGTCGCAAAGTGCTATCCCATTCCTATTTAACCATTTCGATGCTCTTGCAACCTCGTGCACTCAATCACTTTACAGGTGACATCAAAAGTCAGTAAGGGCTCAGGGTTTAGGGAGGACATTGAGATTCAGCCTCTCTCTTTGATTCTCCCTCCACCTGCTTCACACCTGAGTGCAATCTATGCTCAGAGAGGAGGAGGAGGAGAAGGAGGAGGAGGAGGAGGAGGAGGAGGAGGAGGAGGATTTAGAGGAGCCAGGTAGGAGAGACTCTGGCACACACACTGAGGGCAGCGATGCAGTGAGGAGCTTTTGTTCCCCGTTTTACCTACTTATCTTTTTTTCCCCTCCAGGTCTTTGTCCTTCCCAAGCATGTTTAGATTTCTGGTCTTTTGTTATGACTGTGAGTCATTTGGGAATTAAAGTGTGTTGGTTGGATTAGATTTGCCTTTCTGGGGCTTTGTGCCGTATCCCCTCTGGTCGGAGGTACAGGCTGCCCAGGGCAAAGAGCAACAGATACAAATTATCGTATGTTCTTGGTGCATTTAATGCTCTTAATCTTCTTTAAACTATGACTGCACATTCAAGCAGCACTATAGCACTTTATTTTGATTGCTACCATCCAGTGTCATTTTAAACAAACTGTTTCATTTTTATTTTTTTTGGTTGTTTTCCATCAAGTTGTGTTGCACCGTCCTATGTCTTTTTATTTGTTGTGTTTTTGTCCAATGCTGTAAATCAAATTTAAACCGAGAGGAAAGTGAGCACCTACCACCCTCAGAACAACATTTACAGCCACAATTCATAGGAAACTACTTTAAAGCTGCGTTCAGTCCAAAACTGTCAGGGGCGTGTCCAGAGGGGTGGCCAGGGGTGGCATGGGCCCCCGTGGAAATCTGATTGGCCAACCCAAAAATTCTAAACTGTGATTGGCAGGGACAATAAAGGTCTGAACTGATATTCTTGTTTTAGCGTCTGTCTGTCTTTGTGCTGCGCTGCAGGTGACCGCCCATGATTGGGAAATGCTGACGGTGTGCGCCGGCGGCTGATTGGACGATAGCTGTTGCAGCGTGTCTGCACATTAATAGAGGGAGGCTGAAGGCGCCAGTTTTTAAAAGGGAGCTGCGGAAGCTGGAACGCTGCCCACCTTTTTCTTCACCTCCAAAGACAGACGTGTAGCGAGAAAGAATAGTGTGTTTTGCTTTATTTCAAGAATTGTCATTTCGTTGTGCAGCCTGTGTATACGGGTGTAGGGGAGAGTATTTAATGCAGTTTGTGTTAAGATAAACATCTCAGACGTCTGCACAAATAAGATGCAGTGATCAGAAACAGGGATACATGTATTTATCATGTTTACGGGGATATAACTAACCAGGTTTCTCTCTGTGTGCATGTAAACATCATATCCTGAGTCAGATGAAAACGGGGATAAGACTCATAACCAGGATACTCAAGTCCTTGTTAACGCACTCAAAGTCAGCAGTGAGCAGGATATTTGTACTGATTCTTTATGCAGCAAATAACATGTGAGTTCTAACTTAAAGAAAAGTTAACAAGTCACAGAGTGAGCAGTTACAGTATCATGTGGGATTCTGTAAATGCATGCAAATGAACAGCAGAAGGTCACCGTGAATTCAAACTGTTCTCCGAGCATGATTTTCTGAGACCTCCAATCCTTTAGTGTGAGAAATAAAAAGCTTTGGAGAACTAAGACTCGGTGAAAGGCTGTAATCTACTTCAGCCACTTTGCACTTCCCAGGCAGAACTAATGTTCATTGAACTTAATCGAATTGTGAGGGAAATGAGGCAGCTCTGTTCACGGGCTGAGGCCTGCGTGACGTTCAGACGTGGTCCACACTAAAAAGCCTGGGACCAAACCTGAGCTGAATGGATGGATGCAGATGACTTGGTCTTTGTACTTTTCTTGTATAGTAAGTTTGCTTTCTTTGTAACTGGTTCTTACAGAATCTGAGTATCTGTATTAATTAAACTATAGATTTTTCTGTTTCTGGAAATATAACAGGACTAAAACTGGCAATTAACCATCCGGTTAACTTTGCAATTTGTTCCAAAAGTATTGAATTTAAAGAGGAATGTGCAACATTTTACACATCAATATGTCAGAAATCAAGTGTATGCTGTGTAAATGTCTCTCTGAGTCATGACTGTCTAACATGAGTGAGAAGCTTGAGTCCCTCCAAATGTGTTGTTGTTTTCAGAGCCGTGTTTACATGGACAGGACCCAAGAGATGGGGATCACCCTGGACTGGTCACCAGTCAGTCAAAGGGCTGACATATAGAGACAGACAACCAGCCACACTGACGTTCACATCTATGGACAGTTTAGAGTCACCATTTAACCTAACGAGCATGTCTTTGGACTGTGGGAGGAAGCCTGAGTACACGGAGAGAACCCACACATGCACGGGGAGGACATGCAAACTCCACACAGAGAGGACCGGTCAGACGAGAGGAACCTTCTCACTGTGAGGCAACAGTGCTAACCACTACACCACCGTGTTGTATATGCAGATACTTAAGAAAGTGGAGTAAATCCGTCTGGTCACCTGGACCCTGAGCTTCTTTCTCAGCAGTGGGCGATTCAGTTCACATCTGAACATTTCATTTCCTTTCATCTGAGGGGATGTGGCATGTTCAGCAAACAGCTGCTAAACATATTTCCTGGACCACAGACCTATCGGACCACAATGCATCTTTACCAGAGCTCTGCCCACAGAGAAAAACGAGAACCCTCCTGAGATGTGACTGCCGATGAAAACCTCTGAGGGGGAGGATTTAAGAGCTTTAAGATGAAGCACCCATGGGGGGGCGGAAACAGAAATCAGGTACCATCTGTAGACTCTCCAGAGATTTCAAACTTTCTCAGGATGAGAATACAGACAGAAAAAAACAAAGAAACCTTAAAGGTAAAGTTTTAAACCATGGCTTTTCTACATTAAGTATAGATACAGATTCATCTGAAGAAGCTGCAAAATAATCCCTGTGACAAATGTGCAATTCAGAGGATGTGAACTTTCACATCTGGATGTTACATCGCAGAGTCGACTGACAAAAACAGTCATTTAGCCTCGCAGATCAAAGGAGGTACTGGTCCACCACTCATTCAAACAGTGTTTGATGGTAGAGACAGACTGGTGGGACTGGATTTTTAAGACGGGTAATATTGATTTAAATGTGGATTGCTCACGAGTTGGGTAATGGGTACGTAAAGTTACTCATAATGCTTCCTTTAATCACTTACAGTTAAACGTACAATATGTAGAATTTTATGACATTGTTTACATTAAAATATCTTAATTAATTAAAAAATTGACTAAACATATGTTACATATATTTACATTACCTGAAATATTTCCAACAGTTATCAAAGCAAGAGAAATCTGTCATTTTATAGTTGTAACGGGACGTGCCTTGTCGTGGCGGCCGCCATGGCAGACAAATTGTGTATCGTTGCCGTGGAAACACCGGATGTTACATCACAGACGGGGGCGTGTGGGGTCACTGTCTTCTGTGCTAACATATACACCAGGGATAGAAGTAAAAGTACGCTGCTTACCACACTGGGAAGGTACAAGTCGTCCATTCAAAGTTTCATTTTGGGTGATGTCATTATTTCTCCCTGATTGTTTTATGATTATATTTTCAGTAATATTGTCTTCATGGTTTTCACGTCTACACGAGTTAAGAAAAACAGCTGCTACATGTCGACTTGATTCAAATTTATTTTTAAAATTCATATTTTTAACGAGAGAAAACATTTTGACTCAAAGTAATGAATCTTATCTGAGGACTAAAACTGGACTAAAATGTTTTCAGTTGTCGTCGACTAAACTTAGACTAACACTTTAAAGGCTAAAGATGACTCACACGTGACTGAAACTAAGAAACGTTTCCATCTAAAGACTTAAGTATAATTAAAATAGCAGCCAAACCTCATATCGTCTACAAGTCGTTCAGACCCCTAAATACTACAAATGAGTTTAAAGCTGTCTGTAAAACAAACTGAAGAAAAGAAACAGAAAATGTACCAACTAGGCTGAGCCGCCATCCTCTCCATGTAGTCCTTGGCGAGGTCGAGGGCCCCGGCCCGGTGCGGGTACAGCAGGCAGAACATGGACAGCACACCCAGGTTGTTTCCGTACACTTCGTTCCAGCGGGCGCTGAACTCCGCGGGACTCCAGGGTGGCAGGTACTCCTCAGGGTGCTCCAGCATGGTTTCCCCAGCCTCGCGGATCCTCCTCGCCATGTCCTGGTGAGTCCCCGTGGCGGCGTACTGCAGCTCCTCCACGTCCCCCCGACTGAAGTACAGCATGGGGTGACCATCGTAGTTGCCTCCCATGAAGGGGATTCCACCGCTGGGGTCCACTTCCGCTGCAGCTGCTGCTGCTGCTGCCGGGGCGAGCAGGGGCCACAGCAGACTTATGAAGAAGACTGTGGGGGCCCCGCGGGTGTGGGTTCTCATCGTCTCATCAGAGAGGGGGACTGAGGCAGAGCCGAAGGAGCTCAGCTGAGAGGGAGAAAAGGGGAAGAGAAAGATTTGAGAGAGCCAGCCCAGTATTCTGCACAAAAGCTCTACATTCCTTGAATAATTAGATACAGCTGTAGTCTGATGATGCAGGCTTTCCATATGGATGCAGGCCGACCGTGAGCTGCACAGGCGACGACTTTACACTCCTGTCTGATCTAGTACGAAGCATTGTTGTACACACAATGTGATTAAACCCACTAAATCTTAACTGAGATGATCCACATATCCTCTGTGTCACCTCACTTTTCTCTCCCTCAGATTTATTGCTGAGCTGCTCATGTCAGACAAGACCAGCCACGCCACGCCACGCACACCCAGCTGGCCAGACGAGGCCTGGAGGTCATAAATGAGCCATTACTGCAGTAACATTACTCCGGTCTAGTGAAACGACCTCTAAACCAAACTGCTGGGTCCTTACACAGAGGCCGGAGCCGCAGACTGTGCCCTGAACATGAGAGTAAATTCCATGACCTGAGAGGAGCTTTTGGCAGAGGCCGCGTGGAAAAGCCTTTGGTGGTGATTTAAACGGCGTCTAGACAAGAGTCCATTCTGAGGCACTGAGCAGTCAGGGGCGTGCATGTTTGCTGCTTAGTGTTTGATAAAAGGGAAAGTTCAAGTTGGTGCTCAAAAATGAGGCTGAATCAGAATACATTCAGACTTTGACCTCACGAAGAGTCGCATGTCTCTGAGGTGAACACGAGAATGGTTGACTTTTAGCCTAGATATAACCAACGAGACAACCGTGAGTTAATTCATCACAGTAAAGTTACAACAGCGTCACAGAGAGAGGACACTAAAAGCCTGAATTAGACGGATCTGAAACGTACTCGCCCTGGGTTATTACCAGCGGTGTGCCCGTTTAGTCAACTGAACAGTTAGACCTCATCATCCTCGCTGAATGGTAAATGGACTTGAGCTTGTTTATTTCTTTTCTAGTCTTCTGACTACTCAAAGATCTTTTACACTGCAGGTCACACCTACACATTCACACACTGATGGTAGAGGCTGCTATGTAAAGAGACCATCAGAAGTAACTAATCCATTCAGCTACCAAGCAGGCCACCACTAGTCGGGTCTGTAGCCATAGACTGGCTGTAGCTCCGGCTGATGGTCGTGCTCTTCCTCGCTCGAGGAACTTGATTCTATTGTTTCCTATTTGAGTGTCCTAACTGCCCACGAGTGACACTTTTAACCCGACGCCCTGTTTCTATTCTCCTCTCTGTCGCTCACGTAGACTGACGAGGAACGAGGAACGAGGGGGCTCTACAAGGCTGAAGGCACTGGCTCTCGCTTCTCTCACTCAACAGAGCTCGTTAGCTTGATTCATAAAGTAGCGATAACGGTGCATTAATAATATCCACATCTGTGACTGAAATGTTGAGCTTTGACTTGTGTCAAATAGTCAATAGCTCGTCACTACAAAAGCACTAGACGTCAAACTATTTGCAAGGGGAAACTGAAATTCACAGAGCAAGTAATTCTTTATTTAACGGATGCAATGTGGACAGAGAGCGTGCAATAGTGCGTGATGCGACGCAATATCCAACACTGGCGTGCTGTTAGGACACGGTTACATTGGAATACAAACCGAATGATAAGAAAGAACGGGAGTTTGTGTCAGTGTACATGCCTTTGTGATGTTTTTGTGACTATTTCACAACAACTTTGAGATCATGTTGAACCCTGAAATGATCAACGACATCTAACCTACTTTAAATCCACTGCAGCATCACTGTGATGTATTAATACACCATTTTTTGTTGTAGTTTGCTGATGTTAGTTTTACACCATACAATATGCCCACTCTGATTCTCTGACAAACACACCTCCCCCTCTTTGTAACCGGTTGTTAATTTTGGTATTTTAGTAATAAACTTTACACCGCTTAATTAAAACTGTCACTTCCCTTGTTTTTGTCAGGCCTTGAGAGCCGGGTCGTGACATACTTTTTAGAGAAAGAAAATTGTTATTGCTAAAATCTGTATTTGCATGTCAGACCAGGAAAAAAAAAACTAAATTACAATGGGTTCATCTTTATTAAAACCTGTTGGTTCCTACTCGTCACAGTTAATCAGATCCAGTTGAGCTTCCACTCACAATTCATTTGATAAATACCTGAACAATTGTTCTGTCTTTTAAACATCACAAAAACCTCCATCCCTGTTTCACAACAAAGTTCAGGTGATACATTTTAATGCTTTGTTTTGTACTCCAGTCTAAAATGTATTTGAACAACTTTTCCATTTAATATTGACATTCACAATTACCGTAAAACTTCAAATAAAAGCCCATCACGATTTAAATGGTAAATGGACTTGAGCTTGTATATTTCTTTTCTAGTCTTCTGAAGACTTACACCGCAGGTCACACCTACACATTCACATTCTGATGGTAGAGGCCACCGACGAAGCAGTGGGAGCAACTTGCCCAAGGACACATCGGACATGTGGCTGCAGGAGCTGGGGATCAAACCCCCAATCTTCCAGTTGAGAGACGACGGACTCTACCAACTGAGCCACAGCTGCCCTAATCTAAGGCCCAGTCACTTTTTACTAACCTGGTGGTGCTGCACGTTCTGACAAATAAAGGCAGCTCTCAGTTAGAGGCCCTGATGCCTTTAGTGCTGATTAGTTAGCAAAAACTGTGAGTGATTGTGTGAACTTTTTCATCTCTTATGTTCATTTTAAAGTCAACTAAAGACATGATGCAGCAGGTTGGCAGAGATGATCAAATGAGTGATCTGTCATTTAAACTGTTCATCAGTGACCTAATATTGTATATTTAATGTCCCTTCATTGCTATGCACAAAATGAACCACCTGCTCACCTGTCCTTAATGATGATGATGTATTGAACATGGACAGACACTGAGGTTTATAACAAACTGTGGCTTTCTTACTCATCCTTGTACTTGATATTATAAAGTCAACCGGATTGCCTTAAGTACACGCTGGCTGAGGGAGCGCTGACAGCCTAGTGGTTATGTCGCACGCCCCATGTACAGAGGCTATAGTCCTCTTCACGGCGGCCATGGGTTAGAATCCAACCTCCTCCCTTTGCTGCATGTCAACCCCCCTCTCCTAACATTTCCTGTCTCTCCTGTTCAATCTAATAAAGGCAAAAACACCCAAATATTTCTTTGAGTACACGCCAGCTCGGACGTCGGTAAATCATCATAAACAAAGCTATTCAAGGAACGATTCGGGATGACCTTTTACTGGATGGATTCCACAAACTGCGATCTTTGGACAGTGAACAATCTGTTGTCCCCAAAGTTAGAGCTGAGTTTGGGAAGAAGGCTTTTAGGGTTTTTGCACCTTTTTCTTTAAACAACCTGCAGTCTGATTTTAAACTGCACTGCATACCCTGAATGCTTTTAAAACCTCAGTGAAGAGTCTTGAGGTCTGTCTCTTATTGACACCTGTCCCAAATAAAGGCAGGGTCATGTTATAGACCGAAGTGAATTTAAGCGTAGGACTTAAATTGTATTTTACAGTATTTGTTAAAAGTACCTGGTGAATATTTTTCAGTCCATTGATCATTTAAGATAAGTGAAGTGAAGCTCTTAAATCTCTACAAATCAGAATCTGTTCTTCTGATTCTTCTGTATTCATTTGTTGTTAATTTTTTTAAAGATTTATTTTGGGGATTTTGTATGCCTTTATTTCAGAGACAGGACAGTGGATAGAGTCACTGGGGAGAGAGAGAGCGAGTGGGGAATGACATGCAGGAAAGGAGCCACAGGTCGGATTCGAACCTGGGCTGCCCGCTCTTGAGGACTATGGCCCCTCTACATGGGCTCGCTCACTAACCGGCACACCATTTGTTATTAATTGTTAATTATAAACTCTGGTGTTTATATTAATAGTGTTCTTAATAACACCTCAGGCTCTTTAATGTGACATGTGGTCCTTTAAATCAATGCCATTCACTTTAATCACATTTCTGCGTAGCCTTCTTATTTTGAATGTGTTATTTGCTTCAATTCTCCAAGAGAAATATTGAGAAGGTAACAAACAAGACGAATATGTAAATATTAGTTCTATACATTGTATTAATATAAGATTCAAAAGAAACTTCAATCAAATGATGAAGCTTACTTCAGGTCTGACCAGCTAAATCAGGCTTTCCCAACCTTAGAGTCCCAACCCCAAATGGGGTCGCATGGACTTCAAATGGGGTCCCCTTAAATGTCAGATTATTTATCAAAATAGATGATATTGGATCATTCTGCTTTAATTAAGCTACAAGACGTTATCCAGTTCAGCCACTGGGGGCTATAAACTAACTTCCAGTATCTCAGTCTGTCTCTCGTCCATCATGAGTCCAGCATTGAACTTCCAGCCTCGGTTGTAAACCCACGCTCACCTGGCTGCACACATCGGACACTGAGACAAATAAAATCCTCTCACTGAGCACAGATCTCATCCCGGCCTTCCTGCCTGTCCTCAATAGTATACCTGAAATAGCCTTACAGTGGTCTGAAATGAATGATTACTTGCAACACGGTAGAAAGAAACTATCACATGGTTGATAAAACAATCATTTTAGTAAAAAGCTGGATGTGTTTTGGCTGTTTGGGGTCCCCAGAGTTTTGTGAAGTCAAAGTGGGGTCACAAGCCAATAAAGGTTGGGAACCAGTAATGACTTCCACGTTCAAAGGGATCCAAACGCAGTGATTCATATCTGTCACTCTACATTTTCCACAGCTGGAAGAAAGTACAAGAGCAGATAGTTCATTTAAAACAACGACAGAGTGACATGGAGTTACCCCTTTAGAAACCCTTTGTCCTGCGCGCACACACCGCTGCCTCCTCCGCTTTATAAGAAAAACCTTCAAATGCCACTTTTAAAGGCTTTTTCCAAACTTGAAATCTTTCTCCTTTATGCTTCGGTTTCATCACAAACATCTTCCTCTTCAGCTGCGGTAGGTCTAGTCTTTCCTCCCTCTCCACTTCTCATCAAAGTGAACTTTCACAGACACACAGGTCATTATCGATGGTATTGATAATCCAACAATCCGCGCACAGAGGTAGCCTTGTTCCCGAAGAAGTCGAGCCCTGGAAACTCTTTGGAAACAGTGAAGGAGGGGGGGATATTAAAAGCGTGAAGGGTCCGTACCTGTCAGAAGCTCTGCTCACAGATCCGTGTCCCCGTCGTCTCCACGCTCATTTCTTTCTCGTCACAGCAGCAGAGATTTTCAGAGTGGTTATCAATGTGATTGAAAAGTTTTGTTTTAGGGGAGAAAGAGAGAGAGAGAGCGGAGGGAAGGAATGTGTGCGCGCAGAGGGAGCGTCATGCTGGCGGATGAGGAGGGGCAGCGAGGGGGAGGAGGTGGTGGAGGGGGGGGGGGGGGCTTAAAGGAGAACTAATGAACTCATGTGTTCGCCCTCCCTCCACTCACTGAGGTAACAGGTAGGAGGTGAAAGTCACAATCCAGTCACAGCGTAGTTGTAGAGTTTTCTTTGACATGATTATAATATCTCTCCACAGGCTCAAAGAACTGCACAAGTCCCCCCCCTTTTTTTAATGGGTTTATTTTTGGGCTTTTTATTCTTACGGGTAAATATACTGACAGAACAGTCAGTGTCGATTATAGAGTCAGTCGGGGCCCTGAGCACAAATTCATCGGGGGCCCCTTCAACCAGCATTCATCAACATCATGTCTGCCAGTGCCCCAAACTTTGGTTTTCATAGCAAAAATACATGCAATGTTTAGCAGGGCATGGTGAGGGAGTGCTGTCAGATGGGGCTCCATTAGGGAGGTTTCCTACAGTCATTGCAAAATGTGCACATTTTGAGCCACTGCTGGGGTTTAAGGTGCACACACACTAAGCTAAGTTGTCCCGTACCGTGCTTAAGCACAATTGTCCCCCCCTCCCCATTCCCCCACTGTCCTGCTCTCACACTGCTCCAGGACTAACCGGGCCTGAGCACAGATACCTCATGTTCATAACGTCGTTATACAACACATGAATGTCTTTATGTAATCATGAAGCCTGCTTAGTTTATGAGACAGGCAGACTCAATAAAAAAAATAATAAAAAGGGGGGACGAGCGGTCAAGTCTGCATCCACACATCGGAGAACAACAAAAAGAACAAGACGGCTACTTTACTGACTTTGTGGATTATTTTGAGTCATTTTAGTCAGATACAGACAGAACACTCGGGCTGTCCACTTTTCGTGTACCGTGCTTGTGTGCTTGTGCCAGGTCCAAGGAAGTGTACCATGCTTGAGTAATGATTGTAGCACTCACACTAGTTAAGTGAACTGGATTTAAGGGGTGAAGCATGCTTACGCACGGTACAGATTTCCTAGTGTGTGTGCACCCTTACTTTTGTAAGGGTCCTTACTTTTGTAAGGGTGCACTGGCCTTGGACTACTGGCCTTGGACCCCAAGCAGTTGCCTGCCTTGCATGTTTACAAGCAGAGCATCTGAGTACAGTGGATAGAGTCAGAAATTTGGGAGAGAGTGGGGAATGACATGCGGGAAAGGAGCCACAGGTTAGATTTGAACCTGTGCAGCACGCTCAAAATCATCGTAATTAGGGTGCGCAAACTAACCACTAGGCTAATGGCACCGCCACAAAGTGTGTAGCCAGTTTAAGATAGATTTAGCTGCAAGCTGAATACTTGTTGTACAACTTTAAGTGTATTACCATGTGTTAGTGTTTTTTTTATTTATAAACAGGTGTGTGGGTTAAAAATGCCATGTGGGATTTTGTTAATTTCTCTATGTTTCTACTTTATATTCTCCAGAATATGTTCTTAACACAAAGAGAGACGTGTGAAAAAGATTCAGATCCAACTTAGAAAATGAGTCGCTTGAGGTGTTTTCTTCACTCCCCTCAGGGCTTCCTGCAAAGAACTCAACTCAGCTGCTTGCAAAGAACTCAAAAAAGAGAGAGAGACAGCCGTTCATAAGAAAACTGCAGAACATTTTATTCATAGACAGTACTTCAACACTAGAACACAGAATTGAACTTTCCCTGTGTTTTAAGGAAACTAAGACCACAAATGCTTCCAACATAAGGCAAATGTGCATGTCAAATTTTCCAGGTCAGATGAGAAAAGAAGAGTACAATCACAACAGCTGTATGCATTAAACACCTGCACACACAGCACAAGTCAGAACTCACGTTGGATGACCAATCCCACATACATGCTGAGAGCCTAGCGCAGCTTTTTATCAAAGTATTCTCTGTTTATCTGTGGGATGATGGTCATCGTAAAGGAACACTTTGACGTTTGGCAAATCCAACCGTTTGTCGCCAAAGAAAAGGCTGATGTCAGTCTCACCTTGCGTGGTTAGCGTCGTGTTAGGTCTGGGATGTTTAGCCTCACTCAGGACTAAGAAGGAAAAGTAAGGAACCATCTAGCAAAACTAGCCAGCAGCTCTTAATGTTTTTTTTTTGCATGTTATATTTTGTATTTGTACTTATTTGTACTAAAACGATTTAAGAGTTTAGAAAGAGTGAAATATGACAAACACCAGTTAGGGGCTGTGACTGTATTCATAGGTTCCCGTGACGTGCTCGCTGCATTCCGTCAGCGCCACAGTTTTGCTCCATCGGACGGAGTGCGCCCTGCTCAACTAGATCCGTTTCTGGAGCGTGAGCGCAGCCATGAGCAGCTGTATTCACATCACAGGAGAACTACAAGATGCAAACAAGATTAGTTATTCAACGCAAAGTATGTAAATTCCACCACCAGGGGGCTCTCAATCAAAACATTGACAGAAGATGACCTCGAGGCTGGCGGGGAATCATGGCAGTGATTCTCTCTGCTACTCCCCTCGACGTAACAGCTGGTGTTTCCACGGCAACGATTAACATGTTGTGTCTGTCATGGCGGTTGCCACGACAAGACACGTCCAGTTACAACTTTAAAATGAAGGATTTCTCTGGTATGGATAACTGTTTGGAATATTTAAGTTAATTTAAGTACTCAACTAAAATAAATTGACAACATAAGTTCAGACAATTTTGATGAATTTAGATATCTAAGTGTAAAAAATTCGACATGTTACACCTTTAAAGGGAGCTACCGTGCTCACTTCTGTTTTAAAATGGTTTGTAGATGCAGCCCATGAACTAAAAGGACCAATGGAGACCTCAGGTTTTGCAAAATGCCTGCAGTCTGCAGTCTAACATTCCATATAAGCAGCCATCAACTCGGTGGCTATTTTTCGTTTTTAGACAAGCATACGATCTAGCGGTATTAAGCATTTAGAAATTGAAGTTTTGGGGCTGAGGCTAGCATTAGCTTTGGTTCATTCTTAGTTCTCAGCTTGGCTCAGAAACGTCCCAGATTCACAGAATAATCACACATCAATGTTGTGTGATGTGGCAGCAGCAACAAACGTACTCAGATTTATCCAAAATGTAGTGTTCCGTAAATATTATGGCTCAACCTGTCAATGCACACCGACCAAATAACCATTCAGAAGTCGGTTAAAGCAGATCTCAGTCTGGTACTGCATAATGAATGAACGCACATTTGTACACAATCACTCAAACAGCACATGTCACTGTTTCACCGAAAGAAATAATACAGAGAACACCTAGCATAGTCTTCTTCATCCATTATTGTTATTATTAAGTGTTTCCCAAAGTAGTGTTTTTTTTTCAGACAGCAAACACAAAGTACAACATTGTGCCAGTTCTTTAGCAACAATGACCTGAAGATCGACCACGTCCACGAAACGGACACGAGGGGAACATTAGACCTCAGAGGAATGTCAGTTCTTTAAACAGGTGCTCTATTTTTTTTAAATCATATTTTTGAATCTAAAGGACTGACAGGTATAAAAAGGTTTGAAGTTGGTTTGCAGCCTTAAAACTAGAGCCCGACCGATAAATCTGCCAGCCGATAATATCGGCCGATATTAGCATATCAAGTGACTATCGGTATTGGCTAATTTTATCTCTGATACGCGGCGATATTTCTAGATTTATTCACCAGTCATTTGAGTATCGTAGAATTACACTAGCAGTTCTCTTTCACCAGCAGAGGGCGCTATATGGATTACAACAAGCATCCTCACTCTCCAGAGTGTCAAACTGTGATGCACGTACATGCGCAGTTACTTTCCAGTCGAGTGACCATCTTGTCTTCACTAAATATCTTTTCCACAAGAGTTTGATAACTGCATTTGAGGGATCAACACAATAAATGTGTATATCTATCTCTAAAGATCGAAGATAGTTGTAAGAAAGATATCGGCCATTATATCGGTATCAGATTTTCTCTCTCCCTAATATCGGTATCGGCCCCAAAAATACTATATCGGTCGGACGCTACTTAAAAGAGGCTGTAACAGCTGCAACATGAACGTAGCTTGGGGGCTGGTTTTTTCCACTGACAGGCTGAGACTGTTCTTGTATGTGTTTGGTGAAATGACAAATAGGATACCCTAAGAGGTAGATCCTTTTTGTTCAAGGAATAAAGTTGTTACAACCAGAAACAGCAGCTTTGTCATTTTACCTTTAAACTCCATTTAAAGGTCAACTCCAGTAAACTGTCTAAAACTTGCAAACAAACATTTATTGGAAATGTTTGGGTACCAGACCTTCATCAGGCAAACTGTTTGTTAAAATGGGCAAGACAGTAAAGATAGAGTCAGTAGCTTTGTACAATATTTTCCCTTAAGGATTATGTGACAGCCGTTACAGCCTGCCTCGAGGCTTTGGGCTGAATCATCTTCTGTACACAGGTCTAAAATACTGCACTGTCCCTTTAAACCTCATGTGAAGGTCACCTTAATGCAAACAGTAAAACCATTTTTAAAAAGAAGACTTTAGGATGACTGTGATACAGAAAATACTGACACAATGATACCACAGGGCCCTTCAGGGACAAACACACTGTGGCCTTCTGGGTATGTTTGTGAGGTAATCCCTTCAGGGGTAAAAAGAAATGTTCACTCTATTAGAAGGATTTGGATTTTTCTACCATTGAAATAATTAAGAGGCCTCACACATGAAACAATAAAACACTACATTTCCTATTATTACTGTTTGAAGACACACACACACTTCCACACACACTTGTCGTATTTCCACGTGTACGGTACACTGACTAAACCACGAAACAACGTTCAGATGTAGGCGTTATTACAGAGAGATACTGTGGCGTACATTCACATGGTTTCTCTGAACGGGTGACGAGTGGATGCTTCCTGTGCTCCACAGATGGCGGCGGGGTCAGGTGACAAACTACAGGCAAAAATGGAGGCACATTCCTCTCCTGAGGCAGAGGGGTAAGGGAGGACTTCTACTTTTTATTTTTTTTACGACAGGCTCTCGCACCTCTTCAGCAGAGAATCCGGGGGCCTGGGGTAGTAGCCGGTGGTGCAGGGCTTGTTGGGAGAAAACCTGGGGAACTTGTAATCCAGAGGGAGATCTAAAGAAAGTCAAAGATTCACACAGGGAAAGTGAAATGAAAGTTATCCAGAACACGTGCATGCCATGTGAACTTTAAACTCACCGCAGCCACAGGAAAGAATTTGATTAATTTTATGGGAAAGCAATTTTATCATTTTTATCTTCGCTCCTCTTAGTTTTAAACCCAACACTGACGCTGCTTGAAATAAGGTGCAGCAGTGACTGTATTTCTTAAAGAAGGTGAACAGGTTTAAGATGTGCAATCATGTCTTAATGACTTTGTTTGATCGTTGTATTAAGGAGCACGTGTTCCCAAACTTTTCAGCTCGTGACCTGAGGACACCCACTATCCCTGGAGGTGGTTAAAGGAAGAATGTGTGACATTTTACACAAAAATATATGAAATCCAGTACATCCTGTGTAAATGTCTCTCTGAGTAATGACTGTCTACAATGAGTGAGAAGCTCGAGTCCCGCTGGCTCTGTCATTGTCAGAGTCGTGTTTACATGAACGGGACGGCCTTGCGTATAAAGCTGTTTTAGTCAAGGACTAGAGAAAAGAAGAACATACTCACTGCTTATTTGGATGTCACGTAAGAGTCTTTAGATCACGGTCATTCTGTCTCATTTTATGTGCAATGTGAAGCTACGAGCTAACCAAAGTGTGCTAACATTAGCCTGCTAACAGAACAATGCAGGACACAGGTAATGACAATTTTGTCCACCACTTGTGCTTAATGGTGCTTAACTATGGTGCGTTCTAATTCCTAACTCCTTCGTGTTAACTCAGGTGGAGAGGGGTTGGAGGTGTGTCGCTGCAGGAGAGCGGAGGCTTCAGAATAGCGGAGGTCTAGCCAAACAGCAGTTTGTTTTGGTTTCATGCTGGAGCTCAAGGGCGACATCTACTGGAGCAAAAAGTCGCACATTCTTCCTTAAAGGTACACAACGTAACACAGGTAACACAAAAGAACAACACACAAGAATACAACAGACTAAGAACCATGAAGTTATTCTGAGATGTAATGTATTAATTCGAGGATAATTATAAAGTTGAAGTTGATCAGGTAGGGTTAGGGGCTAGGGGTTTTCTCCCCGTTGGAAGTTGTTGTACTAAAAGATCAACTTTGAAATTCTGTGCTTTTTAGTTTCTACCCTGGCTTATCTTATTTGTACCTTTTTTGTCTCTCTGCGGATGTGTCACACTTTCCGCAGTTCTAACTCATAGGAGTGTGTCTTCCTCCACATACCTGCTATGTGCTCCACACTGGGGATGGCCATGGTGCTGTATTTGTGAATGCTGTGGCAGCACCAGGTCAGCTTCTGGCTCTCCTCGTCCCCTCCTCCACTTTTATGTACGTCGACAAAGTACGAGCCCCACTGCTCGGACACGGCAGACGGTGCCTTCATGCCCTGCTCCTGTTCAAACAGAAGCCAAATTATGTAACCGTGTGTGAAGATTCATTTTTCAGACGTGTGCTGACAGGATCAATGGAGGAGAAGTTGACCCTACCCTGAGCTTTGGGAAACAAAGCCTGACTTCAAACTTGCTGTAACCCAAAGCAGCTTCAAGGCTTTTAACGACTCCTACTTGAATCATTTTCTTGAGAAATCCCCCGCTCTCTTACTCATAATCACTCATTAAACACCTAAACATTTTTACAGGCAGAGAGAACACATGAGCAGCCACCATTGCAACAACAGGATGTGTGGATTAAAGAGCGACGTGGTAAGATTCAAATCTCACAAACCAAAAAATCATAAGTGGGTTTGCGCAATTGCAGCTAATGTTATCAGGAACTGCTCCGAGAAAGAGGAGTCTTTGATCATCATGTTTCAATGGAGATTTGAACCAAATGTGTTTCTAAAAATACCACGTTTAAAGGAACCAAAAAAAGCAGAACAAAGACGGACTGCCTGAGGGAGAAAAAGTTCAACATGTTGAAGCAGAAACCTCTGACATAATCCAACACAGATGATCAAACTCTCCACGGAACATAATTAACAGCCTGCAGTGAAATAAACTGCTTAGTAATCTTTCTACCTACCAGGAGAGCCTCCTCTGCTGTATGAACTGCATGCACCACAATGCACCATCAGATTGGCTAATTTAAGATGATAATGATAAATAGACCACAGGAAGAGGAAGTCATCTTCGTTCTCACAGACAGAACCTCTTCATCGACTTGCTGATGAAGCAGCTCCAACATGTCTTTCGGCTGTCATAAGCTTCATAGATCTGTCAATTATGAACCAATGACTGTGTCAAAGAAAAAAACATGGCCACAGGTGTGTCACTGATTGGTTCGTGGATTTCTGTTTTTCAGTTCGTAGTTCAAATCTTTGGTTATTTAGAGGTGACCGTATTTATACGAGGGGGTGAAGCTGGAGAGGAGAGAGAGGGGTAATCAAATATAAAATAATCAGCTGTGCTTTGTCATCTATTCTACCTGAATGTGGGTGAGGACAAACTAGAAATTGTGACTGTGGTCGTTAAGGTCATGAATTAAACGCACAGTATGTGAATTCCTCCACCAGGGGGCTCTCAATCAAAACAGTAACAAAAGATGAAGAGAATATGTTTGCTGACGAGCTACTGTTTGTTTTTTATCACGTCAAGGGTAAAGGGTTGGCTAAAGCCACTGAAAACCTGGGGCACTGGTGGCCTAGTGGTTAGTTTGTGTGCCCCATGTACAGAGGCTACAGTCCTCGAAGCGAGCATCCCAGGTTAGGATCCGACTTGTGGCTAATACCCACATGTCCTGGGAGCTCCTGAGCTCTCTTAGGTTCCTCGGGATCGTTGGTGGACGGCCTGCCTGAACAACTTCAGTCGCTGCTTGTTCGTTTCAGCTGCTGTCTCTTTAAGGCCCCCCTCCCAACGTGTCCACTTTCCTCTGATTGGCCAGCTCCCTGGAAGCCTCCCGGGGGGCAGAATGCTGCAGGGCTGCCAGGGGAGAGCTGCTCTCTTGTGCTTAGAGAAGCGAGTCGATGGAAGAGGTTTCAACGTCTTATTGAGGCTTGAAGTCATCTGGAAAAATTCTAGGTTTCATATCAGGGAACTAATCGCATCTATCGCAGAACAAGCCGTTTAGCGCCCTCTGCAGACTCATCCTGGGATTACTGAAACTTCGCCCACGTTTAGTTTGAGCATCCAGCATTGTAATGCGAGTTTTAAAAAACGGGATCAACATGATAGGCCAACTTTAAAGACTTAACATCACTTAACGTTGCATATGGCTTTGAGAACGAATACGAACCTCTCAGCTTCTGTATGTGTAAACTTACAGCTCACTATGATGTGGATACACAATGTTTTAAAACTCAATATTCAGTGACCTGTTAAAAAGGACAATTCAGATGGCATGACTTCTTCTCCCGGCTTCTTTTTCTGAGTTGTGACTCAGACGACTCACACGCCCACACAGCCTTTAGAAATGTTCTTACTGCAAAATGAGCCGTAATTTAAACTACTGTCTGCGATGGTTTATGATAGTTATGGAAGTCTATTTTTTCACCCAGGTTTTTGTGAGTGCCTGACAAGATGCATCTTTACCATTTCAAACCAAATTTCCAGAGTCTTCAAGAGCATGAAGCCAGGGGAAAGAAGAAGAGGCCCACAGAATTGGGGGTGGGGGTTGAGTATTGGAAGGTGGAGCTGAGGTTAGGTGGACTGCTAAACGGAAACAGCTGCTCCAGTAAACTTACCTCAAACTTGCCCTTTTTCTCCAGAGGCTCCACTTGGGCCTCGTTGGACATGGCCGCGTCGCTCTTCTGGACGCCCTCCCCCTCCATTTCCTCCACGACCATCACTGTCTCCCACTTCCCAAAGCTGCTTGCGGGGAACATGTCCGACCTCATGCTGTCTCCAAAATACACCACCTGCAGGGGGGGTGGTGGAAGAAAAAAGGTGACAGAGAGGACAACTTGGTTACTTTTAAGAGCGACACTAAGGTTTAAGTGCTGCGGTTAAGATGCTCTTAAACTGAATTCCTCTCTTGGCAGAAGTCAAAGTCACCTGGCAGATACCTTATGGACCCCCAAGGGGAACTAGACCAGACATGACTGGTCTGCAAAACTCATCACAATGTCTTTGACCATCACGTCTCTTTTGTCCTCGACGTCTGGAAAGAAAAGCAAGCCGGGGCAGGCTTTACTGAGATGCATTCCAGTACTGAAGTGCAGGCACACACGATTTAAAGCTTTAAATCCAATTTTAACAGAATCTTTTTTTGTTCCTTTCAAACAAAGAGGAAATTAAGTGAAGAGATTAAAATGACAAGACCCAGAAGTCAGCTGACAGTCTTCTGAGAACAGGAAAAGCAAACCAGAGTCCAGTCCATAGACAAATATGATCGGAAAACAAGAGATTCCTGGAACAGGAAAGAAACGATCCAAATATAAACCATTAAAGTGTGGCTTGAATTAGTAATATAAGGCTATGTTTTATTAGTTATAAAAGGGCTATATCATGAAATGTCAATGATATGGTTTATTCTGAAGTTTGAATCCATCGGCCTATAATGGAACTACAACGAACTTTTTTTTAGCATGTTTTGGGGATTGTTGGATAAGAAAACTAAAACAGTTAAATGAGATAAAAGAGGCTCAAAGACTCACTTAAGCTGAGGAAAGATCATTCTCAAAAAATCCCTGAGAGGATGATCACGTAAAACCACTCACATCATTTGTAGCCATTTGAAGTTTTGTAACTGAAAGAAATAAAAGCCAATTGCAGCTTTAAAGGTCCAAACTGTGAGATATGTACTGAATGAAATGATAAAGTGACCTTACTATATGCTCAGACATTAAGTAAACATGCTTTGTTGAAGTGCTGGCTTCTCTGACAACAATGCAGCAGCCAGTATGTCCTCCTTCTAACTTTAGATTCTGGTCCTGAGTGGTCTGGATTTGTTTGGACCAGAGAAGTCGCTCAGTAGCCCTTTTCGTTCCATCTGTTTTCACCATGTTGAGTTTGCACTCCTGCTAGCTTCCCGTAGGATTATAAACTCTAAGCCCGAACTGAGAGTACAAACCCCTAAATGTGTACAATCACCTGAAGTCTTTATAATATATTTGACTCAGAAAAACCCCATGTTAACCCCTCTTATCATCACAAACAAAGATGACACATCACGTTTGTGAGATCAAACCAAATCAAACCTCAGGAGTCAGAAAGGCCATGACGAGGATGTAATTCTAGTAGCCACATCTCGTCCCTCCTCCTCCTCACAGATCTGTGCTGTGTCTCAGGCCAGGTCGGGTCTTGCACATGTAAACAAACAGACGGGCTAATCGAGGCTGCTGCGAGCCAGGCCTGTGAGGAGGAGGAGGGCTGTAGGGAATCACATTTCTTCCAGACTTTCCCAGAACTGCCCACAGCTGGTCTTCAGACCCCGAAAAGCCCTGCACCTCTCATTGCTTAGCAGTGCTGCAGCCCGAGTCATGGGATCACTATAATAAATATTTACAGAGGCCAAAGATTCCAACGTATTACAGAAGGGAGTCACTGTGGATGGATTAGGTTACATTAGCCTGAACCTGACTGAGCTCTGTATGAGAGGAAGCAACATGAGGTGAATCATACTGAAGGATACAGTGAAAATCAGCATGGAAGAAGCTGCTCTTACCTCCAAACACATCCACACAGGATGACACTGTTTACAAGCTTTTCTACTTTATTCTGGAGCCCGTCGATGGCGGTCTCCATCCTGGAAATGATGTCTCAAACGAACTTTCAGTCAACCTAACGACAGGCTGAGAGCTGCAGCTGAGGCGGGTTTTAAGCCTCCTGACAATCAAGTCACTTACTCACTCACTATTGTGAATAACTCTTATTCTTCATAAATCAAAACGGATGAGTTATCAAAAAGTTCACCCCAAAGTCTTCTCAAAATGTGTACATGTCATACAGTTATAGCATGAAGTTATTGATAGCCAAAAACACTGTCTACAGTTAGTAGCAGTAATGCACCACATATGGCTGCAGTCAGCTGATCAAAATGGAGGAAATGATTGGATGGTTAAACCAGACCTTATTAAGGTAAAACTGATGTTTAAGTTACCAACCTAGGAAGCTTATACCATGAGCCAATCCAGTACACAATCTGATTGATTGGCTAGACTAGTGCAGGTAAGTCACCATGCCAGCAGAGCCTGTAGCCAATCTAGTTGTTTGGTAGCCTTAATGTGGTAGTAACCAGCATGGGATGCTACGGACAAGTCAAGCTAGTCCCTGATCCAGTGTGTTCTTAGCCTGATTGCGCTAAATACAAAAACAACACAACTGCGGCTACTACAATCACTACTGCTACTATTTTTTAATAACCTGTAAATACATGTCTACTGCTGCTATTATGTACAGTATCTTTATTTCTTGATATGCTGCTATTGTGTACAGTATTTTTATTTTATTCTATTTTATTTTGTGTACCTGAGTGCTTTTTCTGTCTTTTGGTGCTACCTGCTGCTGGAATCTGAATTTCCCTGAGGGAACCTTCCCAAGGGATTAATAAAGTTTCTATCTATCTATCCATCCATCCATCCATCCATCCATCCATCCATCCATCCATCCATCCAGTAACCAGCACCAGGAACGTGTATGTCCAGCCAAGCCAGGAACCATCACAATGGTTGCTCAACGTGACTCTCCATTAAATGAATTTCTAGTTTTCCACTGCTGATCTCCCAGTTACATGAGCCCACTTCCTATTGGCTGGATACACAGTTGGCTTCAGGCTTCATGTAGCCTCAATCAGTCTCTTGTTACTCTTGATACAAAGACCCTTAAACCCGCTTCATCCCAAGATTTCAACACGCTGTGTGCCGTAGAACTCGTCAGTCATCAGTAAGTTAAAAACTGACTGCCAATAACGGGCCCCATTTGGCTCCAACCTACCAGAAAAACAGCAATAAAAGAAAGCTAACAGTCAAATCAGCACAATCAGAACCTGACCTGAGCCTCAAGAGGCTGATAACCTGCCAGTCTAGTCCCTCATCCAAAGGTTAGTGGGTTAGAAAATACGGTTCATCAAAGCTAGTTGCTTCCTTTCGATTCATGTCATAGTCTCTTGTCCGTATTCTTGCAATCAGAATTAGCTGACTGCCACTTTAAGACGATGTGTACTGTGGGCCTGTGGACCCCCGTCTCTTATCAGCCCATCACTCAGAGGAGCAGTTAAAGCTGAAGCCAGGCCCAGGTAAACAGAGCTGCAGGCATGCAGAGACGCCTTAATGAGCCCATTGTGCCACACGCTGTGTGGGGCCTGGAGCACCGGGAGAGCAGGGGGGTCGACGAGTCAGCCGGGCAAAAAACCCACTTTGTCATTTAGTCCCATGTTCAATCCTGCACTGTTATATATTATTCTATAAGGTATGAAATATTCTGCCAACAGAATGAGGTCATTACATCTGTTTTCAATGCAGTAAGGACCAAGCAGAGAGAGACAGGTCTACCTTCTACATTACAAGACCTCAAAGTTATTCACAGAAAAAGCAAGTTAAATTTTGTTTTCAATGTTTTGTCTTAGTTAAGAGAGTATAATTATACAGCAACGAGTTAATTAAGACGTAAGGGGAGTAAAATTATACTCTGTAAACTTGTCTTCTTTCAATATCTTTCGATCTCCAACTTTTGCCTGCTTCACTTTTCAGAAAATGTGTGCTCAAACAGGCCGTTTGGAGAGTTTCCCTTTATGACATCACAAAGGGCAGTAACCCCTCCCCCAGGTGGGTGACACTCCCACAGCTAGGTGTTTGTTCTGCCCTCTGAGTCTGCCGTCTCACCATTAACAATACCCAAGCCCTTCCAGAGAGGGGCGTGGTCAGACACAGCTCATTTGCATTTAAAGCTACAGACACAGAAACAGCCTGTTCTGAGCAGGGCTAAAATAGAGGGGTGTATAGGCATGATCAAATACAGGATCAGAGTGGATTTAGAACAAGAAACTTCACAGACATGTTTTGAGGAGCTCTGAGACTTATTTAAACTGGTTGAAAAGGAGGAGAATATGTGACCTTTAAAAATAACCCTATGCACCATTAAAACCTATATAAGTTCATTCTTAACACCTTAAACAATGATGTCATTTCTATTTCTCTTGACAAGGACTCCTTCGTAGTAGAGATTTTGTATCTCAGTAGGAGGATTCCTCTAAGAATAAATGTACAGGGATTTGGTTTGAGAGAATTTGACTATCTGCTCTAAATCCAAACTCCTGTGTCACTCATAAAAACACCTGAGAATAATGACTGCTTCAAATATTCAGGCCTGTGTCTCTGTCTCAGCTCCTCCGTGACCCCGTCAGGTTCAGCCCTGTGCTGAGAGCATTGTAATCTTCCCTGAATGCCTCCATTCAGCCCACCTGCATTAAGTCCTGTCAGGTGAAAGTGGAGAGAAGTGAAAACACAGAGTGCCTCAGGTCACCCCGGTACGAGTGTTTAAAGCAGCTATAAGTGCAGGTTGACACTGAATTCCACAGGAGCTTTCTCCACGTGGCGGGGGGAACAGAGGGGGCATTGAGCAGAGGGGGAGGAGGGGGAGGAGAGATGATGTGGACGATGACGAGTACTGCTGGGTGGAGTTTGATCTCTGCCTGTGCCTGATCTGTTATATAAGGTTTTTAACTCTTCTTAGTGTTACAATGATTTAAAATGTCACTGTTGTCAGCTATTTAAACTGGTTGGAAGCTTTACCAAATCTATGTTACATTCAACGATAAAGACAGCTGACACTCCGCTTGCTATCAAGCCAGTGGTGTGGAAGCTCAGAGAGGCCATCCAGAAAAATAAATGAAAGTTCTGCTGATCCATTTTTCATGTCTGTTGTACATTTGATTCCCTCCTTTGTTAATGACTTTAACATATTAAAAAACATATTTTTGCCAACAAAATACTTATTTTTCACAAAAACAAAAGTGAGGAGAAGATGTTTTGAATGGATCACTTTTCATGGTTCATTCTGAGGCTGTCCAATGATTGCTATTAATCTCATTTTTAATCGCATGTTTGAAATTCCTTCATTTCAAATTAAGAAATAAAAACTGTGAGGCTTGGGGCGCCAGTAGCCTAGTGGTAAGTGAACGTGCACCATGTACAGAGGCTGTAGTTTGCAGCCCGGGTTCAAATCCGACCCGTGGCTCCCTTCCCTCATGTCATTCCCCACCCTCTCTCTCTCTCTCTGATTTCTGGCTCTATCCACTGTCCTGTCTCTAAATTAAGGCATAAAAGCCCCAAAATAGAAACCTTTAAAAATATGGTTAGACTTTTATTTTGAATTATTTTACTGTCTTAAGCTGAGAATATTTGACCTGCTGTTCAAATTCAACCCTGCTTTTATTTTGAAATAAAGGAAGGAGCTTCTGGTACAGTAGTTCCCCATTGGAGAGCTTTTGTTAAGTTCCTGTTTGTTTATGTCTTACCCTCCTGTTGCCAATTAGGAAAAATGTAAATGTGTCTTGAAGGTAAAACTCAAATCAAATGATTCTACAATTCATTTATCAGACGCATTTAATTGCAAGTGAATATCATCAGAGAGTAATGCCCAACTTCCACCAGATGCGTTTTCAGTCCATCGCCACTCCGTTATGGCAGCGATGCTGATAGGTTTCACTTTATTCAATGTGTGTGCTTCCACTGGCTCCGTCGCGAGTGAATCTGTAAAATGTAGGCGGGAATTCCTTTGTCTCAGCACTCCAGCTGTCCGTCTGTGCTCTCCGTGCTGCGCACAGAGCACGCAGCCAGTGGGTGTTGACGGACGAGGGTGCACAGAGCTGTAACGGACCGGAGCGGACACGCAATGCACCACATATCTGGTGGAAGTTCTGGGTAAGAACAACACAAGCGAGGATCTAGAGAGGAGGAAACAACGTCAGTGCAAAGGATCGGACACACAGCCGCTGACAGGAAGTGACCAGAAGCAGAGAACAACATCGACAGCTGTTCTTCAGAGTTCTAAAATCAGCATCAAAACCATCCGAGATATCGTCATTATCAAACAAAACCATCATCAATATCAATATCATCATCAACACTATCT
Source organism: Tautogolabrus adspersus (assembly GCA_020745685.1). Taxonomy (NCBI): domain Eukaryota; kingdom Metazoa; phylum Chordata; class Actinopteri; order Labriformes; family Labridae; genus Tautogolabrus; species Tautogolabrus adspersus. Next base: position 6,808,378 of record CM036543.1, on the reverse strand, counting down.
TTAAGGTCGTAGGTGGTTATGAAAGAGTTGGGTCTTTATCTTTTTCTTAAAGGTGCAAAGGGGCTCTGCAGGTAGAATGGAGTTCTTTCTACCTGCTGGGATCCCGTCTGTATTCAGTTGTCAGACATTTACAAAGTATTACAACTCAAAGGAGCTCTTTGATATTTAGGTCTGTCTGATGGATTCTAATATTTGTGACACGTCTTCTCACTGTCGTGTCCCTCCTCTTTAGCTACCTCTGTGTGCTGTTTGAAAGACGTTCTCCAAAGATGAGGCTTTCCAGCGTGGGAAGGGTTGCTCTTTCTCTCGTCGATTACAGTCTGCCAAGTAGCTTTCACTAAACTGTCTGAAGGGACTTTTTGTAGCTGGCTCGTATTCAGACTGCTGACGGCTCCGATGACTCAGAAATGTTTACAGTCTATTCATTATGACCTTATTGTCTCTCGTATTTGTACTCCGTAGTGTTTGAGCCTGGTTTCTGCCTGAATGGTTTCTTTCACATGTTATAAAGGAACTACAACATGTTGTGAGGATCAGTCAAAGTACTGAGTCTGTAAAATCCTTCAGTCTCTTGTTCTTCTGTTGTTTTTCATCATGTCCTGGTAGGGGCGTGTCCAGACTTTTGTAACTGGGGTGGCCCACCTGGGGCACTGACTAAAGCCTGGCTCACACTGCAGGAGTTTTAAAACCCTTCCGGGAGAATCCTAACAGATATTCTTCTCCATAATCTCAAACATACTCACACTACAAGATATGAAAATATTTGCACATCTCAGACTACAGGATTTCCTTAAGATATCATGCCCGATGGAGGAACGCACCACCTCGCGTGACCTCACGTAAACAATGGAGCCGGCGTTAAAATGTGCGTTAAGCAACTTCATGTCCTAACCTTCCATCTAGCAGAAGCTCCTTACTTTATTTCAAAATAAAAGCAGGGTGGAGCTCAAACAGTAAGTAAAGTACTCTCAGCTTAAGTCAGTACACGTTTTCAAAATAAAAGCCTAACAATTTTTATTCTAAAAAGTGAAATAATGGAATTTCAAACATGCATTTAATCAGGATTTACTGTAGTAATTTAGTGATTAATTAACATTTTCAATCCTTTGACAGCCCTTGAATGAACCTAAAATTACTTTGTTACTTAATACAAGTTTGCACAGGACCAAAGAAAAGGTGAATCAGTTCTCCAGCATAGCAGAGAGGTATGAGGAGGTCTTTGGTCTGTGCAGACAGAAGAATGAGCCTCATTGTATGTGCAGTAAGAAGTTTGAGGGGAGCTGGCAGCACCGCATGCTGGCACACAGCAGGCCCGTCCACATTCATGCCAAGGGCCACGTTCCTCTCCTCCATCACCGCAGTGTGAATCTCCCTGAGCTGATTTATCGTGAAGCCTTCATCTCTTTCAGCCTCTGCCAAGAACCTGATTTGGAGTAAACCTCAAAGCGAGCCTGAGATGTTGTTCAGCCAGAGAGGTCTGTCTGTTCGCTGTAGTATAAAGAAACAAGGCAGCCCGCCTACCTTTGGCTCCGGTTTCCCCGTCATGGTCTTCAGCAGCTCGTGGAGGTGCGGCCAGTTTCCCTGCGAGTACCAGCCGGGTTTGTCCAACGACGGCAGTCCCTCGCTCTCCTCCACGTCGTTCACTGGTGGAGACAGAATGAGACACCACGGTTTGACCAAGCTGCCAGCTGCTACATGACCGCACAGATTTGAGGCCTCCGGCAGCAAAACCACGTCAGCTAAAACCTCACCACAGGGCTCAGCAGACGGCCCTCAGGAAAACTGAAGAGCAGAGCAGTATAAATTATACTCCCAGTGACGTCTCGACCTGAACTTCAGGGAAACAAGTATCTTTAAGTTACACTATTCTCTTTTCACCTGACTAATCTCTGCTTTTCTAGTGAGTTTCTGAAGGATTTCACCTCAGGGAGAGAGTCATTATTCACATAGTAACATGCAGTGTTTTAGCTAACACAGCTTGTGATGTAGTTGTAAATTCACATAATGAATGAAACAATAAGGTAAGACTAGGACCCTAATGAGTTCGAGAGGACAAGATAAACTTTTATTGTTCCCCTATGGAGGGAAATGTAGTTGTTACGACAGCTCAAAATAGATGACAAGAATCAGCAAACAGTTATAAACAAACGTACCGTAAAACTTCAAATAGAAGCCCATTCTAATTTAAGGCCCAGTTCCCTTTTACTAGCCTGCTTTAGCTGGAAGTTTCAACCAATAACTGCAGCTCTCATTTAGAGGCCTTTGTGCTTTTAGTGTTGATTAGTTTGTGGTTTAAAACATATGGAGAAAAAGCAGCAAGGCCCAAAAAATAAAAATGAACTTCAACATCTGTCCAAGAGAGACAGAATGATGACTGTATGCGTACCAGAGGGGAAGCAGCTTTAAAATCATGACACATCACAAGCTACAGGATTTATTTCAGATATCGTGCCCAGCGGGGGAACGCACCACCTCACGTGACCTCACGTGAACAACAGAGTGGCCAGTTGAATGTGAGATTATAATGCAGAGAGGAAAAAACATGTAAAAAAAAAAAGGGGTTTGGGTAAAGAAATGTCTGGGGACACGCGCACAACATGGGTTGTATATTCTTCAGCCAGAGCTGGAGGTCAGATTGTAACTGACCACCTGTGCAGGTTGCGTCTTGCCGCGGGTCACCACTACTGTCCACCTATTACTCCATTGTCTCTCGCGGTTACTGTGGTCACACACGACTTCTGCCAGACGCTTTCATGACGTAATCGTCAAGATTTGAAATCTTAAAATATCAAACCTGTTTGATATAAATCGGGTCGTCCCCGATCTTCGTTAAGATTGGATCTTTATACCGCTCACACTACAAAATAATCTGGGAAGAGCAGATTCCGAGCAGCCTCTTGTTGGGAACGACCCCGCGATTGTCGGGAAGGAGGAATGGGACCTCAAATCTCCTCGAATATCCTGCAGTCTGAGCCAGGCTGTAGTGCAGCTTTAAACAGAAAAAACTATGATTATGAAATTGCATGACATTAGGTTGCACAAGTGCTGCACACTTTTCAGAGATGGTGTAATCATGGTGAAGTGGGTGACAGATTTAGAGCAACATTTGTGGTTAACGTTGAAATACGTGCGTCAGCTGTGTGTCGATGCTATCAGTCATAGTGAGCATGCAAACAGAGAGGCTGCTCCTCACTCTGGGCTCTAACATGAGAAAATATTAACATTGTACACTTTCGACTGGATGCAATCACTTTTCTCTTCCACTGACCAGACAGGGCACTCAACATGACTTATTACAGCTCACTCAGTCATTACTGGATGCATTCATAGCTCTGCAGAAGCACGACTCTATATGGACTTCTGAAACTCTCTCACTTCACCACAGACCGTTCAGCTGCAGGCTCTTAACAACAGGAAACAAATATGTAATTTACCAGTAAACGTCCGGCTTTTATTGGGCTGCTGTTCTAACAGTGAACATGTTTACGCTCATGTGAAAAGATGATGTTTGAGATCCTCCAGTACTGAATTCATGAGATGAAGAGTGTACCATTCTGTCAAAGCATGCTCATCATCACACAAAGCTACACTCATTAGATCACTCTTCTCTGCGATGAAACAAAAAGCTGTTCAAACATTCTCTTCTGTGGTTTTGATATTTTTACTTATTTGAACTCTTTACATTTGTTGAACAGTGAGTGTAAATGTTCAGCGGGGGGGGTTAGGCTTCTTCTGCATTAGAAATTAAGCGCCTACATTGGTATTTTTCTGTTTTATTATATCATCATGTACAACCTGTGAGGACGTAAGCAGTGGTTCTCAGCAGCATTTTTTCCTTGGAGCCCCCCTCTGATTGTATCCGTATTGTACCCCTCCAGGACCTACATAAACCAATAGCCTGGGCCTGGACCTCAGGCTGGGAACCAATGAGGTGACTTATGTAAAGCTCAGCACACATCGGGCCGATCATCATGGCTTGTCAGTGCTGTCGGAGAGAGTCAGTAGTTCTGGTCGGTGTGATGTGAACAGTAATGTCTGTACTGCTCAGGGCTTGTCGGGGGCTTTTTGGAAGTAGAATCTGCGACCCGTCGGCAGAGAAATCACTCTGATTGGCTCTCAGCCAGTAAATCGGGGCAGGAGAAGAGTAAACAGAAGGCTAGTCTAGAGGGCACGCACACAAGTCTCTTCTCACATCTTCTCAAGTCGAGCTTATAACGGACGCGTTCAGCAGAAAACTGATAAACAAGTGTACAACGCTGCTATTTGTCTAGCCTCGTTCCTGGGTCTTTTGGTTTTCTGCTTTGTGTGACGAATGTCAGACTGCAGTCGCCTGCTGGTATGGAGAATTATTGCCTCTTGCTCATGCACAGAATGTACAAACGAATTGGCATCAGGCTGCTATCAGTATGGTGGGAACAGTGCTACGTTTTGACCCGACAGCGTCGTTGCAGCTTGGTCTTTGTTGTCAGTTTGGTGTGTACCTTGACTTCCTTCTTTTCCTCTTTTACGTTATTTTGCTTCAATTTTAGCGACAGACTCTGTGCGACAAGATATTTTCATTTCGATGGATGATCCTCAGAGATTAAAAGTTTAAAAGAAATTCTTAAATAGTCTCATCAGGAAACAGGAAACACATAGAGGCAATAACAAAAGATGGCCCCCAGTACAGTGTCTTTAATTAGGGGGGGTCTTTAAGTTGACTGAGCGGTGTTTACGAGCCGCAGCAGACGGTTATAAGAAGATCCTCACTCTCACTGACAAAAACCTGCAAAGTGAAGACTACCACAGGTTCAGACCGAGGTTAAATGAGCTATAAATATTGTGACAAGAGAGAGAGTGAAAGAACAGGGATGAGGACATCACACACACACACACACACACACACACACACACACACACACACACACACACACACACACACACACACACACACACACACACACACACACACACACACACACACACACACACACACACACACACACACACACACACACACACACACACACACACACACACACACACACACACACACACACACACACACACACACAGGAGAGGTAACAGCTGGAAGACAGTGGACTCTGAGAAACAGAGGAATGAGTGGTATGTGGTCTGGCTTTCAGAGAAAAGCCTCACTGTTCCAGAGGTTTAAAACGTCCTCTGGTGATGATGATGATGATGTTAAATATCTGCTGCAGCCCAACGATACGATGCATTGATCTATTAACTAACTGTTGTGTTCAATAATATGACACTCGAGGTGGAGATGTTGTTCTGGATGTCAGCACTGCTGTGATTATCTTCAGAGCGAATCACTGCAGGGCTGATATCCAGAACAATATCCCTCCCTCTCTCTGCCAGCGTGGCAGAACTCAGGAAGCAGAGCGAGGCCGAGGCGTGAAGAGAATATTTCAGCGAGTGGATCATCCTGTCTTCACACATAATGCATCCCCAGTGTTATTGCTGGCAGGGAGACAATCCAGATGAGGGGAGCATTCCAGCCGGGCCGCCCCTGCCAGCACACACCTTCAACGTGAGCCTCCGGGATCAGATGTGGGGGATAGGGTGAGCGGGAAGGAGACGGCCCAGGAAGGTACAGTAACCAGAGGTCTTTGGATCGCTGATGACGAGGGCCTGAGCCAATGAAATATTGGCAGCCGATGTTTATCTCACTAACACGACTAACAGCTGTTTTAGCTGGACTGACCTCCTTAAAATAGATTCCTAAAAAAAAACTAATGAATCACTGTTTAAAGATTTCTGAGAAGGACTTCTGTATTTAAAAAGACGACACTACTTCTGTATTTTTGCCTGGTATGGTAATATGCCTCTCGTCAGCAAAAAACAAGGGTTGGTTGCCTCGTTAAAGCAGCAGCCAGATTTCTGGGAGGAGTCAAGTCCAGCTTATCAAACTCTACAACAGTAAAGAAACATTTGAACCTTTATAGATGAACCGATCTATTGTTTTCAGGTTCGATTTCAATACTGATTTTTAGGTTTTTAGTTTGAGAAACGACCGACTCCACCAGCTGAGCCACAGTCACCACTAAAGATCTGTGACCTGTCCCAGCAGCTCTGAATCCCTTCTGGTTTAAGTCCACACACTGTGTCATTGTTTGACATGTAAGGTTCAACTTCACTTGTAAAGCTCAGTGTGAAAACGAACCGAAATATTGTCTCAGAATTCCGTTTTCACTCTGCCCGACCAATCAGTGAAGAGTATTTTTCTGAATGTGTGCTTGTCACAGTGCTGCCTCTCACGTCTGATTCTCTCTGAACAGACAAACGGCTCGACAATCGTCCATTTACTGCTGTTAGTCCACAAACAGAAACTAAACCAGAGCAAAATATGACAAAGTACTATGATGAGGTCATTACTAAAGCGTTCATCCTTAATCTACAGCTAGAGTCAAATTAAAACATTGACAACTAAAATACAAGGTAATTTAACGTCACACTATTTTGGGCAGATTAAAATCATCTTGTCTCAAACCGGGAGACGTTGAAACTTGTGTCTCATACAGGAGCTTAAACCATCGTTACATACACAGGTAGCTCGTGGTGAGACTACCTGTGATGGTAACGACATTATGGCTGATAATCAAATCCACTATGTAGAAAATAAAATTCCTGAACCACACAGTTGAACCCTATGGCCTAGAGGGAGACGCTGGAGGGGCTTATCTACAGTGCGCATAAAGGGACAAAATACGTATTTAATGTGATTTAAAAAACACCTGAACCCAGCCTTACTTATAACGTGTGTTTTATTTGCTTTTAGTTGACATTTCTATGACCACATGATGAGTATAGCGACTGATTAAGGGCAGTGGAGAGTTGGAGCAGCAGACCGGTACTCACCAAGGGTCCTGAAGGGCCTCTGCTGGGGCACCAAGGAGAAGAAACCGGGCTTCAGGGCGTTTGTGATGATGATATCAAATAGCTCTTCGTAATCCTCCCTGTAACGGCCGGAAAAAACAACAACATTAACCTCTGAGATCGGCGCCTGGTTGCTGTGTGAGGGACAATGCCTGGACTGCATCCAAACACTCTGATTTACAGAAGCACAAAGCTGAACGATGTGTACGCATGATGGAAAACACGCAGCTGTAAACAGAAAGAACGTACAGAGCTGTAGAGGGAACACTTAAGAGAGTAAACACTTAAAGAGGGTCGTTATACTCCCACAGTAGATAGTGAGCATGAGAAGAGCTGGGTAGTATCTCCATGGAGACCTATGGTAAACGACTGTTTGTATCTGTACAGTATGAGAACGAAGCACATCCACGCTCACTTCTATATAAGGAGGAAAACACACAACAGTCCGAATAAACAGGAAAAACTCGTTTTGGAAACTTATGAGCAGCTTAATCAATCAAAGTGATGAATGAAAGTGTTCATGTGCAAACTGCAACATGTCCCTCCAGAAGCAGAAAAAAGCATTTTTTTTACCACTAAACTGGAAACAGTTCATCTGAAGGTAGCTGATAGTTAGCTTTAGTTTGACCGGTTTTTTCCCCAAATATTTATTTTAGCCTCATAGTAGAGACAGGACGGTGGATAGAGTCAGAAATCAGAGAGAAAGAGAGTGAGGAGTGACGTGAGGGAAGGAGAAACAGGTCTGATTCCAACCCAGGCCGCTTGTGTTCACATCTCCCACGGACCGTACTCGAGTTCACATGAATCTTGCCCGAGACCACCTCTTCAAGAGGACTCGGGTACGCAACCCGAGAACAGTACGAGTACGGTGCAGTGTGTTAAAAACTGTTTGACTAATTGGACCGGGTTTCTCCTCTTACTGATACTTTGACCGGGCAGTAATAAACGCTGCCATGACGAGAGGGTAACATCTCCATCTCATCAAATAAATGAGACGGTACTTTTTCAAAATGAAATTACGAAAATATAAATATATGTAAATATTTAGAAGAAGAAGATATTTTACAGTATAAATCATGCGAGGTGAAATTCAGTTTGACATGCTACACACACATAGGCTGAATCACACACACACCACTGCCACAGCTGCCCACAGCGAGTGCTCCTGAGCTGGTGTTGGTGGTGGGTGGGGGTTCGGTGTCCTGCTCAAGGGTGAACTGGCACCTCTCCAGCTACCAGACCAATTTCCAGACTTGTCAACCGGGACTTGAACCGGCGACCCTTGGGTTCCCACCACAAGTCCCTACAGACTGAGCTACAGCCGTCCCAAAAACTTGACTTATTAGTGGTTGTAATCCGTGCGTTTGACGGATATTTATCTTGAGTTTCGTTGAATCAGTGTTTCTAAATATCTGTCAAACATTCGTATGGTAGATTCAAACTTTCTTTTCCTGACAAACATTAGCAGCAGCTTCTCTGGACGGCTCGTTGGGTTTTGGCCGGTCGTCTCCTGTCAGACAGTTTTGGCCTTGTTGTGCTACTTCTGACAGCTCAGTGTCATTGGCCTCCAGCCGCTTCAGCACGGTCAAGAGTGAGGCTGCGAGAACAGTTTTTATCTTTGAGGAGGGAAGTGCTGTGTGGTGTAGCAGAAGAGGTCGTCTTTAACTACAAATTCTCTGACCCTCTGAAGAAAAAGAAAAAAGTCCCTAAAATGTCAAACTCTTGAAGCTGGATTGGTGAATCTGTTAAATCAAAATGAAAGGTAAAGGAGAAACAGGAAGGATCTTGAATCAGGCCGTCTAACGTGTGAACAAAGCACAAACAGTGCTCCTGAGAGACGAAGCTGCCCTTATTTCCTCTTGTTGCTATCACAACATAAATTTACTCCCCTGACCTTGTAAAACAGTGACTTGAACATGAATTTGAGCACACACAGCTGGAGCTCTGACTGCCCTCCCTGGGAGAACAACGGGAATGACCAGGCTGCTGCTGCTGAACAGGAAATGAAGAGAGTGTGTGTGGGGGGGGGGGTGTTGGGTAGAGGGGGGGAGGGTTCAGGCCACATATGTCCCCTGAGACGAACTGGCAGCTCTGCCTCGACCCGTTTTTTCTGCATCTGCTGGACTTCAGAGGACAACAATCAGCTCTGAGTCTGGAAAGTGAAAGAGCAGACCACCTCACAGGGAGGCCGCTGCGTGAGATAACGACACCTTGTGGAGAACAAAAAAGGGCTTATGGTGTCACAGCAGTAGCAGCAGCAGCATACACACGGTGTTTATTCAAGGCTCTGTTGCTGCTTGATCGAGTGTGTGACAGAGCTTACGCTACAAAAATAAGCTCTAAACCACACAGTGTGCACTGCAAACAGAGGGAGGGCCGGTAACACAAAGCCAGTGACAATAAGTCTTCTGCTGCTCACATTCAAATACAAGATGCAGCGCTGGTGGTAACGGATGAGTTATTCTTAGATTGTTATGGACTCAATGGAAACAGAACCTGCAACTTCACAATAATAATACTTTATTTGAATAGCACTTTTCATTAGGGTAACAAAGTGATTCACAGTGTGCAATAAAAACAAACAGACACAGAATTAATTAAAGATGAGAAATAGCAGTACAATACAATGTCAAGTGTTCAGTACAAAAATAAAATGAGGGACTGATTCTGCAGGCTGATGGTGGTGCAGTGGTTAGCGCTGTTGCCTCACAGCGAGGAGGTTCCTGGTTTGAATCGGACAGGAGCCTCTCTGTGTGGAGTTTGCATGTTCTCTCTGTGCATGTGTGGGTTCTCTCCGGGTACTCCGGCTTCCTCCCACAGTCCAAAGACATGCTCGTTAGGTTTATTGGTCACTCGACATTTCCTGTAGGTGTGAATGTGAGTGTGGCTGCTTGTCTGTCTCTGTCCTCTGACCAGTCCAGGGTGTATCCTGCCTCTTACCCAATCAATGGCAGATGGGATCTGCTCCAGCCCCCCCATGACCCAGAATGGAAAAAGCAGTATAGATAATGGACGGATGGACTGTTTCTGCGGGTCTGATCTCCTCTGGCAGGCTGTCCCACAGTCTGTGGGCTCTGACAGAAAAATACCTTTTCAGCCTGGACCTTGGAACAGCCAGCAGAGCTCTGCCAGAGGATCTCAGACGGCGTTCATAAGGGGTTAAAAGATCAGAAATATTGGAAGGAGCCAGTCCATGTTGTGCCTCTAAAGGCCCTCTAATTAAAATAAAATCAACAGGCAGCCAGTGACTAGTGGCTGGAATCAGGAGGATGTGGGACATTTATTGTTTTCTGTTAAAAGCTGGGTTGCTGAGTTTTGGACTGTTTGAAGGCGGTGGATTGATTTTGAATATGAGGCGTGTAATGAATTGTAGTAGTCAAGGCGGGAGGAAATTAAATAAATAACATGTCATCAACTTCTTTTTTTTTTTATTATGGGGGAGCGCTGATAATCTAGCCGTTATGTCACGTGCCCCATGTGTAGAGGCTGTAGTCCTCGTAGCAGCGGCCCTTTGCTGCATGTCGTCCCCGTCTCCTCCCAACATTTCCTGTCTCTCTTTGGCTGTTCGAACCAATGGAGGCAAAAAGGCCCAAAAAACAACTTAAATCAAGGAGAGAGAGAGAGTGGGGAATGACATGCAGGAAAGGAGCCACAGGACGGACTCGAGCTGGGGCCGCCCACCTGGAGGACCACAGCCTGCACACATGGGGGGGCGCACCAACCACCAACCCCCTTGTCTGCCCATGTCTGATGATCTGTGTGCGATGATGATTTAAAAGTCAAGCAGACATGTGAGCCAGTGTTGACTTCAGGGAGGACTGACGGCATGTGAGAGCTGAGAGGAATGTAGTGAGCTGTGGGTCTGCGTGGTTACTCTTACCCCAGGATGTGTTCACAGATGAGCCTGCAGTAGTCGCTGTGGGAGCTGGTGATGAGGAGCAGGACCTTCCCAGCGTTCTTCATGCTGCGCAGCCAGGTCTTCACAGAGTCAGAGCAGGGCTGCAGGTACCGGCCCGGGTCCCTCTTCACACTGGGGAAGTACGTCCCTGCATCCTCTGCAGGAGAAGAAACAAAAAACGAAAAATTAGACTGCAAGCGTGAAATTCAAGACTAAATACACAAACCAAAAAAACTATAAAGATTTATTTTTTCAAGGCAGACATCAAAGGCCACATGCTTTCATTTCTCTGGTTGGAAATAAATAGTGTTGTAGTCAAGACCACACTAACCGAGACCAAGATATACCTGAGACCAGAGTGCTCCAAAACCCAGACAAGACCAAGACATGTAGGGATCAAGACTGAGTCAAGACCAAGACCAAGGCAGGGCTAGGCCGAGACAAGACCAAGGCCATAAATATCACAGAAAAATCATCATCTTGTGTGCAGGGGGCGTGTCAGTCATTTTGACCGTAACACCGGGAAGGTGTTACTCTTTTTCCTTCCTTCTTTTTCTTCTATCAGAGTGATGACGTGGTGTTCTTCTTGACCAGTCTTGATTTAAAATCCGGAGTCCGCCAAGTCTAAGACCGAGACAAGACTGAGTAAATATGCTTTCGATTCCGAGACCGAGACCTTCAAAAAGAGAGTCCTACAACACTAAAAGTTAAAGCTTATAGATTGAGCCGAGGGGGATCGATGGCTGAAAGCTTTAATACATGAGCTGCTGAAGGGGCCCTTCTTGGATTCTTGCAGGTAAAAAAAGGAGCCTGGGGTCATGCCCCCTGTCATTGGGCTTTCCTCACTTTGAAGCCCCCCCCCCCCAGCTGCTCTTCAGTACAACCTGCTGTTCAGAGATAAATATGGCAGCGCTCTGATCTTCGTTACACAATTCCAGTCTATTACAGGAAATAACTCTTGACCTAATGTTCTCGGAAAACCTCGTGGATATCAAAAAATCATGAATAAAACATTTAGGCGCTCGATGCTGATTGGTTACTTATACTGGCACATCCATGGGTGAATACGTGGTTATGAAAGAGTGCTATTTTTGTCCGGTAATGAAAGGAAATGTAACAAAACTGTGTCTTGAGGCCTTGTTATTACAGGAAATAAGACATTTTCTAAAACTGGTGAGTTCCATAGGAAAGCCTTTCTCTCTCCTCTGCTGTGCAATCACTTCTAAATGTCACGATCTAATAATGACCAGCAGGGAACTGAATTTAAGCTCCACCTGGAGACATGTCCAATCTCATCAAAGAGATAATGAGGCGACCTGGATGTGATATTTGCCCCGAGGCCAATAAGTGAGAAGTGGCAGCTCGGCTATCACAAGGAGAAAAGAGAGCTGAGGAAAACAGGGCAGCATGTGGACGAGAGGAGCCTCTGTGGTTACCATCACAGAGGAAACTAACAAGTGTCATTACTGTGTAGAAAATCCCTCTCCTTGTTTACCTGGTTCTGAGGGAAATCCCCCCTCCTTCCCTGACTCTGTTACCTACATGGGCGGGGCTTCAGAGCCAGTAAAGGCTGCCAGCTCACCTGTGTCATGTGAGTGCCTCATCACTCCTGAGAGTTTTGTTTGTTTCCTTTGCTTAAGCACTGATGCCACTGATGTTTTTCTCTCCTGTCTAATTCTTGCTTGTGATGTACATCTCTTGGGACAAAAGCACTGGTAGCAACATAAAGCTTCAACTTCATAAAATAGACCTGAAGTCAGGGGAGCAAACCAGCTTGCAGATATTGAAGGCGAGTCTTCGTAACATTTTCCATGGAAATGAAAAAGAAGATGCGGTCAAATGTTTGAATTATCACGTCTGTGTAGCGCCTAAAATTCTTTAGTCTTTGCCCCTTTACTCAGGTCTTGTATTGAGCCTGAACTGATGAATAAGCTCATTTAATTCTTCAGTGACAGTGAGAAAAGTTTAGACATGCTGCCCTCTTGTGGTGGAGTCCAGGACTTGCTTTAAGAAAGAGAAAGGCTGCCTGTCAGAGGGTAGTGGAGCATTTCAACCAGAAGATGACGACAAACACAAACAAGCCGAAGCTGAGGTTCCAATCAGGAGCCCGAATTTCACACCTTTGAAAATGTCCCAGAGGTAAACATCTGATTCTGGTTTTCAACAAACGCTTCAGAAGTTTAAATTGTTCCCACAGACCATTACACCTCCAGTCAAACAGAAAAAGCAAGTCAGCACATCAAGGCTTGGCCCTCCGTTCGTGGGGTTGCTCCTCCTCTGGGACCCTGCAGCAGAGCGCCTGTCCTGCCTCATTACCCACAGCCAGGGAGGTCAGCTGAGAAAGCTCCCCTGCCAGCAAACTCCCATGTCGCACTTACTCCGCACGAGAGGATAAACAACAACTGACCTCGACGCCATCCTTTGTGTTGCATTCCATCAAATCAATGCAACTTCATTCTACTGGGACCTGAAATCTACCACCCAGGTACAGAGATGGAACAAGACCTGGTGAAAGGGTCTGAGTATGCTTTAGCATAAGAAGACTCAAAGTTCCACTTTAGGGCTTGTGTCCACAGAAAGCATGGGGGGGGGGGGGGGACGCGCAAAACCAATGGCGTCAGCTGTTTTTTGTCACTGCGCCCACAGTGCTCTGTTGAAAAAGTAGTTCAATTTTTGGAATAGTGCAGCGCTCGTCACTTTCACTTCTCCCTTACTGACCAATAAAAACCAAGCAGGGGCGTGACTTTTGATATCAGCTCGGTAAACAAGAGGAGACGCTAGTCCGACTCGTCTGTTCGAGGGTACCAGGTGACTACTTTACATCGTTTTCATGTTTTTCTGTGATATTTCCTTGAATCAATATTAAGCACACAAGAGCCATCTAAAACACACCTAACGGTCTTTACCGAGGGAAGCAGAAGTTACCTTTTGTAACCTAGCAACAATGAGCGCTGGTGAGAAGCGTTCTGAAACTGAGGTTGTGGGCGCTGCCGGTGTAAATGGCGCCGTCTGTGTGGACACAGGTCCTCAAAGTTAATCATAACCTCTAACTCTAACGTTGAGAAAAGTCATTATTTATTCCTTTAATAAAGTCTACATTTATGTTTCTGTTATTGAAGAAAATCTCAATTTAAAGAATTATAAAACTTTAATTTAAATTAATTTAAAAAAAACAAATAATTCTGTCTTTTAGTGGATTGTTTCCTTGTAAACATGACCAAAGTTTGTAAACTTAAAAGCACTCTGTTAATTATTATTTTGGTTTAAATGATGGTTTCATGGATGTTTTTACACATTCTCAGTTTCCTGTTGTTACCTGATGAACTCTAGTATTCATGTATTTCATATTCACAGTGTATGTTGAGTCTATGTGCCTGTGTTTCTATATTTCACCTGGCTGATAAACAACTTTCCCCTTGGGGACAATAAAGTTAAAGTTGAAGTTGAAGCTCGAAGTCTTTATTGGGAAAATGTCAGATTTTTTGAGCCATTTCAAGTGCTGCATGATCCCTCTTAATCCCCAATGGACAGCACCCAACACAGGAGTAGGGTTAAGTGGTGGAGTTGAACATTTCAATGACAACTTCCCATTTGAAAAAAGAAGCTGTCATCTGTTTAGCCCTCAGTGTGGCATCAGATTGAGAATAAAGAGGCCAAGCTATGTGCTTCATTTTGGGACGGATCAAAATGTTATCAATCAACACAACGTCGAGCATATTTAAAATCTGCTCAGGTTATGGCCAGTGCCAGTTTACTACAACGTGTGTGTGTGTGTGCGGTGGAGTAAAAAAGTGCCTCTGCAGGTTCTGGCTGTGAATGTAGGGCTGGAGTGCCCTGAGGGCCGCGGACCTGTGGCTGGGCACTGTGCCGTGCAGGCTGGGCGCCGGGCCTGGACTACTGGAGAGCTGCCCAGTGTCAGATGGACAACCGCAAACGGCAGCAGCTTCATCGCTCTCACACATCAAAGGGACCTGACAGGATACACAAATCAACAGTTGCAGTGCAAATTAGAGCCGTGCACGGGAGCGTTTCACAAACAGCCACACCAAAACGTGATGAGGGGACACAATCGAGAGCTCATTGCTTTGATTTATGGTTCAGTTGGTGAGCAGGGGAGATATGCGAAAAAATGACATTTCACCTCATTCTCCTCGTTCACTTAATGAGTATCAAAGTGTTTCTATAAACAGCCCACAGAGAGGATCTCTAAAGGGAAGCTATAATCACAAGTGTTTTCTCTTAAAGAAAAGCATCTAGACAAGCTGTGTTTTCCAGCACCTGTTGGAACCACGTGGAAAACACAGGCCGGGCAATTTTGTCTGTGGACTTTCCATTTTTAGCAGAACGACCGCAAATTGCTGCATCATGTCCCTCACTGTGTGCAAGGTTTCTTACGCCTTCGGTCCGTGACAGAGGAGGAGAATCTTGAAATGACAACGAGAATGAAGGGCTGTCCGAATGAGAACTTTGTCAGTGGAGTTACATTTGACTTTTATTCTTTTTTTTTTTTTCAAAGGTCAGCACCACACCACACTCTCCTGGAGCTTAGTGTCACTGAGGGCCATGACCCAATGTGTACTGTGCAAAAGATAGCCTTATGCTATGTTTGAAAAAACAACAACTTGTGTGAAGTGGATTCTGATTGGCAGGTGGCTTTCCAACATGTTACTTTCTGATTTTGCATAATTTATGTATTAAAAAAAATCCTGCTTTGATCAGTTCCTTCTCTCCTGACTCTTGTGCAGCTTCTCCTTTTTTAAAAGCCAAAATAGTTCAACACAACCGGCGTACTGCTCCTCTTTGACACTAAAGTTTCCACGATGCCAGGTTCTGTTGAGCCTGAGGCCGTCGTACAAGAGGTCAAAGTGTGGCGTGCCAAGTTGTTACTTCCTCTGTTAGCCGACTGCGAATGAATCATTCAGCCCTATTTACACAACCAGAATACATACACTGTAATATATCTCTTGTATTCATATCTATACTATGCCTCTATAGCCTGTAACAGAAATAAAGGTCAATGTGAATATGTTGTCCTACATAATCTTTTTTCTCTCCAGAACATATATGCAGAGAACAATAACTTGGGTTAATGAAGAAATGGTGACATCGGTCGTGCCTTTAAATTCTTTTTCCTATGTTGGCCTCCATGTCTGTAATCTGTCATGTTTCCTATTAGAAATCAGTATCAGTCTCAAAACTCAAAGATGAATCACGCTCTGTGTAGAAGTCATTCAGATCTTTGAAACCTTTGGTACGTTCAGTTTTCAAGTCGAGCCTAAACAATTTCCAAATGTTTCCTCCCATGTGAAAAAAAAAAAAGCTACTCTGTCTTGTCTTGACAGAAAGAACAATGGGACAGTGGTTTTTGGACTACCGTGCTCAGATCGCTGTGGGGGACAGTGACGCCAGTCGGCCAGTCACTCTCCCCTCAGAGCAAACCTGAGGGACACTGCAATCTGTCATTACACCCAACCAGATCTATATTTAGCCAGAGCTATCTTAGGAAAACTGTGAGGATTCACACATCAAGGCCTGATCTCAGTAGCATCAAATCTTAAAGTTTGAATCCGTACAGCCCCGTCTACACCTTAGGCACCCAAAGTAAAAACCTTCAGCAGAAATGTATTTCACTATATCCCTCTCGTTTGATTCTTGCTGATTGCAGAAGAACGTTAAAGAAGACGCTTAAAGTAAAATGTGTAAAACCTTGAGCAAGTCCGGCCATGTTTGTCTTAATCATAGGGGGTTTATGGCACTTCAGAGATGATTGATCCTCCCGTCTCGAGGTGCAATCTCCATAAACAATAGCTCACCAGGAGCATGCTGGGAGTCCTCTTACAAACAAAACTTCATGTGGGGAGCAAGGAATTTTCTGTTTCTACTTCCCAGCAGTAACGTTTGGTTGTTTTAAGTGAATCCATGCATAAAACTCTTCCTCCACACTAACACTTGAACGTACCATCTTTTTATCCATTCATCATATTAGAGTGGTTTTAGTCATTTTTTCATAATATGGATTTTATTTTCTCCATAGACTTCTCTTCTTCCTAGCATGAGGCAGGTTAATATTGGAGAAAATGTTGTTCCAAGGTTTGATTTCCAAAATAAACCCAGGCAAACACATCCATATAGTTTTGGTCATGGCCCACGTGTCTTGGTCTGACGTAGCAGATCGCTGCAGACTGGGGTTACTGTCGGACATTTGATGAGGTGGAGGGATGACTTCTACACACTGAATGTGGAGCTACTTACCCTTAGTTACTGATAAACCTTTTTTTCCAGCTACAGGTTTTATTTGGCCAAACCAACCCTCATCACCATCTGAGCCCTTTAATTAAGAATATCGTTCGATGCAGATTCGGGTTTATGTGAAGGAAACAGCTGCCCAGTGCCAACTGAAACTAATATTACCAGAGCAACTTAGTTTGGACTGTACAGCTTTTTGATAAACGTTTTCATTATACTCTCACATCACCGACATGGTCAAATTAAAAAGCCAAGATAAGGGCTCCATTTTTTTTTTTGGGGGGGTGGGTGGGTGGGAGGAGTATTTTCATAATCATCCGTTACTAAGTTTAAAAAGTAAATAAACTAAACGGCAAAAAGAGGAGGTCCGAACTTTCCATCATCTACTTGAAACTGGCCAGTTGTTTGTCTTATGCTACCACTTGCTAGCCACGCTCCGGTGGAAGATCAAGAGGAAGCATCCCCAAAATCCTTTACTAACATGCCTCGTCAGTGTCACATGAAGGGTCGGGTAAAATGACCCTGCAGTGGCACGCTGGGATTTCAGTTTCCATTTAAAACATGAAAGCAATGGCCTCAAACTACTAGGTTATTACATTACTGAGTAAATATTATTTCAGGGTCCTGGGGCAGTAGCTCAGTCTGTAGGGACTTGGGATGGGAACCAGAGGGTCGCTGGTTCAAGTCCCGATGCAGACCAAGATATGGAAATTCTCATGCAAGGCACCGAACCCCCACCAGCTCAGGGGGCGCCTCCTGTGTGCTGCCCCCGCACTCTGACATCTCTCCATTAATGCATGTCCACACATCGTGTTTGTGCATGTGTGTGATTCAGGCCTGTGTGAGTGGGAGAAGCATGTCTCTAGAAAAACAGAGTGTAAAATCCAAATTTTCCCTCTGGGATTAATAAAGTATATATTTTTTTTTTTAAAAGGCAGCTCCAGCTCACCACTGCACCTCAAAGGCAGGAGGAGGATACAGATTCTACCTGGCTTTGAAACAGTAGACCCGGTCTTCACCTTGCAGGTCTGGTGGGGGGTGGGTTATGGGAGTTTGCTTATGCAGTCTACATGTATTTTGTCCAATTGGAGAAGGCCTACAAAGCCTACAGTTTTGATTGAATGTTACACAAACAGATTTGTGCAAAGCCAGCAGTAATGCAGATGTTGTAGCCAATCTGTCTGGTTCAGAAGAAGCGGATGTGAAAGGCAAAATTTAATTTACCATTGGGCCTTTGCTCCAACCACCAACCTTGGTCATGAACCTTTGGCAGTAACCATAGAATGAAATCACAGATACCAGGGGCAGAAATGAGTTTGTCTGCAGGACGGTGTGGGAAAGCCTCCGGATCCACAAAGGGAAGCTGGAAATAGCTCCCAGGGACAGAAACTCCTGGACTAACTTGCTTAGCTTGCTGCACACATGAGAAAATAAAATAAAAAGAAACCACAATTTGTCCAAGACTTTTTACAGTTTTTCACTATTAAAATGGTTGTTCGGGACTGCTCTGGGACGGCGGTGAAAACGTTTAATCTGGAGCCCTGGTTAGGAGAGTGTTTGTTGATTAGACATTGTAAGAATCATGCTGAAACTGTTACTGTTGCGTGCATGCAAAACAGAGGCTATGCTTATCTGAGAGCAAACATAAGCCAGATCAAAGCACAGGCGTAGCTATGACATCCAGTCAGACATAACAGTGTGCATCCCCACCCTGATGTGCGCCAATACCATTCAACTCATATAGACATTTGTTATAAAGCTGTAAGGGAATGACAAAGCGACCCAAAAAGCAAACAGATCATTTGATACGTGGAAAAAAAGCGTTCCCACTGACCCTAACGGAGGAGAAGTGGCATTTAAATCTCACTTGTGGATTTGTGGTGGCTACATGCAGCCCTGTCCTCGGAGACAAGGGGCAGAGATAGGAGGACTGAAGGTAAATGTTGCCTTCCTGAACACACATATTGAGCACAAAATGTAAACAGAAAAAACATCAGGCTCCTTCATGTCTCGTCATATGTGAAACAGATAGAAGCCAGCCTAAAACTGTTTGTCCAGTTTGAATGTATTGGTAAAAGGACCTGTTGCCTGCAGTCAGTAGAGACACTAAATTAGGGAGCACTCAGACTATGGGCCCAGTTGCTCCGTACGCTGCTGAAGCATGATTGTCCCCCCCTGGCCTGCACTCACACTGCTCCAGGACTAACCGGGCCTGAGCACGGTTACCTCTTGTGCATAAAGTCGTTATACAACACATAAATGTCTTTATGTGATCATGAAGCGTGTTGAGTTTACGATACAGGCGGACTAAAACAAATAAAAAATACAGTAAATAAAAGGGACGCACGGTCAGGTCCACGTCTGCACATCGGAGAACACAGAGAACATGACAGCTACTTTACTCACTATTTTGAGTTATTTGAGTCAGATTCAGCCAGAACACTCGATAATGAAGGCTGTCCACGTTGTGTGCCCGTGCTCGTGCTCGTACATGAGCTGTACTGTGCTGAAGCACACCTCTTCCAAGCGTGCCAGGGCCAAGAGAAGTGTACCGTGCCTAAGCACAGGACGGAGCACTCACACTAGTCAAACAAACTGAAACTGAAGGTGAAGAGTGCTTATGCACCGTATGGATCGCCTAGTGTGCCTGAGGAAATACTACTGGTTGTAAACAGTGAAACAACAATGACGTTGTCCTCTCAGTCATGGGACTTGTTGCATCACAAATACAGCAAAACAGGTATTGTTTTTCTATCGTATTGTGTCACATCATAGCGTAGCATATCTTAGTGTATCGTATCTAGAAGGAGAAGTTAATTTAACCTTTTTAAAAGCCATTTCTCAACTGTAATCCTGATTCACTCAAGTTGATCCAACATTTTAAAAATTGATTGAAGGACAGAAAAATAATTGTCAATTCTTTTGGTCGAGAATTCATATTTTAACTGACAAGCTGTGATCCTGGCTGATCGTTTTTTAAGGTTTTACGGCTCACTTACAATTAGAAATCAGCTCATCGTCACCTTAATGTGAAAGTATTGAATGCCCATGGACTTAATTGTGACACACAAATGTATTTTTAAGAAAATAATCTTCAGTGTCAGTAACAATTAGTGGCAGCCCTCGAGCTAAAAGTCTCCAGAAACAAATATAGAAATGTAGAGCTGCAGAAATAGAACACTACACGGTGGAAGGTGCCTGCATATTTCACAGACGTTTATTAATATACACGGATTATAAGAACATGTTTTATTTCAAGTCATTGCTGTTGGTGCATTTAAAACCCAAACAAAGACATCAAATAACTCATTTGGGGAGCGTCGCTAGTGTAGTGGTCAGTGGGCGCGCCTAATGTACGGAGGCTATAATCCTCCAAGCGGGCAGCTCAGGTTTGAATCCGACCTGTGGCTCCTTTCCCGCGTGTCATTCCTCACTCTCTCTCTCTCTCTGATTTCCCTCTCTATCCACTGTCCTATCTCTACAATAAAGGCCAAAATTAAATCTTGAAAAAAAACAAACTAATTTGTCACTTTCCACTTTAATTAACGTTAAATGCTTGTGGTATGGATGACTTCATTGTCTAACTTCTAATTTTACGAAGCTCTATAAACATGGATACAGTTGCTATGTCAACATAAGAGTGGTACTTGTACATGTTCCCTCCCATGAAACCCTGTGTTTAATGTATAGGAGAGCAGCTCCTTTGGCAAAACTGACACTGAAATGGAGACACAAGCTTTAAAGTTATACAACTGAGGCTGATTTCAATAATCAAGTGAAAGTTGGTCGCTGGTGTCCAGTGAGACGTAGGTTTGAGGAAAAACTCAAGTGCAAAAGGATTTTATTGTGCAGAAATCCAACAAGCGACCACAGTTTATGTTTAAATAAGCCTCCACTGCCTCCAGAAAGCAGCAGTCCATCAGACATGGGAAGTTCAGAAAGTACACTTTGTGTGAAGCTACACAGATTTAGCATCAATTTAGCAGTGGACGCCGAGGTGAAATGAGTGGTCGGAGACGTGGTGGATTTGATGAGAGCATTTTGGTATTTTTGCAGCTTAATACCATGTTTGCGATGAAACTGCTGACTTTAAAGGCATCTTATTTTGGATTTGCTGAATTACCATAAAAACCATTGCCATTTTCCCTTCCCCTAGGCTGTCCCCTTGTTAAGAGAGAAAATTAGGCATTACTTTTCTCCAGTGACTCCACCTCCGCTGAATCACACATGCGTATATAGCTAATAAAATGTTGCATACTTTATTTTTTGAAACAAAAACAAATGCAGTGGTTCAGGAGAAAAATCAGTTTCTTATATACTCCCTATCAGCAGTATCTACTCTACTTCTTTTTCCTTAAAGCGTGCATTAAATCAAATGTGTGTTGGCCATAAACTTAAATTCAATGGAAGAAAAAGCGTTTTATTTTCTCTTTCAAAAGTGTCTCAGTAATTATAGAGCACAGGAGGGTGGCTGAGGTCACCTAACCAGTGGTCATTAAAGTTTTGCAGGCAGCCCCCCCTGTATGACACATGGGAACGAGTCCGAACCTCCAGGGGATTGACCAGCTATTCAACATATGATGCAAAAATACTTTTTTATAAGAGGCAAATTAATCACTTCCTGGATTAAATTTGCAGTCAGAGTAGTTTTGACAAATCATGTGTGAGAGGGCTTTGGTTGTATACAGGGGGGGGAAATGGGAAGACATATTGGCTGACATGGAAACCGATTACCCATCGGTCATCATTAGGGGCAGACCGATATGGGATTTTTGGGGCCGATACTGATTTTGATATTGGGGAGAAAAAAAAATCCGGTACCGATATACAGTATCTGTCAATATCTTTCTTAGATCTATGAATGAGACAGATAATTATAAATGTATTTAATTATTGCGTTGATCCCTCAAATGCGGATGTCAAACACTAGTGAAAAAGATATGCAGTTTAATGGAGTCAAGATGGTCGCTCAACTGGAAAATAACTGCACAAATACGTGCATCAACGCTTGACTTGAGAGTGATGATGCTTGTTGTAATCCATATAGCGCCCTCTGCTGGTAAAAGAGAACTCCTAGTGTAACACAATGAAACTCAAATTAAATGCTGTTTGACTGGTCAAAGTATTATCGGCGCATATCTGCGATAAATTAGCCAATACTGATAGTCACTGGATAAGCTAATATCGGACGATTTTATCGGCTAGCCGATTAATCGGTCGGGCTCTGGTTATCATTAGACAAAAAGTTAGCTATGCAGGGCTTCATACCCGGCTTCATACTTGTATATTGCTAGTCAGACCTTCAAGAAAGAACTGTAAAGAGAATGAAATCTAAAAATACAGTTGTTTGCTAGCCATAAAAACTGAGTGGTTTTATGATTGGAGGCTAGCTAGCTGGTAACATCCTTGTGCCAGACAAATAATTTAAAAAACTGCCAAGCTAGCTGGCTAAGAGTTTGCCTTTTTCTGCGCACATATCTCAACAGCACTCATTTGAGACCATGGGTGTATTATAGAACGGATATATCTTTGGAGGGGGGTCCACGTTCATGCCAATGAAAGCTGCTCAGTGGGGCATGGAGCATTAAAAAGACTGATTTCTGCATGTAAAAGTACTCAGATCATCCACTTTACTGGGCCTGTACAGCATGAGCACTTGGAGCCACAGTCCCGTGGCTCTGATCTGCTCTACAAAATGTAATTCAAAAAAACTTATCTGCTGATTTATAGACGTCTTTTTCCGAATGTAAGCTTATGGGAAAAAGTATTTTTGGGCCCAATGGCATCATGTGACCCTGCAATACCAGGTCCGGCCACCATGTAAAATAGGTGTCAATGGTCGGGACACTTCCTGGGGCCTTGCTTGAGACAATATAGGTTGCAAACTGAATTAGCAAAACCGGCTCTACCTGAGGTCTTCTGGCTAACAAACTCACCAAAGCTTGGTCGTTAAATAAATTGCAAGACCAATTCACAAATGCAAAGTAAGACTGGATTCTCTCAGTTTATGCTACAAAGCTATTTCCAACATTCAAATGGCTTCTTGTTTAGCATAATACACATTAGTGGTGTTACGGATCACAAATCTGACGGTTTGAATCAGATTAAGCGTTTTTGTTACAGATTACATCGTTTTTTGGATCATCAGAAAAAATACAAATTTATAATAAAGCTCTTCTACTCAGTACTCAAACTGCACATTTTAACAGCACTACAGATCAATGTAACTCCATGAATCTGAAGCTACATTTTGATATCTGGTTGGACTTTTAGAATCCACCTTTTTGAGAAATATTGCACATATGAGTTTTTAACATCTAACAATAATCAACAAGTGGCTTACATTTTGAAACAAAAGCTTTTTTTGTGAACATCCCTAAGAAGAAGTCAACAATGATTCTCAAGAGGAATGATACCCTCATCTCTGGGAAGAACGTCCTGTCTTTGTTTGAGCCATCAGTTGCCCCAAACTGAACCCTCGCCTTCTTCGTAATACGTCACCAAACATCAAGGGCACAGCTATACAATAATACAACGTGCAGAATCAAGAAGGATCCCTAAACTGCTGCTATTACTGCCGTACTTGGAAGGACTGGCCCACTGACCAAGCTACCGTAATTGACCAGTTGGGAGTGAGACGTGATCAGAAACAGAGTCATTTTGACAGATACTTGGAGCCAGTACTAGGAAGCCAGGAGGGAGCTATCCTGGAGAGCCCAGACCCACTTTGAAATGTGGCAGTGGAGGGAAAGAATAAAAACTAGCACCCAGTTCATTCAAGAATACTAAATCCTCAGTCTTTAGTGTTTGTCTGAACTTTCTGGATTCAAAGGTGTCCACTGTTAGGCCTATTTATTCTCAATCAACGCATTCATGGCTGTCTGATCTTTGCCCCACTTCCACTGTCCTCCACTGAAGGGTGCAAGACAAAGAACGAGGCGGATTCAGACACAATACCATGTTATCACACTCCTCAGTTTTGGTGTCAACAGCAGCACCAATAAAACTCTCCAGCAGTGACTTTTGGAAACATGAAGTCCCATTTTGGGAAAGAGCGGGAGCCTTCGGACTGTGTTTACAAGTCTCAGCAGAGCTTAAAGAGTGTGTGGTGCATGAGCTTTGTTTCATTCTTTCACAGCCTCACTGTGTTCTTTCTCTAGTAAGCCTATAAACAACACATACTTTGATGGGTGTTTTTTTTCTTTCTTCCTTTCCTTTTTAAGCAGCCAAAAGCTAAGGAAGGAGGAGGAAACTGTTTTAAATATTTCACAACAACCTGAACCTGGCTTATCTTATTGCAAGAAGTTGTCTCATCTTTTGATGCATGACCATGAAAATAAAGACAAACACTGTTCAGCTCATTTTGCACTATTCACATGCGCTCTAAGGTGTATTTTAAGGTCTTAAATATGCTACTTTAATAGGTATAATAACTGCTACTGCTTTTACATGCATGACCATTTCTGCACTATCTATTCATCAGCTGTGGTAAAATCAAACCAGGGATATTTATACTGCTTGTGAGATAAATGCCATTCGTGACTTTCTTCTTATTCATTTCCACTGAGGAATGCCTGGTTTCTCTGGATTGAAGGGGGAAAAAAGCTAAGTGCTTTTGAGCTTCCTTAAGCATTCTTCCCACCGTCCTGAAGATTGGTTCTCAGGGATTCTTCCCAGCCCAACACCTAAAATAAAAAATCTAAAAACGACAAAAACAACAACAGACCTGAGCTAGGAGAGCAGCCCGGCGGAGGAAAATCCACAATTTGAAGTATATTTAGGACACAGGCCACCCGCAGTTGATATGCACTGGTTTAAGGATACCATAAAGACCTCTTCAAGGCCATACTCAAAGGCCAGGAGTTGAGTTCATCGGTAGTACATTTATTAAAAATAAACAGCCAACAGGTGAAGGGTTCTGAGAGACTTTTTTTGGCTATGAGAAGGCTTTGTCCTATATTGAAGATAAGTCTTTTCTCTTTATATAGTCCAAAATCAAAGTTCACAAGCTTTACTTTACAAGCCATACATTATAAAAAGAATCAACTTTTACCTACAGACCTTCTGATTCAAATACTATCCAAATATTTCTGGGTATTGAAAAACATACTTTAGTTTTTTTGTACAGACAGGTGAGCAGGATTGTCCCAGACTAAAGATCAAGGTCATATTTTCTCCTCCTTTTCAACATGTTTAAGTCTCTGAGCTCCTCAAAACATGCCTCTGAAGTTTCTTGTTGTAAATCCACTCTGATCCTGTATTTGATCATGTCTATAAACCCCTCTATTTCAGCCCTGCTCAGAACAGGCTGTTTCTGTGTCTGTAGCTTTAAATGTAAATGAGCTGTGTCTGACCACGCCCCTCTCTGGAAGGGCTTGGGTGGTTCGGGCTCGCTCCATGTCCTATTGTTTACAGTGAGAAGGCAGACTCAGAGGGCAGAACAAACACCTAGCTGTGGGAGTGTCACCCACCTGAGGGAGGGGTTACTGCCCTTTGTGATGTCATGACGGGAAAATCTCCAAACGGCCTGTTTGAGCACACATTTTCTGAAAAGTGGAGCAGGCTAAAGACGAAGAGGATGGACTTTACTCATCATTGGGGGGTTTGTAGACAGACTGAGGACACATATTAGTGTTAGAAACACGTGGTGAAGTGTTTTTGGCATAATGTGTGCGTGAACATAAAAAGGGTTATGTTCTATTTGCGGTCTAGTTTAACAAAATAATTAGCTAAACCTATACTGTTCTAGTGCATTTATCTTAATAGTACCTGCATGAATTAAACAAGAGGGAAAATGCATTGCTATTCAAATTCGCAAAAAATGTCAACAATGTTTGGCTCTTGAGATTTCAGTGTCAAGGCATTTGACACTTTTTGTCACAAATTTTGTGTTTGCATAAAGTCAGAGAAAGGGCAGGAGACGGTGAACTTTTTGGAGCTGACGATATGTGTTGGAGTTGTCGCCTTACAATCAGTCAACAAAGTGAAGGAAGAACGTAAAAGGAATGTAATAGGAATCCAACAACAGCACAACAACACGTGATTTTCCTTCCACCTTTCAACCAGAGATCGACTCCCTTCTTATGCTCTCCTGCTGTGTGTCGCCTTCAGTTCTTCATTGTGAAAAATAACAACAACAACTTCATGGATGACGCCTAAAATGCTTCCCTATGGTTCCAGCAGCAGTTTCCTGTGTTGCTCCATTTTTGTCTTTGCGCTCCTTCATTATTTCAGACTCGGTTTGATTTGGTAAACACTGCCACTCCTTCTAAAAAAATCCTGAACATAATAAGGTCTGAGCTTTTTAAGACATTTGGTTTGACCTCCAACACCTTTTCTCACCACAAAAACTCTTTCCCCTCGGCTGGTTAACAGGCTTGAAATATCTGTTCTACCCCAGATGTTGAAGGACGAAGAACAAATGTTACATTCTCCCAATGAGCTTCCAACACACTACTACGAAATCCAACACATTGCATAAGTTCTTATTGTAAACACCCTACAAGGATAGACCATTCAAAGAACATGTGGGATACTTTCCATACAGCATGTAGCAGGCACACTGTAACAAGGACTTGTCTCTGATCCCAGAGCGAGCCAACAGGATGCAGCAGTCAGTAAACCCTTTAGTTTGCAAGCGTGTCACTTCCCCTTGTAAAACTGCAAGAATAATGTAGAAGAAATCTGCCAATACCTGAGAATACACAAGCAACTGTAATATGCTGTCGAGAATCAAATCAGCCAACTGCAGAAAAAGGTATTTCTGTTTTGGCTTAGCACGTTGGTCTAAGTGGTCTGAAAACAATGTAAAATGATCGTGACTTCTTAACATGGCACTACATGATGATCTGTCAAATTTACATGTCAGCGCCATGGAAACAACACCAATGGAAAGACAAAGAGGATCAGTTTTTGGGGGAACATGTTAGTAAGATGAAGATGAAAAAAACCTTGGTTAAGTCCAATTGTGAAGCCATACAAGTGTGACAGATGGGTTACATGAAAAACAGGACTTTGTGAAACACATACATATCATGAAGTTATTTTGGTTGCATATGTAACGTCGTGTAATGTAGGTATGTAAGTTTACTAATGTAGATACTTATTTTAACTCCAACCACAACCATTATTCTTAACAAAACCAAGTCATTTTCAAAGCCAAATCCTGAACCAACGCTTCACAACTTCTAAACATTTCCAAAGAAGGCTTTCCAATTTTGTGAAATGTGAACTTTAAATTGTGTTGTTTTTGCTGTCTCACCATAACTTTCAGCGCCTTATTGTGAAAACTCTTATACTTCATAAAATCGAAACAGACGAGTTTAAAAAATGCATCCCCCTTACAGTAACCAATCAGACCAATTTCATTCTTTGAACCTGTAAACATGTTCATTTCTGCTGTAAAAAAAATGCTTTTTGAATGACTGTGTATGGGAGTTGTTGTACTTTTGCAACCAGGCTCAAGAACAGGATTTTACACTTCTTGTGACATGGCCCTGATGGTGGAGACACAAGCAACTTAACATTGTAAGGTATTGTTTTCATTAACCTGAAATGAGTGAGCACACAAGCTCATGAAAATAGCTAATGGTAAATTGACTTGAGCTTGTTTGGTGCTTTTCTAGTCTTCTGACTTCTCAAAGCGCTTTCACACTGCAGGTCACTGCTACACATTCACATCCATTTACACTCTGCCACTGTTGTGCCCTGTCGCAATTTGACATCAAGAAGAAGAAAAAGCAGTCAGACACTGTGGTTGATGTGTGTAAGTACAGCTATTTTAAATTGTACACACACTATCCCTTAGAAATCCATACACTGTAGTCAAGAAGGTACTTATTGTAGCGTACACTCATGTACTATTTGGAAGTAAACCAAAAGGAAATTTTCTCCGTTCGTGAGATGAATAAAGGATTATCTTAAATTTCCAAACTGCGACAAAGCACACAGATTTGTTATGAATACAAAGAGAAGAATAAACAAACAAAATTCGACATTTGAATCTGACTTCGTTAAAGTTAAATATGAAGTTGGGCCCGATCAATATGGTATTTTTGGGGCCGATACCGAGACAAAATCTTATACCGACATATCGGCCGATATCTTTCTTTGATGATCGATCTTTAGAGATAGATAGATATACACATTTATTGAAGTTTTAATTAGACACAATGTCTCCTGTAGGTTTTTGGGTTAAAGCAAAGATTGGGTTAATTAACAATTTATTAGGCTACGGTATGCTAGCTAGTCAAAACTGCTAGTTAGCTTGTCGGAGACATCCTGAGGCATAGTGGTGGTGGCGTTGAAGCCATGTGACAATGTTGTAGTTTGCTTGTAGTGTAACGTTAGCTTTTTACTTCTCGGGATCGCATTTAACGTACAGTATGTAAAATCCGCCGCTAGGGGGCTCTCATTCAAAACAATAACAAAAGACGTTGAGGCTTGCGGTGTATCGTGGGAGTAAAAATGAATGAACTCCGTGTTGAATCAAACAAACAAACGGGCGAAACCGACCTGAGAAAGACAATATGTGTACTGACGATGTATCCAAGTATAATTTACATGACGTTTTTTATCACAGCAGCACATACAGAGACAGAACGGCAGCTTTCAGTAGCAGATAGCGCTAGCTTATGCAGCGGTCTTTGACGTAACATCCGGTGTTTCCTTGACAACGATCAACATTTCGTGTCTATCATGGCGGCTCATCATGGCGGCCGCCTACAAGACACGTCCCGTTACAACTATAAAGTTACGGATCTTTCTGGCTTTGATAACTTTTGGAAATACACAAAGATCCCATAGGCTTTATTTGAAAGACCCAATGGCGATGCTAACTTCTGGGTTGGCCTACAAAAGTATGTAATTTTGTTTCCTCTCTGTACAAACCTGTAGCCATTCTGTATTTTAGTTCGGCCCCACACCAAACTCCTTTATCAGCCTATGAGTCTCAAGTTGTATATTGTATACACCTTTTTTTAGATTTTTCCACAAGTGCTGGTTATACATGGACATTGAACATTTCCAGCCGACTACTTTCTTAGCAGTTCAAGTCATATGTGTGTCATTTTTAACAATATAACCAGATGAAGGGTTTGAATAAGTTAGTGAACTTGTGCTGGCAGCAGCTCAGCTCGCAGCCCACAAAGCTTTGCCAAAGAGCATTTTAGAAACACTTAATACCTTGAAACTGCTTTTTTAAAAGCGTTTCTTTTGGTTTTAATCGTCCAATTTGTTTGTTCTTGAGAGAAATAGGCTTCTGTGGATAATTCTGCTCCAAGTTAAAACCTTGTAAAAAATGAACAATGAAGGAAAACAAACCTGAACCTGAGGCTGAGCACCTAAAAACTGTCCCCCGAAATAGAGTTGGAGAAACAAAGATTTGCCGATATGTGAGAATGTAAAAGGTTTTCTTGAGTTGCTGCACAGACGGATTAGAAAGACCACTTTTGCTAAAGCTGCTGATTATGAGCTTTTGAGGGAGATACAGAAGAAATGAAAATGTTGAGGTCATTGCTGTACTTACTCGGTTTTGATTGAGATAATTGGCCTTTAAGTAGCCAATTACATGCTTCTAAAATGAATCCTAAAATAAGAGCAAATTCTGATTTGGTAACTAAGAAAATCTGCATCTCTGGCTGTTATTCCTTTTTCAAATCTTTCCATAATCTCACAAAGACTTGGGAGTGACTTTGTCAAGAAAAGAAAGAATTAAATCCAGAGAGTAGCAGTGGAGGCTCCTTGGGTTGCTATTCTGAATTAAAGTTAGCCTTGTGTTGGTAAAATCCAACCATGATTTTTGTCTTGGTTCCCTATAATTCAGTTAACACTCAGTCAGGAGATCCAGCTTCAGTCATTCCATTCATGAAGCTCTACGTGCCTCTTAGTGGTGTATTTGGTTTATTAAAACGTTACATTTGAGCAAAAGTCACTTTCGCGCTCAACTCTCTATCTTTAGCTCCTGCATTTCACTCTTCCATGCGGGCACAGGGTTAGAGTTAGGGTTAGGGTTAGGCACCATGGCTTCCTCAAATGTATGGGAGCAAGCTGTAAATAAAGACCAAGTTATGGTTCATATAGAGCTCTGGTTCCAAAAATGTCCTCATTCAAATCCTACATTGAGATTTCAGAAAATCCTTTCTAATCAAGCAAACCAGCGTCTCAATACGTTTTATTTGGTGCAAAAAACGACTGGAAAACTGAGAAAAAGGCAAAGGTACAAGACCCTTGTCCCTCCAGGATTTCTCAGGCTTTAATTGTGATTGTTGTGGGCTAAAATGCCTGATTTTGCATTTTAAATCGCAGTAAAAGTTGCAGTTTTTGAGTCTTTATTTTTTCAATGACATTGCGGGAGCAAGTGAATTTTCAAATACAGTAGAACTACCTTTCAGGTTGTTTTTTTTAGCCATACCAAAAAAACGAAGAATTGAAACAGAAGAAAATATGGGTTATTTGCCTACAGGTAAACTAAGACGTCTTGAGCTCTTTGCTGTAACACAATTCACTTTCATCAAATTATGGAAATGTTGCAGTGGTTTGACAAAATTTCAGAATTCGAGGTGAATTGTTGAATTGCATTAATAGTTGCGATTGCAAATTACTGGAGCGACTGTTTATTGAATTGTTAATTATGTTGTCATATATTGTAGTTTGTTTATAGTGTGTGTTGAACTTCTAGGGAATTTCCGTGGTATCAGCTGACAGCTGAAGTTCGCGGGGCAGTAAACATTTCCATGGTGACAGCGAGCTCAACCAATTAGAGACGTCGCAGTGAAACTCTAGGATTGTGGGTACTGTAGTTAATTTCCCTGAGACCACTGATAAACTTTTTTTCCCCCTTAAAAGTAGGTTGACGTCATACAAACTACAGGAGCATAAAGCATCATTTCACACTCAGTTAGCTCGTGGTCAGTCTACCTTGGATAGTTATGACATTATGGCTAAAAATCTAATCCGCTATGGAGAAGAAGAATGGGATTTTCTACTTCCTGAGCCACACTGTTGAGCTCTATCAGGACTGTACCTGACTCAGTTTCCATCAAAAACTGGTCAAGAAGCTTTTCTTGTCAGATAAATAATCCTACATTTTAACTGAACTCTGCCTTCTCACATACAGTAGCTGTGTAGATGGTCAGGTTTCTACCAATAAAAACTTGATCTCAAAGTATTGAAGCAAAAACTCCACCATGCTTCAGAAACTAGAAGCATAACCCTTGAGGCCACTTTTTTGGGGGCACTGATAGCTTAGCGGTTATGTCGAGTTCCCCCTGTATGGAGGCTATAGTCCTCATCGCAGCAGCCGTTGGCTCAAATCGGACATCGGCCCTTTGTTGCATTTCATCCCCCGCTCTCTCCTCCCAACATTTCCTGTCTCACTTCAGCTGTCATGTCTAGTAAAGGCAGAAATTGCCAAAAAAATAAAGAGGCCACTTTTTACAGTATTTGTACTTCATTTCACTGCATCTTTTTCTTTATATTTTTTTCTCCGTCCTTGTTGTGCTCCTGTATGCAATACACACAGTCCTACCACTGGCTTAAATATCAAGAACTGGTGATTTAAGGGATGCTAAGCAGAAATATTGTATTTATAAAATGCACAAAAGTGACCTAACATTGTTTCTAGAAAATATGGAAAACAGACGCAGTGCATTTTAGGGGACAGCCGCCGTCATCATCAGCAGAGTTAATTAAAGTCACTGAAGAAGCATTAAGTCACGTCTGGAGTGGAGCAGTAGCCTCATGTTCAGATGTTTGGAGGGCCAAAACAATGGTTAGAGCTGCAGACCCTTCCCAGAAATACCACCCACCCTGCCATCACGAAGTGTCTGAAAACACAGAGGAAAAACTCAATACCATTCTGCGTCTCTGCTTCTTACAATACAGCACATCTTCTTTCTTAATTACATGTTTATGCACCATGACTGCTTTTTACCATGCAGAGCAGGAGCCTCCCCAGAAACAGCACTTGGATCTAAGTAGGCCTTTACATTAAACCTCACAGTGGACAGATTTAGACCGGGAGGCATTAATTCTGACACGCCAAAGAAGAAAAGAAGAAAAAAAAGAAAGGATTCAAATCAAATAAAAAAGCAGTCATGCCTCACTGTGGTCACAGCCACTTTCATAGTGAGGTGCAGTGGCATATCTGCAGTTACAAAGTTGTTAAATGCCGACTCCACCCCCACACTACTCTGTCATTTAAGTCAAGGAGTTTACCAAAGATGCCCATGGCTCACTGAGAGCTCATCTGCAACTCTGAGACGTTGGCAGTTTTTAAAATGACACATGCAAAAAGAGGGAATGGCTTTTTCCTAAAGCTCACACAGTGGCTTGACACATCAGGATGAGATAGCAACTTATCTATCAGATGGCCAATATTGGCTGATTATAGATGTTTTTTTTCCATACTTAATTAATTCCTGAGTGTAATTCTGGTTTACACTCTGTTATTGAGAGACATGCCTCTCACACACATAAGCCTGAATCACACACATACACAAAGAGGACCTGTGGACATGCATTAATGGAATGTCGGAGTGGGGCAGCTACACAGGAAGCGCGCCAGAGCTGTTTGGGGTTCGGTGGGATTTGGCGGCCTTGCTAAAGGGCACTTCAGCAGTACTCTGGAAGTGACCTGGCACCTTTTCAGCAACCAGACCAACTTCCATATTATGGTCCGCATCGGGACTTGAACCGGCAACCCTCTAGTTCCAAACCCAAGTCCCTACAGACTGAGCTACTGTCTGATATTTATATCAGTATTTCTTAGACAGGCGGACTTTCACGATGCAGATATGCCTTTAACTTTTTATCCAATCAATCTACAACTAATGGTAAATGGACTTGAGCTTGTATAGTGCTTTTCTAGTCTTCTGACTACTTAAAGCGCTATTACAGCATGTCACCAACATATTCACACCCATTCACACGCTGATGGCAGTGGTTTCTCACATCAGGGAGACAATCAGAAGTAACTAATCCTATTCATACGCATTCATACACCGCTGACGGAGTAGCGTGAGCAATTCAGGGTTAAGTGTCTTGCCCAAGGAAGCCCCATGTACAGAGGCTGGTGTCCTCCATGTGGGCGGCCCAGGTTCGAATATGACCTGTGGCCCCTGTCCTGCATGTCTCTCTCTCTCTCTCTCTCTCTCCTCCCCCCCCCCCTCAATTTCAAACTCTATCCACTGTCCTGTCACTCCAATAAAGACACAAAACCTGAAGATTCTGACTGTTTTCCAAGAATGTGTGTCAGGTCAGTTTCCAAACCGTAAAGGACTGGGCCCTAGGAGAGAGCAGTAAGGTCTGCCATTGGACTCTTTGAATGGGAACATGCTTTATCAGGGATGTGTTAAATATAGAGAAACTTAAAGACAGAGCAGACACACCATGGAGAAAGTATTTCAAAGTACAATCTGAGGTTTAAACCTGCATGAAGCATGCTTTACAAACCACCGTTAACAAAAAGTACTGGTGATTTACAATGGCGTATTTTACATGGAATTGTGGCTGTAAATTATTTTGTTTCTGTGTTGAATCCTGCAGTCTCAGATACCTGCCCCTTGTGCTCCGAACAAGAGACCATTTTTCATTGTTTTCTACAGTGTTCTAGATTGAGGTCTCCATTTGGGATACTGAATACTCTCGTAATATCTCTATGGAGACATTTTTTGTTCATTTTTGGTTTCTCTTAGAGTAGAAAAAAAAACAAGTAAAAAGGCTGGCTGCTGAATTTCCTTTTGGGTCAAGCAAGTAGAAAAGAAAACAATGGAAAGAGAACCGAGATGTGATTGTGCAGTGGTGATTCCGAACCTTGTTAAAGCTTGAATGTTGTTAGAATACAAGGAGTATCATAAAATGGAAGAGTGGGATGCTTTTGTAAAAAAGTGGGATTATGAAGGTGTACTTTTTTCTTCGAAATACTCTGAAGTCACAATTGCAGATGTTTTAATACAAATACATTTTTTGTGTGACATATAGTAGTCTGTGACAGTATTACAAAATCTTGGGAATATAAATCATTTTTAGCTGAATAAATACATTTTTAAAAACTCAAAACTCTTTCTCTCTCTCTCCCCAATTTCCAACTCTATCCACTGTCCTGTCTCTCCAATAAAGACACAAAAAATTAACCTGAAAAACAAAAAATGTAACAGAGAGGTGACGTCACTGAGACTACATCCATGTTTTAAAACCCCACTTAAAAATGTACACATTTGCCACTTAACATTCTCATATTTGGACGACCTAACACACACACACCTGAGCCCTCAATCATGATCTAATATGTCAACATGTTACTAGAACATAACACAGTCTGATACATGTTCTGTTCCATTTAAAGAGAGGACAGCACCACCTCCTATAGCTCATTCTACTACTTATTTGTACTAATAAAAATAACTCGGGATTTTAGAAACCCTTGATGGGATATAACGAGTGTGCACATTCATTATTGTGAGCCCTCCACTAAAAACAGAGCGCTGCTGGGTTGCAGGTTCTTCTACAGAGCGTCTCAGAACAAAACCTCAATCCTGCCTCCTGGTGTCTTAAAGCTGCACTGTGGTTCCCTGTGACAAACCCCACACCACTGTGCAGATATTCTCAAGACGCTGATGTATACCTGACAGCATGATCATAAGATTGACTTTGATTCAAATCTGAACACAAAGCAGGCTTATGGTGACTTTAAAAATGCATCTTCGCACCAACACTGCTTTCTGTCAAAGTCAGAAATTGCAAATGAAAAACAACTTTTTCCAGCATCCATTAAAAGCGGGGGAGTCATTTTGCATTGAACCAAACCTGACAAAAATAGCTAAATGGTACACAAAGTCAACCACAGCCTCAGAAGTCGTGAATTTTCAGACTGGAAGAAAATATTGTCAGCCGTGCACAGTCTTTACTTTTCCAGAAAAACACCCGGTAACAAGCCACTTAGTAAATAACGTGGGGGTTTTTTTAGCACTAAACAACCATGTCCCTGCAGTTTAAACAAAAATCAATCCAGGACTTAAAAAAGAGGAAAGTTAGGCCTGAGTCATCTGTCAAAAAGTGCAAATAAGGATGTTAAATTTAAGAGCTACACCACCACATTTCATAAGCTCAACCGCCTATCATCTTTAGAAGATAAATCAAGACTTTAAATGATAAAAATGTCACCCAAGAGTGATTGTGACAGAAATGAATTTGCTGCTACTGTGTGCAGAGAGGGAGAGAGGAGACAGGGGAGGAGAGGGAGGACCGTCATCCTAACGTGACAGGCCTCCTGAGGACATGGCACCCGTCATTAAAGATGATGTCAGAGCAGGGAGGGAACTTCCACGCAAGGTAGATCCTCCAAGATGCTGGAGACCAGCTTGGTATAAATACCTTGAGCCCAATGCCCTGGGAAGCAGCAGCTGCCGCTCAGACAGACAGACTCCACATCTAAAGGATATAAGAGTGCCGGGACAGCAGCCTCCTGACCTCACACAGTTTCGGAGCGTAAACCTTCCTGGTAAGGTGGCATTTTCTTCTGATTTCAGTTTAGTGCACAGGGGATTCCCAACTGCAGCCTGGCTCTCGACGAGGGCAGGGTTGCTGGTGGAGGATTGATGATGCAAGTGTAAAGAGCCATGTGCTTTAGCTGGGTTTAAATGGAGGAAGTTTTCGATCAAAATATTTTTTTGTATTGCTCTGTAAAAGAATTTAGTGGATTTAACTGCCTAAGAACAAGTTTTCAGTTTACATTGCCAAAATGTAGTCAAAGATGTTCAAGGTAGAAATTAGTGCAAAACTCATCGAGAAGTTAATCTGGATGATTTAGACATTTATTTGCATCTATCTCTTCTTTTCTGACTGCTGGATGAAATGATGCACAAAAACAATACAGGTGCAATGTGACTCCAACATGATCCAACTTGGTCCTTTGGATGCAGACTGCCATCAAGAGACTTCTTCTAAAAGATGGTTTTCTGTCTTTGCAGGTTTAGCTTCCCAAGATGGACCTGAGGGTAACAAGCGTTCTCCTCGTCCTCCTGGCTTTGGCTGAGGCGACCCCTGAGAGGTACTACCACCATGTGCCAAAAGTGAGCAAGACTCCCTACCCCGTCAAGAGTCATGGTGAGTGACGTTGGTCTTCTCTCATTAGGGTTTTTAATGGAGAAAACTTGTAATGTTGTGCTCTCATGCATCAAAGTGATCATGGAGATTTGCTGGTAAACACAAATGCAAATGGTTCCAATAATCTGAGAGAAATAAATTGGCTTAGAAAAAATGACAACATCTATTCAATTTAGTAAAATTATTAAATTGCTGCCAAACCCATGGTTCAGCAAACTAGTTTCAGACTGTATTCCTTCCACATCCATCCATTTTTTGTCCAATAATTTAGCAAATATAGATGACTGAAATTGTTACATTTCTGGGTTTGCTGACGTTTCATAGTTAAGATGCTAAAGAGCACAGAAGCAGGTCGGTTTCATATTTTCTATACGGTCAAATATGTTTTAAAATATTTTATGAGCAATATCCAGATCAGCTTTAAAGCTACAGACAGCAAATACACATAAATACACCGTTTTAAAAAAGTCCTATGATATACTCCATGTAGCAAACCACCTGAATAACCAGTGAACCCTTCAAAAGTAAGGAACATTTCTCAATTAACCAGAGTTTCAGGTCATCTAACAGCTTTTAGTAAGATCATCCTATCAATGCCATTTTGGCTCATCGACAACAATCAATGTTGCTGCCAAAATCAACCCCTCCTTGATCATAAAGATGCAGCAAGCCCAGCACAAAGTCTCATTGGCCAAGAGCAGAAAGCTGTGGTTGAGCTGGCCAACCTGCTGTGAATGTGTGTAACTGTATACAGCTGTGAGGTCGTGGTGTGGCAGTAAAAGAGCACTTGTGCTCTGGATAAATAAAGGGTAAAGAAGTTAACAGTCAATTTTGCTCGTGTCATAAAATAAAGAAAAAATGTCCGTGATGTCATTGCCAGAATGATAAAAAAAAAAGCGTATTGCATTTCCCCACTAAACAATGATTTGAATTCAGCTTCGCAGTAGCAAATGTGTTTGTCCAATTCGTTTTTTAATAAAGGTTCTGATGTGGTTTGTCTGCTCGTATGAGAGCTCAAATTTGACGAATCTCCAAAACAGATGCTGGTACCACGTTGCAGGCACACCCTAACAGAACTGTTTTGTGGTTTTAAAATCAGCCCACATAATTTGAATGAAAAAAACACAGACTGCATAGAAACACTTTCATGTGTTCAAACATGAAACCTTATAAACAAACCCCAGCAAATTTACTGTAGCCATTATTTAAATCAAAGGACAATGGAAAAGACCCTGACTCAGAGGGCGTTGATTGAGGACAACTGAATTAAGAAAGGATATATAGGCACTAGTCCAAATATAAGTAGAATAGTATTGTGCAGCAGGTCACACATGGTTCAGCTCCCAGGTCAGCTACGGTGGTAAGACTCATCACTGTCCTCCAGTTTGTAGTGGTTCTGGCTGCCAAAAAGTCCAGTCCTGGCAAAAACTTCCCTCTGTGAGGTTTCAGACATGGCTTTATGTGGCTTGAAAATGACAGCCCTGTCAGAACAGCCTCCTCTCAAAACACAACAATTATTTCAAAAGAAAAGCTTTACTATTGGATTCTTTCACAGGTCATACTTCTCTTTTGGCAACTATGCATTCAGATTTACAGCGTGAAACGTCTTCAGCTGCATACAGTAAAGAACTAGTAGGTATTTATTCATTTAGAGCAATAACTTCGAGGCAACCATATTGTGGATATAGAAAATATGTTTCTGTTAGATTGGAGCATCAGTAACATTTTTTCTATTTTAAAGCTAACTAGTGAAAAACATTTTTAATTATTTAAAATCCTAGTCAAATGTTTAACAGCCACTCGCTGGGTTAAAGCACTAGACTTAGTTATTTACCTTTAACCCTGTACTGACAAATATCCATAAAGCCATGTCTAGTAATAAAAATGGGACAGTGTTTCCTATGCCATGTTTCCATTGCATAATACTATTTCTGATGTTGACCCCATGAATACAGATAAGTGAGTGAGACAGCAATGCCAGATACACCA
This sequence comes from Tautogolabrus adspersus, assembly GCA_020745685.1. NCBI lineage: Eukaryota > Metazoa > Chordata > Actinopteri > Labriformes > Labridae > Tautogolabrus > Tautogolabrus adspersus. Next base: position 6,770,259 of record CM036543.1, on the reverse strand, counting down.
ATTTAGTGGAGATACATAAACTTATCTGACCGTATCCCTAAACCATATGCTATGTGGCAGGAAATACAACAAGGTGATGCTGACAACTTGCAGACCACTTACTATACATTCACAGCCACGGGCAGGAGCAGGAAATTAAAGGGTGCAGTATGGTTCACGCAAAATAACTGAGAAGCACTGAAGCTGGTGTGTTAGGTCTCAGGCCTGCGTACATAAGCCTGCTGAGAACATCACCTCAGACCAGTGCTGTCAAGGCTATCCTGGGAGTGCTAGCCCCACAATCATAGGGAGTAGAGTTTTAAGTCAGGTTGGGGTCCTATGAAGGATACCAAAACTTAAGTTGTAAATTCATGAACCAAGATGGAGCCCTACTCAAGGCATGGGAAAGTCACAAAGAGGCAAGGAAATGGGAGAAATTGTTGCAATCTTTTCTCTCAGTTTCTTTCAATTTCTTGTATGCTGTTATACTTTTCCTATATCTAACTACACTATCATTGGGTGTACTGTGCAGTTCTGCTTTTATATTTAAGCTTAAGTTTCAGGAAAATAGATAGACATTTCAATAAATCCAACTATAAACATCAAACTGAAACACACATTTTACTCACAAAAGTACCAGCTACATACTGACAATATGATATTATGTTGTGTGCATCATATAACATGTATATGTACCTCATATCATTTTTGTCCCTAGCTGTTGCAGGCCAAGATGGTCCTCCAGGTCCTCCAGGAGAGCCAGGACCAATGGGACCCTCTGGACCCCCTGGAAAAAGTGGTGTAGGACATCCTGGACAACCAGGCCCACCGGGAGCTCAAGGAGCCCCTGGTTTCTCTCAAGCAGGTAAACCTGGTAACCCAGGAAGCCCAGGAAAACCAGGTACTCCAGGTATCCCTGGTGACAGAGGTGCAACTGGAGCACATGGACCAATGGGTCCCAGAGGTGCCCCTGGTACTAATGGATCCCCTGGACCTGCTGGACTTTCTTCTGTTGGAAAACCTGGACCAGCTGGCATCCCTGGAGCAATGGGACACAGAGGAGAGGCTGGTTTGAAGGGACATCCTGGTATTCCTGGTATTCCTGGGCTTAAGGGAGAGAGAGGCATTGGAGTTCCTGGAGTTCAAGGAGCATCAGGTCCAGTTGGACCAATGGGCCCATCTGGTATGCCAGGCAAACCTGGAGTTGGTCAACCTGGTGCCACTGGATATCCTGGAGAACCTGGTAAGTCTGGCATGCCAGGAAGAGATGGTTCTCCTGGTGCAATGGGTGTGCAAGGGCCAAAGGGTCACACAGGGGCTCCTGGCACAGGTGCTTCAGGGAAACCAGGTCAGAACGGTACCCCAGGTATGCCCGGACCTATGGGTGCAAAGGGTCCACAAGGTCCTGCTGGTCAGCCAGGCTCCCCTGGCATGCCAGGCGTTGGCAAGACAGGTGAACCTGGAATTCCAGGTGGCAGAGGAAGCCCTGGTACTTCAGGAACAACTGGTCAGAAAGGAGAGCCCGGCCCAACTGGTTATACTGGTCAATCAGGTGCTCCTGGTCCTCTTGGCCCAGCTGGTCCACAGGGTGCAAGAGGATTCCAGGGTGAAGGAGGCCCATCAGGACCCAAAGGTGACACCGGTATGGTTGGTGCACCAGGCCCAAGAGGAACCAAAGGTGAGCAGGGAGCTCAGGGTTTCACTGGAAAACCAGGTAGCCCCGGGGCAGTAGGTCCTTCAGGAATGCCAGGTCACAATGGTGCTCAGGGTCCAAAGGGTGAACAAGGACATGGTGGAGCCCCAGGACTTGGAGGTGCAAATGGCCTCCCTGGACCAAAAGGACATACAGGACCACCAGGAGCACCAGGAAAAAGTGGTGAGAGTGGAAGGCCAGGACCAATGGGACAAGTTGGGCCCCATGGTCCATCAGGTCCTCCTGGGCTTAAGGGCCATCCAGGTCTCCCAGGCCCACCTGGCCCAGCTGGCCAGATGGCTAAGGGACATTCTGGTCCTCAGGGTCCCCCTGGAATTCCAGGTGCCAGGGGTCAAGATGGGCTCCCAGGCCCCTCTGGTCCCCCAGGTCAACCTGGTCCACCAGGAGAGATTGTATACCACCATGAGAAGAGCATGCCAATGAAGTCCCACGAGGTTGTGATGCCTCATGAGATGATGAAGGCCCCCATGTCTGCCTTCAGTGCTGTGCTTACCCAGGCTTACCCTCCAGCTGCATCCCCCATCGCATTCAACCAGGTCCTGTATAATGGGGAGAACCATTACGATGCCCACAGTGGTGTGTTTACCTGCCAGGTTCCAGGCCTCTACTATTTCAGCTTCCATATGCATGTTAATGGTGCCAATGCACTCGTGGCTCTCTACAAAAACGAGGAGCCAGTTCTGTTCACCTACGATGAGTACAACAAGGGCTTCCTGGATCAGATGTCAGGCAGTACAGTTCTCATGCTGCATCCTGGTGACAGAGTCTTTGTCCAGGTTCCTGATGAGGAGAGTAATGGTATATTTGCAGCTGATAATGTTCACTGCATTTTCTCCGGGTTCTTGATTGCCTCAACGTGATTTCACAAATCAAAATAAACCTCACAACGTTAATAAATATTGAACTGCTCAGAGAAACAAATCAATTTAAAAGAATGGAAATTGAGATTTGAGCTAAAAGAAAAGTATTATTTTTACAAGTAAAACTGCCTCATGTAAATCTATACAATAATCAGAAGTATTTAATTTGTTACAGAATTACTTGACTGAAAAAGATATTAATGCTGCGTCAAATTTTCAATTATGGTTCGACTTGATCCCTTTTCCCCTTATTCCCCTTTGTGGGTGCTTACAAGTTTTAGAAAACATGAGAAAATATTGGAAATTTTCTTAAATGGTGCTTTACATCTGCCTGTAACATTTACAGTACGCCTTTTACATGTCTGTTTTTTAATGTCTGTTGTTCAAGATTTTTCCTGTGATATAAATACAAAAGACACAAAACCGTTGTACTATATGTCATTAGAGATCAGCACATTCTCACAAGCACTGTGACAAGCAGAACAACACAGAAAGAGAAAATCAAACTGCTTTTTTTGAAACATCAATGTCCCATTGGATGTGTTAAGTTGTGTACCGCTAAGTGACCAAAACACAGAATAAAACGTCTAGTTTGAAAAATAAAAATACTGTCTTTGTGTTTTTTGAGTGTTGTTCACATTTTTCAGCACGGGTCTTTTTTCTAAACAAAATCACATACCTTTGAATGCAGAAGTGTTGTAATTGTGGTCAATAGCGGCAACCATGTCTTTCCAAAAGTCGGAATTCACCTCATTTCCTCGCTGAAGACAAAAAAAGAGAAACATTTTTGAATGCTTTTACACATGCAAATCTTATGCTTAATACAAAACAAAGCTTTTATTATTATTACCCTATGCAACATGTCCACAACTCTTCCACAGAGGAGGGCCCCGGGTAGATCAAAGTAGTTGTCATAGAAGTAGTATTTTGCTGCAAAAGAACAAAACAAAGGATAAAAAAGGTCAACGAAAAGATGAAATATATTGTGAAATACTTAAAATACAAAAAACAGAGCAGTATTTTTGGTATTGTTCAACTTGGGCCTTAATTCAAAGGTGGAGTCAGCAGTATTATTTGTAACAGTTTGTTACCACAACATTTAAACTGGGCCCCTCCTCCTCTCCCAGAAGCGTAAACTCACTGCAGGGCGTTGTGTGTACGTTTACTGCTTGTACCTACACTGCAAGCTACCGCACACTAGCACAAGCTAACCGCTGGTTTCTGGCACCTGCTTGTCCAACAGCCAACAGTCCATCTGTGTCTGAGGGTGAAAGCCATCACAAGGTTCACCCTTGTTTGAGAAGGAGCTTTATCTGCTTGGCGTTTCACCTCACTATTAATCGCGTCCAATCGCTGAATTGTATGTTCTCCTAAAGTCACCTGCGCGCTGTCATTGGCTGGAGAATTAAACACAAATTCCCCGCCCAGAAACGTCCTGCGTCGATCAAAACAAACAAAAACTTCAAAATCCAGTCAGCGGACAGGGTCTCTGCAGACAGTCACGTGTACGGATGCCCAGAAGTGACCAAACGATTGTGCTGTATTTCTTTTGTATAAGTCTGTATTTTATTTTTTAAGGAGCTACTGACTCTATCTCTAACATCCTTTTGGGCCTTAATGACATTTAGGTTCAAAAGTTGTAGAATTGATGCAGGAGATGTATTTAGTTGTCAGCACCAAATCAGGCTTTCACTTTCTCAGCTCTCTCCAACACTTTGAATTTGGACTGCAGTACCCATTTTAAACGCTAGATGTCAGAGTTACATATTGCTCCTTTAAAAGAAGAATTTGCAGACCTTTAGTGCAACCTGCAGTCAACAAAATGTTTTATTGAGACCCCAAAATCAGAAAAAGGGCCCTGTTTTCAAAGTCTTGGAACTCAAATATATAATACAGCACTATATAAGATAACTCCAAAAATATAGATGAAAATAAATGCATTTCAAAATATAGATGAATATCGACATAATACCTGATCTTGTAAAGGAAGTGTTGAGGCTGTTGAAGTGCTTCCATTCCCTTTTTGGACCGTAATGTTTAATGATCTCTTCTGTGCTGAGGTCATTGGTTCCATGGGTCGCTCTAATAAAGCAAGACATAAAACAATTTCATTATTCCATTTTAAAGGTCTGTGAGAACAATGAAAACTTACACATCAAAACGTAAGAGATGTTGGGGTTTTATTGGAAGCAGATCAAATATATTCAATGCAACAAGAGAGTACCGCAAGACAGTTCCATCTTCAGCCAGCTTCACAAGGTTTCCATCCTCCAGGTCGACCACCAGTCCTTTAAAACTGAACACAAAACTCAGCATGTTATAAAACAGTATAAGGCCAGTCGACATTTGCTCTCAAGCCAACTGCACAGTATTTAAGTTAGCATTAAATGAGAAAATTAGATATCAAATTCCTGGCAATAGCCTAGAGCCGAAAGATTTGAGGGGAAAATCGAATTGCGATTTTTTTCCACAAAAGGTTGGGATCGTTGGGATTTTTGGGATTGCAAGAAACACAAGCAATATAAATGTTATACTATGAGCAGTAGCAAGGCAGGTTCTGCACAACCCCTGACTCTTGTGCAGCATCTTCTTTTTTTAAAGCAAAAATTGTTGGACACAACCGACGTACTGCTCCTCTTTGTCACTAAAGTTTCGCAGTGCCAGGTTCTGTTGACCCTGAGGCTGTCGTACGACAGTTCAAAGTGTGGTGTGCCAAGTTGTTACTTCCTCCGTTAGCCGACTAGTCTACTCTCTGAATGTGTGTCCCTGAACATTGATATCGGCCCAAAAAATCCCATCAGTCGATCCCTACTATTTATGTTTTGAAAAAGCATCTTACTCTTCATCAAAAATGTCTATCTCTGTAGGGATCCTTTCTGTAACGACAATCAGAGCTTTTCAGAGTTTTAAAAAAACAACAACTTTTATTTGGTGTATTTAGATCCGCCATTTGCTCGCAGGGTTTACATTGCACCAATTACATTATGTTTCAGGACCTCTGACTAATGCAATAGAGTGGAGATAGTTTTTTTATACCTCTTAGTCATTAGACCAAAAAAATCCCCAAGTTAAAAACACTGTAGTTTCCCCTTAGAGATGATTACAATTCATTATACCTCTTCATGGCACAGTTTCCTGCTCTAGGCTATAAGGGAACTGCAGCTGCTGACTCACCAGAAATCCCAGGTAGCGGGGGTTAGGTTCAGCAGGTCCTTGTCATAGCCTTTATGCTCCACCAGATACCTGGCAAAGCTCTCATAGATCAGCTGCAAAAAAAAACAATGAAGAGATAACATCACTTACTGCAATGAGCTGCACAGTCGTGATGCAAACGAGAAAAATAAAACGTAAACTACATTCCCCGAATGCCAAGAATACAGAGGTTTCCTCCTTCCAAAGAATACAACAGATTGATGATAATTAGTGTGAGGAATTCTTACACATCCAGCAGACACAAAGAAAAATACTCATTTATTTGTCTTTGGTGTGTTTGCTTTGAAGATTTTAAAAGCAGGATAAAGGAACGTTTGACGACTGTATGCACATGTTTCTCTGCTGAACGCTCCTGATTAGTTGATAGATTTAATATTTGTTTATTGTCAGCCTTTTGTTCTCTGTCTCAAACATTTATGCTGATGTCTCAGCCAGGACTCTCTTGAGTAAGGGATCTGGAATCACAACAAGATTATTTTCCTGGTCAAATAAAGGTCAAATAAAAAACATTTGAGTTCATTCTTCCCGTGCACCTTATGAAAGGCAATATTTTCTCTCCTCGGCTCTTCTTTAAACCTTGAGAAAACGAGCTGCTCACTGTGTCTTTAGCATTTTATTCACTGAATTTGAATTTAAACATAGAATTCAGTTTTGTCTTCAATAAATAAAGTCAGAAATCGGAGATCTGCGTCCTGCTGCACCAGTCCACACAAAACCCTACGTTGGAACTGGTTACTGACTTAAAGGTCACATATTATGCAAAATACACTTGTTTTCCAACACTAATACGTGTCCCTATCCTGCCTACAAACCCCCTAATTATAGGAGAGGTCCATCCTCTCCGTCTTTTGTCGGCTCCACTTTTCAGAAAATGTGTGCTCAAACAGGCCGTTTGGAGATTTTCCCTTCATGACATCACAAAGGGCAGTAACCCCTCCCCCAGGTGGGTGACACTCCCACAGCTAGGTGTTTGTTCTGCCCTCTGAGTCTGCCTTCTCTCCGTAAACAATAGGACATGGAGTGAGAAAGCCCCAGCCACCCAAGCCCTGCCAGAGAGGGGCGTGGTCAGACACAGCTCATTTACATTTAAAGCTACAGACACAGAAACAGCCTGTTCTGAGCAGGGCTGAAATAGAGGGGTTTATAGACATGATCAAATACAGGATCAGAGTGGATTTAGAACAAGAAACTTCACAGACATGTTTTGTGGAGCTCTGAGACTTATTTAAACTGGTTGAAAAGGAGGAGAATATGTGACCTTTAAGTTGAGTCATTGTTTGGTTACCACAGAGACATAAAGTTCATCTAGTACAAAAGTAACATCAGAACTAACCTTAATATTGTCGCAGACAGGCCCGCCCAAAGAAATGACTGGGCCCTTGAAAGGCAGATGCCATATAATCTAATCAGTGCATGAGTAACATTTTTTATTTTTGTGTTAATAAGAAAGGCTGAGTATTTAGGTTTAAAAAAATGTGTTATGATGCTTACATTTAGGATGGATTTTGTTTTTGCTGACCCTCAAGCTATAACCTCATACAGTTAGGCCCAAGAAAGCTTTCCCCTTTCCTCCCTATTATGGTAGCCCTTGGTCACAGATATGACATTTTCACTTCCTGCAGCCAATCAGTGTGCAGGATTTTTAAAGACTTATTTCTTGGGTTTTCTATGACTATTGGAGAGATAGGAAAGTGGATAGAGTCAGAAATCAGAGAGAGAGAGAGAGAGTGAGGAATGTCATGCGGCATAGGAGCCACATGTTGGATTTGAACTCGGGCTGCTTACTTTGAGGACTGTTGGCTCTGTACATGGAGTCTGAGATGTAACCACTAGGCCACCAGTGCCCCGTGAAAAGCATTTTTTTATGCAGCTTTCATCAATCATGTCTGATTGTCTCTTAACAGACTAACAACTGAAAATAAACTTCTTTTAACCGACGTTAACACACAAACAGCTTTATGAAAATGTTTGTAAAATATGTCAAAGCATCACGATCAAGTGATAACAACAGCTACAACCTTCATCTACAGCCAGTGTAAAATAACAATAGTGACATTGAGCTGAGATAATTTAACGGTACTCTGTCGTTAATGGAATTATCTTCGCTCATGGAAAACGATGGCAGGATTACAAACCAAAGTCATCATTTCTGAGGGATGTAATTTATCACGGAGAAAACATTACCGAAGCTAAACAGCTGGTCAAACCCTCTGCTCATCCTCCAAGTTATCCCACCTTTCAATACCATCGCCATGACAACCGTATTTTACAGAGGACTTTACACCTATTAGGAGCTTGGAGTAGCATCAAATATGTAAATTCTGCCTACATTAGGTCTATCTCAGCTGGTGTAACACCTTAAATGTTAGTAGAGCGTAAGCTCGGTCATAAGTTAGAACTTTCTCTGAACTAGAGGCTGTGTTTGAACTTTCACAGGGCAGGTGAAGACATCGCTGACTCTTGGAACAAAATACAACCATAGACTGTAAATATTAATGGACGAAGCCTGAGTGACGTCAGCCATCTGTTACTGCAGGATGCTCCAGAGGCTCATCGGCCGCAGCCGCCATGCTGGAAATGCTGTCTCCCCCCTAACTTTCAGTCAACCTAACGACAGGCTGAGAGCTGCACTTCCGCATTGGCTCCATTTTTCAAGACCGGAGGTTGCCGCTTACCCTTGAGGGCAATGATCAGTAACCTTTTGGACATTTAAGAAACTTGATTTTAAACCTCCCAACCTGTTTGTAACTCTTTTACATAAGTGTGTTTTATTAATTGTATTTATTTTCATCATATCCATTGAGCTCGCTTAATTATTCAAGTAATTTTTAGCCTTTTTCTTACAGTTTAGTTTTTACTTAAGTGTCTTAGCTTCTTAGAAATCACAAGGTTTAAGACTGAATTTTTTCTCCAAAATTCTGTAGTTAGACTTTAGACTTTGTTTTTTTGGAATTTGCTGTACTCAGGTACAGTCAACACTGAGATTAAACTCAGTATTCAGAGTTAAATTCTGACTTTATTCCAAGAGTTATGACATAAAAGTAACAATTGAGTCAGAATGAAGTGTTAAAAGTAAAAACTCAAACATGATTTCACATATTCTATATGGGCCTGCACTCGCATTATACAGATGTGTGACATGCATGGGACAACAGAGAGCATTATTTACCTCCAGGCCTGATTCAACCACATCATAATGATTGTCTGGGATTCAACAGTCATGTTTGTGTTTTCACTAAATGTGACCAAATGTGTTGCCTGTGAATCTGTTTAGCTTTTTTTAAATCGTGGGTGGATGCTCATGTAAGAGGATGCTGATGACGAGAGAGGATTTGAAGGCATGTGTGATGATCACCGCCGACGTTCAACCTGTGAGTCACGCAGAGTGACTGCAGCATCAGGAGCATCACCTCAGATACACACACACACACACACACACACACACACACACACACACACACACACACACACACATCCCTCTATTCAACCGCTTACTATAACATCGCATATATTTCTAAAGAGAACATATAAATACAGTACAGACAGGATTGGCATTAAGTGACCGTGGAGCGTATTGACGGCTCCGCGCTATTTTTAATCCAGATGTGCTGCAGATCGAAGCGTCACGGCCACCGTATGGTTATGTATGGGAGCTAGCTGCACGCGCTACATACACATACACACACACTCACCCTGGAGGTCTCCTTCAGGTGATATCGGCAGAGCGTGTGGTCCAGGTCGAAGCCGATGACATCACAGTCCGATAGGCTGAAGTATTCGCTCATTGTAGCTGAAACTGGGAGGACTGGACGTCACTGTGCACACATTGACTCGTGCACAACACTGTGATGTTGTCAATGTCACTGAGCGACGGCGGGGACTGCTCCTTGTGCACGCGCTGCTGGCTTTGCGTTTGAAAAGCCGCCTGTGAAAAGTCACCGAGCACCTCTTTTCCTACACTAAACAATCACCACTGAACGGTTCAAGTCGGCAAGTTACCCAGGAGCAAGAAGTGAAACTCCTGTGTGCCAGGAGAAGGCGGCAGAGCCAGAGAGGCGAGTGCGGGAGAGAGGAAAGCGTGCAGCGCTTCCGGGTGTGGAACCCGTAAAACTCAGTGTAGATGCGCAAAACGAATTTTGAATGCGCATTGCGCATAAACCTGAGTGATAAGTAAGGCTTTCAATTATAGGCCCAGTGGTTTAGTGATGCCCGAAGATGAGGGTATACTCTTAATTTTTACCCCAAATGTTCAGCAGAATATAAACGGCCTCTGGTATAAACGGTGACATGTAAGGCTGGTGAACATACATGCATCCTACAAACATATGCATACATAGATATTGACATACAATACAGATATTATTAGATATATTTCTGTATTCCTACTTCTATGTTGCGTTTAAGAACAACTGTAACAACCAAATTTCCCCCTGGGATTAATAAAGTATTTCTGATTCTGACTGATATCCCTGAGGGTCATCAATGACTCGACACATCCTCATACATGCAGTCCAAAGACATGCTCATTAGGTTAATCGGTGACTCTAAATTGCCCGTAGATGTGAATGTAAGTGTTGCTGGTTGTCTGTCTCTTTATGTCAGCCCTGTGATTGACTGTCGACCAGTCCAGGGTGTACCCCGCATCTCGCCCAATGACAGCTCAGATTGGCTCCGGCCCCCCGCGACCCCGTATGGGAAAAGCAGTATAGATAATGGATGGATGGATCTTCTTTTTGTGTCATTAATGAATTAAGATAATAGGATATATATGTTTCCATTATCTTCTGTAATAAAGTAAATACTATTATTAACATTAAAATGGGTAAATAATTGATATTAATTTGTGTCTGTGTGTTTACATCACACTCCAGGCCACCCCTGCATCAGTCAGTGCTCAGTACAGTTTAGATTGTATTTATGCTCCACCTCAGATATATTCTGCTTTAAATGTAGGAGACATATTTTTCTTAAAACCTATATTTTTGATCCTTTTTGTGATTTATTTTAAAATGATTCAACAATACATGATTGTTTATTACGTTGCATCATCTGACTTACTCTTTTTAAAATGTTGAGATTGATACTTCAGAAGTGATCAACTTTTAATGGTGTGTTAAAGAGAGGTCAGATGTAAACTCACTTTATGGAAATTAAGTTTGGTCTCTTCCAAATTGTCTCTTAATGGGCCTTGTAATTGTGTTTTATAGATTATTACATTAATTTCATAACAAATATATCAAAGCCTAGTTTAGTTGATTTTATTATGCATGAAGTTACTATCCTCCATATCCATAATTACATGGCATGTAATAATAATAATAATAATAATAATAATAATATGTTTATTTGGTGTAGCGTCTTAGAGGGAGGTTAAATAGGGCTTTACAGAATATTACCGTAACAACTATAAAATTCATAGAAGAAGAACACAGAAAAACAACACGTGTAAAAAATGACATCACATAACAACACAGCTGCAGAGTGTTAAGTGCAGGGGAAGAGAGTGATGGAGCAACTAATTCACCTTTTGTCTTCAGTCTGACACGAGGGACAACAAGTAGACCCCGGTTAGAGGACCTGAGGGGTCTGCGAGGGGACTGAATGGAGGAGGTCAAAGATATGGGTGATAACAGGTGCCTGATCATGCAGGGCTTTATCAACAAAAACAAGGATTTTAAAATGAATTCTGGCCTTTATTGGAAGCCAATGCAAGGAAGATGTGGGCTAAGTTGGTAGAGTCGGTTATTGTCTCTCCACCGAAGGGTCGCGGGTTTGATCCCCAGCTCCTGCAGCCACATGTCCGATGTGTCATGGGCAAGACAAGTAACCCCTTGCTTCCGCTGCCAGCGGTGTGAATGGTTATGAATTGATGAGTTAATACTGATGGTCACTTTATAGCAGCCTTTGCCATCAGTGTGTGAGTTAGTTACAGTAGGTGATGACCTGCGGTGCAAAAGTGCTTTGAGTAGTCAGACAAGTTTTATCCAAGTCCATTTCCTCTTTGCCTTTATGATATCATCGAAGATTGTATATAACTGAGAATAAAACATTACAACAACTTTCTTTCCAAGACTAATCAGCTGTTTCCTGTTTACAGCTCTCAGATGCTCACCTCCTGCATGGCCTGCTGATGACTCATGACGTCACAGAGCGCGAGCCGCTCCCCATTCCTGAGCAGGTGCAGGTGATTGGCGCAGTGGGACTTGAACTATGAACTCGGACTAAACTCTGTACCAGGAAACTTGACATTTTAAAGTGGGTGCGTGCCGAAGGGAAGAGAGTCCGGGATTATTAAATGGGCTTCTTTCTTTAATGGACTCTGGATCAGGAAGGAGCGAGGATTCAACAAACTGTTTCCCTTTTTTAATCCTGGCACAGAATGACTCTCTGTGATTGACGACCGCACACCATGGAGATCCAAAAGAGGTTGTCTGCGTGTTGGGAGAATTGTCTGGCATGTTTTAAAAAACCGAACCGATCCGGAGGAGAAGGAGAAGAAAGCAGGCGCATCGATAAATCTGCCATAGTTATAGAAAACCCAGGTGCTGTTTCTACAACAGAGCCGAAATCTCCTTTAAATATAGGTTTCTCGTCGTTTCCAGCGGGGAGATCCGACGTTTATTACGTCGCTCTGTATGATTACGCCGCTCGAACCGAGGAGGACCTGAGCTTCAACGCGGGGGACACTTTAGAGGCTCTGGATAAAAGTGCTGGAGACTGGTGGTTTGCTAAAGCTCTGACCGGGGTCTCAGCCTCCAAACAGGGATACATCCCCGCTAATTATGTGGCTCCTGTGGAGAGCATCGATGCTGAACCGTAAGTTTAATTCCAACACTATTATAATTACTGTTTCTGTCACATTTATGGAAGCCTAGTCTTGGGACTGTTTTTGTGGGACTGTATGGAAGCCCACTGCAGCCAATAGACTGCGGGGAAAACATCTTGATATTCAAAATAATGACAAACTGTCTAAAAAGTTTGAGTTAGCGTTATGATATCATGAGAGTCCATCTCTTTGTGAACATGTTTTTCAGTTTCTATTTGTTTTGCCAATGCAGATAAATAATGATAAACATTTTAGTTATCTTGGCACTTTGCTTTCACATATTTCACATATTTCACATTTTCACATATGAAGTTCGTTGGACTTGATGTGATTCAGGGGTGAAGTTGTAACATTGTCTCATTTTTTCATTTGGTTTGCTTTCACGCTGCACTTTCAAGCCCACCAAAGCCTGTCAAATGTTGTGTAGGGTAGCAACCGGCCACAAGTTTGGGTTGTAGCTCCCGTCAATGGCTAATACCCTCCAGCCTGATGCTGCACTATGACCCGAAAGTTAACAGGACAGTGGAAAAAGCATCCCGTAGTGCAGCGCAGTTTCGCGGTCAATTGATCTTTAAATTGAAGATAAAGTTATGTCTGCTGTGTCAGGTTAAACTTGCATATTGACCGGAGCGATGAATAACAACATTTAGCACAGGATGTTAACCTGTAAGGAGGACTGAAGACTGGTGTTGTTAGCAATGCTTAAGTTAGCCACGCTCGTCAAACCTATTTGATATCGTTTACAATCGTTTAATGACAAACTTTCTTAAAACTTCGAGTTAGTATTACGATTTTATGACAATCCATCTCAGAACATTTTTCAAGTTTCTCAACATTTCTAAAACCTAATTTCTGCATCAGTTTCTCTTTATTTTCTTTCGATTTACGATTTACAGGATTCTTTTTTTTTTGTCCTGATAACCTGGCAGATGTTGGCTTCCATACATCCTCTCTTAATCACATAATTCCAACATAATTTATTTAGATAAGGAATATTTGCAATCCGTAGCTGATAGAAACTCCATCATCAACCTTGAAAATGTACATTTCTTGTCTCCTCAGAGCTTGGGGAGGTAAATCACTGTAAAATCTGTAAACATTTGCATGTCGAGCAGAATGAAGCTCGTGTTAATGATTATCTTTGACCAGGAAATGTCAGCTTACACTGGTTAATGATTCCCACCAAGGGAATTCTCAAAGACACAGGAACATCAGCAGTGTATAAAAAAGGGCCTTTGCTGATATTTTATGAACAGTGGTATTCATTGAGTGTTTAATTATTATGACTGAAACTAGTTTAACTACAAACTCCACATGTGGCCTCATGTTGCCTCTTCAATGATCCATTAAAGATCTTTAAATAATGAGAAAGTAAAGGTCTTAACTAATCCAGATTCCTTCTAAAAAGCATTATTTTCTTTAAGACGAGTTGTAAAAGTAACGTCATGTATTTGTGCTGCATTCTCAGCCTGACCAGCATGTAAAACCTGTTTCTGCTCAGCTGTGCTCTGGTTTTTCCCGTTTGGTCACAGACACAAGAATAGTTTTGATTCCCCAGATCGTTTGTGTCATGGTTTCTATGAATCACAAACTTGCTCGTCATTATGGGAGACTAGATAGGAAAGAATTAGTTTCGTAACACATGAAGCCAGGCTCCTTATCACATGCTTATCTGGAGGACCGTAAACCAGAATCACATTGTGGGACTCTGTAAAGTTTGAGGCCTTTGAATGCTGCAATGACAGATTTTATTTTTCCTTCCACTTGACTTCTGCTCGTAAGTGTCAAACTGAGCATTTCCTCATTGTGCCACGTGTTCCCATCAAGATTATTGACTTAAAGACTTCTGGTTAAATGTTAGAGACCACAGAAGCTTGTCTCAGTTTGATCACAGTCAGACCAACCTGCTCAGGTGATTTTGTGGAATAAAATCTGTGAAAACAGGTGGGACAGAAAAGTTCTCGCAACTGAGAAAACAGATTCTCCCTGAGCACAACAGAATTACATACTTGGGCTTCATCAAGTTATCTAACATAGCTTTCATAACGGTCTTTTGTTATGGATGAATATAGCCTGCATGGATTTAAACTCACCTGAAAGATGAAGAGGGACAACAGTAACCCTTCTGGTATCCCTCAAACAACTCGACCCACGTCATACAACAGCTCGTGGTCGGGACAACTAAAGACCAAAACACATTGGTATTCTGATCCAGGTCCAGGCACTCAGGATGGTTTGAGAAATATAAAAATCCTTTGATTCACAGGGCTAGAAACATTTGAAATAGCTGATAGATCATCTGAATGCTTTCGGGCATACTGTAAAACTTCTATTGATAACCCAGGCTTTTATTAACTTCAGTCTATAAAACAACCCTGCCCTTATTTGGGACAGCTGTCAATACCAGACAGGCCTTTCATTATTTTCAAACAAAACTTGTGCACAGCAGAGATCTGAAAGACTATCAAATGGTAAATTTACACCAGAAAGAATATTTAAAGGGGGACTAAATGAGGATATCGATGGTCTTACTTTGTTAGATAGCCCGTCCTTACCAACTTGCCCAACCTGCTGCACCGTGTGGGAGAGAGGGAGACGCCATTGTTAATGTATTTTGATCCACAAACTAATTAACACTGATGCAAGGGGGTCTTTAACTGAAACCTGCCTTTATTTGTCTACTTAAAGGGACTGGGCCTTTGATTGGGATGCACTTATATTTGAAGTTTTACGGTATTTGGATTTTGAATGTTGGGGAGCAGTGCAGTTTTTCATCTTGTGGCTGAATGTTAACATCATATTAAAAAACAGTAAGTAGGGGTGCCAATAGCCTAGTGGTAAGTGCGCGCTCCCCCCGTGTACGGAGGCTACAGTCCTCCAAGCGGGCAGCCCAGGTTTGAATCCAACCTGTGGCTCCTTATCTACATGTCATTCCCAAGCAGCAACCTCCGGTGTTGAAAAATGAAGCCAATGCAGAAGTGCAAAATCCTGCAGTTTGTCGAGTGTCCACTAGAGGCTGTCTGCAGAAGCACCAGAAGTCACATACACACCCATTTAAAAAAAGCAGAAGTTTTTACAGCAGAAATAAAGATGTTTACTGCCTGGTTCAAAAGAAGACATAGGTCTCATTATCTCATGTCTCCATCAGCACAGACTGTACGGGGGGTGAATTTTTTCACAACTCGTCCGTTTTGATTTTATGAAAGATAAGTTACTCACAATAAGGCGCGTAGCTGACCTGATTGACATAGGGTGCGATGTAACGGTTTGTCAAAAGGCTTAACACCTGCTAAAGCTCCAGCTCTCAGCCTGTCGTTAGGTTGACTGAAATGTCATGAACTATTCCTTCTTGCAGATATATATATTTTTGATATAACCCTATTACATCTTTACTAATCTTTACTTAATACAACTTGGTTCTGTTGGTCTAAAATGTAGCTAAAAACTGGAGGAGATTTGATGGACCGGGACAATTTTCAGCTGCTAATGAATCCCCATTTAGTGCTCTACTGAGTATGTGGGGCAGTAGCACTGTGTGTGGGGGGGACTGAGCTACAGTTTGTGTGTGGTGAAGACAGTACAGTATTACCGCTCACCGAGTTGTTATTTAAAATAATAAATCCCAGCTGTTATTGGGCGAGATGCGGGGTACACCCTTGACCGTTCGCCAGTCAATCACAGGTCTGATATATAGAGACAGACAATCAGCCACACTCACATTCAAACCTACAGGCAATGTAGAGTCACCAATTAACCCAAGGAGCATGTCTTTGGACTGTGGGAGGAAGCTGCAGTACCCGGAGAGAACCCACACATGCACGGGGAGAACATGCAAACTCCACACAGAGAGGCTCCTGTCCAAAGGGGATTGCAGCTCCAATGTAGAATATCACCAAATTTAATTTCTTAATCAAACAAAATTTGATTGGGTATAAGTTGCTGTGTTATATTGTGTATTAGGGGTATTAATAAGCCAATCAGTTAAATTACTAAGAACAACAAAGTGAACCTCTGAGCCGCACTGTTGAGTTATTTGTCATTTCAAACACAAACTGATGCGCTGCATTTCTTTACTTGCCTTCTAATTTGCAGGTGGTATTTTCCGGACACCAAGAGGCTGGATGCAGAGAAGATGCTGCTGTCAGAAGGAAATCTGCAAGGAGCTTTCCTCATCAGAAACTGTGAGAGTCAGAAAGGAGAGCTCTCCCTCTCAGGTAAGCTGAGACAAAAAGCCATGATGGCAACTTTAAGGTCACCTCCTCTCCTCCTCTTCAAACGGTTTAAATAAGTCTCAGAGCTCCCCAAAACATGTCTGTGAAGTTTCTTGTCATAAATCCACTCTGATCCTGTATTTGATCATGTCTATAAACCCCTCTATTTCAGCCCTGCTCAGAACAGGCTGTTTCTGTGTCTGTAGCTTTAAATGGAAATGAGCTGTGTCTGACCACGCCCCTCTCTGGAAGGGCTTGGGTGGCTCGGGCTTTCTCGCTCCATGCTCTATTGTTTACAGTGAGAAGGCAGACTCAGAGGGCAGAACAAACACCTAGCTGTGGGAGTGTCACCCACCTGGGGGAGGGGTTACTGCCCTTTGTGATGTCATGAAGGGAACATCTCCAAACAGTCTGTTTGAGCACACATTTTCTGAAAAGTGGAGCAGGCAAAAGACGGAGAGGATGGACTAATTGGGGGGTTTGTAGACAGACTGAGGACACGTTAGTGTTAGAAAAACATGGTGAAGTGTATTTTGCACAATATTTGACCTTCAAGTTCTCCTTTGAAACTAAAGCCTTATTTAAGGGAATAATAAATATATATACTTTGTGTTACATAATCCTTATACATGCTGGATAGTACACAGTAACACAAACTTGAAGGTAAACAGCAACACTTTGAATGTTTTTCAAAGCCAGTGTATTATAGTTGCTAATGTTAACAAACTTCAGATGGACAGAGAGTTATTGGGGGTTAGGGTTTTGTATCCATCCTTTAATAATTGTTACATCTACTACTTGCAAATGTAAAATGAAGTTGGATGAATAGAAATGTCTCTAATGTGTGAAACTTTCATAAAGAAGTTAAGGAAAAGTTCAGACAGGAATCCATGTTTTTAGAATTAAGGAGTAATATGCAGGGTGCCGATAGTGGCTAGTGTGCACACCCCATGGGCTGAGGCTAAAGTCCTCCAAGCAGGCGGCCAGGGTTCGAAGCTGACCTTGTTGCTCCATGCATGTCATTCCCCACTCTCTCGCTCTCTCCCCGATTTCTGACTCCACACTGTCCTATCTCTAAAATAATGGAATAAAAGCCCCAAATTAAACCTTTATTAAAAAAAACCAATTTTTTTTAAAGGAGCAATATGTACCTCTGACACCTGCTGTTTAAAATGAGGACTGCAGTCCAAATTCAGAACTTTGGAGAGAAAATGACTCAGATGATGATGATGATGATGATGATGATAATTAGGAGAAGAATATGAGCCAGCAGTGAGGGTTAGAGCTGGGACGACGCGTCGACGTCATCGACGACATAAATTCGTCGACATGAATAATTTGCGTCGACGCGTCGTCCCAAACAACTACATCACGGGTGCCCAACCAAGGGGGCAAGAGAACTGGTTCAGAAAGAACTGATTCTACCCGACCTAAAAAGCCTCTGCATGTTTCTGATAATCTCCACGAGCAGTAACGTGGAGTAACTACTCCATCAAGTAGACCGCGGACTGATTCTCAGAGGATCGCAAGATGTTTAGTCACTATAAAATACAATTTATTCATAAAATTGCTCCGTGCGCGAGAGAACAAGAGAGAGAGAGATTGCGAGTGACAGAAAGAGAGAGCAGGGGAGAGAGAGAGCGCATGAGAGAGTGCAGGCGCGTGGGGAACAGAGCCGTGAGGAGCAAAACTCCTGTTAAAAAACAAATTCCCTCTCGACTCCTGCGGAGAAATAAGACTAAATCAAGAGTGCAGAATCACATCAGCTTCAGAGAAAGAGAGAGATAAGGTCCTCTGTCCGTACACCTCTCTTGTAAATGCACCTTACTCCAATCAAAACTGAAGCTTCTCATGCTGCTTCGTTTTAATAATGTTATTTTTTTGTTTGTTGTGAGCGTATTAAATGTGTTTGAAGGCTGTCGGTAATGGCTACGGCTCCCTATGTGGACTGGTAGATCTCGGCAGACTGGCGACTTTAAAAGTAGATCTTGGTTCAAAAAAGGTTGGGCACCCCTGAGTTACATTGATCAAGTAATGTGAAATAATCGATAACTGAAAAATTAATCGTTAGATTAGTCGATTAATCGAAAAAATAATCGATAGATTAATCGTTTGGGACAGCTCTAGTGAGGGTCGAACTGGTTTTAATCCCTGTTTTATGTACAAAGTCTGAAACACACAGTACAATCTGCACTTTAAAAAGGAGCAATATGTAACTCTGACACCCAGTGTTTAAAATCGGTACTGCAGTCCAAATTCAAAATATTGGAGAAAGTTGTCTCCCCCCGCCCCCTCCTCTCTAGAGTCGATGTGCACGCAGGTTGCCATGTCGGGGACACTGAAGCTTCAGTGTTTAGCCATCTCAGCTTTGGTCTATTTTTAAAAAGCATCTCCAATAGACTGCCACAGGAATGACGTAATTTTGTAGGCCAACCCGGAAGTAGCATCGCCGTGGGTTCCTACGAGAATTCGCCTATGGGATTTTTGCATTGGATTTTGGATGATTGCAGAAAATAAGCTCTGTGGCTAACACACGTTTCTGATGCGTAGGCGTTTTGTTCAGCAGGATAATCTTTACAAATTAACACCACTTTTATGAAGTTTGAAGCGTAAATGCAGCCGAGAGAAGTAAAAAGCTAACGTTATGCTACAAGCGAACTACACCACGGTCGGTTGACTATGACGTCACTACCGTTATACTTCACCGATCTAATCAGCGGTTTTGACAAGCTAGTGAAACTGTAGCTTAATAAATTGTTTATTAACCTAATATTTGCAAGAGCACTGAAAAACAAGACTAGATGCTGTAAGGCGGACTAGTGAGAGAGTTCCCGGCGTGATGACGTTTAATGTCCCCAACAACCACTGTAGTCTCATTTAGCCACTTTTAGCAACCGCCGTTTTTAGTACGCATAAAAACTTTAAAATTCACAAGTTGGGGTCTTATCTAACGTAGTTTATCTCGTCTAACAAAACGCCCAACATCTCTGAAGTTAGTGTTAACAACAGACCTTATTTCAGGCGTCTAACCACAAACCCATTCAAAATCCCCATTGACTTTTAGAGTTAGGAACCCATGGCGCTAAAATGCTAACTCACATCCGGGTTTTAGGACTCATTCCTGCGGCAGTCTATATTGATCCTAGTTTGAGCACGTTTCTGCTCATGGAGATTATCAGAAACATGCAGAGGCTTTTTAGGTCGGGTACAATCAGTTCTTTCTGAACCAGTTCTCTTGCCCCCTTTCATCGCCGCAACACCCCATTCATTTTCTCTATACTTCTCTACCACAAGAACAAACACTTCCATACATCGAGGGCAGTGTTGAGTTTCTCACCCGCTCCCTCAGTTGACTTGAATGATTTATGGTCTCAAGGTCGACTAGTTACATAAATATTCTCTGCTCCCATGAATGTACTCTTCTACTCTTTTAATCTGTTGACACTTCATTTGAGTCCTTTCAATGATGATTCTATCCTGGGTCATTCATGAAAGCCAGTTGTTAACATTGTGGGAGTGACTGACAAATGAGTTAGGTTAACACACTGAAACTGTGTGCAATGAGCTCATACAAGTGAAGTATCCTCAGCTTACACTACCTTACACACTAAAAATGCAATCATTTGTTGCTTAATTAAAAATGAATGGAATCATGTCAACAAGACGTTAAAAATTGTGTTTGTTTGCTTTAGCTAAAAACGTAAGGCCTAGTGAACCTCAAGGAAACTAACTTAAGCAGTTCTTGACTGTTGACTGATCACTGCATGTTTACTTATTTTCAGTGCTAGACAATGGGAAGGTGAAGCATTACAAGCTGAAAAAAATGGACAACGGTCACTACTTTGTGTCTAGGACCAAATCCTTTCAGACACTGAAAGAGTTGGTGGAACATTACTCCAAAGTGTCCGATGGCCTCTGTGTGCGTCTGGGTGAACCATGCGATAAGGTAAATACATAAAGTTTCTGAATTCTGTTGTGTTCTTGTTTCTAGTCATTCTTTTCAGTCGCCCACACGCTGTAATTTCACATTGTCCTCTCAGTTAACAATAACTCCTCCTGTGTGTGTAGATGGAGGCTCCACAGACTCACGGTCTGTCATACAACACTGTAGACCAATGGGAGATCGATCGCAAGTCCATCAAGCTGCTGAGGAAACTGGGAGCCGGTCAGTTTGGAGAAGTGTTTGAAGGCCTTTGGAACGACACCACAGCGGTCGCAGTCAAGACCCTCAAATCTGGTACGCTCTTCCTCCTTTTCTATGACTGTAGGTGTCAACTCTGAAAAATACTTCAGGAATACACAGAGATAAGTATGAGGTTATTAAAATCTCATATTTAAGCATTAAATGAACATGGTTTTATGTCCTTGTTGGCTGTACGTTAAATATCAGAGCTGCAGCTTTTTACAGTCTTGACAACTCGTTAATGCTGTAACCGGCCTAAACTGCTTTCTCTTGACTCGCTTGTCTCTTGAAGCTAACAGCGACTGCTCCCGGCTTTTTCAGTGGAATAAAATATTTCATCTTGTTGTTTAGTGCACTACCAAGAAAGGTATTTAAAAGGAAAAGATAATTGGACCCAAGTAAGAGCCCTGAGGTATCTCTGCAATAATTTGTTTTTGTTACAAATGAATAAACCATTTTTTTTAGCTGTCGAGGAACAAGATGTCTTGTTTCTTTTTTGCAGTAGAAGTAGCTGTCATTCCTAGTTGCTTTGGTGAGTTAAAGGAGCAATATATTACTCTGACACCTAGTGTTTAAAATGGATACTGCAGTCCAAATTTTAAACATTGGAGTGCGCTGTCTCCCCACATCCCCTCCTCTCTAGAGTCGATGCTCACACAGGTTGCCATGTTGCGTACACTAAAGCTTCAGTGTTTAGCCAGCTCTGCATCGGTCTGTAAACCTTTCTGTGTTCTAACCGCTCTCCATTTTTCATAAGCATCTTCAACATAGCATGTTTCCTTAATGTCTGATTATATAGTAAGGTCATTTTTGCATTTCATTCATTAGATAAGTCACATTTTATATAAAGAAATCTGTTAATGGTTCTGTAAGTCTACAATGGCCCACCTGGTTGGGAGAATGACCTGGACAGTTAGCATGAACAGCACAAGCTTTCTTGGATAACCAGCGCAAAACAAAACAACAACAATTCTAATACTTCACCAAACCAAGTTGTCAATAACTAAACACTAAAAAACAATTATATTCAAGTTCCACTCCTAACATACCATCCCTGCACACTTTTTTTCAGGTACCATGGACCCCGAGGACTTCTTGAGAGAGGCCCAGATCATGAAGAGGCTGCGGCACGCCAAGCTGATCCAGCTGTACGCCGTGTGCACCATGGAGGAGCCCATCTACATCATCACCGAGCTGATGAATAATGGCAGCCTGCTGGAGTACCTGCAGAGTAAGATAACTCGCTTTCATCTGCTCATGTGATTATGGTCTACTTTATGATGGGATCAGAGTCCAGTGCTGCTGTTCTGTGAAAACAATTCACCCTGCTGTGGCAAAGATCAGGTGGTAGTGAGTTACCAGAGCAACAAGACCATTTAATATCCCGCAGTTATAAATCTAAACTTTGTCCCCACATCATGAATTTTACTTCTTTGTCATCTTGGCCTTCGACGGAGGGTAGTAATGGGACTTAAATCAGTGTGCAGTCTTATAAAGGATACATTATGATATATAAACTTAAGAGGTTACGGGCTGTTATATTTGGGGATTTTTCAGACTTTGATTATTTGGCGTATATTTATATGAAGGAGGAAAACTGCAGATCAGACTCTGAGTTTGACTGAGATCTCACTGGTGTGTGTCGCTCTGATGTTAAAATACAACAACATGTGCTACTGCTAATCGAGTTTTATCTGTTTGCATCAGGTCAGAAGGAATAACAGAAAAAGATTATGTTGGGCGCTCTGGCTGTCGAGTTTGTTCACTGATTTGTCTGCCTGTTAACACAGTCAGCTGTTGGCACTGGAGGGCCATGATGAACAACTCATGGAAGATAATGAAGCCGCATTTTATAACCAGGGTCATTTTATTTGACAAACGGCTTATTCTAAGTGTCTGACAGCATTACAGAAAGGATCTCTACAGAGATGGACCTTTTAAATTTAGCTTAAAGAACACAACACTTGCAGGGGAGCCATCTAGCCTAGTGGTTTTGTCACGCGCCCAATGTACAGAGGCGGTGGTCTTCAATGCAGTGGCCTTGTGTTCTAGTCTGACCTCGGTCCTATGCTGCATGTCATTTCCCGCTCTCTCCTCTCAATATATCCAGTCTCTATCCGCTGTTCTATCCAATAAAGGTAAAATGGCCCCAAAAATACATCTTAAAAAAAACAGAACACAGGAGTGGTCTACCGTGTCATCGACAAAGCAGTTTTTTGAGTTATTGTGTGTTAAAGGAGTAAACATTTTGTCCAAACTAACCACTAAAACATGGTCACACAACCCAAATAAACAAGAGGATCATGGAGGTGGTAGACAACTCCTCTGTTCAGACAGTTGAAATGACTCTTTAAAGATGGATTTGCAGAAAGCGATTTAACTGCTGTGCTGGGTTCAAAAAGAGATCTGATGGGGCGTCACTAGCGTAGTGGTTAGTGCCCGCTTCCCATGAACAGAGGCTGAAGTCCTCAAAGGCAGACGGCCTGGGTTCAAATCCGACCTCTGGCTCCTTTCCTGCATGTCATTCCCCACTCTCTCTCTCTCTCTATCCCCGATACCTGCCTCTATCCTCTGTCCTGTCTCTGATTAAAGGCACAAAAAGCACCCTCCCCCCAAAACAAGATCTTACCAGAGCACAAAAAGGTCTTTGTCTTTCTCCGTAAACTTAGACTAACAGTCTGAGCCTGTCAGTGATAAAAAAAAAGGACTGGAGTATTCATTTCATTTCACATGCTGGGACATGTGCAGTCGTCATCTGTCAGACAGACGTGCTGTTTGTTTGTGGAGGAAATGTTGTGTCACTTTCATTTAGGGTGACGGTCACTCCGAGGAGCGCTCAAGTGGAATAATGCCCTCCGCCCAGTGTGGAGACCCACATGCACAATAATCCATCATGATACACTCCGCTACCGTAACATCTCACTGCTATTGACAGTTCAAGTCACACTAGTATGACGTTTGACTTGTTATCAAGCTTTTTATCATTAACAACTCGCTGCATAGTTCAAACACATGGTTTGACTGATTACCTGCCTCTCTACCTTGATTACAGAGGATAAGGGCGCCACGCTGCGGATCCATGACCAGATCGAAATGGCTGCTCAGGTGGCTTCAGGCATGGCCTTCCTGGAGTTACAGAACTACATCCACAGAGACCTAGCAGCAAGGAACGTGCTGGTGGGAGAAAACAACATCTGCAAGGTGGCTGACTTCGGCCTCGCCAGGGTCTTCATGGTGGGTTTGTTATTCTTAGTGTTACTGCTCTGCCTCTAGCCAAGTTCTCTTTTATCACAAAGATATAAAAGCACACTACACTCCAGGAAATGAAAATCTAATTCAATGACACTGTGTTGTTGCACCTGTACTCGCGGCCTTGAAGTGTAACTAAAGCAAGCCTGCATTCTCTACTAATTACATGTGCTGTTGTCATTTACTGGCATGCACTGTTGAGTGGTTTGTCATCTGAACCTTCTGCTAACACCTGGGCCTGTTGTTTCTCTCCCAGCCTGCCAACACTACCTGTCTTATGTAACTCTGTTAGTTATTCTTCAGTTCACTTTGTTTGGTTTAAATCATTCACTCTGAGCCCTGACCTTACACTACTTACACACATTATGTCTAGGTACAACCAAATTCACTGTTTGTACTTCCCCCTATAATGCATTAGAGGTTAATATTAGGGGTGAAAGTAGTTTTAAATTATTGTCGGTACTAAAACCAAAACCTTCATCCCTTCAATCCTCAATCATTAACAAATGTTATCTCGAGACACGTTACAAAAAGAGCAGGTGAAAGACCTTACTCATTGTTAGAAAAGAAAAAATGGGATATGGGGAGATGGAATAAGATGCAGGAAGAAGGATAGGGACAAATAGAGGGGAGGGGGGGCGGCGGGTCCATAGCAGCAGGCCGTCCACACAAACACTCCCGAGGAACCTGCAAGACATGAGAGCTCAGGAGCTCCCAGCTAAATATGTAGTTAGTAACTAAGATTTACAGATAGTGACATGCAGTAATATGATGTGAATGCACACAGAAAGAGAGAGAGAGAGATAGCAGCTCAAGGTGCCAGTTCCCCCCGGTAGTCTAAGCCTATTGCAGCATAACTAGGAGCTGGCCTATACCTGCGCAAGCCCTAACTATAAGCTTTATCAAAAAGGAATGTTTAAGGTCTATTCTTAAAAGTACAGTCTGTCTGCCTCCCGGACCCTGACTGGTAGATGATTCCAAAGGAGAGACTGATAGCCGAAGGCTCTACCTCCCATAGTACATTTAGAGACTGTAGGTACCACGAGCAGGCCTGATAACTGAAGGCTCTACCTCCCATAGTACATTTAGAGACTGCAGGTACCATGAGTACGCCTGCATTCTTCATATTGTTCACCTCTCCTTGGCTTCATGCATCCTTGAAGAAAATTTGAATACATCATATGGAGTAGAAAGAAATAGGAAACACTTGACGTCATTTGGAAGCTATTCCAAGCGACTACAAGGAGACAAACTTGTTTCAGATGACAAACTGTAACGTTAGCAGATGTGTTTTCTTGCTGAAAGTGCGGCTGTGACTGGTTTTGAATGTAATGCTGCAAAGATGTGACTCTTGACTCTAAATCTGAGTAAATTAAAACTGCTCATGTGGGCTTTGTTCTGTTTTAGAAAGAGAATGAGAACGTGTATGAGGCCAAAGAAGGATCTAAAATCCCTGTGAAGTGGACCGCTCCTGAGGCCCTGCACGACAACAAGTTCAGCATCAAATCTGACGTTTGGTCCTTTGGGATTCTGCTGCACGAGATCATGACGTTTGGACAGATGCCATACATGGGTGAGACTTTGATCAACTTTATTGTTACCTGAACAATTGTTCTATGATTTAAAAAGTCAGACATAGAGAAAATCTGAAACTCTCTCTTACGTATTCTGTTTTTAATCTGAATGACTAATTGGTACTAAATGTTATGGAGTTACTTCGGTAGATTGTCTCAGCCGCAGGTGAGAAACAGGCTGTAATGGCTGCAAGTCATTCTTTGAGGACAAATGCCCCTCATGAGGTTCATCCACCAAATGTGCAACATACATTTTTTTGAAATGCTTTTTTATTTATCAAACCAGCCTGTCTCTCTTAAACCACCAGACTTCTGTTGACGAAGACCGTGATAATTATTGATGCCGGTCAGCTGTGCATTCACTGATACGTTTTTTAATATTGTGTGTGATTCAAACTAAACATTTCAAACGACAAGGGTGCACACAAACAATAACGTATTAACTTAGGCCCCATTTCCACCTAGCGTTTTTTCTGTGCCAGCGTCTTTTTTTCGAGTAGAGAGCGTTTGCAGCAGAAGGCGGCCACCTGGAGAAAAAGCACAGCGCCCAGCGTCTTCCAAGCGCTCCGCCCTTTTGGGCTCAAGTTGAAAATCATTCAACTTTTCAGAAAGACGCTGTTGATGTCACTGGCGCTCTTTTCAAAATGTATGATATTCCCTATACAGTAGTTTTGAACCCTACAGATTGTGACCTGTACCCACATCCTCTTTGCTCCGTCTGTCTGATCGGGAAGAAGATCTCAAGTATAAGACATTCAGTAATAAGCAACAGAGCAGTGACGGCCTTACAGCGGCCGTTGTCAACAGACTGTTGTCATAGAGACAGGAGGGACGTGCAGCACTTTTATTATCAGCGCACAAATGCTGCATTCAAGCGCTATGGAGTGCACAGCCAGCACTTTTCTGCGCTAGGTGGACACAGGGTCTTAGATAGGCAGCAGAATACGAACATCTCCAGTGTTCTGCAAGGTAAAATTGCTGTTTTTGCCAATGGAGTCTGGTGGCATTGAACAAGTGTTTCTGAATGAGTATCTTACCGAAGTGGACAGCCTCGGTTTGAATCCGACCTGTGGCTCCTTTCCCACATGTCATTCCTAACTGTCTCTCGCCCCAATTTCCAACTCTACCCACTCTCCAATGAAGGCCCAAAAGAACCCCAAAAATAGCACAAAAAAAAGATCTTACATTTAAAAAAAATCTAAATCTGTAGGAGTTTATTCTGTGATTAACAATCGGAGCTGATCAGCAGAAAATAAAGTTCTGTTTGTTGATGTACTGTGATCAGGTGTTTTTGCCTCCAAGGACCCCATGGCATTACAGCCACTTTGTGTCTGGTGCAAACTGTAGTGATATATTAGAGCAAGGCCAACATGTTTAGTTACTATAATCATTTAGACTGCAAACATTTTAAAGTTGACCAGAATTCAATTTAAATGCATCATATGACAGAACTATTTTGTGGTTCTTCCAGCAATGACAAACTACCAGGTGGTCCAGAGGGTCACTCAGGGCTACAGGATGCCGTGCCCCCCCAGCTGCCCCAAAGTCATGCACGACATTATGATGGACTGTTGGCTAGAGAACGAGCAGGATCGGCCCACGTTCGAGACCCTGCAGTGGAAGCTGGAGGACTTCTTTGACCTGGATGTGACCTCGTACGACGACGCTAACAGATACTAAGCCCGCAGACTGGTTGTGACTCACGGGAAAGACGATAACATCCATCGAAATCACCCGAATCCAATCATGCACATACACTGATCTTTTTTAAGAAGTTTTAAATTGAAGTGTAATTTAAACCGTTTTAATCATTGCCGTCATTTGAAGGATGATAAGTGATCTGCATGTGATTGGATACTGTAGCTGCAGTGAAGAAGCTTCTTTTTTTTTAAGTTGCAACACTCCTGGCTTTGCATTGTTTTGAAAACTGAGCACACTTTCAGACAGACTGTTTGTGTCTCGTCTCGACTCCTAAAACACACATGAATGGAACAGCAGAGACGTAAAGCTGCTATCCGTCCATCTTGACCAACCGGTTCGTCTTGCACGCCACATAGCTCACATTCTTTCCACTGGCTACCTGCAGAGCTTTTTACCGGAGGAAGGTACCTGAAAGGACGAGTGAGTCATGTTCACCTCCAAGTTTTCCCCTGTTTGCTTTGTGTTTATAGACCGTGAGACAGAGTGATTGACAGGACCTATCATCTGAGCTCAATCACTTCTGTCTGTAACTGAACACATGCAGAGCTACATGACTGTTTTTGGCTCCAGCTGACAGACTGCATTATATGTTTAAAAAAAAGGGTTTCACTCCAGAGTCATGACCACGCCACGCCCTCCATTACATCATCAAATAGTTCACTTTTAGCTTTTATCTTTGTGTCAGAGTAAAAAACTGCGACTTACAAAAGGACAGGTTTATAATGCGTTGTCTCTCCAGGGAAATAAAATCACACACACAATTTCAAATCATCTCCTTAAATGACCAAGTTATGGCTCTGAAACGGATCATTCCTGCACGCAAATAACGTGCAAAACTGAGATTTTTTTGTTAAGTTTTACACCTAAAATGATTGTTAAGATCCTCATGTCATTTAGCTTTATGCTGCTATTTGGCAGAGCTAATGCTAGCTTTTTGGTCCTCTCTCTAACAAAGATCCACATGGCCTCCTTTCTCAAGATTTTGACGGTTCGTTTTGATATGAACATCAGACTCGTGTGATTTTATCCAGGTTTTGCACTTATTTTTAAGTTTCATTGTCAGTTACTTTAATTCAAACGTTAGCAGGTGGGTGATGGACACAGTTTGTGATTTTTCCACAGAAATGTCAGGAACCAGGGCCCAGCGTTATTAGATTATTTATTTTATTAAAGGACCCGGGTTCTACAAATAGTTATCCCTTTGTACGATTCAAACTGTACACGTGTCCCTTTGATTGCACATACAATGTCGTTTGAGCTGAAGGTGGTCGCTTTGGCTGCCGGCAGTGAGCTGCACGTGTTTGTGTATTTAAAATGCATGCACAAGTTAAGTGTTTATGAAAGCAATAATTATATCGAGTGTCTCTGGAATTCGTTTTTTCTACTCTGTTCCAGCCGAGGCCCCAGATGTTTGCATTTTTAAGGGGGCCAATACTTTGGCATTACATTACATTATGACACACTAGAGTCCACGCAATGACTGAACAGTGTGACTTTGTGCTTAAACCCCCCAAAGTGCCTTTTTTATTTTTATGATTTTTGTCCAAAGCTGCAGAGCTGCTGTCAGATCTGTGGCCACGTTGTTTATGACAACACTGAACACTGAAAATGCTAATTAATGTTCGAGACATATATTTAAAGTTAATCGTTGGAATTACGATCTGCAGCTAGAGGAACACGCTCGCACATCTGCACGAGCCTGCCGCTGCATGCCTTTGTGTACAAACAGCTGCAGCTATAGGCCTCCTGCTGCTCACTGTGCACTCTGTCAGACAAAGAATGGGATGTCACCTGGTCTGTACTTTACCTTGGAGTCTGGACCTGCTCTTCTTGGCTTTTCAACTTTAACCACCCTGCAGAGAGGTTGATGCACAGAGACGTCTTCAACAAAACAATCGAGGAAGACCTCGGCAGGCTCTCTGAAGTAGACACCAACACACCCTCTTAGTGGGACGGAAGCGACGAGGATAAACATTTTATTTTTTTGAAGTCTAAACACGGTTAAAAAGGGAAGTCCCGCTCATTCTGTCTTGATGCAGTCACCACTGACGGATGATCTCCTGCTCTGATGATTTTAATGTGTTGTTAATTGTATATTATTACCATGGAAGTGTTTATATATAATTTTACATAATTATCCTTTATGCATAATATAATAAAATGGCGTATATGTTCTATGATCTTGGTTTAGTTATTGGCTCTAAATTGTACAGTACACTAATGTGTCTCTACTCTGTCTGAGAAAAGTCCTTACTCTCTGTCTTTTGCCTGCTCCACTTTTCAGAAAATGTGTGCTCAAACAGGCCGTTTGGAGATTTTCCCTTCATGACATCACAAAGGGCAGTAACCCCTCCCCCAGGTGGGTGACACTCCCACAGCTAGGTGTTTGTTCTGCCCTCTGAGTCTGCATTCTCACTGTAACCAATAGGACATGGAGCGAGAAAGCCTGAGCCACCCAAGCCCTTCCAGAGAGGGGCGTGGTCGAAAACAGTCATGGAGGGTCTGTCATTGTAATTGGTTTTCATAAAGACTTAAGGGAGTAGGAGTGGCCTAAGCCCCCCTACAGAAAGAGTGCAACCCAATACACATACTTCAGTATTCTAGTCTTTCACATCTAATTTTTATTAGACGCCCTCTTGCTGAGAACCAGAGGGTTGTTGGTTCAAGTCCTGGGCCCGTATTCACGAAGCCTCCTAAGTACTAAGAGTCGCTCCGAGTGACAAAATTCTAAGAAAATTCTTAGAATCAGGACATTTTCTAAGAATTTCCCCTCAAAGTTCAGACTAGATCCTTGTAAAGATGAAAGTTATTCACAAAGTGTCTTAGCCCTTAAGAGAGCTCCTCAGGTGTGAAACTGTTAGGAGTAGTGAGGAGGAATTTTAACAGGTTTAAAAGTTTCTCAAGCTGAGGAGAAAATAGAGAAATGTTCTTCAAACACTACATGAAGTGTTTTTGACTCATAGTTGGGCAGAACAGACACAAATGATTTGTGCAGACATTTCAATCCATCACTGACTTCTTTCAGTGCAAAGTGAGACATGCATGTTGTGTTTTTCTTCATGTGGTCAGCTCCACAGGTGCATCCAATCACTAATTAAGACTCTTTACCTGCTGATGTACCGATCAGCAGGTGAAGAGGCAGCTGCACAAGTGGGCATGTGATTTCAAACATCTTGTGGGCTATATGCTTTTAAAGTACGTCTTACAAATTATCACACAGGTGCTAATTTCAAAGTGTTAATAATTACACAATGTCTGACTAGATTCTATGTTTTCTCAAGTTTTTTAGATTAACCAATCACAGCTTTTGAAAAAAATGTGTCATACCTAGCAACAGGATCAACCACACCTCCTCACTAAGATAAAAGTATCTGTCTCTTCCTCGCTCAGAGTTGCTCTAAGGCCTTGTTCACATTGCACCTCCAAATCAGATTTGTAGCACATCCAGATTGTATGTAGTTTGTTTTTTGCCAGTCTGGACACAAAAAGCCACATGAGATCTGATTTTTCCAAATCTGATTCAAACCACATACGCAGGTGGTTACGAATGCGATTCAAATCAGATTCCTACAGATCCGATTCAATCTGAACGTCTCGGTCGCTTCAATGTGTCTTCTGCGTCACTCGCAACGCGACACCATTGACAATAAAAACAACGACGTAGATCCAGCAAGCTGGAAGTTAATTCAAGGCGCATTATACAAACTGGTCTAAGCTTTGGTCGGTGAAAGAAAACAGCAAGAATAAAAACAAACATGGAGCTAAACAACAGCCTGTGGACGGACTGCTCCACAAGATCGTTTGCGTCAGAAATAGACACACTTCTCTGTCATCCATTTTGCAGTTGTATTTCCTGGGTGTAACCTGTTACCATAGAAATCAATGTGGATCAGACCATGTCAATACGGACAGGCAGATCGGATCTGGTCACTTGCATTTTTTAATGCGGACAGTCAGTCAGTTAGATCGGATTCTGATCAGATTTGGGGAAAAATCAGATTTGGGCGGTAGTCTGAACAAAGCTTGTTCCTGAATCACTCTTAAGCTAAGACTCCTTGCTAGGATTTTTTCAGCTAAGTTAAGAGCTCTCTGAGACGATTCTCAGAATGTTTGTGAATACGGGCCCTGGTGTGGACCAAGTCTGGAAGTTGGTCTGGTACTAGTTCACTTCCTTAGAACTGCCGAGGTTTATTTGAGCAGGGCATCGAACCCCCAACTACTCGGGCGCTCTTCCATGTGCAGCCCCCTCAACTCTGACCTCTCTACATTAGTGCATGTCCATAGGAGCCTGTGTGTGTGTAGCATAACAGAGTGTAATAAAGGATATCTTCTTCTATTATATTTTCTTTACCTCACACTGAGACTTACTTTCTAAACGTTAACCAATGTTCATGCGCAGAGATCGTCTTTTTGAAGGAGAGGACAGTTTTAGGATATTCTTTTAAATAGTTTGTTGATGTGACAAGTCATATTTTAACCCAAAGAGACTGAGGTGCACTGCTTGGAAAACACTGTAGATGTTTATGATTCACAATCCAAACACAGGGATGATCCTTTAAGTCACAGTAATCCTCATTGTCGGTTGTCACAAAGCAATCATTTCATTTAGCAGCACTTATCATGACCTACACTTTTATTTTAAATGATATATTTATACGTGCGTGCCTGTGATTAAACTTTGTTTTTTAAAGGAGGCAACACTATGGAGGGATCCAAAGAATTGACTCAAGCTTTTTTTAAATGTTTAAAACTTTAAATTATATTGACAGAGTATCCCTAAGACATTTACACATGTTGTTGTGTATTTTTACTTTGTCGTCCTCCGACCTACTTCATGAGATAGTTTGTTGTGCAAACACCTCTTTAAAAACGTTCTGTTGTTAAAAAAGCCTTTTGTCTCTAAAGCCTGCGAGGAAACATCAGGATGGTTTGTTTCGTTAGTATTTTGATTTTTATGGATAGTCTACTGTTAAACTTTGCTCTCTGTGTATTAATAATGGAGTCTTGTAAGGCTGTTTTGAGCTGGGCATGTTGTTAATGCATGACACAATAATACATTCAAATCTATACCTGTATTTCCCCATAGTTAAACAGCATACATGCATTTCCCCCTTTTGGCCACACGGTGGTGCTGACACTCCTGCTTACACTCATGTCAGTCTCATCTCTTAAAGCCGACACTGTGAGCAGATCCAGACACTGAAACTAAAACCTTCTTCTGTCACAGTTTAACATCGACCCTTAGATCTCTAAATCCCTCCAACATAATAATAATTATTATTATTCAGCCTTTGTCAGGAGGAGATTTCAGATTATTCTGATAGTTTAAACATATTTGTATCAGTTTCTAACTAGAATTAGGAAAAGGGAGCACATTACTCCTGTTTTGGCTTCTCTGCACTGCATCCCTATAACATCTAGAATAGAATTTAAAATCCTTCTTCTCACTTACAAAGCTCTTAATGGTCAGGCACCATCTTATCTCAAAGAGCTAATAGTGCCATACTACCCTTCGAGAACATTACGCTCCCAGAATGAAGGCCTGCTCGTGGTACCTACAGTCTCTAAAGCTGTTTTCACATAGGCCTATGCACTCCTGAAAATATCGAGATCATTTCAGGAGGATATTCTCCTGACCTGGCTGTTCACATACTGTATGCTCCTAACAGCTGGAGACTATCCCTGTGAGACGGGAGGGGGTGCGGGGGTCTCCTGAGGTAAGACAGGACGTAAAAAAAAGATGCGGAAGTAGCGAATGAAGCAAGAGAATCCTCTATACAACGCTATAATGACAATATTTGCCTTTATATCAATGCCACGTGTAGTTTGGCGGAATCAAACTATCAACAAAAGAGCGGAGAACAACATACTGACGAACATAAAACATAATGCAGCCGTTGATTACGTGCACGGACATCGTTGTAGTCTGTGTTTCATGTCTAGGCTCCGACCTCATCACTCCTCCCAGTTTTATATTACATGCAGAAAATTGAGGAGTGATGGGAAGACATGTTAAACCCCCCCAGTCTGAGCCTACAGGTGGATGCTGGGGTGGAGGTGGGTCTGAGCGAGAGTGCAGTACTAATGCAGGTCAGAGTGAAAGAGCAGAGGAAGAGAGCAGAAGTCTTGCAGCTTAAATAGACCACTAATGGAGAGGAGGTCATGTTGGGTGATTGTTGAGAATGACGCATGTCAAGGCAAGTTAGCTTATGAACAGTCAAGGTTTTCTCTTGTCCAGTTTTTTTCACTCGAGTGCTCTTTGATTTTTCTGCCTTCAGTTTCACCTCGTCTATGATTTCATAACTTGAATCTGCTCAAAGCTGACAACAGGAGTTTTTTTTAAGCTTTCAGGGCTCTGACAGAAATCTGTCCCAAACTTCTCAAGGGAGATCCCAAAAGAGACTTCATTTAGAGTGAACAATAATGCAATGCTTTGGCAATAAGACTCCGTCATGATGACTTCATGTACTCGGAGTAGTAAGGCCGACAGCAGGATAGGATACCCCCTTGATGGAATCTAGACCCTGGTGGTGGTGCTGATAGAAGAATGCAGGATGTGATGAGGAGCAGGTTTCTGAGGCTGGATCTGAACTCTGCTGAGCTGGAATGGAGGTGACTGGAGGAGGGTCGCAACGATTGCACTGTAATGACAAACTGACTGTGGAAGAGAGAGAACAGATTTTAAAATGTGACAGCAGCAGGATGATTGGTTGAGAGAGGTTGTGGCAGAATCTGGTTGGTTTATTAACTAAAGTGTAATCGCTCATAATCAGCTGATCACCAGAGCAGGGAGAAAGACGGAGTGGCTAAGTTGAATGAAGTAAAAAGAATGAATGAGTGAGAGATATAACCAGTCCTCCTGCTTGAATTTACACTGAGCTCCATTACCAGAGTGCAAAAACAAGCTTATCTGGGCGTGCAGTGGGAGTAAACCGTTCTCGCTAATATATGTCATTGTACCATCAAAATGAAATTAAAGCTATTAATTCCATTTTGTAGTTCTTCTTAAAAGAAACAAACCAATGTTTCACACACAAACATCCTAAATCATTTGCAGAGTCTCCATTTTTTGCACGAAGGTCCTTCAGCCCTTCATGTTCCTTTAACTTGAAGTTGCAGCGACCCAAAAGCCTTTTCACTTTAGTTTATTAGGATCCCCATCAGTTGCAGCATTACACGAAGCCGCGGGACCAACTTGGGGATCAGTGTCTCGCCCAAGCTCACATCGGACATGTAGCTGGGGATCAAACAGCCACCAACATAAAGTCATGCAAACAAGTTTAATGCATAATTTGGTCATAAATGTCAAACAGTCAAGAGAGATATGATAAGATATGCAGGTTGTCGCGGGACTAAAGAGAAAAACATGCAAACAACATGTTACTTTGTCAGGAGCATTGACTAGAGTGGCAGCGAAGGGCGACGTAGTGCCCGGCGCTGACAGACTGCAGCACACACACAGTATGTGGAAATTTGCAGTATGATTCATCATGTCAGGGGGGAACGCCGCCCTACCAGTTTATGTATCAAGAGTCAGTGGACGCAGGCTGACCAGCAGGGTCTAAACTAACTTCTTTTTCTATCTGTCAACGGCAGATTAGCCAAAAACCGACCACCATGTCATTAAAACCAGTTGTAGAAAGTAACTATATGCATTTACTTTTAAACTGAATTTAAAGCGGCACTCAAATCCTGCAGATATCGGTTTAGGATGCAGTCAAAGTGTCATGAAAATATTTCTCAGTTTAAAGTGGCTGGATATGAGTATCTTTTCTCCCTGCCAC
This sequence comes from Tautogolabrus adspersus, assembly GCA_020745685.1. Taxonomy (NCBI): domain Eukaryota; kingdom Metazoa; phylum Chordata; class Actinopteri; order Labriformes; family Labridae; genus Tautogolabrus; species Tautogolabrus adspersus. The sequence goes on along the minus strand of CM036543.1, from coordinate 6,734,965 downwards.
TGACTTCAGACACTTCCAAATTCCTCAATATAAATTCATGAAGGGCTCTCAATACGGGGCTAACCACTTGCAGCTATGTAAGCTCACTCACTGGATAATCAAGATATTCAGAGAGCCACAGTACAACACATGTTAGTCTGGATCTTCATTCAGGGGAGAGTCTGAGCTGGGAAGTTCAAAAAGCTTTTTTTAACATTTCACCGTGAATAACTATTTGCATAATTTGGATAATGAATACGTAGCAGTGCAAAGTCATCCATCTTCTTTTCAGTCGGAGTAACACACGAGGGTGAGCATGCACCTTTGACAGCACCTGTCTTCGTCCATTAAAAAGTCTATTTTTCCCCCATTTGACTTTAATGCTTCACAATAACAAGAGCGTGTTCTAATGCATTCCCTCTAAATCCACGGCAGATTCACCCGCGGTCGTAAATTACAAGCAGACAACGTGTGATTGCCTCTCAAAGGGAAAACAAGTGGATGAGACAGGTTTAGTGAGAATTATTTAAATGAATTGCTCTTGTTTGCAGAGAGAGAAAAAAGGGGGATTTTGAAAAAGACTGACTGCCTAGAATGGGATGGGTAATTCCTTTTGCAGCCAACATATTTATGAGCATCGAGCTAATTCCTGTATTCACAGAGATGTGTCCAAACTCTGGACGTGCGTCTCCTCCTCCTCCTCCTCTTCCTCGTGTCTGCAGGCGTCTGTCTGGATTGACTGAGACGCAAGTGTGCAGGGTTTCAAACACTGTTGAATATACTTTTTTTGAATGCAAATTGTGTGATAAAAAAGCTGTGCAGCATTAAGAGGCTCATAAAAGCTGTGTGAGAATTGAGAAACAATAAAAAGTGTTGTAGTTATAATTCCCTCGAAGGGATTTTGAGGTTTAAACATGACACACTGCTTCTCTTTGCTGTCTTCATTTAAAACTAAGGCCTGACTAAGGAATTAGTCTTTTTTCTTTCCTTTTTTTTACCTGGGCCCTTAATATTTTTTAAAGATTCATTCTCCCAGCTATCAGACCAGACCCGGCGCCAAGAGGGGGCTTAAGTGGCTTTGCCCCCTCAGTTTGAGCTTCCAAAGAATAAAGAAAAATGAACTGAAAAATTTAAAAAACAAACAATGAGGGGGGGATACGTGTGCAGTGGGGGGTAGCCTACGTGTTTGCAGCACTGAGCTGAGACTGACACAGACAAATATGAACTGGCCACTAAGATTGTTTCTTAGCGTGTGTGATTTTCCTTGTTGTTCAAGTTTATAGTTGTTAAACGCACAGCATGTAAAATACGCAACCAGGGGGCTCTCAATCAAAACAACAAAATGCTGATGTCGAGTCTCGCGGGGAATCATAAGAGTGATTCTCTGTGCTACTCCCCCCGCCCCTTCCCCTCCGGTGAAAATGAACTCCGTGTTGAACGTAGTCAATACGAACGGGCGAAACCGACCTGAGAAAGACAATTTGTTTACTGACGATGTATCCAAGTATAATTTACATGACGTTTTTATCACAGCAGCACATACAGCGACAGAACAGCAGCTTTCAGTAGCAGCTCCCGCCAGCTTATGCAGCGGTCTTTGACGTAACATCCGGTGTTTCCTTGGCAACGATCAACATTTCGTGTCTGTCATGGCGGCTCATCATGGCGGCCGCCAACAAGACACAAAGTGTGGAACGACCTGCACAAGGAGATTAGGTCAGCCAAGTCAGTCATCTCTTTTAAATCCCTTCTCAAGACACACTTTTGCCGACAAGCCTTTACTGATTTTAGTTTAATTTTAAATTTTACTTGAATTTTAAAATTCCTTTAAAATAATTTTATGTCCAAAAAATGTTTAGTTCTTAAAGGTACAGTATGTAGAATTGCATGCTAATGTTTACATTAAAATATCTAACTTAAATTAAAAATGGACTAAACCCATGTTATATATATTTTATGGTTTATTACTTACATCACCTCAAATATTTCCAAAAGTTATCAAAGCCAGAGAAATCCGTAATTTATAGTTGTAACGGACCGTTGGTAAACGTATTCTCTTTCTCAGGTCGGTTAGCCGAGAAAATCACTCCCATGATACCCCGCGGACCTCGACGCCATCTTTCGTTATTGTTTTGATTGAGAGACCCCTAGAGGCGAATTTTACATACTGTGCGTTTAATCTTTGCCTTGCTATTGTTCTATGACCTTCCTGTTTTATACATTTGTTTTGTAATTGCTGTCATTTGTTTCATTCTGGTAGAAATCACAGATGCTGTTGACGTACGACAGAAATCAATCATCGTCATGTGTCGCAGTCTTCAGCAGACCCACTTGGGGAGTACTCAACAAGTGTGTGGACGGTACCTCATCTGCCCTACATGTGCAGATCCCAGTGTTTGATTAAGTTGGAGCCTGATGTCGACTCTGTCATATCCACCCTGGGAGCCATCAATCAGAGGAGACTAAGCTGTTGGATCATTGGAGTTGTTACGTTTTCATCAATTTTAGGATTAATTCCCAACCACTTGTAATCTGGGCGTTTGTTTCTGGTTGTCAGGGAACACTCAGAGATTGGATTCAATAAACCAATAAAATGTTGTAACAGGCATCTGAAAGTTATGCTAAATGTTTTATACAAAGAGTTAAACATAAACATGTTTAACATGTATAACATGTATGAATAAAATAAGTAGAAGTAACAAATCATTCTGAAATAGAGTGCTTTAAAAGACAACTTTAAAGGTCACATATTGTGCAAAACACACTTCAACATGTTTTTCTAACTCTAATATGTGTCCCTAGTCCCAGTTGTGAGAAAAGTCCATCCTCTCCGTCTTTTGCCTGCTCCACTTTTCAGAAAATGTGTGCTCAAACAGGCTGTTTGGAGATTTTCCCTTCATGACATCGCAAAGGGCAGTAACCCCTCCCCCAGGTGGGTGACACTCCCACAGCTAGGTGTTTGTTCTGCCCTCTGAGTCTGCCTTCTCACCGTAAACAATAGGACATGGAGCGAGAAAGCCAGAGCCACCAAAGCCCCTCCAGAGAGGGGCGTGGTCAGACACAGCTCATTTCCATTTAAAGCTACAGACACAGTAACAGCCTGTTCTGAGCAGGGCTGAAATAGAGGAGTTTATAGGCATGATCAAATACAGGATCAGAGTGGATTTAGAACAAGAAACTTCACAGATATGTTTCAGGGAGCTTGCATGATATGTAAAACTGTTCAAGATAAGTAACTGTTCAGTTTTGAGCCGTCCTTCATTTGTCCTCTGGAACACACCTGTGAACCTGCTCGGAGCCCTGCTGGCTTTGAGATGAGGATCTCCTCTGGGTGGGTTCGGTAAAAGGAGCCTGACACAGACTGTAATTATATTTGTGGTGTTGGGTCAGGTGAGGTTCAGGAAGCCAGCTCCGGTGGGGTCGGAGCATGCTGCTGTATGGGTGACATGATGGATGGACTCTTTCCTGCTCGCTCACATTGATCCCTCAAACTCTAATGGCCCACAGAGAGGGGCCGGTACGGGAGCATCTTCTCCGAGATGAATGACCTGTTACTGTCCTGAGCCAGTCCTTTCCAGGCCCGGACCCCCTCGTCTTCATCACACATCGATTTGCAGTGGCGATGGATGCCTTACTGCTGTAAGATGAGTGTGAGATGAGGTCTCTTTTTTAAGGAGAAAGCCTGAACTCATTCGCTCTGACCTGACTTTTGTACGTCTGTATTTAATAATCTCCATTCTGTAGGAGTGAGAAGTAGTTGCATCATGTGCCACATTTTATTAAAGTAAAACCAGAAACACAGGACATGGTGCGCCTGGCATGATCAAAAGGTACAAATGCAGACTGCTGGGTGTGCAGGTTTTGATGTGAGGGACTGGAGTTTGTCTGAAATCTTTCAGAAGACATTTTATGAAAGGCTAATGGCTCAGTCGAAGGTAGATTCAGAACTCAATGAATGTCATGAATTTGTCCTGAATGGTAACTCCTATTAGAGGTCTGCAACCCGACCCAAGCCATACAGAACCCGACCCAGAGGACCCACACCAAAAAAAAGTGGTTCATTGCTTTTAAAAACAAACATACATTTTAATAGTGTTCATTGATGAAATTCTATCACGACCAGTCTACACACTTGTTCTTACCAAAAGACATTTGTATATATTTCCCAGTAATGTTTTAACATGTTTTTATTTTATATGTGCAAATCTAATTTTGACAACTTCAGAGCAGACAGAGCCTCTGTCCCCCCTGAGATCTCAGGCGCCCCCTCCAGGGGGGCCCAGACCCCAGGTTGGGAACCAGTGGTCTAGTCAGTCCATGCTTTGTGGTGAAGGCAGCTTCAAAGCCCCATGCTCTTATTGATTAATGTAGATAGAGGTAATAAGACTGAATTCAAATTTTGCTCTTTCCATATTTCTTCCCCTCTCTGTTTAAACATTTAGAGCATCCTTTCTGTTCACTCACGTCCTGTATTAAAGATCAGAATCTTTGCATTTTAATTGGTTTTAAATTAGCTCTTTTAACGCCTTGTGTCATTAAAGTTTCATCCGTAGTTTGAAAAATAGGATTCATCTCGGTGAAATGCTCCAGCCGACTCCGGAGGTTAAACAGGGCCAATGACACGGGGGATGAGCACTGAAGTGTAATTTGTTCAGACCTGGTGACACTTGTCCAGGTCCGCAGATCTGAGTCAAGCTGTTCGCTCAGTGTGTGTCGCGGCCACCTGCTCCATGCACGGACCACTGAGCTTCTACAGGCCGAGGGTTAACACTGTTCTTGTCTCTGCTCAGTGTTTTTTCATTTGTTTGAACAAGACTTACAAATATGTTATCCTCCTGACTGACTAGTTAAACAAAGTACACAAAAGCGTACTTATCAAGTGATTATTTATTAATGTTAATATCTGCTTTATCACCTTATTAAACAAAATGGTCCAGAGGGATTTCTCACAACCTGGCAACCTGAAAAAATTTACTTATTCATGGATTTTATTAAATCTATAACAAAACCATGGCGTAGGGGGGTCAGGGGATGGCTGCAACAAGTCTTATTCCTCTGATGAGACACGTTAGCAGTGATGTCACTTGCGGTGTAACGGTTTGTCAAGAGGCTTAAATCCCGCCTCAGCTCCAGCTCTCAGCCTGTCAGTAGATTGACTGAAAGTTAGGTTGAGACAGCTTTTACAGAATGGAGACCGCCATCATGGGGTTCCCTGCAGAAACAGACGGGTGACGTCGCTCGGGCTGTCCATTAATATTTACAGCTCTCGGTTAAAAGCAAAGGAAAAGACCACAAATAAAAGTCTGGCACAAGTCCTATTACTATCTATATGTCTTAAAAGCATGTTAAGCAGATATGCAAACTACATGGCATCCAATGCATGATCAGTTTGCCTCAAAATCTCACACCTGACCAGGTTCTCTGAAATTTTCATTAAAATCGAGGTCAGAGCAACTGGCCCTGAATCTTTCAGGTTTTTAGAACAATGGATTTAGGAAGAGGGCCAACCACAGCATCTATCCAGAGGTAGGGGACATGTTATGTCTGCAGGGACTAATTAAAGGTACAATGACATACAGCAGGACTCAGTGTATACGTAAATGACCACAGGTATTGTCAGGGTCGTCAGTATCAATACAGTGAAAGGTAAAGAAGGCGGTGTGTAAACAGATGTCCACGATGTTTTAGGACTCAGCTGGATTTGTCAAAGGCCACAGTCCTCATCAATGACAAACATGCACGAGTTACACAAGTTTGACTCAAGCCCAGTTTCCTCACCTCTTCTGACGAGGTTTCTTTCTCATGCAGAGCGATCGTTGTGAAGGGGGCTAAATTACCCAGAATCCCACTGTGTTGCCATATGCTTCACCGATTTTGTCAGAGGCTCACGTCGAGGAGAAGTCTGCTGCAAACTGTTTGAGATCAAAGGCAGAAGTCCTGCAGGTAAAAGTCGATTAGTGCTGAAATAGACAGACGATACCTTTTGTTTTGTCAGAATCCTATAAAGTGGAGAATATAGAGTCCTAAAGAATGTGTTTCCCACCTCAGAAGAGCCTGATTCTCTCTCATCTTTTGAACGTAAGGAAATATTAACACACCTGAAGCCAATCTTGGCTGAAATCTCCGAGCCTGACTGAGCATCCCTGCTGTTCCACTGAGCGTTGAGTTCACTCGCTCTCTATAAAGTGCTAATGAGCTTCCACCAATTTGAAAAATGAACTTGACAACAGATGCTTGTGTTTCTCCTACAAATTAAATGGCTGAACAACAGCCAGAAATGTCCCTTTTCACCTCTGGACAATAAAGTATCTGCCTCGCCAAGTACTCTTTGACATTGGTCCAGATGTCCAAGTCTATCAAATGGTGTTCGAGGACCGCCATGACCACAGGCGACGCTCGCCAAGAAAGCACTCGGATTTTCTAATCTGCCGCGGGGTCTTTGTGACGTTAAGACTAAACAGCTCGCCCTTCAACTGTGATGTCCTCCTGGTTTTTACTCCGCTGCTTGATTCGAGCAGAGCATGACATTGTCAGGGTTTAATATCTGCTTCTAACAGAACTGCTGCTGCTGTTTTACATCATCTGTTTGTGCTTTGATGTCACATTAATAAACCAGAAGTCGTCTGTTTGTCCTAATCAGTGGAGAATTAAACATCATGCATGTGTAGCAGGGACACGAGTCACATATATAGAGGCAGCCATATACTGTATCATATAAAAGGAATATATGTTGAAATAAATGAATGACCTTTACAGTCATTTACCTAAAAAATAAAATATAGACTTATACAAAAGTAATGCTGCTCAGTCATCACTTGTCAAAATAGTCTGGACACGCCCCTGCTGATGGGCCCCCATACATGTGTGGTGGAGTCTGTGTCTGGAGAGACCCTGGGTGTTTTTCAAACCAGCCACTACACCCTCTCCCTACCCACTACCCCTCTGTTTACGCGTCCACATGAAGGGTCCGCCATATTAAGTCCGACCCAAACCAACTAGCGGGGAGTGGTAGTGGGTTTTAAAACCCTCCACCAGCGAGTCTGCACCGATGCCGGATCACGTGCAACGCCTTTTGTGTCCGGTCGTCATGGAAGAAGCAACCTACAAATGTAAGTCTACAAACACTGCTCCAACCAAGATAGACATTTAATATCGTCATGCAGACGTTAACAACTTCAAATGTTTATTGTATTGAGGATCAAATATAGGCTTTCTCTCTTCCTTCAGGTGAGGTGTTTATTTATTGTAAAGTGTTTAATATTTACAGGGACTGTTGCAAAAACTAAAGAATATTAAATCATGTTGCAGACAACTTCTCACTGTTCATATTTATTTCTTATTTTTCTACTTTTGATGTCTTTGTAAAATCTCAATAAAAACTTAAGCTACAACAAAAAATAAACGTTTAGCTGCTCTGACGTTCAACAATAGTATCCTGTGCATTCATTAAGACAACCTGTTCTATGAAATCACAATAAATTAACTGAACATTAAATTATAAATTACAAATAGAGAATATCGGCTCCATCTGATAGTTTTCTTATAAGTCTACACTAGTATAATTTACTAGAGAAGAATAATATACATAAAGATTTTTACAGAATGCATTAGCTCCAAAAAAAAACTGTTCTCGCAAGATGCCACTGAGAAACCATGGTAACATGGTTTCCGCCTGAGAGAGTGAAGTTTTTCCCAAAGCCTGCCGCTGTATGTCTACCCTACACCTGATGAAGGGGACTTCATTCAGCTGCGAGTGTGTGACTTCTAAGGGAGTGCACTCCGTCACGGAGGGGGAGGGAGTAGTAGGGTTTGGTTTGAAAAAGGCCCCCTGTCCTCTGCCTGGATTTTTATGTTTTGGTTGACTCCGGTTTTTTCCTGGTGGCGAGTGGGCTAAGGGCGTGTTTTCCTCAGCCAACGACAGCGTGCAGGTGAGTCTGGGAGTTTTAAAAGGAAAGTCCTCACACGCATTGCAACCACGATAGAACAGGACATCACACACCCACTAAATCAGCACCTCACTCCTCTGACTTTTGGGTGAAAGTACAAAGCACTGAGGCCTGTTTCAGTGAGTAGGTTTACCCTCAGGTGGGAAACTCTGAGTTTCCAGTTCCAGAACAGCTGATTTGAGTTTGTTTAATCAACTCTGAGTAGGTTCAGTCTGTGTGCACCACGACTATAAAAAGCCAACATTAATGGGGTCCGGTTACTAAGATTCACCATGGCAACAGGTGACAAAAAAGATGTCCTCATACTTTCCCCCCTTTTTTGGGGGGTTTGAGTGACCTCCCTTTCTGAACAGAAAACCAAGAGTTTCCCTTATTTAAAGGGTTAACAATCTCAGTGTTTGAACTAAACCTGCCTTCTGAAACAGCCTCTGTGGTGCAGGATTGGCTTTTTTCGGGGAACAGTCGAATCCCTGCAGCCATCACTGCCCTTAACAGCAGGCCTCGCTGAGTCATTCAATCAATCATTATTTGTATAGCGCCAATTCATAACAAGTGTTATCTCGAGACACTTTACAAAAGAGCATATGGGATAATATGCAGGAAGCATTTCTCCTTTGTATTCCTCGCGTTCCTGTTTAGTGGAGGTCGGAGCAGGCCGTGCATGAATGAGGACGGCGGTGGTTGTGGGGACGACACAGTCTGATGGTGAAGCAGCCATGTGTTTTTGTGTATTGTATACTGTGTAATGTTTTCTCTGTGCTATCACTTTATGTTGATTGCTGTCAAACCTGTACAGAGCTGTGAAGAAGAATTTCCCTTTAGGGTCAATAAAGTCTAAAATTCTGCAACTGGACGCCAGTAAGACCAGAGATTATCGCAGAAATGGAATCAAACTGAATAAAATATAGTGGTTTTTCGGATTGTTTGTTGAGTGAAATATAACACAGATTCTTGAAGCTTGTTTATGGCAACATATCATCTTATATTTCTCTCTTTTTTTAACCAGAAAAGATAAAGAAATCTTCACATTGAACTTGATTCAAACAGAAATGTTTATTAATCTGTATTCAGAGTTAGTCAGGACTCCGCCTCGCCTTCAAAGCAGAGCGAGAGAAATGATCGATGATGTTCTGCAGCAGACCTTTGTCTTCTAGCTCCATGAAATGATGATAGGCAGTCGTCCATCAGACCTGAGCCAGCGCCTGCTTCCTAGGGCCTGAATATATGATTACATTGCTTTGACTCCATTTATCTGCATACACCCTATTCAGCAGTGTGGAATCAAGTGTGCTGCTCCACCCAAAAAGAAAATTCCTCACAAGCTGTCCCAAATCCTCTTAATGCCATCAATCCTGCTTTTGCTCATTCCACTTCATTGTCTCTTTATTTGGGCACTTTCCTGCATGGTGAAGCTTGATTGATTTGGCTTTCAGGGACGGGAGACAGGAAAGTTGGGGGGCTAGGCAAAGTGTTTGGGAGCATCGCATAAACTCTGACACAGACAAATGGCTCGGGCCGGATCGGATGAATTATTTGTCTTTGGGTATATAGCAGAAGCTTCCTCTCAGATGAGCGGCCTCGTCACGCCTTTTCTGCTGCTTGATAATACGATGACAAGCACATCTGTTTTTCTGTTTCCGAAAAGACTTAAGGATTTGATGACCAAACCCACAGGCTGATTTAAGAAGGATCAGAATCATGGCCATTCAAAAGCTTCCTCAGTTTTCACTACTGGATAGAGTCAGAAACCAGGGAGAGAGAGAGTGGGGTGTGGCATGCGGGACAGGAGCCACAGGCCGGTCTTGAACCTGGGCTGGAGAAATATAGCCTCCATACATGGGGCGCGACATATCCACTAGGCCATCTGTGCCCGTAAACTGTAGTATGAATGGACGACGCCTGAGTGACGTCACCCGTCTGTTCCTGCAGGGGGCTTTGGAGTCCCATCGATGGCGGTCTTCATGCTGGAAACTTTCAGTCAGACCTAACGACAGGCTGAGATCTGGAGCTGAGGCGGGTTTTAACGCTCTCTTGACAAACCTTTTTACCGCACCCACCTATCAGTCAGGTCAGCTACACGCCTTATTGTGATTAACCCTTTATGAAACATTCAAAATAGTCACTTTGGGTTTCATGCTGGGGCTCAATGGAGACATCTACTGGATCAAAAAGTTGCACAGTCTTCCTTTAAGTGGGTTACATACCTGTTTGACAATTTATCTATCTGTTGTCTTCAAAACAACCTGTATTTATCTCATGCACAAGATTGAACAAAGTGCTCCTCTCCAGCTACAGCAAAAATGCATCAGCACACATTCAGTCGGTGAACGGAGGGAATGTCAAATCCTCTTTGATAACACAGTTACACAGTTTGCCTTGTTATAGAAATCGCAGTGGCATTGATTAACACGGTGTGCAGATTAGTCAGGCAGAGCTGAGAGGCAGCTGAGAGCCACACTGTGGGGACGGGGACTTGGGGGCAATTACCAGCATTGACACCATTTTGTGTGTTGATCCTGAGCAGCAGGGTTTTCATCGAGAAGTCCCAGCAGCGCCAAGCAGCTCTCCCTCCTCTAATCCTTCTGCAAGATTTCCATTTTTAATGAACTTCATTTATTTTTGTTACGACTGCTTAAACATTTCAACGGGGCTTTTGTTGCCTTTTGCAAGAGGCTTAACTCGATGTATTTCAAATAATTGATGGAATAGGGGCTTAGCCAAAATAAGCATGAAATCATTTCTGACCCCATCCAGACACGAGGCAGAGCGGGGATTCAGAGGCAGACATCTCAGTAATGAAGACATCGTCCAGCTGCACACTCTAAACATAATGTCTGACTCCTCGGCCACACTTAGCCGTCTTTTCAATGTCATCTGACCCTGCCGGCCATAATGACATACAAGTTCAACTTTCTCACAAACTGGTATACTAATCATCGTCCTGTCTGCGTTCATAACATCATCCAGAGGCGCCCACTGCAGCTCCATTTATTTTACAGTTTTCTCCAGAAAGTGTGGAGATGAACTTTACTGCAGCTTCCAGCTACTCAAGGCAGACAAATGCCCAGTTTGATGTCTTGTTTGGAAGTTCAGGCTGTCTGTGTAACAAGATTTTTTAGGATGAAAACTACTACTGCTTGTGTTCTGCTTCAGCTGCATTTAAACTTGAGAAAGTTTAAGGTGTTCGTGTGGCATCAGAGGCCTGTCAAGACATCTGACTGGGGTGGCCGGACTGGGGCACTGACATTTTAATTGGTGGCATTAAGTTTGTGTGCACACACTAATTAATATTGTTAATTTATTTTCCATCAGATCCCTAATGTTACAACCAGTGAATAAGGGCCCAGATGCAGAACACAGAATCAGAGGTGTTGACTTGTAATGAGGTTTATGACTGAGGAGGGGAGATCTCTTTGCAAACTTTGCAGAGGAGAGGGGGAGACAGCTGACCAGAGCAGAGCAGGGAAAGGGTGTGAGCGTGGCTGGTGGAGAGGCTTTGAATTCAGCGGGCAGGTTGGTGAGTGGAGAACATGCAGTAAAAAGAAAACAGGATCAGAATTAGCAGAAAAAAACTCTTTATATTATCAAAACTTTTAGGAAAGCCTGCGACCTGGTCTACCGCAGTAGCTGACACAACGATCTGGCGAGGAGTGGATGGAGAGCCGGGGTCTATATACTGCTGAGTTGATGAGTGGCTGGAGAGCAGGTGTGCAGGTCTGAGCAGGTGGATGGAATGTACAGCAATCAGGAGGGAGCCCCAGAGTGTTACTGGGAAAACCATGCCAACACACACACATTCACACAGACAGACAGACAGACAGACAGACAGACAGACAGACAGACAGACAGACAGACAGACAGACAGACAGACAGACAGACAGACAGACAGACAGACAGACAGACAGACAGACAGACAGACAGACGCCCAATCTCGATGTCCACCCTCACATTCGGTAAATCTGTAAAGGCTCAGTGTTTAGGGAGGACATTGAGATACAGCTAGACAGACAGACAGACCGACAGACGGACAGACGGACGGACGGACGGACGGACGGACGGACGGACGGACGGACGGACGGACGGACGGACGGACGGACGGACAGACAGACAGACAGACAGACAGACAGACAGACAGACAGACAGACAGACAGACAGACAGACAGACAGAAGCAAGGAGAGCTTCTGACAAGGACTAATCATATCTACTGTACTTACAATAAAGTATCATACATATGTTGTTATATTCCTGTGTATGATTTAAACTTCATCACAACAGAGTGGTCAAACATTAAGTCTTGTAAGCTTAATACTTTGAGGACTCAAAGAAGATGTATTTCCAGAGTCAAGCTCGCTGCTGTACACTGTCCAACTTGCAAATATTCATTAACGACAACAGCAAACATTTATTGGCAATGTTTCTGTATCCAAACGTTGCCAATAAATGTATTTTTGCAGGTTAGACAGTGTGCTGGAGTTTGCTTGCAGTGCAGTTTTTGCTGGAATCATTCATCTTTAGTGCAACTATATCTAATGAATTACAAGAGCAAAGTATTTTTCTATAACATAAAGTACCAATAGAATAAAATGTGCAACAATGAAAACTACTATCAGCCTGCTGCAAAAAGCCTGAATAGTCGATTTTCATTTGATAAGTCCTGTCTTTGACAAAGCTTATCATTATCTTGGTTGTTGGGGTGGCCAATCAGATTTGAAGTTGGGCAAATGCCACCCCTCTGGACACGGTCTGTCTCTTGAACTTGCTCTAAATACCAGCTTTGTCAACAACAAAGGCGGAGGAAAAACTAGTCTGACTCGTCTTTCAAAGGGAACAATTTCCACGTTAAGAGTATCTGCTGATGCCAGGACATGACTCATTTACTTTGTTTTCATGTTTTCTTGGTGATTTCCTTAGAAATATGAATCATTCGGAGCTATTTAAAACGGATCTGTCACTACCAAAGTAAGCAGAAGTTAAATTCTGTAACCTAGCAACAATAAGCACTCTGAAACTGAGGCCGTGGGCCTGCCAGTGCAAACAGCACCGTGAATGGTCACAGACCCTTTTAGGTTTTTTTTTAAGTAATTAAAAAATGTCCCCCTCCATGATTCTCAGACCAGCCACTACCTTGTGACAGCTGCCGTCTTTGTTGGCTGGTTGTGTCCAGTCACATTCAGTACTGTATGTTAAAACCTTTATTTGAGAACCAAGAGGAAGCATATAACGATAGACCAAAAAGCCCCGTCAAACAATGCTACCTGTGCTGCACAGAGCTGTGTGGTAGCACATATCGATGGGTAGCATTATTCAATAGAACACCGGATGTTGAACAGCGTTTACATAAGAAAACAAGATGATGATATCAAAATGGCAAGCACCAGAGCAAGAACCATGTATGTTTGACAGATGACTCATTTGAACCGAGAGTAAATGAAATGTACTGTGACGGCCCCTTCTTAGAGTCTGGTCTGTGTGATGTATGTCTCATTTGCATATCCCTTCTTCGAGGTAACAAGATGTTAAAGATGTTATCATCATATCCTGCTAGATCTGGAGCACCTGGGCCCGAAGCTCCACCCAGGATATAAAACCCAGCTCCCTGTGCCGTGCTCTAAGACCAAGACAAGACCAAGACCTTTAGGGATTGAGACCGAGTCAAGACCAAGACCAAGGCAGAAAGAGGGGGTTTTCCTTCTAATCACAGTAATGACGTGGAAAAGTAGCCTTCCATTGTAGCCTTCCTCCCCCCCCCCTCCATACAACACATCACTCCTGTCCTTCAACAACTCCACTGGCTCCCTGTCAAGATATCGCATTGATTTTAAAATCCTACTTCTCACTTTCAAGGCTCTCCATAACCTCGCACCTCCGTACCGTTCTGATCTCCTTCACACTTACACACCTTCTCGGACCCTCCGTTCTGCCTCCTCCATGCTCCTCACCCAACCTCCTTTCCGCCTTTCATTAATGGGGTCTCGAACCTTTAGCCGCGCAGCCCCCCGTCTCTGGAACTCTCTCCCACAAACCATCCGTGACATCAACTCTCTCCCCACCTTCAAATCACAGCTCAAAACACACCTTTGTAGATTAGCTTACTCTGTCTGACCACGCCCTTCTTTCTAATGCTGTTTTTGGTTCTATGTAGTTGATTGTGTTCTTGTTTTTATTCACTGTTTTACTGCAGTGTCTGTAAGGTGACCTTGAGTGACGTGAAAGGCGCCCATAAATAAAATGCATTATTGTTATTATTAACACTATCTCTCTCTCTCCCTCAGACGGACTGACGCATGCACTGCTGTTGATTTAGTTATTAAAGTTAGCGCGCGCGCACACACACACACACACACACACACACACACACACACACACACACACACACACACACACACACACACACACACACACACACATGTTCACCACTGATACAGATTAAAAACACTTTGATTTCACTTTGTAATAAATTATTTGTTTTCTTTGATAACTTCTGACTCCTCCTGTATTTATCTATGACCCACGAGCTGTGTTATGACAGTACCGGGCTGTAATGTTGTCTGTGTTTTCACCGTTTGACGGACAGCCAGTTTGCTGCTTGCTAACTTGTTGGTCCATTGTTTGGTTTGTGACGTATAGGTCAAACGGAAGACGGTCAGTAACTAGCTGAAAGGGGTCATATCCACTTAAATGGCCTAATCGAACTTAAATGTATTTACAGTCACATGTCCTAAATGTTTTTAAAATGTAAATATAGTGGATTAAGATGTCTCTATACATGATGTTTATATTCATCAGGCAGCAGAGGAGGTGATGGGTCAAGACGCAGCAGGGGTAGAAACAGACGTAGTCCAGGGTGGGTCTGGCCCCCTAACACGCACACCCTCAGCTGCAGGTCAGGCTGAAAACGTTCACATAACTGACTGAATGCCAAGAAAAAATGTCAAAATGGTGTTATGAGTCAAGTGTTGGAGGTCGAGGGTGTGTGGGTCCCTTCATTAATGCTAATTATTCTTAATATGCAGCGAGTACAGTGGGAGGAACACTCATTACCTGAACTGATGCTAATGGAAATTGTGTAACCTCTGAATCTTGATTAATTTGGTTCTCCTGCTCTTTGAGACCTTTCTGACAGTCTCTGAATGACTAACTGTCGGTGTTTGAAGGCAAATGAGTTCACTTTTAGGTAAGCCAATACTTGTTTCACAACTAAACTAAGAATTTTGTAGATGTCTGGGGAAGCACAGAGTCAGCAGCGTTTCCCTGAAAAGATGAAATATAGATGTATACAAAAGTAATGCTGCTCAATCATCACTTCTGTGTGGTGGTGTTTGTGAAGGACTCTGTCCTCTGTCTGGATTTAGATTTTTTTGGTTGACTCGGGACGTCTCTGGGTGTGTTTCCCGCAGCAAATGACCGCACGTCTCGGAGTGAATCAAATTTAACGACTGCATGCCATTCAAACCGGCGAATATGGCGGACGCAAAATTAGCTGCAAAGAAGAGAAGTTATAATCATAGTGAGGCGAAACACCAAGTGGATAGAGCTCATTCCAAAAGGAGGGTGAATCTTGGGTTGGCTTTCCCCTGCCTTCCGGCACTTACGGAGAGTCTTGGGATGAAGAGCGACGAGGAGTTCGCCTGCTTTCTGTTGGACAGACAGGTTCTAAACACAGGCGGTTAGCTT
Source organism: Tautogolabrus adspersus (assembly GCA_020745685.1). NCBI lineage: Eukaryota > Metazoa > Chordata > Actinopteri > Labriformes > Labridae > Tautogolabrus > Tautogolabrus adspersus. The sequence goes on along the minus strand of CM036543.1, from coordinate 6,719,365 downwards.
GTGCCTCGCTTGCTAAATTGTCGGCTTTTCCTGTTCAACAAATGTAATATTCTCAGATAGCTTGCAGTGAAGGTTGAGGTTGTTGGACTCTTAATGTCTCTTAATCTTTTTTGAGAGTAGGATGATGGATCAATTTATTGCCAGAACCGCATTAAGCTATTGCAATAAGTTCGCTATGCTTGACAAAGTTTGCCCCCCGGAGTTTAATTGTTGTTGCTCTTAACTTATAGTCTGTGAACTCTTTCATAATCATGTAATGTTTATCAGGACGTGTGCTGCTGCCCTCTGCCAGGTCACCCTTGTGACAGAGATCTTGATCTCAATGGGTTAATAACCTGGTTAAATAAAATAAAAAAGGTTTTTTTTTAAAGGGGACATATTATGAAAATCCACTTTCACAGGGTTTTTGAACATATATTTGGGTAACCTGAGTGTCTATCGACCCACACAATTTGAAATAAATCCATCCAGTCCTTTGTTTGTGGTCTGCATAAGTCTGACAACACAGAGAAAAATGCTCCGTTTCAAATTTTCTCAGTTTGTGACATCAGTAGTTGGATTCTGGTAAAAAAATATCCTCCCCTCCCTTGGTTTCTCCACCCATTGACTCCATCCCCAGCTTAGAGCAAAACTTTTGCGCAGGTCTGCCATTTTTATTCTCACTACAGAGGAGTGATGTGTACCGGGAAAACTCAAGGGGGGCTCATTGCATTTAAAGAGACACACACACCAAAATGGAGCGTTCTGAGAGAGCTGGTTTATACAGGGTCACAAACCTCCTCTGGTGCTTGATTCATGTTATATTTTGACCAAAGCACAGCACAGATGTTTCATTTAGACCACAGGGGACTGTTTGAAAAGGTGGAAAAGGGGGATAATATGTCCTCTTTAACACTTTCTTGTCTTGTTGAGCCTTTTTGTGGGTCTTGCTACTTTTGCAGACAAGATACAAAGATGTACTGTAAATGACGAAAGGGAATACAGATTACAATTCATCAAATGTGGTAACATTTTTACAATTAATGAATAAATACCAAAAAGTGCTGCCAAACATTCAGCTGCTTCCACTATAATCAATAAATAAAAACAATACAAAAACACATCCACATGTAAACAGAGAGGCAAATACCAATACAGAACAACACAACATATATTGCACAAGATCTGCAAAACCACAGCATGACAGATACAATACCAAAGGTAAGGAAATATAAAAAGCATACAGGGACACCATGACGCTATTGCACAACCCACACAGTCTTACGAAACATTTTTCAGAATTTTTATCATCGGTGGTGCAGTGGTTAGTGCTGTTGCCTCACAGCGAGGAGGTTCCTGATTCAAATCCCCGTCTGACAGGAGCCTCTCTGTGTGGAGTTTGCATGTTCTCACCTGCATGCGTGGTTTCTCTCCAGGTACTCCAGCTTCCTCCCACAGTCCAAAGACATGCTCGGTAGGTTAATTGGTGACTCTAATCTGCCCGTAGGTGTGAATGTGAGTATGGCTTGTTGTCTGTCTCTATGTGACAGCCCTGTGGCTGACTGGCAACCAGTCCAGGGAGTACCCCGCTTCTCACCCAATGGTACAGTAGTTGGAATCTGCTCAAGCCCCCTGCGACCCCGAACAGGAAAAAGCGGTATAGATAATGGATGGATGGATCCATTGAGTTTGGTAAGACCATTACTGGGGCTTCAAGCAGAGCAAAGAGTTGCACAAATAAGCTAAAAAAACAGCAATAATTATAGAAAGAGAAGGAGAGAACACTTCAGAGTCCAATCATACATTGAATATTTTGGTAAAGTGTAAAACATTTCCTTGAAACAGACAACAACACAAATTACTTCTTTGAATGGGACTCTGTGGTAGCGTTAGAAAAGTGCATCTTAACAATTACAGCTCGAACATGAATCTTTCACTGTCTGAAGAGCGGCTTTAAAGATGTACTAACATCTGTTAACTGCCACCGGTGCTTACAGCTCGACATGTTGCTGTTTCTGAGGTAGGCCTGCAGTGCGATGCAATATTTATTGAACCTTATGCTCTCGTTGTTTTTCCTTCCTCCAGGACCGAGGCGGAGATGTTTTGATGTGTACGAGCAGGAAGGCTGGAGTCTCTTACTAATGATCCGAACAGCTGATCGGGGCCTCTGGGTTGCAGCAAAACTCAAATTAGGAGGGTCACCAGTTCGCTAATGAAGCCAAGACGTCCAGAGACAACAGCCGGAGAACAAAGAGTGTGCAGAAGAAGAGGTGGAAGTAGAAGAAGATGAATATATGACAGGGAGTTTGAGTTGTTGATAACCAGGAGATGAATTAAAATTCAAGGGGTACATCCCAGTTCTCTTAAGTTGCATCCATGCATCCTACCCTTACGTCTTTGTCCGCTCCACCAGAGATGCATTGAGAGACGCAAGGAAACGAAGCGAAGGAGAGAAGTAACAATTAAATATGATTTAGGAGACACGAGAGACACGTCCTTTCCTCTGACGTGCTACATGAAGCGCAACCGTCTGTGATGACAATGTCAGCTGTGGGTCAGCTTTATGAGCTGTTTGTTTCAACACAAATGTGCACTGTATTCTTTCTAATAAAATACACAGTAACAGTGTCTGTCTCTGTATGGTAAATGGTAAATGGGCTTAAGCTTGTGCAGCCCTTTCTAGTCTAAAACCCCCATGCAATGACAGCAGAGGCTGCTATGTCAAGTGCATGGCTGTAACCAGCTATGAGGTCACCAGGGTCTGGACCGCTGTCATTTTTTCAAAAACAAGACAGCAAAAATGGTTACCAATGAATCTGTGAAGCACCAGAAGGCTTTTACTTTGAAAATACTCATATAGAAATGCTGCAAAGTCACTGCCTTCTGTTTCTTGCTGCGCTTCATACAGTTAACAAGACGCACCCGCAACCGACCGTACCACTGCGCCAAAGCTGTAACTTGTATTCTGTTGAATTGGAAAAAAAATTAATTCAATTGGACAATTTTCTGCACACCCTGCAGTCCCAAAAAGTGTTTTGACTTTTTTGGGACTTTAGTGGCTCCGTATTTCTGCCTGTTTCTTATGCATTTGTGTCCTTTCCCTATAAGCTCATTAATCCCGCTTTAGTTTTTTAAGTCAATATAAATTTTATATCGTGTTAAAAGAAGAATGTGTGACTTTTTGATCCAGTAGATGTCGCCCTTAAGCACCAAACTGCTGTTTGGCAGCACCTCCATTAACTGAAGCCTCCGCTCTCCTCCCTAAATACACCTCCAACCCCTCTCCACTCGCATTCACACGAAGGAGTTACCGATTAGAACGCACCATAAAAGAACCATTAAGCACAAGCAGCAGATAAAATTGTCCTCGAGCTGCAATTGCCTCTGTCCTGCATTATGGGGGAGGAGCCAGCCGTCCCCTCCATGTAAACACGATGTAAACACGGCTCTGACAACAGTACAGGTGGGACTCACACTTCTCACTCATTGTAGACAGTCATGACTCAATGAGACATTTACACAGGATATACTTGATTTCTGCTGTAGTTATTTGTAAAATGTTGCACGTTCTTCCTTTAACTAGACAAACAAAGCAACGAAAGAAACCCTGCTGTGCAAGAAACTGTGATGACACTTCATCGACTAGTTTAATATTGATACAAAAGTTATCTACGGAAGCTCTAAGCGGACATACATCCATACATTTTATTTTAACTCCATATTCCCGCGATCTCGACTCATTTATTTGTTTATTTCACTTACTTTCATGAGATCTCTAAACAACTGAAATGTGCATTTTCACAGGAAAATTTTGTAAAATAAAACGTTTGGATGCATGACCTCTTAGGGCTTCCGTAGATAGCTTGAGCTAAAGTTCCTTCTTGATATGATGCATCCTAAAAATGGATCATCTTTCCATCGTATGTCCGACATCCTGACACTGGAGCCTGTCCAGTCTTAAACCTGCTGCAGCCGGGACACCGCTGCATCACTGTCAGTCTCAAATGAGAGCAAAGTAATTGAGCTTGATGAACCTGGCCCTTCGCCACGTCATTAGATTGATCGATGGAAGTGGCAGATCAGACAGGAGAAGGCGGGAAGCACTTAAGTCATAAAGCAAGGTCGTTCTCACCATGTGACCGACTCATTTGCAGTGTTTGTTTCCACTCGCCTCGGCGCTGCGCTCGCAATGTCAATTGCATGGAGGAGAGGTAGATATTTCACTTTCCTGGGTGACCATCCACTTGACGGCTGCATTGTAAATGCAAATTGAAAACAGGAGACCATGAATCAGTATGCATATATATTCACGCCGTTTGGACGGCTGCAGTCGCTATCTGTTTCTGTGCCAAGAGAGAGCTGCTGTGTCAATCCTTTTAGCACATTTATTGTGTGTTATCTGATGAGCAGACCATTCAGAGCGAAGCAAACGACCAAAGAAGTGTTTCCAGAAAAAGAACAATGCAAGCAGATTTAAAAAAAAGACATTGTGAATGGAGTTGCCTCTGACAGTTCATATCTTAATCCTCTTCTTTAACCTTATAATACAACTGAGGGTCTATACGGCATGTGGAGCTCTTAACATTTTTAAATGTTCAGTTCAGAGCCAGTAAATGTCCATCATCCTATCCCTCATACAATAACATGATCAGTGTTGATTCTAGAGTCTGTCGGGGCCCTTAGCAAAAACTCATCGGGGGCCCCTCCAACCAGCGTTCTTCACCAAGATGTCTGCCAGCGCCCTGACGCTTCCTCTTCTTCCTCTTTCTTTTTTTTACTCCCACACAGATCATTCCTCTGCATTTTCCTTCAATTTATTTGACAAACTTTGGTTATAGCAAAAATGCATGCAACATTTAACAGGGCATCGAGATGGAGTGCTGTCAGATGGGGCGCTCTTAGGGAGGTTTCCTACAGATATTGCAAAATTTGCACATTTTGAGTCACTGCTGTGGTTTAAAGTTTATCATCCCTCATGGGCTGTCATGATCCTTCAGTCTTTAAAACGACCCGGCCTTTATTCGGGACAGGCGACAACACGAGACAGACAACCTTTAATCATTTTCAAACAAAACTCGTGCACAGCAAAGACGGGAAAGATTACTACATTTTAAATTAACTCCAGAAAGAATATTTAACTGTGTACAAAATCATGATACCACTGAACAAATCAAATTACAAATCAATGATTCGATGTTGCTCTGAAAGACGGCCCAGCTGCACTGTGAGAGAGAGAGAGAGAGAGAGAGAGAGAGAGAGAGAGAGAGAGAGAGAGAGAGAGAGCTCTCTTAATATAATCACTACCGAGTGCTGTGCTGGCCTGTGGAGCTGGGGAAACACATCAGATCTTTAGTTGTTTAAAGCAGATGTTATAGAGTTAAAATTTCACACGAGACATAGATAAAAACGTTTGTTTTCATAAAATCAACATTTATTTCCCTCTCTATAGCCATCACTTGTGCGTGTCTTGTTGCTTTTTCTCCTTATTTTGATTAATAAACCCTTAATACAGAGGAGCCTCTAACTGAGATCTGCCTGTATTTGTCAAAACGTGCAGCAACACCAGGTCAGTAGAAGGGACTGGGGCTTTCATTGGGATGGGCTTTCATTGGAACTTTTACGGTATACAGGAATCGGCTCCCTGTAAAATCATTATTGCCCTTAAACACTGATGTCCCTTAAAAACACTTGATAAAAACGGGACCTGGTTTACAAGTCTGTCATCTAAGCCTCCTTCACTTTCTAAATCCTGGTTCCTTTACGCTCACACTCGACTCTTTCATCGATGCTCTTTCTTGGCAGTGTAATGTCTCCAGCTTGGTTTTAAAGTAAAAGCTGTAGAGAAGACCTCATTTGAATGTGGATTTGTGTGTGGTGATCAAACTCAAGAGGTGCTCTGGGAAGCACTTAGCAGTCTGAGTGTGGAGCTCAGAACTGAGGATTTAAATTAAAGTGCATATGGAGACATCAGGTAATTGGTCTGTGAACATCTCCGAGGTTCTCTGTCTGCTCTGCTTCATTTAAGGCGGAGAGCTTCATCCAGGGAGAACACCATTACTGCTGTTTATGATGTGCCTGGGGGGCCCGGGGGCCGCGTCATTCGGTGCTTATGGTTTTCGTGTGGGCAGATTTTTGGGAGAAGGAGATTACACTGATCTAATTAATTACCATCGTAAAAACAGCAAACATCATTAAAGTGTAATTCCATTAGAGCTCCTCATTCCACCAGTATTCATTAGCAGACAGGAGTGGGAAGCAGGAGACGCTGAGGGAGGGCAGGTTTGCGTGTCCATGCCCACATACACACACACACACACACACACACACACACACACACACACACACACACACACACACACACACACACTCTCTCTCTAAAATGAGTATGGGAGTGCGTGCAGAATTCAAATCACTGTTCTGCTGTTAGTCAGAGATGGAGACAGAAGGAGCAGGTGGTGCAGAAAAGGATTCTGTGGCATCTGTGGGGGATATCCCAGCATGCAATAGATGGAGGGCAGGTACACCACAGGTCAGGAGGAGTGAGACTATACTGTATACTGTCTTACAGGGGTTTCACACTTGCAGAAAACTCCTGAAGAACATTTCCAGGAGGAGCTGTATGTGTGAACGCAAACAGTCGAATTTTTCACTCAGGGGGTGGTAACATTGATATCCTAGACGAGGCAGCTATGATCTCTGTGCACGTAATCAAACTGCTGCATTATGTTTTCTGTTCGTCAGTATGTTGCTCTCCGGTCTTTTGTTGATGTTGTCATTCCGTTTAACTAGCATTGCTATAAAGGCAAATATTCTCATTATAGCATCGTATAGAGGACTCTGTTGTTTCATCCACTACTTCTGTGTCTTTATTTTCTCGTCACGTCTTACTTCAGGAGACCCCCCGCCCCCCTTCCTGTCTGACAGGGATAGACTCCCGCTGTGAGGTGAATATGAACAGCCGGGTCAGTAGAATATCCGGAGTAGTCCTCCTGAATTGCAGAGTGCATATGTAAAAACAGCTTTAGAGAGAATGTGTATCGACTTGTTGCATTCATTTGTGAAATTCAATTTGTATGGGTCAAGAGTCAAACAGCGCCTGAAGAAGTGAAACTGGATTTTTGAAAGCCTTTGGAAATATGGCCATAAACAGTCAACACGCATATTGTAATAATGCTTGAGTTGAGCATTTCATTAAGCGTCCATGAAAATATAACTGCAAGTAAACGTTAAAGTTAAGAACTCAAGTTCCTACAGCATCTGATTCTGCTGCTTTCCTACAGACCGTAAAGGAGAGGTCAATCATGATTTCAGCACACACAACAACAGCTCATGTGACAATCATGGCAACGCACCAGAGGCCTGTACTACGAAGCAGGATTTGGGGTTAGCGAGGTAACTTCAGGGTTAACCCTGGGTTTTCAGTCCTACGAGGGTCGTTCACTTCTTACCTGGGTATATCACCACGGTAACTTACGCTGCACGCCTAACCTGCTCCGGTGCAGGTTATGTTGGAGATAAGAGATCAACCTGTGAAAATCTCCGCCCACTGACCAATCAGATCTTTTGATCGTGGAGCTCCCGGAGCTGTTCCGAGAGAGGGGGGAGGACACTTCATGTGTCCCGTATGATTTTACATTATAGTCCGTTAAGTTCTACAATTCTACAATTCTACAATTCACTTAGCAGACGCTTTTATCCAAAGCGACGTACATCAGAGAGTTAATGATTATTTTTCACTGATATACGCTATATCGTCCTTCATTCTTCCTAGTTGTGTTTTTAAGATGCACAATTACGAATAGCTTCTTATAGCCTATCTTTGAATTATATCTTAATATTATTTTTTTAATGTCTCCATGCCGCTCTGTTTGTGATCGTCAGAGCTGCAGCTTCTCAAACTGTTCTACTCTCCACATGAAAGAGTCAGAGCAACAGTTCAGAGAAGAAACAGGAGTTATTATGGTCAGTTCTCAGGTGAACTAATGATGGAACAAATATAATAAGTCACAGTTTGGACGTTAATACTCACCGTTTTTTCTTTTTTATGCCATTTGTTGCTGCAGCTTTGTAACTTTAGTCTTTGGGAGCCTGTTTGTCTTAAACGTATTTATATTGTTAATAGTATAGTTTGATCAGAGTTTTTAGATATGACGATCTGCTGACGGCAGACGCAGTGATGATTGTGATAGGTTAAATGAAGATAACTCCGCCCTTTTATGTGAACGCGCTCTTGGTAACTCTGGGTTTACCTATCAGGTTGATAACCAGCTTCGTAGGACTGTTAAGCACAATCTCTTATGTTAGGGTTAGTGAAGCCAGATAACCCAAAGAGACCCTGGGTCTTTTTAACTCGATTCGTAGTACAGGCCTCAGGTGTGGGGTGCCCCTCCTTTTTTATCCAACATCCTGAGAGGGTATAGAGTAAACGCACCTGCACTTTCTCTAAGCTGTTATTGCACTACATCAGGCACTAATACACTTAATGCACGAGTTTTCAACAGCTCTGTGTTTTTAACCGTCTAGCATCCTGTCTGTGTCCATGTCATAAATCTTGTTCTCTTTCTATTTATGTATGCATATCTGTTTTTGAGTCTGCCTGATTTGAGAAGGACTTCATTTTGCTCTCATGTTTGGTGAGAGTTTATTATGGAAGTGACAATAAATTGAATCTTGAATCAGCTTAGAGCAAGCAGCCCTAAACTTGGATTTAACTGTCAGCGTTTGAGTCAGAGGAAGTAGAAGGAACCCTGACTGAAACACATTTAAACTGGTTACTGAGTTCAAAAACAATCTGAGGGTCAAACTCTCAGTGGCTCTGGACTCATTTCACCCCTAACAACTCTTAAATTCTCTGTGATTTATTTGATATTTTCAACTGTGCAATCCAAAATCACATTTTTGTTTTCCAATGACACAAACTTTTTCCTTGGGGGGGTTGCATGAACAGATTAAAACAACCAGATACTCAAATGGGACTCAAATGCACACTCACATGTGGCTGAGTTTATTTTTACAGGAAGGCAATTATCGAAGCAAACAAATCCAAAAGGGGCAGGCAAAAGGCAAAAAAACGATAACGCAGGCTAGGTCAAAACCACTAGAAAGACTCAAAAGGAAAAAAAAGGCTGGAACCAGGTGACACAGGAACACACTACGGACTGGCAACACGAGGAGGAAACACAGGGATTATATACACAGACAATCAGGAGCTAACGAGACACAGGTGAGCACAATCAGGGCGGGGAGGCACAAGGCAGAAAAATATGAGGAGCAGGATCTGAAAGAAAGTACAAAATAAAACAGGAACAGACAATAATACTAAAAGAAATGTACAGAAACGAAACATGAGTTTACAGGTAACTTTACGGGATGTGTCACAGATTCAGTATTGTGTGTTCACACGTGCACTCCGCCCTGACAATGTCAGTGAAAAATAAGGAGTGCAGAGCGTTTGTGAAAGAGGCGTTACGAAGAGAGACATCAAGAAGATTTTTATCCTCAGACATTCTTTAACTTCCTCACAGAATCAAAAGTCTTATCCGAAGACCTCATGAGATTATCTAGCTTAGCGCAAATAAGCTCCGAGTATCAGAATACTTTGGTTAAGGTCACACTCGATCACGCTCATTCTGGCGCCTGTCCGTCCTCGTGAGAGACTCAGAAAAGGTTGGGAGGAGACAACAAGGCTCCGCCTCAGGTATATTGCTTTTGTGTGGTTGACTTTCTATCTCATCAGAGTTTTATCACTTAATCCATCTACTTGACCTTTCGGCAGAGCCTCCAAAACTATTTCCTTTTAACAGATTTTTGCGCTGAGCCCCGTTGGATCCCTGAGGACAGCTAGCGCGATCTGGTTTTGAATGATTAGTGCGCTGCTTTGTTCTGCCTGAATGGGGCTTGTAAGAAAAGCTTTTTTTCAGCTGGAGATCAGTGAAGGGGAAAGACACTGACAATGCCACAGGAATAAATAACATTCTCTCACCCCGTAGTCGTCTCTCACCAGCTTCTCACAATAACACAAAAAAGAGCCTTTCCAGGTATGATTTATTATTGAGTGGAATGCAGATTGCCTTCAAGGTACGTCTATTTACTCTGGATGCAGCCGATTTCAAAGAAAATCTTTTCACCTTTGTCTTCTTTTATACATCAGTGAGACTAATGATCACAAGCTGTGCAAGATGTCGTGAGTCGGTATTTCTCACAGGACGCCAAAACACAGAAATGTATATAAAGAAGAAGAAGCTGAATACAAACACCTTAAATGCTCCCTTTGCTTTGGTCCATTGTGGATCCAATCTGCAGTGAGGGAGCAGAGCGGCCTCTCCTCACGTCCATCTGGTCAAGTGTTGATTGTCTGAGCAGTGAAACGGCCCAAGTGGCAGCAGACACCCTGCAGTTAACACCACTTTTTCAGGAGGAGGAGGGAGAAGAAGGGAGGAGGAGGGGAGGGGGGGCAGTGAGGGAAAGGGATCCAAATGTGGAGATTTAAATGCTTTACAAGTGTTTGTGCAATAATCCTGCCAATACAACACTTCAGTTTAAAGAGAGAGAGAGAGGAGAGTGAAGACGTCTGGCGTTTGTGTTGAACGCTGGAGGAGAAACAACAGGTTGGGGCGTATCTAGGACCTGAAGACCTCTGAGGCTCAGGCTGGACCTCTGAAGGGAGTCAGTTTCAAGTGTTTTTTAACATTAACATTTTTTCAATTCTGGTGACTCACTCCGTAACCTTAATCCTACCAACATATTAAATCTAAAGGACCACTGTAAGGAAACAAACATGAACAACACATACACTGTGAAGTGTTTTCACGCATACGTACGTCAAACTTTCGTATATTTCCAATCACTTTCAGTCTGGGCTGTATTGTGTGACTGCAAATCAAAAGCTGTTCTTGAGAGTTATAACCAGCATCAAAACTATGCTGAATATCGTCATCATCAATATCATTAAGGTGTTCATGAAGAGCTGGGTCTTTAGCTTTTTCTTAAAGGTGCAAAGGGACTCTGCAGATCAAATGGAGTTTGGTAGTTCATTGCACCACCGGGGGGGCGACAGAGGAGAAAGAGTGGAGTCAGAGACTTGGGGCCATGAATGAATGCAGCAGGTAGTATTACTCAAAAATTGGGTCAACAGTGACGTAGTGGTTGGTGTGTGCACCCCATGTGTGGACGCTTTAGTCCTCCAGAGGGGGGGTGCTCGCGTCTTCACGTCTTCAGTCTCTTAGTTTAGTCATTAATAATCATTTATATTCATTGTGAATGTTAAAAAAGAAGAAATGTGACACGTTTATTCCACACTAAAGAACAAACGTGTGAGTAGTCCTGTCGTCTTTGGCTCAGGAAGTGTCAGAAAACGCAGAGATATCAGACCTCCTCCTGTTTCACTCTCTGCACATCTCTGCAGGCCAAGCTGATCAAAGTGCTCCTCTCATCAGTCGACTAGCTGAGGTGTGCAATATCTTTAACAGGAAGTGTGTGTGGACGGTGAAGTGGCTCGAGAACGCTGGGCAGCTGAACTGATGGCTCATTGGCGCTGGCAGGCGAGCTGACTGCGTCTTCTCGTATTGTGGTGTAAATGCCAGAGTAAGATTTTATATGGTCAAACAATGCTGGCGCAGTGATGCATACAGAAGAGCATATTCAGTTTTTAAAGATACTTTAGAGCTCACTTCAAGGCTTGGAAAGTGAAATGTCTCGTTGATTCTGACACCTGCGTCCGTCGTCTAGCCGTCTGAAATCCTCAAATGGAATTTAAATCCGTCTGAGCGTTTGTTGGTTTCTCTTTTCTTTTTAACCCAACCCCTGATTTACGTGTGTTTGAATGTTGAGAACTCCTGACAGGAAGTGTTGAATCTATTCCTCCACAAACTGAGGACAGTGATCCAATCAAAGGCACGTCCCCTGCAGCATCAAGTGTAAGTTCAAAGTCATCATTTCTGATTCACTTCTGTATCCTGAAGCCACAATCTCACCAAAGCTCTTCAAAAGTTTCTGGTATAAATCAGATAAACTCACTGATCACACGGTGGGTCATATTCTTCGAAAATGTCTCCGTTTCAAAATCGGATGTAGACATTTAAAGGTACAATATGTAGAATTTTTACTCTAAAATATCTAAATTGTCAAAGCCAGAGAAATCTGTCATTTTATATCTGTAATAGGACGTGTCTTGTTGTGGCGGCCGCCATGACAGTCATGACATGTTTATCAATGCCATGAAAACACCGGATGTTACGTCAAAGACCGCTACATAAGGAAGTGTGAGATACTACTGAAAGCTGCCGTACTGTTGCTGTATGTGCCACTCGTTCGTCTTGACTATGGTCAACTCTTAGTTCGTTTTCATTGGGGGCGGGGGGGAGTAGCAGAGGCAATAACTCCCATGATTCCTCGCTAGCCTCGACGTCATCTTTTATCATTGTTTTGATTGAGAGCCCCCCTGGTGGAGGAATTTACATTGTGTGAAACGTAAGATCTGGATTAATTGATAACATGCAGTAGATGTCCTGTCCTCCTGAGAAGTATTCAAATATAGGTATAAATATAAGTTTTGTGTCTTTCTGGGTCTTTATAATATTTTGTCTTTTGGGTCATTTTATCATTTTACACAAATTTTGCATCATTTGAACCTCCTCGTAGTTGTTTTGAGTCTCTTGGTGGCAATGTTGTAATAGTTTAGTGTCATTTTGTACTCGTTATGAGTGCTCACAATGTCTCTGCAGGAATTTTGTCTTTTTGAAATATTTTTTCTCTCATGGTTTTGTCATTATTTTGCATCTGTGTGTTGTCAATTACGACATTGTGACTTATTGAACTCTCTGACTTTTAACAAGAAATGTAAAGTTCTAAAAGAACACCCAACATACCACCTCCTGGATCCATAAGTCCCGATGAGTGATGCATTGGTATTAATGTTTTTATCTGCCAACTTGTTTCCTCATAGTTTCAAAGTCAGGAAAGGAGGACCACATGGTCACTGTACTTAAACTAAACACCTCTTAGTTCCACCTTCTCTACTGAGAGAGTCTTTGATCCCACCATGTAAAGAGGAAACTTGATCCATCCAGACATTTAATGAACTCTGCCAGACAAGAAAGAGGACAGCATTTGACCTTGCCTGTGCTCTCCCTCCTCTTTCCTCCTCTCTGAGTTTATGCAGGGGGTCACTTGTCTGTGCATCACTCAGATGACACTCACTTTGGTGCGGGAAAGAAACAAATTCAGCTCATTTACACAGAAAAGCAGAGTTTGGCTCCCCTCTCAATCATAGCAGCTGGCAGGACCATGCATCTCATGCGACATTTCAGAATTCTGCAGAAAAAAAAACAACCTTCTCCCCTCCCGGAGCAGCGGGGTCACGTCTGTCAGCTCCATCTTCTCATGTCCAACCTTGAGAGGGGCTACGACCTGCCGTCCCAGAGGGCAGACACGGACTGACAAACACCGAGGAGACAGACAGAGAGGCAGACCCGCAGAGGAACCTGTCGCTATGCTAATGCAGAGGCGGCTATCAGGCGCCACAGTGACACCACCCTCCTCCCCGCCTGGCTCAGTGTGCTCAGGGGACAGCCAGAGGATTTTTTCTCACTTCCACCAGCAGCCTTCATTTTCCACACTACTGGAAACTGGACACTGTCATCTGTTATTGAGTTTCTGGGCTGCAGAGCCTATCTCTGAATGGAAAATTGAATGCAGTGCTTACTGTTATGTGCAGGATTACAGCGGTCTGTAATGGGACAGTCTGTGACACCTGAAGAGAGGCTGTTAGCGACTGAAGGGCCTCATTCATCCCTTTATATCCCATTATGCAGCTTAAATAGGAAAATGACCGAAAACTCAGGACATTAGTCTCTACAATGACCCCATCTTTGTGAGAATATTTAGGTTATACTATACAATATACAGTGTGTCCAAAAAGGTATTTAGAATATTAATATAAAAAGTTAGTTAAGTACAGTCACACATTTGTGTTTGGACTGAGATCTGCCAAACACAAATATATTATTATATATATTAAAGGGGACTTTTTTGATGCTTGTTATTCCTTTATTCATTTGTGCTGGAAGCCACAGTCTTCGCTCTGCAACCCAGTCACAAAACGTATTGTTGTTGTCTGTTCCGAAGGTGCGTCTTGAAATGGGGAAAAGGAGTTTCAGGTATGCTGCTCCTGCGGCCTGGAATCTCCTGCAGGATGATCTGTGTCTGAGGGAGCAGGTTTCTTTAAATCTTTTTAAAAGTAGATTGAAGGTGTTGGAAGAAGATTCTTCAGGTTGTAAATGCTTTGACTGATGATTTTGTGCTCTGTGACTCAGGAAATGTTGATCTCTGTTTGTAATGACTCTGTGTTTTATGTCTGTAACTTTTTGTTTTGCTGCTGACCGTCTTGGCCAGGACACTCTTGTAAATGAGATTGTTAATCTCAATGAGGTTTCTCCTGGTTAAATATATTTAAAATAAAAAATAAAAAAATTAGAGAGACAGGACAGTGGATAGAGCAGGAAATCTAAGGGGGGTAGGACATGCGGCAAAGGAGTCACAGGTCGGTTTCGAACCTGGGCCGTCCACTTGAAGACTGTATTATCTGAACATTTGGCACGTGAACTAACCACTAGTCCCCTGGTGCACGATATTAAAGGGGACTTGCAGTTTTTTTTAAACCTGAGCCTCCTTTATACATACATAAGAACATAAAAAGTTTTGGAATTCCTGATCATTTTTACTACAGCGCCCACAGCCTCCTTTTCAGAGCGCTTCTCATCAGCGCTCATTGTTGTTAGGTTACGAAAGCTAACTTCTGCCTACCTCAGTAATTCATGTAAAGGATTCATGTCTGACATCAACAGCAGCTCTATGCCTGCTCGAAAAGACGAGTCAGACTAGCCTCTCCTCTGCTATTGTTGTTGACAAAGCTGATGTTGTAAGTCCCGCCCCAGTAGGATTCTGATTGGTCGGTAAGGGAGAAGTGACATTGACAAGCTTGGTGCTGTTCTAAAAGTTGAACTTCTATCTAACATTGTGCTGTGAGTCTCTACTTAAAGTGACTGTTAAAGGAAGAATGTGCGACATGTTAAACATAAATAAAACAGAAATCAAGTGTTTCCTCTGTAAATGTCTCTCTGAGTCATGACTGTCTACACTGAGTGAGAAGCTCGAGTCCCGCTGGCTGTGTTGTTGTCTGAGCTGTGTTTACATCAAGTTTACATGGACGCGACGGCCGGCTCCTCCCCTTGAGTATAAAGCTGTTTTATTTAAGGACTAGAGAAAAGAAGAAGAACTTACTCACTTCTTATTTGAATGTCACGTAAGCGTTTTAAATCATGGTCATTCCGTGTAAATTTACATGCAATGTGAAGCTACGAGCTAATTAAAGAGCGCTAACATTAGCCTGCTAACACAACAATTCAGGCCACATGCACTTGCAGCTCAAGCCAAGAACAATTCTGTCCGGCGCTTACCTTTGACTCCTTCATGCAAAAGCAAGGGTTGGAGGTGTGTCGCTGGAGGAGAGCGGAGGCTTCAGTGGCGGAGGTGCAGCCAAAAAGCATTTTGTTTTGGTTTCATGCTGGAGCTCAAGGGCGACATCTACTGGATCAAAAAGTCCCACATCCTCCTTTTAAGAGAAATGTGTTTCCTGCAGGTATGAACTCAAGCCACAACAAAAGATCGATAGTACTCAAGCTACCAGTGATGGAGTGTTTTCATAAAACAGAAACCTGGACGGACAGTTTGAGATGCAGTAGATGAATCAACATAATAAAACAGCGAGGCATCCATCTTTTGTCTAATTACCTCTCCAGCCCTATTAGAGGATGTC
Source organism: Tautogolabrus adspersus (assembly GCA_020745685.1). NCBI lineage: Eukaryota > Metazoa > Chordata > Actinopteri > Labriformes > Labridae > Tautogolabrus > Tautogolabrus adspersus. The sequence goes on along the minus strand of CM036543.1, from coordinate 6,703,572 downwards.
TTTAAAAAGGTCAAGGTTGCTTAGGTGCCGGTGTAAATCCTCACTCAAATGCAGCAAGACGTTCAGCTGTTCATGATGCTTTGTTTGTCTGTGGAGTTCTCACACATTCAGTGCTGTCAGTGACAATACGTCTGGGTATCCTATAAATTATAATCTAAAAAAAAACCTCACCTGTGACAGCATCAACAACCTGCAAGGGAATAAATACTCCCATACAGGGTGTGTTTAATGGCACCCAAGAGATTGAATCCTGGCAGGAGAAGATGAAATGTCTTCTCTACATGTGCATAAAATCAACAGCAAACCTTTGCTTTTGTCTTTACTGACACTTGGTTAATAATGAGGTGCTTTAATATATGTATCATTGTTCATTTTGAATGGAAAAGTAAAAAATGAAGGTGTTTTGATGTTATTTCAAATGGCAGACGTTATTATCATAGTCTTTGCAAAAGCCAACAAACTAATGAAAGCAGTAGGGGAGCTACTCCTGTGTTCTGCACGGTTAAATTAACGTTTTTCTTAATGCAGTCTGGTGGCTTAGGCTGCAACACAAAGAGGAGTCAGGAGTCGAGACGAGGTCTATGCAAAATAACCTTTATTTACACAAATGATGAAATAGTAAGTGAAACAAACAGGAAACAGCCGCGCTGCGATGCTCACACAAGGAGTGTGAGAGGAGATGGGGAGGAAATGTTTGTGCGGAGAGGAGGATTTACTGATGGGGACTACACTGGGCCCAGGTGTAGCTCAGCACCTTTATTAAGACCCCGCCTTGACAGCGACCTATACAACACAAAAAGAAAGAGCCAGCAAAACAGGAACACCTAGTGTTGTGGAGGAGACGTTACTATAACTACTGTCGCTGGTTAAAAATAGGATCATACCTTCACAAATAGAATAGAAAGTGAAATGTCAGAATAACAATCTGATGCTGAAAGTTGTAAAAAACAAAACAAGCTCCTTTGGACACATTTATCAAAAATGATTATGCAGATGTTATAACCTTCTTGTTACTGTTGGCTGAAGCGCTGTACTGTTACACTTTTTTTTCAGATTTATAATTGAGCTTTATTCGATTCAGGAGGACAGTGGAGTATTATTAGATCTTTTAACTGTACTTGTGCCCGTCTCCATTTCTGTTCCCCTCCCTAATAGAAGCAATTCCCTTTAATCAACATCATACACATATTTGATCTAATGGACCAACCCATAAAAGCGCCTTTTTTAATTTTGGAGTTTGGGACTCTATTGCATCCACTACCATAGCTGAACACTTAACCTCACACTCAACAGGAAGTATTTTCTGCTATCAAGCAATTGTATAAAACAAGTTATAAACAAGAGTGAGAGAGCCTCACAAGCCAAGTTCATATAAACAAAACAAAAAACACATTTTGAGCTAGTCTTCCTCATTTCCATTAATAAACAATAAGCTGTGTGCAGACAGACAGCAGGCTCCAGGTAGCTCAGTGTCTCATATCACACACACCTTGAACTCCTTGCTTGTTGTGTTCAGTCCAACAGAGTGGAGCGCAGAGGGCTGGTGAGCAGGTGGAGGAGTCAGGTGGAGAGGGCTGGCCAGGAGCAAAGCTGACATATGGAAAAGAATCCACAGAGGGAATGAGATGAGGAAGAGGAGAAGGTATTCAGTGGGAAAGTCGGCTCAGTGGTGCCAAGCTGAGAGTCAAGAAAATCTGGTTAACGTAGTTTTCTTTTCCCAAACATCTGTGTCTTTCTCTGCGGCCAAACAGGAGGTTTAAAAAGCTCTCATTCTGTTTTTATGAATCCACAACAATGTGAGAAACAACAGATTGTTTTCTTATAAAAGAAAACCAGGTCGTAACTGAAACAAGATCCACTTTATTTCTGACTAATTGAAGCAATGAAGAAAACCTTGACGACGTTTGTTGGCAGTCAGTGCAGCGGTAGATCAACTCGTGTTCTGTAGGGCTAAATGATTGTTTTTGTCAATGGAGTATGGTGGCTTTAAATAGACCTGTATGTGATGGTTGTTTCTTGGTAAAGGGCCTTTCATATAGGATGAGGTGTGCACTGCGCTCGCCGCAGAGCAAGAGGGATAGCTCGTATACATCAACAGTGCGAGTTGCTAGGTGACTGAAAAGATAGTCCGGAAAATAGCTCGGGAAAGTAGCTTCAGACACAGCACAATTTATCTGTCCACTATTAAGAAGAAAGCTCTGACCTTTCTTCTGCTGAGGAGTAGGAGGCGAGCAGCAAAGAAAAAGAGGGTGTGTTCATGATATCCTCAGGGAACGACAGGATTTGGAATTTGAGTTTAGGCTCGTCAAGGAGCTGCAGCTCTATAACGACCGCTTCACGAACATGACACACATTTCTGCTGCTGTTTTAAACGCACCTGGTACGCCCAAACTGTTGGACACTTCTTATCAAACTACAGCTTTCTCTCCGATGTCCCGGTAGATCTTCAACCTAGAGCTCAGGAAAGTGAGACACCGTTTGTTGTGATCTGATCTTCCCTCCTATTGGACATGCGGAGGTGACATCATGGAGTGCTGTGCCAACGTTAAAAAATGTTAAAACTTTTGTAGCCAATCATAGTTCAGGATTTTGGGGTGGCCAATCAGATTCCTCTTGGCTCCGCCCCCGCAAGTGCACACTCATGAAGGGTAACTGCTGTGTCTTTGTAAGTAGTATAAGAAAGATTACGATCTTGAATTTGATGTCATCAGGTGGAAATGAATCAGCTCTGTGAAAAATGTAAGTAATCAAACTGATTAATTAAATGAGTGAAACACATTTTTGTTTAGTGTTGTTTTACGGTACTTTCCTCTTTGACTGTAGCTGGAATAACTTCATAACTAACTTACACAGTTGCATTATCTGATACAGTTGTTTGCTTGTGTGATTTCCTGCAGCAGAAAGAAGGAAAGAGGCGATGACATGCGGCCTCCTCAGAGATATCTTTGTGTTCTTTTGATTGAATAATAACCATATTTGTTTTCCTTGTAAACAAAGGCAGTTATTGCAGTAAATATCCCTCCCCTGGTGAAGGAAAATAAATGGCGTGTCAGTTGTGGAGATGGAGATTAATGGCTGTTTGAAAATGTTTCTGAAGGATGCAGACAGAGGAGGAGGACATGTTGGCTATGATTTGATCATGGCACCTCGCCCTGAGAGTGCATTCCCATGTCCGACACCTTGGATTACAGTCCTGCGGGTCATTAGCAGAGCTACTGTGAGACTATTTGTATTGGAAATCTATTCATCTACTTTTCTCAAATTGATTTGTGGCGGCTGTCTCCCCCCTCCTCCCCTCCTCCTCCACCCATCTTCTATTTCAGCAGAGTACTGTCGCTGATCAGTTGCTTTACAGGAAGCGACCCGGAAAGCTTCTTTGTAAGCGCCTTCAGCTCCCACAAAGTCGCTCTCTTTCTCTACTCGTGTGGCAACTAAACTTCACACACAGAGAGAACAAAGCGCCGCCTCTGTCTGGGTCGACACACCTCGGCGCTGGCAGTCGCAGCACCGCCACGCTCTGGTGCGCAGTGAGTGTAGAGACACTGGGAGCCATTTCTGAGAGTGTAACAGAGACTCACTGTCAGTAATGAGACTATAAATGGAGCTGCGAGGCTCTGCTTCTCCCAAGTATTCAGCTGCTCTTTAACACAGATCGTCACTAATATCTCAGGTGGATGATACCTTCTTCTGTTTATCATCTCCACAATCTAAAATGCTTTATTAGAGCTGATTTAGTGATTTGCACTGCTGAAGTATAAACTGGTAGATGAGATGTGATCCCGTGGGGATTTTCCCATGGGGATTTTCTTTGTGGACGGCTGTGGCACAGATGTCAGAGTCGGTCATCTCTCAACTGGAAGGTTGGGGATTTGATCCCCAGCTCCTGCAGCCACATGTCTGATGTGTCCTTGGGCAAGACACTTAACTCCAAGTTGCTCCCGCTGGTTCGTCTGTGGCGTATGAATGTGTATGAATGGGATTAATTTCTTCTGGTCCCTTTACATAGCAAGACCACACCAATCGAGACCAAGACATACCCGAGACCAGAGTGCTCCAAGGCCGAGACATTTAGGGATTGAGAACGGGTCAAGACTAAGACCATAAATATAATTGAAAATCAACTTGTGTCTGGCGTGTCACTCACTCAGACTGGTTAACTGGTCTCGAGACCGCTCTTGAGACCAAGACCAACTTCGAGTAACACTATCCTAAGTTTCAGGGATGACATACGACAAACTGACACAGAAGTGAAGGAAAAAACAAAATAAAACAGGCACTCACACTCTTCTATTTTTGCCGGACTCCTTGGTTTTAAGACTCCAGCTGTCCGGCAGTGCTGCGATATGTGAAGGCAGTCTGTGGGTGTTGACAGACGAGGGAGCTCGGAGTCATAATGGAGCGGCGCTGACACACAATGCACACATAGCTGGTGGAAGTTCTGGGTATGTGTTAGGACACATTCACACGAATGAAAAGCATTTATTTGGCCTTTCTATCTCCACAATAAAGTGGCAACATTTAGATCAGTGATTCTCAACTGGTCTAGCCTCAGTACCCACCACCAACTCCTCAAGAAAAATCACAACCTAAATATCTGATATGTTTTAACCATCATCAGATGAAAAATGGTACAAATCATTTGACATCACAGAGAAATTGAACCAAACCAATATTTAAAGGTGCTTCAAAGACTTTTTGACACACATTTGTGACCCACTGAAAACAGCTCCCTATGCTCAAAGTCACTATTTAAAATAATTACCGAATGAAATGGGCTACACTGAAATGCAAAAGAAGCTACCACTAGCCTGTCGTAACACCGCCCAAATACTACTTGATTAAAAGTCCCGCTTCTGACAAGACAAACAGCCAATCATAGTTCAGGATTTTGTGGTGGGCCAATTCAGTGACCAATCACATTTCTAGGGTGGCCCTGGTTCACCCCCCTGGCGGTGCCAACAATTTGGAAAATTAGCATCAAAACAACCCAGTATGTAAAATATGCTGCAGATCAACTTCCTATAACTAAAGACACAAAGAAACCTCTTTGACGTGCACAGAGAGTCACAGTCTTGATCTTGGTTTACAGAGGAGCTGAAGCCTCTCTCCTCTTCATTATTTTATTGTTTATTCCTGATTTAAGTGTCTCCTGTTTGTGTGAGACAGGCGCTTCCATTATTGCTCATAACAAATGCTGCTGTTGCCATTATGGCGCTTTTAACCTCCCTTGTCTCTGCTCATTATCATCAAACTGCTTGTGACACATCGCCAACGAGGGAGAAACTAATCGCTTTTTTATGCTGCTGTATTTTGTTGCTAATTGCTGCTCTTTGCTCCTGATTTCACTGACAAATAAAACAGTCCGGATATGATAATGGTCATGATGTATTTATTAGTGCAGTAAAGGAGCCTTTGAGGTGAAATAATCACCAGCTGCACGGCGGTCGCCTCCTCTGCTTACAGACGGTGAAACTCCATCCAGCCTGAGAGAGATTCTGTGCAGACGACCCGCCGCGATGCATCCCGCTGCTGATGATAATGGGACGTCGGGTCCTTATTGTCCTGTCAGCTGTTACAGATGTGCTGCTCCCTCCTGTAGGTCACCCCTAGGCTGCAGCAGCTGCCTCCGTCTGCTCCACCTCCCCCCCTTCTCCCATATCCTGCAGGTGATTTGAGAAAAGAGGAGGGTGCATGCCATCCTCTGTGTTAGCAAAATCACCAAAAGGTATCTCCCAGTTAACCTTCCAGAGGTGCCAGATACTTCATTATAATCTATATACATTTTTGATTCGATTAATATTTTGAATCTTGCTTTGTTGTGTGATCACTTAGAAATCAATTACTAGCTTCTGCCTTCAAACTGTGAACAGATGACACAGACAAGACTTTTCTTGCTGAGTGGAGAGCGCAAAATTTAAAGCAACAATATGTAACTTTTCCACCTATATTAAATGTCGTTTTATTATGATCTAAGGGCGCAACAGATGTCAGCGGAGAGAATGCTGTCTCTCCTACGTCCGCATAGCGGTCCTCTCGCCTGAAAACCACAGTATGTAAGATTCGACCGCGGGACGCGGTTATCTCGCGAGAAGTACGCACCGCTTTACGGCAATACCGTAGTCAACCGAGATCACGCAATGAAGCGGCCAGTTAGTTAGCCTGCTGTGCTGTTTGAAACAATGGCTGAGGCTAAGAGCAAAAGTACAGTGACTGATGAAGATAAGAAGATAAAAAGTGAGCGTGACTGGACCAGAGGAAATATTGGACAGACTTTTACACGTTGGAGAGAGCCTCAAGAAACAGTGGGCTGCAAGTCCGACGCTGGGCTTGTTACTGGTGAGTAACTCGTTTCAAACTTTGTGTCTTGTTTCTTTGCATCATAGTTATAGAGTCGTTTCACCAAAAAACATTCAGTCTATGTCTACAGGTAGATGACATTATCATATAACGACCAGAATAGCAGAATAACGTTAGGGTCCTCTGATTTAGCAACGCTAGCATGCTAACCTATGTGTCGGAGTTATTAGTGCAGACTTTGACTGATGCACGGCGATGAAAGATGTCGACCCGTTAGCGGTTGTTCGTATGCCGAGTCGGTCCATGTCAGCAGAAGTTCAGCCCGTAGCATGATAATACAAACAGTATATTGTTACGTTAGCTCCGGTTGCTATTTATCTGAGCAGCGCTAAGTGCAAACTTTCTCGCTGGTCAAAAGTTTCGCCCTCATGTTGCTATAGAAACTAGCGTTACTATACTCTGCACAGCTGTATAAACTAACATACTGACTTCAAACTTTATTCCAGCTTTCTAAAGAGGAGCTCAGCATCATCTCCAGCAACAAACGCAACCTCCATCCCTGCCAGAGTCCAGAGTCAGACCGCGACAGGTGTGTTTTCATGGAGTAACGTTAGCTAATAATATATATACATATACAGTTTTGAAAATATGAAACAACTCTAATACTAAATGATATTATTGTCCAAGGTTCTGAAGTTGCTGCAATAAAAATCAAAGAGCTGGAGTGTGAACGCCTTGAAAAAGACAAGACAAGACAACTTTACTCACATTTCACAGGAGAAGCTGCTCCTAAACGTCCTGCCTGCCTGTATCTACAGCTGTGCATCATCAGAGATCAGGTCCATCATAACAAAGCTCTCGAGGATGGTGTAGACCCCCCTCCCTCCCTCAAGCAGCTGAATGTGTAAGTGAATGCCAAAAAGTGCTTTTGATTGTATTTATATGTAAAAGCAGTGTTTTTCTAATAAATAACTATTTGATCTTGATCTCTGTAGCGTTTCCTTCATATTATATTCTCCTGTTTTCTTATTACCTTTGGTGTATTCTGCATGACAACGCTCAGGGAGATCGTTCTGCCCAATGTCAATCTCATGAATCTTGAAACCTGGATAAAGTTTGTGTTATTATGTAAATATAAATAAGAAGACAGAACTAAAAATCAGTGGGCAATGCACACCATTACTGTTATAACCAGCTCAGAACAATTACAGTTTCTAAATGACATCATAACAAGAGAGTCAGGAAAAGATGTGTGTTTTATTTTGCAAACAATGGTCAAAACAAATAACTTTAGTGAACTCAACAAACTCAACTTGAAATTACACACAAATACGGAAAGCTACGTCAAACAGGTATTTACGTCTATAAGACATTTTGACACAAGGCAGCGCACCCTGAAGCCTCTTCAGAAAGCTTCTCTGATCTTCCAGACGCAGCAGCTTTGATTCATGACGATGCCCCCCCCGGCTCCTGCTCATCACGGATGGAGAAATGAAGTTGAGGTTGAATCCTGGAATAAAAGGAAAACTGATATTGAAAAACATAAACCTCGGACACAGTTAGCAACACATAAACAGACCATTATAACGCAACTTATGACATATACATGGCTGCAAAGTAGTTATAATATTGCCCAACAAGTCAGTATCATGATCTGTTTCACTGCTAACGGGAAAGCTATTAGATGGCAGAATAAACATCCCTGCAGATAACAGACTGAGTCGTAACGTCAGGCTGCATCATTACCGGTGTCATCGTTGTCTCACGTTTAGCAGCTTTACCGGGAGCAGAAAGTCATCACAAGTTATGTCTCCGGTTTGCAAACATATAAATAAATGTATCCATCTTACGTTGTCTCATAAAAGTTTGTAACCTTACAAACTGATCTACAACTAGCATGTTGACATGTAGCCAGTTAGCCACGGCTACAGATATCATGGTAACAGTTGAATACACATACACATAATAAACAACGGGCTGCAGGCGTTTAGGTTTGATCAAAATCTGGTAATGTTACTGTACCTTTTCAGTCCACATGGTTCTTGAATTTCTCACAGCGTATTTACCGGCTTCCAACTCTGTTTGACAACATGAGTGCACGTTGTGTCAGACGGGGAGACGTAACCGTTTTACGACAGTGCAGTTCGGTCAGAGACCTGCTGTTGGCGCCAAAGCGCACCAAAACTGAGAAGTTACATACAGGGGCTTTAAGATGACAAAACACATAAATAATTGCATGATGGAGTTGTGATATTTGGATATGCCATGCAACTAAATTTGGAATTGTATGGCCAAAATGTGAACCCCTAAGGCAGGCTTTTGTTTTAACTATACTTCACCATGTTTTTCTAACACTAATATGTGTCTCTAGTCTGTCTACAAACCCCTCAATTATGAGACAAGTCCATCCTCTCCGTCTTTTGCCTGCTCCACTTTTCAGAAAATGTGTGCTCAAACAGGCCGATTGGAGATTTTCCCTTCATGAGATCACAAAGGGCAGTAACCCCTCCCCCAGGTGGGTGGCACTCCCACAGCTAGGTGTTTGTTCTGCCCTCTGAGTCTGACTTCTCGTTGTAAACAATCGGGCATGGAGCGAGAAAGACCGAGACACCCAAGCCCTTCCAGAGAGGGGGCGTGGTCAGACACAGCCTGATCTGAGCAGGGCTGAAATAGAGGGGTTTATAGACATGATCAAATACAGGATCAGATTTGTTGTAACAAGAAACTTCACAGACATGTTTTTTGGGAGCTCTGAGACTTAAACTGGTTGAAAAGGAGGATAATATGTGACCTTTAAAATCAACTATACGTTTACTCTATACCCCGTTGAAAAACCCTGCAATATCTTCATGCAGGATGAGGATGCAGCTGCAGAGGGATCTTTTATAAAAAACTCAGAATTCTTTATTCAGATATTAAGTTTTAGCTATAAATATTTGGGTTACGGTAAATTGCTCCCTTTGGGCCACCTTTGAATGACCATATCAGTGACATTGAACACCAGCCAAGCCAGCTCTCCGGCCTCCCAGTGATTTTCTTTACACATACAGTGTTCCCCTCGGGCAGGAGACGTGCACTCATATACTAACTGTCAAATATAATCACGAGGAAGAGTAACTCCTGTAAAGCGTTTGCTAATGAAAATCTGATTTCAGTTTTTTTCCCTCTCTGATTTCCCCAAAGTGTCTCTCAGACTGCAGGTTTTCAGCAGCAGAGACTGATCGGGTGTGGCAGGGAGCCGCTGGCAGCAGGTGATGAATCAAAGGGATGTACGATCCGTGTGTGTGAGATGTAATTTTATTAACTGCAGCCCGTGATGGATCATCCTCCCCTCACTGCCCCCCAAAAAACAAATGTCTGCTGCATAAACAAGTCTTAAAGAGAACATGGGAGCAAGGTGATGTGGTTGTTAACATTGTGCAGACCCCCCCCCCCCCCGTCTAATGAGCAAACAACAGTGTTGCCATCCATTTCCAGCAGCCGCAGCCTTGATTTCCAGAGGAATTATGGGCCGTGGTAGCACCGTGGGGAGAGAGAGAGAGTGAACTGATACTTAAGCTTCAGCTTCTTCTGTATTCCACTCTCACTCCTCTTTAATGTGCCCCTTCATACATTCTGCTGTCAGCTTATGCAGGCCTGTCCATTGCTCTCTCTCCCCCTCCCAAAATAAAAACAGCATTATTCCCTCATCTCGGCGCTCCCATTGGGTCCGCAGCAAGATTACCACCATAAGTATTCCAGCAAGGTAACAGCGCTCATACGTCGACTGCAGGGAGTTGTTTTTGCATGAGCTAACTTCTTTGTCATGCATTTGAATGTCTGTGTGCTTTGTTCTGCAGCGTCCTAACGTTTGTCTTCCTGACAGGTCAAATGTCATTAACACATAACACTACTTTGGGCCTGTGTCTACAGCACAGGAATCATGCCCAGGGGTGTTTTCACTCTGGAATCTTACCTGAATAAAAGTGAAAGATTAACTTTGGATGCCATAGCAATTCACAGATCAGCAGTCTTTGTTATGAAATACTTTTAAAAGGAGTAGTAAGGCTGACTTAAATTGCATCCACAGCTCCTAGGGGGGTACTGGGCCCTCTCCATTGCTGTTCCCACCCTCTGGAACTCACTCCCAAAAACCATCAGAGACCCCCCCCCCCCCCCCCCACACACACACACACACACACACACACACGCTCCACATTCAAGAAATCCCTAAAAACTCATCCCTTCAACATCGCCTACAACCACTAACAAACTCTGTTCTCATCCTTCTCTTAGATTGTTTTTTGTATTGTTTTCACTGTTGTGTTTGGTTGTTGTTCCTTGTTAAGCGTCTCTGACTAATAGTCCATATGTATTATTATTAGGGATGTCTGTGGGGACTGAAGGGGAGCAGGTTGATAAGATTGAAGTATGTGGAAGCTCGATATAACCAAGCTGAAACAGGGTTATGCAGTAAACCTACCTGTCATGCAACTACTCATTTTACATGCGATTAATTGCGATTACTTTATTGACAGCACTATCATTATTAATTGAGCTAGGCCTGTGTTAGGCCCCTTGAGTGTTTGTATGAAGCGTTTGTTCGCTGAGAAGAAAAGCGCTGCATGTCCGTCCTGTCTCTACGACAACAGTGTGATGACAGCCTTTCTTTTGTGACAGACACTGTTCCGTTACTTTTTACTCCATGTTTTGTATTTGAGACCGTTTTTTACCCCAGCAGACACGGAGCAGAGAGGATGTGGGTACAAGATACGATCCGTAGGAGGCTAAAATACGGGGAATATCATACATTTTCAAAAGAGCGCGGAGATGGTTTGACGACAGACTGACACTGAAGGGAAGGAACACAGGAACTAAATAGTCTCATGACATCATAGATATATAAACTGTAGATACAGTAAATATATGCAGAGAGTCTGTGCTCAGCCCAGCTGCAGAGCTGTAATGATGCGTGGTCCTCATCACTGCACCGAGCAGCAGAGGAGTGGATGATAAATGGCTCAGTGATGACCTCCCTGTGACGATCCTCGTTTGTGTTGAGCAACATTTACACAGCAATTCATTTCCTGAACTGAAATCTTAAAGTGACGAGGCCTCGACAGATCCCTCAGGCCCTCACATTAAAATCAATTCATATTTCACATCAGTGTTTAATCTACCAAATGATACTTAATCATTATCTAAACACTTATTTTTCCTACTCTTTTCTTTCTTAACTTTCTAGAAAGTTGCATCTATGTCCTTTTCTCTGCAGGTCTACAAAGTGCAATAAGACAAAACACTTTTGTTGGTGTGCTTTTTCTTTTCCGTGTGCATCCTGCTCTCTGCAGCCCGGTGACTGATGCAGCTGGGATGAGGAGCAGAGGCTGCAGGGAAGTTGGCCGGTGAATTACAGCTGCAGCCGAGGACACAGCGCAGAAGAAGAAAGAGTAGAGGAAGGAGAGCCGTCACTTTCCACTTTCCCGTCTCCTGGGCCGGGGTCACAGGAGTCACTGAGCTATCATGCATGTCAGACGCTGCAGACTTTAATCACAGAGACACTACTCTACTTTTTCCTCAGCCACCTCATCTCCTACCCCCCAAACCAACCGACCAATCTGCCAGCTTCCTGTCCAACCGGCTGCTGAGTCAGCTAACAAATGGGTGTCAAAGATTTGCCCGCTGGACTGTCTGTGATCACACAAGTGCTACATCCAGGCCCGCTGCCGCCACACTCAGGAGGTATCAGTCTGGATTTACAGGTTCATGAGGCTGCAGCCTCCAGTTATTCAAAGCCTTTCTGAATAGAGAGACGAGGAAAAAGTAAGCTGAAATGTAAAACTAATCAATCTAGCTAAAATCAAATTCAGCCAATCACTGAGAAAGACATCTCTCCATTAGTGCATGTCCACAGGTCCTGTTTGAGCATGTGTGTGAGAAGCATGTCTCTCAACAACAGAGTGGAAACCAGAATTTCCCCTCAAGATGAATAAAGTATGTTAAAAAAATACAAAGACAACATTAAAACACCTGTGATTGATAAATGATGTACAGTAATCAAGGCTGTTAGCAGAGTTTGCAAAGAGCCCACCTCTGTGTGCTGATTCATTCTCTCCTCATTTGAGTTAAGAGAAGCTCTTTTGCAGCCTGCAGAGCTTTTCATCTCCGCTCTGCCTCCACCTTTTCACTGTTTGGCCTTGTGCTCGATTTAATGCAGCGTGTACCGTTCAGACTGACGACGAGAGAAAGGAGGCTGTGAAACAGAGAGAAGGAGCGTGTGAGCTCTCCAGTCATCAGGACAGTGACTCACACTCACTCACATTATTACACTCTGTTCCAATGAATAAATCAGGACGTGGCCCGGTCCAAGAACTACAGCGTGCACAGATATCCATCCATATTTGTCCTTCAGTCGCGCTACCGTCCTGTGAGGCAGAGTTTTTACTTAATGAATGTAATAATGTGAAATTAAACACCTTTACCCCGAGTGCTCATCTTTGACTAATGCATAAATCGGCATTTTGCTGCAGAATGAGACCCGGAGGTGTAGCGGCTCAGACGGGGTTGATGATAGAGATTAGTCTTAACAGCGGGCGCCGGTGTGGTCGGATCAGGCCTGGTCAAGGAGAAGCTCATCGTTAAATACTGCCTCTGGTTTTTCAAACATCCAGCACGGTACATTTAAACGCTCCTAATGAGGATCCTTAAAGAGTGAGACGGCGTTATCTCCTCCCTCAGAGGCGGAGCTGTCTTCATTGTTCACGTTGCCTGGCATGAGGGAAATCCATCAAATCTGTTGCCCCCCCCTCCCCTCGGCTGTGGTACACAATTAAAATACCTCAAGACTCTGCATGTGATTTATTCAGGAAACAAATGAGCCGTGCAGAGCAACACCTGAAAACAATTACAGCCAAGTGATAGTGATATCTGTGCGGCGGCAATGTGGGGCTCCACAATTCACCCCGGAGCGCTCTCTCTTTTATTCTTTTCCTCTTTTATTTAGCCACTTTGGGGTCTTTGGGAACATGATTAATATGTCACAGGAGGCTGCAAACTGTAGGGGAGTCAGACTGTTATATTATCTGTCTTTGTTCATTTAGAAAAGGAGGGAACGTAAAGAGGCATCAGAGCAGTTAGAGCGGGAAATAGTTTGGGAGAATATTAGAACAGACAGATTGGAAGAAACTTAAAGGGTTAGGGTAAGATTTTTTATTCCAATCAATCAACACTACAGTAGAGGTGAATTGTCGTCGTATCAAACTGGTGCTTTCCCGTAGACTTAAACGTACAGTATGTAAAATCTGCCGCAAGGGGGCTCTCAATCAAAACAATAACAAAAGAGATGACGTCGCTCCTCGCAGGGTCTCATGGGATACCACCCCCACCCCCCCGTTAAAACGAACGAACTCCGTGTTGAATCAATACGAACGGGCAAAACTGACCTGAGAAAGACAATATGTGTACTGACGATGTATCCAAGTATAATTTACATGACGTTTTTATCACAGCAGCACATACAGCGACAGAACGGCAGCTTTCAGTAGCAGCTAGCGCTTAGCTAATACAGCGGTCTTTGACGTAACATCCGGTGTTTCCTTGACAACGATCAACATTTCGTGTCTGTCATGGCGGCTCATCATGGCGGCCGCCTACAAGACACGTCCCGTTACAACTATAAAATTACGGATTTCTCTGACTTTGATAACTTTTGGAAATATTTGAGGTGATGTAAGTACGATATTTTAGATATTTAGATAGTTAGATATTTTAATGTAAACAATAGCATGCAATCTTACATACTGTACCCTTAAGCTTATTCAGACTGCAGGATAATCGGGCCGATTTGAGGTCCGATTCCTCCTTCCCAGTTGCTCCCGACTCGAGTCTGCTGGGAACCAACATCTGCCCAGATTATCTTGTAGTGTGAGCGATACAATCTTAACGTTCCAGATCAGCTCGGAGATCGTCGGGGACGGCCCGATTTATTTCAATCATTTTTGATATTAAGGATTTAAAATCTTGTTGATTACGTCATGAAAGGGAGGAAGTCGTGTGTGACTACAGTAACCGAGAGAGACAAGAGAGGACAGTAATAAGTGGACAGACCGGCGGCAGGAGGCAACCCCCACGTGTGCGCTGGACAAATGTAATGCATCTGACAGTTTGAATCTGACCTCTAGCTCTCACTGAAGAATATACAACCCATGTTGTCCGCGTCTCCCCAGACATTTCTACACCCAAAACTTGTGTTTTTTTTTGTGTGTGTGTTTCACTCTGCTCAAAGCATTATAATCGCAAATGTCCCTGTCGGCTTTTTTGTTTACGTGAGGTCACGTGAGGTGGTGCGTTCCTCCGTCCGGCACAATAATCTGAGTAAAACCATGTAGTATGTGATGTGTCGTTATTTTCATGTCTTGTAGTGCGAGCATGTTTGAGATGTTTGAACATCTGTTAAGATTCTCCTCGTGTGTGATGCTGCCCAAATTCAAAATAGGGAAGGATTTAAAAACTCCTGTTTATGTGAGCCAGGCTTTCTACGTGAATGTTTGTTGTTTCACTTTGACATTTAGGGATGAGTAACTTTGAATACCAAGCAGGCCACATTCATTTGACTCTCACTGCTAGAGGACAACATTGTGAGAAATAAAGGATACTCTCAACAAGACAATTATAAAGACTTTTAATTCAACTAAAGGGACACATATTTAGCTTTCATCTGAATTAATCATACCAACATTTATATCCATAAACTACAAAGTAAATAATAATGCTCAAATTAACGAGTTAAAAGAAGAATGAACATGAATTCAGTCTACTTTTTCAGCACTAAAAACAGAGTCTGTACTGATTATTAAACTATAATTTGTTAACACCTACTTTTGTAATGCTTCATTTAAAATGGACTAAAACATATACAGCTCATTTATCTTCTAATAATAACATGTATTAATAATAAATGAATCTCTTTGTTTCATGTTCTAATGCATTTGGTCGATGTGCATGGTGTCTTTTTTGTAACTAAGGTTGGAATCCACAAGGCAGATTTTTTTTCAGATTTATAATTTAAGAATATTTGAAATTGACTGGGCGGCCGATTTGAGTGAGGAGGGGGGGCCATATGTGAGACCCCAAGTCACCAGTTGCCCACCCCTGACATGAACACTCAGTACGTTTGCACAGGTCCGTCAAGCGATGGTAATAGCTCGATCAGGCCATGGGATCACCGTCCTTGTCTCAGTATACAAGCAGCAGAGGAGAGTCGATTGAATTGATTGACAGAAGTATGTCTGACTCCGCTTCCATAGGTAGCTCTGCACCACAGCATTTATAGCTAATGCTAATTAACGCCTGTCCCTAAAAGGGCGTTCAATATGAAATACATTACATATATGATAAAAATATATGGAGAGCATGCTCACAGAAAGAGCTAATCCATGTTACATTTGGTTGACGGTTACAAAAAGTTTGAAGGGTTTTCAGCATGCACATATGTGACAAAGTGGGTGAGATGCTCTTTTGTTATTGACCACTTGTCACTTAAATCTTCATTTAATATCAAATCATATTATTCTTTACAGTTGTGTATTTTGCTATAATGTATTTTTTGCTTGTGTAACATTGCAGCATTTACTATCCCGGGTTTGTTTGTGTTAGCATTAAGTTACAGGTCACATCGAAGTATAAATCAACTTAAAGCAAACACACAGTTTTGATTTAGTTCAGTCATTTTTATTAAGTTCCTGGAATTGCAATATTTCATTGTTTGTCTGATATCTTACTTTTGTTTGTTCTGTTGTCCAGTTCTCCATGTGGTCCCATGCAGTTAAAAGCTCGTAGTTAGTTTTTGTTCACTTTACACCAAACGACAGAGATCACTGGAACGCGTCCCAACTCCAGCAAGACTCTCACAATTTATTTCAACTTTGTAAATTAGTCTGTGAATTTGATATTGCTTGAAAAGTTATTCAGTGTAAGGCCAGCATGAAATGTGACTAAAACTAATTATCGTTTTCTTTCAAAGAGTAAGACTAGATCTAAAATTGCTGCCAAAATGAACACTG
Source organism: Tautogolabrus adspersus (assembly GCA_020745685.1). NCBI lineage: Eukaryota > Metazoa > Chordata > Actinopteri > Labriformes > Labridae > Tautogolabrus > Tautogolabrus adspersus. The sequence continues at coordinate 6,687,235 of CM036543.1, read as the reverse complement.
CTTCAAAGCTATCAGACTCCATGGAACCATCTTGCAGAGGAGTATCTGTTCTAGCGCTGCCTCAACATGTTTTTAAAGAGTCAGCAGAGAATCACTTCTTTAATTTATACATGGCATTTGACTCTTGTGGTTCAACAGACGTGAAAATGTGTCCTTCAGACTTCACTGATTTTACCCATCAGAGAAAAAGGAGAGTTGCTTTGATCAGAGAGTTCATTTGGATTTTGTGTGACACAAATATTAAGCTGGATCCAAACTAACCATTTTAAATACACCAGTCACACATGCACCAAACTGAACAAATTGACCAGCAATCCCAGTGCTCGACTAGGTTTGACGGAGACATTTTCATTCTACTAGAGATCAACCTTTTTTCTATCCAAAAGGCCAATCTATGTAAGAACCCTGTCTGTTATGACTTCAGACGTTTTCACACCTCTAGTTCGTTTGCTCTGGTCTGAATCACGGACCAATTTGTTCCATTGTTGCATAATTCCCTCTAGTTTGGTCTGTGTTCACAGGTGACATTTTCAAACGGACCCAAATGTGTAATACCAGGGGAAAATGCTCACTTATTGGTCGGAATTTGTTGCTGGAATAATCCTGGAGGTAAGCAAAGACTAAGGGCGCACTCTCACAAGGAAATCCGTACCAAGAATGTTTCACCCCTAAAGTCCGGTTTGCTTGACTAGTGTGAGTGCTTTGATCCGTGCTTACAGTTCCTTGGCCCTGATAGCTTGGAAGAGGTGTGCTTTGGCACGGTACATGTCATTCCAGAGCACAAGCACACAGGTAGCGAGGAGGGGGGACAATGTGGTACAGGACAACTTTGCCTAGTGCGAGTGCGCCCTAATAAACTCCTGTCTGGCTGTGGCTGCTCCAAAGACACTTTACAATTTCTAAATGGACAGATGACTACACGGATTGATGTTGGCTCTGGTCAAAAGTGTATATAATATGTATATATATATATTATTTTTTTTAAAGATTTATTTTCAGGCTTTTTTTGCTTTTATTTAGAGATTTAGAGGACAGTGGTTAGAGTCAGAAACTGGGGAGAGAGAAGGGGGAATTACATGCAGGAAAGGAGCCTCAGATTCAAACCTGCCTGCTTGGAGGACTGTGCCTCTATACACTAAACTCTAGGCTGCCCGAGCCCTAAAGGTTTTCATATTGTTTGCACTGTAGGCAAACTAAAGGCGTGTACCAAAATAAAGCGCAACAGTGTCTCCAAACTAATACGCTGATTTAATGGAGTCACCCAAAGCGCTTATCAAGACAGTTCAGAGAAGGAACACATTAATCCTCCTGAACCACGACCTGCTCATCCACCCAAACTGTTTCTGATGATCCGTCAGGTCTGCCTGTGATCTTTAACATGTTCAGCAATAACGAACAGAGAGGGCCCACGGTGGCTGCTTACTGCCGTTAGGTCAGAATGATTGTCGGTTCATGTTCTTACTTCAGTCCTAAAATATGCTGAAACCGAGACCCACATATTCAAAGGGCCTCGGTACAGTGATTTGGACCACATCAGGGTTCTCTTGACGGCTTTCACACCAACACAAACTAACTTTGCCAACGGATTTGAGTTCTTTTTAACCAAACCAAACAATTTAGGTGTGAAAATGACAATTGAACTATTGAAGCCAAAAAACCTACACCGTTAGCGGACATACATTGACCTGGCGTTACCCGGAAAGTTTACATTACATCCATTACAGCCCCTTTCACATCTGCATGCAAAATTAACCGGAGCTATAAGACATTAAGAAGAAAATAGGACAAAAAGTTTTGAATTGTTTCCACATTTTGAGCCTCCGAGACAAAAAATAGTAGTCAGAGAATGAAAACAGCATGTAAAACTCATAGTGACAACAGCTGCTACCACAAGCACTGTTTCATTCTAATATTATCTGACACAAAAAGGCGGCGTTGAGCTAACTTTAGAACAAAAAGGGTTTTCAATTTAGACGCCTCAATCAGCGGAGCTCCTGTGTTCTGTTTGAGTGTATCACAAGCGAGCCGACTCTGCCGTGTCCCGCTCTTATCTGGATTTCTAGCTTTCTTTTAATATCTCCAACATGCAGAGATGTCTCTCAGCGCGGGTGAACGAGGACGTATTCACTCACGGTGCTTAATCTGTGTTGGCAAGATTATTTCCACGGCACTCGCGTTTTCTAAGGTGGTTCTGACAGTTTTTATAGCTTTGAGATGGGAAACACACCACAGGATTTGCTGTCATTACTGCAGCCTCAGGCCGGAGTTGCGTGGATTAGTGCGACGTTGTCAACCTTAAACAGGGCGCAGATGTTCAGGTGCACACGAGCAATATCTGCTGCAGCTAAAAGGAGATTGTGTACATGCTGCTTTAGCTCTCTGACCTGAATTAATCATTCAGTGCGTGTGCATCAAAATGCACCTCTTGCACTTAAAGCTATTGCAGCGGGTGCAGGGCGATGGCCTGTTTAGAGGAAAGTACCTGCTCTCCAGATTGCATTGTCTGCACTGTAAAGGTCTGGGGAGCCGAGGCTGTTGGATCTCATTTTGCCGCTTGTGATGAAATGGCCATGCATGGCTTGCTGGGCGGCGTGGAGGAAGAGGAGGAAGAGGGGGAAGAGGCCCACGGTTCACTTAAAGCACATTTGGACCCGCTGAGCACTGCAAATATTTGAAATGTCAATCCATTTGATAATGTCAGTAGGCCTCAGAAAGCAGACTCTGCACTACAAGCAGCTCACACCGCTGAATACTAGCAGCTTTCTCTCTTTTTGCCTTATCCCTCTCTGTCGCTGCTCCGCTCCAGATTAGCAGCAGGATGTAGGAAGCAGAGCGGGCAGGCCACAGATGGCTGCTCAGCCCTCTGCAGCCCACAGTGGAGCAGGTAATAGAGGTTTTTAATAAGCCACAGCAGGACATTTAACTCTGAATACAACCACGATACTAAATATAAATGAGCCCATATATGGAAGGTAATTGTAAGATTAAAGAAAGCTCATTTTCAATCTGTAGAAAGGTGTCCCAGGAGGACATCGAACATTACATTAATGGTGACCTCAGATGTGTGGTGCAGCTTTTTTTTTTAATCTATGACCGGTTTGTGGATTTTACCCATAAATACAGAACACTGTCAAGGTGGGATATACAAACAGGCCACTGTCCGCTCAGTTTCACTAGCAAGTCACAACTTTGCTTATCTATAGGGCATAAAACACCTGTCTGTACCCCAAATAAGTAGGCTTAAAGAGACAATATGTCTACTAAATTAAATCATAAAATGATCGTACTATATAATCAGACATTCAGAAACATTATACATTGAAATGCTGGCTTCTTTGACAACAGTGCAGACCTTCTAAGTTTAGATTCTGGTCCTGAATGGTCTGGATTTGTTTGGACCAGAGAAGGTAGGCGGTTTAAAGGAGCCCCAGCACGGCGGTTTTGGATGAAGAGAGCTGACATTGGAGAGAGCTGTCTTCGCCCCCCTCCTCTTCCCTAGAGTCTATGTGCACACAGGTTGCCCTGTCGCGGACACTGAAGCTTCAGCCATCTCAGCTTCGGTCTATTTTTCAAAATCATCTCCAACATTGATCCTAGTTTGAGCACGTTTCTGCTCGTGGAGCTTATTAGAAACATGCAGAGGCTTTTTAGGTCGGGTACAATCACTTCTATCTGAACCAGTTCTCTTGACCGCTTCCATCTCTGCAACACCTGTTGGTTTGACCTGATAACTGCTCTCATATCTGGGAAACTGAGGGGCGTCCAAAGCAGCTGTGTCGGGGGGCCTTAAAACCGCCTACCTTCTCTGGTCCAAACAAATCCAGACCATTCAGGACCAGAATCTAAAGTTAGAAGGAGGACATACTGGCTGCTGCACTGTTGTCAGAGAAGCCAGCACTTCAACATAGCATGTTTCCTTAATGTCTGATCATATAGTAAGGTCAGTTTAGGATTTAATTCAGTAGATATCTTACAGATGGCTCATTTAATGATTTCTTCAATTTTAATTTACAGGTATTATCTGCCCAAATATCAGTTTGTTTAAAACTGGTTTATGCACAACTACCTGCAAACCTCTGGACATAATTTAGTAGTGTTTGCACACCTTTCATGGCTGTACCTTCTGTCAGTGATGTCTTTGTCCACTAGATCAGCTTTGGCAGCTGCTATGCTTATAAAGGCACAAACACCACCACCAGAAATCACAGATTTTTCTTCAGACTGGGTGTGAAAGGCGGCAGAATGTGTTGTGTTTTTTTTACTGCTTGGTGTGAGACAGGCAGACATGCTGACTTCAGCAAACCTGGACAGCAGACAAGACGTGTCTGCTGTTTGTGGTGTGATTGCATTTATGGAAATAACGCTCATGTTTTTAGAAACAGTACAAATGTTAATGTGTGTTGCCTTTTATTCAGAGCAGTGCAGAGCAATCCATCACTGCGTCGGCCTCGACATGAAAACCAGACTGGATTCTAAAAGAGGAACTTCACTTCGTCTGCTCTCAGACCGATGGAGATGATTTCAGCCTCGAATAAATAAAGATTAGGCAACATTTTTCTTCAAGTTTACATTTTAGATTCAAGTAGAATATTGAAGTTAGACATTCAGTTTATGTGACAGGTATCTACTTAAATTCTTTACAATCTTTTTTTTTTTTTTGAATCTTTAGTCTCAACATTTACATGTGCTTGTCTGGAATGAATACTTCAAGTCTGACGTCCAACACTCGCGCCAGGAATCAACTTAATCTAAACTTCACAACCTTAATTCTCTGCTATTCCACTTTAATCTCACATTCAGACTATATTTGCAGGGGATGGGGTATTATTCCTGCCAATTTGTGACTATGCTAGATAATATGAAACTTGAGATCTTAATTCATTTTCAGCGACTTCCTCACTTACTGTCAATAAGCAGTAGATAGAAGTATTTAAGGGTAAACTCTTAGTTAATGACCGGTCAGCTTTAGACTCTGGTCGTGTAGAAGAAGGTACTAATAACAGCTAATTGATGATTAATAAGAAGCCAGTATGCTACTCATTAGCATGCTAATAAGCAACTAGTTAATGGTGATGATTGTGATCTTAGGTTAAAGTAGATTTCATTCGGCGGAAAACTGTCAATGGAGCCCTGGTTCAGACCAAACAACCCAGCCCGCTTGAAAAGGTGGATCTCGGTCTGCTTTTCTTGACACTGACGTGGTTGGTTTGTAGGAACAATATGAACTGACCTCAATATGACCTAACTGCAGGAAGCAACCATTGTGGGCCCTCTCATACATCATTGCTAAACATTTTTGGAGACCACCGGTAGACCTGACGGATCTTCAGAAACAGTTTGGGTGGATGAGCAGGTCGTGGTTCAGGAGGATTAACGTGCTCCTTCTCCTGAACTGTCTTGATAATCGCTTTCTGTTACTCCAGAACATCAACATATTATTTTCAAGCTGCAGTGGCGCCTCATTTTCAAACTGTATTGTTTGCTTTCAGGGATAAATGCAAACAATATAAAAACCTTTGACCAGAGCCGACACCACTCCGTGTGGTCGTCTGTCCATTTAGAAATTGTGAAGTGTCTTTGGAGCAGCCACAGCCAATCAGGAGTTGACTACTCTTTGATTACTTAAGGGACTTTCCTGCAAGAAATACGATTAGAGAGCATTGTCTTTTAAATCAAGACTGGTCAAGACCACCACTGACAGGCTATTTTCCACGCCTTCCTCGGTCTCACCCTGCCTTGCTCTTTGTTATTGACTCGGTCTTCATCCCTAAATGGCTCTTTGGTATGTCTTGGTCTCGGTTAGTGGTCTTGACTACAACACTATGGGGGATGATTTTTTTAAATAATGCATTGACTTTGATTTTATGAACGATACATGTTATTCATAGTAAGGCGTGTAGCTGACCTGATTGACAGGCGGGCGTGGTGTAACAGTTTGTCAAGAGGCTTAAAACCCGCCTCAGCTCCAGCTCTCAGCCTGTCGTTAGGTTGAGACAGCATCTCCAGCATGGAGAACGCCATTGATGGGACTCCAAAGCCCCCTGCAGTAACAGATGGGTGACGTCACTTGGGCTTCGTCCGTTAATATTTACAGTATTTGGTGTGAAAGCTGACCAAACTTCAGGTCATTATGCAACAATGGAACAAACTGATGATTCAGACAAGCGCAAACAAACTAGAGATGTGAAACGTTTTTGACTTTTTTCAAGACCACACTGAACTCTTTGACTTTACCTTCAATATTTCTGATGTATTTTCAATATTTGACTTTATTCTCGACGCTCAGACTATACCAGAGCTGAAGTTCATCCTCAACAGTTTGAACATGTTATTGGACATCTCAACACTTTCTGCATTCACACCTAATACATATACCTAATACGCCTACACATAACTTTATCTCCATTTTATAGATGAAAATACTGTCAAACTGCGCCGCGCTACGGGATGCCATTCTTCCACTATCTTGTTGTGTACTTTCAGGTTGTAGTGCAGGCTGGATGACAGTAGCAGCTACTGACCGGAGCTACATGCTGCATTCAGGTGCTCCTCGAAAGGTCACAGTTTCTGAGTTGGGAAGTCATTCATATGCTTCAGTGTGTTCACGTGTTTTCAGTTCAGAAAGTCTGGATGTTGTAGCAACAACAACAAACAGCGTGGATGCTACAAAGACGATATGTGTAATGTCTCTGTTACAAGTTATATTTGAGCAAAACATTGATGTGGAATATGAGAATTAGCCTATTTAAAAGTATCTTAACATTATCAACACATATTTTGCCCCCTATGTTGATGACAAATATGTCGGCAAGTGGGGCACCAAATTCTTTTCCCAATTTCCGACTTGTTGTTCAGACTTGAGCAGGCGTTTCTGTACATTTTCCAACTCAGAAACTTGTTTTTCAGATGTGTCCGACACCAGTTTGACAGAATGCAGCAACAGCCCCAACTAGTGACGGGTGGCTACGATACACAACATTTGACAGGCTTTGGTGTGCAGTCTGAAAGCAAACCGAACCAAATGAAAAATGAAACAATGTTGAAACTTCAACCCTGAATCGCACCGAGTCCACCGATATGTGAAAGCGACCTTAGACTTCATTTTATGAACTTCCAAAAACTTTCCTCCTCTTGTTTTTGGTTCTTTCTTTCTCGGCTTAAATACTCTCCAGTAAACAGAAGCGAGCTGGAGACACAACATTAAGCACTGTGAGACACGTTGCTCTGCAGTGTGCACAGGAGTAGGCACAGTCCTATACAGTATAATGATCTGCTTTCTTCATATTTGCAGAGAAGAATAAATCTATGAGACGTTTGGGTTGAAAAATGGGTCCTCGCAAAGTCTTTATGATCCAGGGGCAAGATGCTGTGTGTGTGTGTGTGTGTGTATGTGTGTGTGTGTGTGTGTGTGTGTGTGTGTGTGTGTGTGTGTGTGTGTGTGTGTGTGTGTGTGCGTTTGTTTTCCGATGTGGCTCATCGCCTCTTAGCTGAACTTCATTTTTTACTGCAGTTATGAAGACAAATGATATTTATTGTCATCTCTGCAAACGTTCCCATCACTGCTCAGAATTCCCTGCTGTTCTCGTGAAGTCAGACTCACACTTGTTTGTTTTATCATCTTTATAAAAAAAACAACATAATGTGCAGAACATAAAGATGAACCCGTCTGCAGCCAGCATCCCAATCCCTCGAACACAATTAATGAAAATGTGCCCGGACAGATTCATCTATCAGGCGCGGGCTACGAGTGCACGCCGGAGACTAGAAGAGATCAAAGAGAAATATCGGGCTGCGATGTTTTTCTGTGCGTCTCATCCGGCCTCTGACAAAGATATGAATAACTGAGGACAAATAGGTTTCCCTCACTTCTGCTTCCCTTTTTCATTCATCTTCTTAATAGAAGCAATGACAACAAATCCAAAGTGACAACACTTCGCACAGCAACATTCAATAACTCTGAAGTTGCCAAGGACAAATGTGTAACATAAACAGGCCTTGAATTAACACATATAACACAACAAACAGTGAATGGTAAATGGACTTGAGCTTGTATCGTTCTTTTCTAGTCTTCTGACTACTCAAAGCACGTTTACACTGCAGGTCACACCTACACATTCACACACTGATGGCAGAGGCTGCTATGTAAAGTGATCATCAGATGTAACTAATCCATTCATACACATTCACACACAGACGACAAAGCAGCAGGAGCAACTTGGGGTTAAATGTCTTGCACAAGGACACATCGGACATGTGGCTGCAGGAGCTAGAGATCGAACCCCCGACCTTCCGGTTGAGAGACGACCGACTCTACCCACTGAACCACAGCCGCCCCAACAAACAGCGTGTCCTCAAATCACTTTTGTTATAATTATGCGTCAATAGAATCGGCTCCAGCCCCTCGCGACCCCGAACAGGATATAGAAATGGATGGATGGATTTAAACAATGATCAGAACCCTGTTTGTTTTTTGTTTATTTAATCAAGTGACCCATCAAAGCGGATAAAAAAGAAGGCATGAACAGATTCGATCAAACAAGAATAAAACATTTTCATAAAAACACTGTCAGCATCAGAACAAAAAATAAATCCACACGGATCCTGTGGAAACCAGAAACCAACAAGGTCTCAGACCGACTGAAAACTGTAACACTATGGGGTGAAATAAATGTACTGCAAAAATCCATGTGCTGAGTCTCTGTGAAAAGAAAGCAGCGTCAGTCTGACTGCAGATGGGATGAAAGACCTGCTGTAGCGCTCTGTCTTGCAGGGTGGGTGTCTCAGTCTGCTGCTGAAGGAGCTGCTCAGAGCCCCCACAGTGTCATGCAGGGGATGAGAGGTCCATGATAGCTTACATCCTCCTCTCACACACCTCCTCTACAGAGTTCAGAGGACAGTCTTAGACATAACTGGCCATCCTGACCAGTTTGTTCAGTCTCTTCCTGTCTCTCTCTGTGCTCCCTCCTCCCCAGCAGACTACTGCATAGAAAAGTGCAGACGCCACCACAGTGTCATAAAATTTCCCTTAGACATACACCCGACGATGGCTGTGTCATCGGAGAACTTCTGCAGGTGGCAGCTCCCAGAGTTGTAACTAAAGTCAAAGGTGTACAGGGTGGAAAGAAAAGCAGATGCTGTTCAGCAAAAGAGTGCAATGCTCAATCATTTGAATGGTCCTTTCACATTTAGTGGGTGTATAAACACGGTTTTTTAAATTTAATTTTGTTCTATTGAACTCTATTCTCACAGATCTCTCACAATGGGACCATGTTGAGCTACAGAGACTGAGATTCTTCTGTTAAAGTTTAAGTCAAGGATGTGATGTCAATATCGAGGGAAAGCATACAGACTAACAGATTTAAATCTCTGTAACACTTCAGACTCTGAAGCAGCTCTGAAACATGACTGCGGGGGTAAAATGCCAGTGTGTCATCCAGCCGAGGAAGGCGTCTGGCAGAAGCAGCACGGCGAGATGGATCTGCATTACATTTGTGTGGACAGAGAGGCCAGCAGCAGCCAGTCTCCTGGGCGGCTGCTGTTTGCAGAGAGTGCACACAGACGGCTGCCGTGATTGGATTCAGATCAGGTGTCTCAGAGAGGCTGAGCTCCATGGCAATGAGGGCTCCCTCGGAGACCGCGGCCGTGCGGATCCATCTCCTCCTGCAGCCGCGGGAGTTTACACAGCAGCAGAACAGACAGAGAGGCTGCCTCCGAGCTGAGCCGCTGACCCCTGAGGTTTATTTCCTGCCACCAAACTCACCTCTTTGTTTAACAGTGACATTTTAAAGAGCTGCACAATATTTCCTCCATATATCAGCCTAGAGTAATAGTCAAACACTGACTGCCTGAAAACAGAAGAAAGAAACAGTTTTAATCCCTCAAATTCTTTTAATATCTGGATCACTTTCTTTAGTTGTTGTTGCACCTCACGTTCCCAGCTTGAGGGAGTGCAGTCAGCTGTGATATCTTTTTTATTTGATCTCCTGTTGACCAAGGTTGAGGTTTTATTGTGTGTATTAAGTCAGTCAAAAGTGGCTTCAAATTGCAACAAAGTGCTGGTGTTTATTTCATTATTTCCTAGTTTAGTTCTTAATGTTTTCCTGTTTTAATTTGCCTCATTGCTCCCTCATGCTCCTTTATCCTTGTGTATTTATTTTGTATCTGTTCATAATCCTGGCTTCAGTTGTCAGTGTTTTATTTTGTAGTTCTTGCCAGTGTGTATCATGTCTAGTCTTACTTCCTCCCTTTGTGTGTTTCCCTCCCTTTTTGACAGAAACCTGCGTCTTGTCCGTCACGTGTTTGATTACCCTGTGTATTTAGTCTCTGGCTGGCTGGCTAATATCGAACATAGTATGCATGTACTGCATACTACGTTGGACAGTAGTATGTAGGATGTCTGCCAGTCGGTGGTTAATTTGCAGTATACCTGGCTGGTTAACGGGGAGGAATGAGGAAGTAAACAACAGCCCAGCTGACGTCAAACGCAGCTACAGAGTAGCGTCTACTTACAGTCTGAAAAAAGCAGCTCAACTTTAAACTTCTGATTCTGATATATGCTGCATTCAGGAGCTCCTTGATGGTCCCGGTTTCCGAGGGGGGAAGTCATTCTTCCGACTTCAGTGTGTTCACGTGCTTTCAGTTCAGAAAGTCGATATGTTGTAACAAGAACAACAAACAGCGTGGACGCTACGAAGAAGAAGTGTGGAGTGTCACTGTTACAAGCTATATTAAGCAAAAGTTTGATGTGCAATACATGAATTTATAAAAAGTATCTTAGCTTTAACAAAACATCTTTTGCCCCCCATGTGATGACGATTATGACATCAAATCGGGCACCTAATTCTTTCCAGAGTTTCTGAGTAGTTGCTCCGACTTGAGCAGGCGTTCTTGTGCATTTTCAGACTCTGAAACTCGTTTTTTCGATGTGTCCAACACCACATGAAAGCACCATTCGGCTCAGCAGCTCTGGACCTCTTGGAGTTTTAAAAAGCTTGCGAACAGAACCAGACAGATAATAGGACCCAAAAATGCAGACTCACACAAGGCAGGAGACAGTAAAAGGGCAGAGTTTATTAAACAGTCCAGGTCGGTACACAGGTGATCCAAAAATACAGAAGCAAACAAATCCAAGAGGGGCAATAAAAAGGCAAACAAACGTCACAACGACCTGGCAGCATGAGAAAGGACACACAGGGATGATATAGACAGACAATCAGGAGGTAACAGGATACAGGTGGGCACAGCTGTACTGTGTGCGTCGCCATATTGCTGTGACGTCAATTCCACCGACTCGGTCTACATGACTCTTGCAGGCACATGTCTGATGTGTCCTTGTAAAAGACCCTTAACCCCAAGTCGCTCCCACTGCTTCGCTGGTGGCGTATAAATGTGTACGAATTGATTAGTTACTTCTTAAAGGACATGTAGTGGCTTGATCTTTCCAATCAAAACGTTTGAGCCACTGAAGGGCTGATAGCGTATACCGTACTTTAATTCACGTGTCGTCTTCCGTGTTGCGTGGCAATAACTCAGGGAACTAATCCGTGCAGTCATACTCAATCGGGTTTATTTTGACATCGTCCATCAACATACATGGTTATCTAAATACATTTATCCATTATATCTTGAATGCAAAACAAAAACCAGGCTAAATGTTCAGTCCACGTTACACTTCACAATGGCGGTCAAAAAACAGTGTGCCCCTCACGGTAGGCTGCTCGGCTGCCAGTGATTACCCCTTCCTCTACTTGTACCATCAACAGTGAATATGCCACTTATGTGATAAGAAGGAATTTGAACAGAGAACACACAATAATGGCTCTAACTTTATCAAACCTAAATGCAGTTTCTTTGCTGTTGAAATGTCTCTGTAATGCATCTGTTATCAGTTTAAAAGCTCTACAAACAAACACAGTGTGGCACTGATTGAGCATTAAATAAAAAATGTTTAGATTCATGAATTCACATGGTTATCTTCTGCAGAATTCCTGTCTCACCTTATCGGCAGTAGCAGTTTTATTAATTTTTTTGCAGTATCACTGTTTTAAAATCCATCGGTGCTGTCAGCCTGAGTGGAGTGGAGAGCCTGCGATTGTTCCTTTTCATGCATGAGAAGCATCAAAGGACGTGAAGTGTGTGAAGTGAACACACAGAGCCTGTTATGTAACTTCTCCAAAAAAAAAAAAAGACGTTCCCACACTGATTTCAGCGGGCTCACGATGTGAACATTTTCCTTTATTCATGACTTTCACTTTACTTAAAACTATTCACAAACCCTCTCCAAAAGTGTGTATGCATTGTTCCTGTTTTAATGTTTATCTGTAAAAGACACAAACAGTGGACACAGAACCCGATCATTACTGGTTTTGCTATCCAATTACAAAGATCTGTAGGAGCTGAATCCATACAGGTCCTCTCTCCTGCCCTTTAATTAATCCGGCCCGCTGTAGGCTAGACTCAATTAGCATCTGCAGTTCTTTCACTATCATTGATTCTTATTTTCGAGCAAATCCATGCTTTCATTCCCTCTCATTTCTTAGCTCTTTGATAACTGTAATGCAACAGAAAGAAGAAGCAGCATGGAGAAGCTGTTCATGGGGGGGTTGAGTTTCAGATATCAAACTTCCAGCTGTGAAATGCTCTATTTTTCCCCCGGATAAGAAGTTTGAGGGTCTTATGTTTGAATTTTTCTCAAGTTTAAAGAACCTCTAACACTCAGTCAGAGGTTTGCTACTGGCAGAGAGCGTCCTCCTGAGGAGAGAAGAACAACATTTAACATTTGAACGGCTGTAATTACGAGGGGAGCAACAGAACAAGTCAAAGGACATCAAAGAAGGAGGGGGATGCATTGATAAGTAAACAAAACATCTGACATGACGAAAGGAGACATCTGTTCATGAGAGAATATTATATAGCTTAAACTAGTGTGGTAGGACTCGACATCGGTCTTGGTCTCAAGAAGTCTCGAGACCACTTTTTGATAGTTTCCGAATCGAAAGCAATTTTACTCAGTCTTTTCTCGGACTCAAACTCTGGATTTTAAATCAAGACCAGCCAAGACCACCACTGATGAGCTATGTTTCCACGTCATTACTGATTAGTAGTAAAATGTCTCTTTCTAAAAGAACAAATAACTTGAATTCATATGTAATTTGATTTTTGTCCCCCGGTTACGGCCGCAACCTTCTCTGTGTTACCAACTAAGTGAGTGACACGTCTGCTGCAACACAAGATGATGATTTTTCTGTGATACTTTTGGTCTCGGTCTCGCCCTGCCTTGGTCTTGACACGGTCTTGATACCTTAATGTCTCGGAGCACTCTGGTGTGTGTTTGTGTTTACCTGGAGCTGTGTGTTGATCCACACACCTTGCCACCAATCAAACCTGCTGCTGATCTGCAATCAAGCAACCTTCACCCTCCACAGTATAAAAGCTTGACCAGTCTTCCACTCGACGTCAGATCGTCAGTTTACCCACCGTGGTGTTCAAGTCAGGCGTTTTTTTCGTAAGCATTTTTGAAAACTGTATTAATCTTGTAATTTTTTCAAGGCTTCAATATTCCAGCGCCCATCTCCAAGTTTAGTTCTGCAACGCTGCCTCTGACTCTCAAGACTGGAGAACCCTAAACCCAGACACCAGAACCCTGCTCTCATACCTCAGACCTCCCAGCCAGTATCCAAAATAACTGGTCTGTCTGCGTTCTTTATAACATTTATATCTATGCAGTAAATTCTAACAATTAAAAGTAATGTTGAAGTTCTAGAATTTATTTTCACATGAGCCTATTCAATCAGCAACCTCTGGTGTTGAAAAATGAAGCCAATGAGGAAGTGCAAAAAGCTGCAGTTCCTCGAGTGTCCACTTGAGGCCGGCTTCAAAGGACCCAGTAGTCACAAACACACCCCAAATTATTATGTCCATTTTGACGGCCGAAATTAACTTGTTTACAGCCTGAAACAATTTTGGTCTCATTAGCTAATGTCTTTAATGTGGTTTGAATTGTTCTTATAACTAACCTGTTTAGTTTTTATGAAGGTTATGAGTTATGCATACTTAGGGGCGTGACCGGTCTGCATCTCTGCATCCAGCCTCTTGGTGTCTGGAAAATACCATCTGCAAATTAGAAGGCGGGTAAAGAAATGAAGCGCGTCAGTCTGTGTTTGAAATTATTAATAAATCAACAGTGCTGCTAAAAGGTTCACTTTGTTGTTCTTAGTATTTTTATTGATAGTAAATAGCTTATTAATACCCCAACACACAATATAATACAGCAACTTCTAACCAATCAAAATTTGTTTGATTAAGAAATTAATTTGGTGATATTCTGACAGGTGTGCACGGCCTATGTGGAAATTGGAAACAGAAACAGCAGAGGAGAGCTGAAGCTGCCATTGTGGTGCAGTCTGGGATTTGTAGTATCAGTGGTGTGTACCGGAGGGCCAGTTATGATAGAAGTATGATCTTATCTTGCGGGCCGGATATAATTGTACCGCGGGCCGGATGTGGCCCGCAGGCCTTGAGTTTGACACCTGTGTTTTAGACAGTAAACTGGACTTTTTCAGATCATGCAGGTTTCCTTGACTTGTCATCTCTGATAGTATCACAACATGTCTGTATCTAGTTTTTAAAAAAAGTTGACGATCTGCACTTTGGTTGATTGCCGGCCGCTCGCACACATCTTCAGTGAGTCATAATGTTTAGACCCCAGTTGGAGATCTCATCAGCATGTTTCCGGAGAGAGCGGTGCTTGTTAGGATTTATGAGCCATTTCATGCTCCCATTTCCTTTAGTAGGTAATATGTGTCACTTTTATAACACTGTGAAGTTGAAGTGTTGAGGTGAAATGTTAAGTGATGTTTCAGCGATATGCAAAAGGAAGAGATTGGCTTAGCCTTAAGTGGATATTCCAGCACTCATGCAGCCATCGAGGGATCACAGCCATTTTCTGACTCCGACATAACAAGGCCGAGAGGAGCGTCCGTGTCCTTGACGAGCCCTCGCAGAGCTTTACGGCCTGCTGGAGAAGGACATCTTACATTAGGTCTTACACTCAAGGACCATGTGAATAGTTCGGTCAACAAGTAACATTACTGGCAGCAACTACTTCTGTGCAGTGACAACAGTTTTCCTGCTTTGATTCTTGGTGTGAGTGCACAGTGTGACGATCTCCCTCTGCCTGTTGTTTCAACTAAAAAGGCTGATGAACAGTTTGCTTTTGTGTGAATTCTCAAAATGTGAAATTATAGTTAATACCAGTATCTTTGAAATTGCGATGCAGGAATGTGTACTGCTGTTTGGATATAAATGTGACAGCCCCTGCTTAGAGTGTGTGTGTGTGTCTTTCTTTGAGGTGCCATGGAGATGTCATATCCTGCTAGATCTGGAGAGACCGGGCCCATTGCTCCACCCAGGATATAAAAGCCCAGCTTCCTTTGCCTCTCTCGCTCTCTTCTTAACCCTCAATCCCCACGTACTCCGTGCGCGCCGTGGTCCGTCAGCGCCAAGGTTTTGCTACGTCGGACCTGGCCCCACTGGATCCTCATGAGCAGCTGTACACACCTCACAGGAGAACTACAAGATCACGCGGGAATAAAGAGAAAAATTTGCAATCATATCTCTTTGTCTTTCTGAGGATGATTTGTTCATTAGGTGCCTGTTTTGACGTAATGTTGATAAAGTGAAGAAAAATACGATCGCAAGTCCGTATATTGTGTTTTATTTTGAAATTGACCGGACTCTCTGTGCGTTTCCTTGTCTGACTTCCTGTCCGGGTTGTTATATTCTGTCCAGTTTGGCATGTGCGCGCAGCGTACTCCGCCGAAAATAGGCTCACAGCGTATTTCAAAACTGAGCAGAGCGTAGTGGTGCTGGTGACACGCTCTAGAGATGGATCGCTGCGCTCGCTGTGGAAACAATCATTGACTAGAGTGGCAGCGAACTACGGCGTAGTGGGTTGACGGACCAAGGCGTACATGGAGTATGTGGAAATAAGCCTGGCTGGCGTTTGCACAGTTGTTGCTTTAGTTCTTATGTTAGTGCACTCGTCAACACCTCACACCACATAATGCTTTCACACACATCCACACGTTCACCACTGACGATACAGATTTAACTCACCTTATAACTCGTCATTGACTTATTTAACTCGTTTTGTTATAAATTATTCATTTTCTTTGGTAAACTTCTGACTCCTCTCGTCTTTTGCCATGACCCACGAGCTGGGTTATGACATAAACATTAAACGTTTCAAATTCTATTTTCGACGGAGCCGGCTGTAAGCACGCATCAAGCTGAGCAGAGCAGATGGGTCCAGACAGGGAAACAGACAGGGGATAGCATATAGCGTCCGGTCAATTTTAAAATAAAACACAATATACGGACTCCTGATCGTATATTCCATCACTTTATCCACATTACGTCAAAGCAGGCACCAAACATATAACAAATAATCCGCTTGCTCGTTGTTCTCTTTATTCCTGCATGATCTTGTAGTTCTCCTGTGATGCTTGTACAGCTGCTCAAAGTTGTGCTCACGCTCCAGAAAAAGACCCAGATGGGCAGGGCATGTGCCATCAGACGGTGCAAAACCGTGGCGCTGACGGAACGCAGTGCGCACATACTATGTGGAAATAAGCAGTCACGTTACGTCTCAATCTGTTATGAATATCTGCAGGGATGTACATCAGCTGTAATATTGCAGCTTACTTTTTTGTGAAGCTGTCACGAATGTGTGAAAGCCTGTCCAATATTCACTCTGGTCTGGCGTCTTGCTCGGTCTTTCTCTTTTTTTCTCTTCATAGCTTCATCACCTTCCTCTTCCTCTTACATCCTTTCCTAACAGCACACAACGCAAGTGAGCAATATCCACATCCATGATTGAAATGTTGAGCTTTGACTTGTGTCAACACTGGAGAAAAACGTTTTTTCGGCTCACTACCGGCAATTTATTGACGAGCCTCTGAGTTTTGTGATTTGAGTCAACAGCTTGCAAATACAAAGCACAACACTTCTGTTTGTCTACCTGAAAATCAGAAGACCAGATGTCATACTGTTTGCAAGGGGAAATGAAATTCACAGAGCAGAGAATTGAATACTTAACGGTTGCAGTGTGGACAGCCAGCGTGCGATGTGAAGCGATATCTCATGCTCGCGTGTTGTTAGGACACGGTGTCAGCCTCAGCCGTTGTATCAAACAGTGCAGAGACAAGCTAACTGGCTGCTTTGTAACTGAAGGCTGCTGTGTGAACTAGTGCCGCAAAGCTGTACTGACTTCTTGCAAGATGACCGTGGCCTGCTGCCAAAGTTACATAGTGCAGTACGCAAATGATGAGGGCGCTCTCTGGACATGATGGAAACGTCTTTCTCCCTGTTGAAAATGTTTGTACTACTAGATCGACCTTTGAAACTGTAATTTAGAAGTGGAAAAGTTACATATTGTTGCTTTAAATCTGATTATTTTGACAAGGTAGATTTAAAAACAACCCTCCGTTTTCTTTATCAGACATCTCATGTATAATCCTCTCGTGTTTTCAGAGCACTAACAGACGTTGCTGATTATCTTGACTGTACGACATCTAAACGAGTACTAGATAATCACCCTACATTCAAATTCAACCCGACGTTCACAATTCAAATGAACTGGTCTGTGTGCTTCCTGCAAGCATAAACAAAACAACAATCACGTCCACCCTAATGAAGCCTCTCTCCTCTCACGGTGTTAAAGGTTCCTGCAGATGACAGCAGCTCAAAGCGAGCCCATTCAGACCCAGATTATCTTCACACATCCTGAGTGTTTTTCTTCCCGCTGTTTGCTCATTGGCTGTCATACGCTGTCATAAACTCTTGACTGAACTGACCTTTCAGCCCAGTTAAATCCTGACGTATCTCAGTCTGTTTGTTAATTAAAATGCAAATAAACTGATGAATTATGGAAAGGGGTTAACTTGACCAAATTTAAGAGAAATGTTGAGCAGCTGCAGAACTGCCTGGACGCTTACTGTTCTGTTAAAGTGTAAAAGTGTCTGCAGCTCCGTTTAGTTTGTTAAGCTGAGGCAGGGAGGTGGCTTTTGTGACTGTTTGAGTGTTTGGTGACATGTTACATGTTATTCAGCTACCTAAATACATTTCATCCTTTAACGGTGGACTCAGCCGCATTGTTTGTTACAGTTTGTAAACACAAACTGGGATTATCGCCACCAGGAGCGCACATTCACTGCAGGACATAGTGTGTATGTTTACTGCTTGTACCTACACTGCTAGATACCGCACGCTAGCTCAAGCTAACTACAAACTAACAACAGGTGTTTGGCACCTGCCTGTCCAACAGAAAGCAGAACAACTCTGTGTCCACTGGTAAAAGCCAACACAAGGTTCACCCTCCTTTTAGAACAAGCTTTATCCACTCACTATGATTTTATTTTCTCGTCTTTGTTGCTACGTCCATCATTCGCCGGTTTGGTACGTGTCCAATCGCTGAATTGTATCCACTCCTAAACTCACCTGTCCACTGTCATTGGCTGGAGAGAACACATCAGCTCCCCGCCCAGAAACATCCAGAGTCAACCAAAACAAAACGAAACCTGAAAATCCAGACAAAGGACGGGGTCTCTGCTGACACAGTCACCACCACACATGTATGGAGACCCAGAAGTGACACCTGAGCAGCATGACTTTAGTATAAGTCTATTTTTATTTTGTATATGTAAAAATCGAATTTCTTATCTTATGAGATTTTAAATAGATTCATAAACTGGGTGCTAATCAGTCACTCCCTGCTAAGTGCTAAGGCTAGCTCTTTAACTCAGTAAAATGCCAAATGGAGCAGCAAGAAATTCAGCCAGTCTCACAGATGACTTAGAAGATCCTGAAGTATGTACTAATTCAAAAATAGACTTTGTGTTGTTTTGTGTTCTCATTCACATATAAATATACATAATGTGATGTATAGTTTAAATAACAGTGTTCACATGCAGCTGAAGAACTGTATACATATTCACCTTTTATTTTATTATCCATGACATAACTCCCTGTAGTCATGCGTTATGTTTTGCTGATGAAAAGATGATGTTCCAGTTGCTGTGATGACTGCAATAAATAAATGTGACGAGCTAACATACAAAGAGTGATTCTTGGTAACATGGCTGACGAAGCAGCCAACCCACCAGTCGAGGTAGTCAACCCAACACTTTGAATCGTGAATCCAGAATGGTTTCGAAAATAGATTTTTAATTGAATTGTGACCTCAAGAATCGAAATCGAATCGTGACACACCCAAAGATTCCCAGCCGTAGTGCTCAGAGTCATTTTAAATCTATGAGAACTTAACATTTAGTTTTATGATGTGTTGGCTTTTAAAGGCTTTTGGAGAGGGACACTTTTTGTGGCAGAGATTTGCCTTTTGGCATCAGTTAGAGTTTTATTTTATTTACTTTCCTTTTATGTTCTGACTTATCTAAACCTTTCAGTCTCTTATAAAACATTTTCTTGTTGATTAGGCTTCACTTTAAGATATTAAAAACTCTTATTTGGCAGTAAGGTCAGCCATAGGCCCCGATTTATGTTCATGCTGGTGGGTGCCCAACACCAAACGTGACTTTTTATTTAATTCTCATGTAAGCATGCATTTCGAAACCTCCATATAGGATGCAGCAGCGACCGAAATGAATGCGCGCACAAAATATCATCATCATCAACCTTCATTTAAGCCTCGAAGATCAAATACACACACACATACATACACTGCGCTACACGGAAAGTAATTATCAATGCTACCCAATAAAGCCAAAGGCTCACATGAACAAAAACACAAAAACCACAGAGATATAGGCTATTCCAAGCCGGAAAATGTAGGCCTATAAGTGCACCTGAACGTGGCGCTGCCCGTGGTGCTGAAAGACCGTTCAACTATAAAGCACGCACTTTTCAGCACCTGCTCCCCCTGATCTTTATTCACTACATGCTAATGCAAATGATCACTACGAAGTGCTTAATCAGAAAAATAAAAACTTTAACAAACGACACGAACTAGCAAATCATTGCAACCAAAACTGCAGTAAAAAGGCTCAACTGAGGATACAAATCCAACACCAACTATATTACAAAGCACTACAGTATAAATCCATTACAACAATAACCTAACAGTAAAGAGTAAGTGGCCCACTATTAACAATTGAGTCAAACACATTATAATAAGCACGACATTGCAAAAGATCAAAGCACATGCAGTCATACACAGCCGGTTACATCAACACAAAGGCCATACATTTTTGTCACTCACCAATGCTGTTAATTCCTGATCAGGAAGTGTTGCCCCTTGTAACCGTGCGCTTAATGAATTGGTCTGCGATTATGTTCAGGTTCCTATTTCGTGTCAAAGTCTTGTGACAGTTCAGTATAGCAACATGGTTCAGTCGCGCTTGCCCCATTGTGGATCGAAGATCGGAAAATGACCTTTCTGAAGTGCATGATGTTACAGGGACAGTCAGTGTAAGTTTCACAAGTTTGGTGATCCCTGGCAACATGGTTCTCAAGTACTCTCCCTGATCCCTTTCAGACCACTACATCCTGAAAAGCAGCTAAACAAACTCCTCGCTGTTTTGCTACATCCATGCACATATCACGATGCAGTGTGAGCCTGACTTCATCCAAATCATCCCTGTGGAACTGTGTGATGTTTTTGCAGTCGCCCTTGCCGATCACAAAATCCTCAACATCTTGCAAATGTTTAAATGCAGATGGACTAAATCTACAGTCCAGGGATGTTGATGCTGTATCCAGTATCTCGAAGTACTGCTGTCGGAACAGTTCTTCTGGTGTCTGAAAGCTGTGTGGCTGCGCACCTCTATCTTCCAAACGGCGGGGAATTTTCTTGGTCTGGGCACAGCTGGGCTTTCCAAGTTCAAGTCATGGGCTTCTGCAGCAGTGTTTTCCCAAAATTCTGGGAATCCTTCTTCACGGAGACATTTTATGTCTCCTCTGAGTGTGTCAACCATCTGTCTTGCGCTCTGTATGTGTAAGTGGCGTTTTTGGAGTGCAGCGTTGGCTGTTTCCATGCGAAAGAAGAATTTAAGCACGAGTTTCAAGGAAAAGAAGGTGCTACATTTCTGCAGGTGAAGTAGAAGTCCGCTGGCTTTACCTCCTGCATCACTTTTGTCATTTAAACACAGATCCTCGAGAACTTCCACCAGTGCACTGTAGTTAGACGCAATGGATTGCAACGAGGCCGCCTTCACTGTTCAGCGCGTCGGGTACAGAGGTTGCAAAGAGTCTTTGCCTTGAAACCCTTGGAACCAGAAGGTGAATTTCTGATGAGGGTTATCATGTCACTAATAAGTGACATAAAGTTGTGACATGCGGGAATATTTTGGGCTACATCATGCACAACCAAATTCACCAAATGTGCAGTGCAGTGGATGTACTGTGCTCGGGGCTCCTGTTCCAGCATGCGAGCTTGCAAACCAGTTCTAATGCCAGACACATTTGACGTGCCGTCCTAGCACTGTCCTCTACATTTCTGAACTGGCAGTGAGAATCTCAACAGAACATTCTTAAGCTTCTGCTGTTGTTTTTGACGTCTCGTAAAATCCAACGAAAAGTTCCTCTGGCTCCAGATTTTTAGCAACAAAACAGAAGCAGAAAGACACCTGTTCTCGGACTGTTAAATGTTGGCTGTCTGGTCCATAATCACAGAGAAAAACTCAGCAGATTTCAATTCTTTCGATTATAGTTCTCAACACATCATGGGCTAACATTTCTGTCATCTCGTTCAGGACATCATGAGAGAGCCACCTGCTCTCCTTATGCGCAAGCCATGTCTGTAACTCCGGTATTTCTTGAGCACGCAATTTTAACAACTGGGTCAGGTTTGACTCCTCATCGGTGCTTCCTTGGATGGCCAATCCCTGACATGAAAGGTACTGGATTGAGGGAAGAATCGCTAACAAAGCTGTTCTGGCAGCTGCCATTTGTTTGTGTTTACCAGCAGAAATGGAAGCGGCGATGTTAACACCGGAATTAACAGCAGCAGCAATGCTAACAGCAGGTCGGTGAAGATTAGATTTCTCATGGGATCTAAATCTCTCAAGTGCTTTGGCCCAGCTGGAAAAGCCATCCCGCACAAAAGCTTTTGTCTCTCACAAAAGACTCCTGATCGTGTGTTGTGGATGGGAGAGCAGCACTAGTTGATTTAGCTGTAGTGCAAACCTCACAAAACACCTTGTTTTTAGCCGCATCATACCCTATCCATGGGAATTTTACTGTCCAGCTAGCTTGAAACGTCCGGCCTTTCTTCTGTCCATCTGCGCTGCTGCAGCTGCAGTTTTCGTCACTTGTGTTAGCCGATTTGATGGAAGCATTGGCACTGGAAACTGTACAATTTCTAGATGTTTTTGTTTTTTTAATCACAAATTTGTCCATTCTGATTTCTGTAGCCTATAAGACAATGTAAAGGTTAACGAGTTTCAAACTTTAAGCCCTTTTGGCGGTAAACCTAATGTCACAACCTTGCTTACGTATGGTGAAGGAGAGCGAATCAGTGATTAGTGTATGCTCGGCTTTCTCACAGAATCGGCGCTTATGAGGTCAGCATCACTTTATGATGTCAAAGAAGATAGTTGGTGTATTATCTCACAGTGGAAACTCTCCTGTTGCTTGACCTCAGTTATGAGAAATGATTTGGCTTTTAATTATTGCATTGTAATTTATTCATTGTATTGTATTTGAACATGTGAACTCTGTGCCTGAAAGCAACATCACCCCTGGCCTCAGTAGTTGGCATGTATGCCGATTTGAAACAGCCCATGCATCCATGAACCTGCAGCTTCGATCACCTGTTATGAGTCAGTTTGATGCTACTTTGAGCTCCCTCTTTTTCCAAATGGAGAGGTATGAATCAGGAAAATCTCAGTGTTGGAGAAGCAGAGCGACGGACCACACACAAGGTTACTGTCGTCATTTTTCACGAGGTCATGACTGAGCTCACCAGGCGGCAGTGTGCGCCGCTGCTTGGTATACAAGGCCACAGCAAAGGGAAAAGGATCTTGATTGTCACGCTCTGTTTGCTCCTCCACCAATTTCCTGAGTCGTATTTCTCTCTAATAATGCTGGACGGCAGTAACTCTGAGAGGCAGGTGACAGGGCCTGCTGGTGTGGAACCTGATGCACCGAACATGACAGCAAGCAATACTGAAGCAACTCATGCCTGTAATTAAATTCTATCCTTAATTCTCCTGTAGATAATTATCAGAGGAATTACAGACTTGGCACTGCAATGATCAGTGACCAGCAAACAGAACGGACATTAGTGCCCGCATTTTCTGAGTCATCATGGAGCTCAACACAAGCTCCAACAGAAAGGCTGGTTATATTCTCTCACACATTTATATTTTTTTCTTCATTCAACTTAGCCTCTTTCTCTCCCTCCATATCCCTGCTTTGATGATCAGCTGATTAATTGTGCCACAACCTCTCTGTATGGAGGCCGTAGTCCTCATTCCAGCGGACGTGGGTTCAAATCTGACTGAATCCTTTGCTGCATGTCATCCCCAAACGGCAACCTCCAGTCTTGAAAAATGAAGCCAATGCAGAAGTGCAAAATCCTGCAGTTCGTCGAGTGTCCACTTTAGGCTGGCTCCAAGAGCCCCGGAAGTCACATACACACAACAGGCAAAAAAGCATTTTTTTTTTTAAACGGCTCTGTTTTGATCTAGAAAACGATACATGTCATCCATAGTTAGGCTCGTAGCTGACCAGATTGACAGGAGGGCGCAATGTAACGGTTAGTCAAGAGCAGGGATGGGCAACTTTGGTCACAGCAAGGGCCACATTCATTTAATTCTCACTGCCAGGGGGCCAAATTGTAGGATACAAAAACGATTACAGTCAATTATGTGTCAAATTTAACTCAACATATACCAGTGATCAAATATTATTATGGACATATTTCTGGTTTTCACGATTTCATGGCAGATTTTGTCATTTTTTCTTCATGTTTCCAATTAATTGATGTGTAAAAAATTGACCTAAGGGCCACGTTGAGGGTTGATGGGGGCCGCATGTGGCCCCCGGGCCGCCAGTTGCCCACCCCTAGTCAAGAGGCTTAACACCCGCCTCAACTCCAGCTCTTAGCCTGTCGTTAGGTTGACTGAAAGTTAGGTTGACTGAAAGTTAGGCTGAGACAGCATGGCGGCGGCTGCCGATGAGCCTCCGGAGCCCCCTGATGTAACAGATGGCTGACGTCACTCAAACTTTACCGTTAATATTTACTGTCTATTGTCATCCGAAATTCTGTCCTCACAACATTTCCTGTCTCTCTTCAGCTGTCCTGTCTAGTAAAGGCAAAAATCCCCCCCCCCCCCACAAAAAATAGAGCTAACCCTTAAAGTTACCTCAATAACCACAAATCCTGCATCGTAGCCCCCCCCCCCCCACCCAGAGCTCTCAGTCACAGATGAGGACAGTGCAACTTCTAAGAGCTGCTGATTTATTCAGTGATGAGGGTGAATAGGTTCAGTCCGTTCATGTTGAAACTGAATCATTCAGTAAATCTGGATGCAGCTCTTTAAGGACAGGGTGAAATGCAGGAGATGCAATAATGTTTGCTGTCCATGTCTGAAAGGATGAAAATCCTCTGTAAGCTGTGGAGGACAGATTTTTGTCAGAAAAAAAGTAACTCTGTGGAGTGTGTTTTTAAAAGTGTTGCTTATCAGAACAAAGAAAATGAAAGGAATCCATCAGCTGATAATCTTCTTGCAATCAAAAGTACATGCCCGACCCCCGGGGCTCACTGCCATCCCTCTGTCCTCCGAGAAAAACTGATGGAGTAAAGGTAGAAGAGGATACAAAGTAAAAAAAAAACACAGTAATGTAATTTTAATGCAATGGCTTCATCTGTATGCACCCTGACTGTACATGCTTTGATCTTCACAGAGTTACACTTGGACTCTGTGCTGCGCTCCTCAGAGAAATCCTCCTCTATTCTTAGAAACCTATCAAGCTAATTGTCCGTCATGCTAACACACCGCAGAAAGAGGATGAGCTGGCGTTCAGTCAGTCGACTTGAAAGATGACTTGTGACTTGTGCTCGCACGTCGTTTGGCCCCTGTGAAAGCTGATCCGGAGTAATGAAATCAAATGAAACCTCATCAATCCCCCTGAATGGGTTTCAGCTCTATCAATCCATGTTATGACACCCTCGTCGAACACTTACACCGTCCAATAAGCTATTAAATGAACATGACAGATATGTTTCTTTTAATCTAACTGATTTATTACGGCCTTTTCACGACATTCCAGTCAAAATGATACAAGTCAGCAAGTTTAAACGGCTCGCTGGTCCTCGAAGCTGCGCTGTTTCCTCTCCCGTCTGTGTCAGGGTTCAGGAGAGCTCTGCAGGGTTAGCAGTTCACCATCCAGCAGTGAGTGAGCGGTCAGACATGATGACCCACTCAGCACTGTCCCTCTGCTCCTATCGGTCATTCTGAAGTTACTTTCTGATGACAGCTACTGGGGGAAATGTGAGTCCATTTAATTAATTAGAAGTTTTATGGTTAAGATGTCTGCTCCAATATCTTCTCATATATTAAACTCAAGTTGACACTGCTTTAAGGATTCTGAGGCTCAGCGAATCACAAAATGTCTTTGATAGTCCTGGTCTGAGGTCTTAACATCCTTACTTTACTTAAACCTCAGGCTGTAGATCGGTGTTTATCTTCCTTTTTCTTTTGCTAAACCTGCTGACTCACTTTGTTTAACATGGCTGAACGCCCACTTACAAACGCCCTGCGTATCTCTATTACCGAGGCCAGGTTTACACGAAAACAATCCACTGAAAATCCGTCTCCGCTGTACCACGGCAGCTAAGCTGATTTGGTTTTCACTTTAGTTAATGTGTGTGCTTCCACTGGCTCCGCTGCGCTGCATCCCACTCCGGCAGTCCGGAGCCCTTTGCTTATGCAAGGCTTCTATTCCTGCCAGATGCTGGAGCACGGCGCTTCATTTACCACAAAGCAGACGGGAAGTCAGACACCGAAACAACATTAAAACATCCAGTTTATTTTCAGAATAAAAAACTCAGTTTTGACTTTTGAGAACAATGAACATTATGTGTGTTTGTTGTTGTGTTTATAAGGATTTTATACGGTTTTATGCCACATGCATCGTATCATGTCGAGCTGTCATGAGTTATTCTGTAATTAGAGCGGGAACTCCTTGGTCTCGCGACTCCAGCTCTCCGGCGGTGCGGCTCCATGCTGCGCTCTGAGAACCTGGCCTGTCGGTGTTGACGGATGCGAGGCACGTAGCCGTACCGGAGCAGAGCGGAGCTGAGCTGACACACAATGCACAAGTAGTGGGTGGAAGTTTTGGGTTTGCTTTTTTTAAACAGATTAGATCCACTGTGCATGGGGAAATGTAATGGATGTTGGATGTCTGTCAGCTCATCACCAACATTGTTGTCCAATTTATCCCGTTAACGAAAACTTAATGGTAAATGGACTTCTGACTACTCAAAGCACTTTTACACCGCAGGTCACACCTACACATTCGCACAGTGATGGTAGAGGCTGCTGTGTAAAGTGAGCACAAGTCAGGCTGCTGTGCACCTTTACAAGTTCTAGTTAACACTAGTTCTTCCGTCTACAGATTACTTTTCTTCCTGAACAATGACTCATTCATGTTTGAATTCACCCAAAAAAAGCATAAAAAACTCAACTTTCTCAGCACAACATCTGAAAACAACAAAGAAGACTTGAAAAAGTCAGAGACATTTCACATTCTGCAGAAAGTAGCTCATCTCACTGAGGAGTGATGAGTCTCGGAGGCTGCTGCACAGTCTTCCATATGTAATCACAGCCTCAGTTGCTCCCTGATGTCTGTTGGTCCTGGGAGGAAGAGCCACCATCATTCTCCGTGTGAGCAGCTTGTCGTTCATGAGATCCCTCCACAGCTCTGCCAGCTCTCACTATTGATCCAGCAGACGAAGTGTTAGAGGAAAGCTCTCGTCATACATCAATGCGCTGCCACAGAACAGCTGATGAAAAACTGTGGCAGAGCTGCTCATTCACTCACCCCCCCTCGTCCCTGAAGACAAGTCGCCCCAGCGGCCAAGGACATCAGCCTGTCCACCCCAGCTCTCCTCCAGCCTGCATCCACTTGAAGGATTGCACCAAGTGTCCCCAAAATCAGCCCACGCTGGTGATAATCCGTCTTCATTGGACTTGCAGTAGAGCTCCTCGGCATGCCAAGATGAGACCAAGACTTTGGCCATCCATCTTGATCTGTCAGCTGCTCTGACTTTCAGAGTCTGACTGTAACAGTTGGTGACCAAGGACGGAGCCTCCTCTGCGGCCTACGGCCTCCTCAGACTGAGTATGAGGGATGAAGCCACCAGGCTCAGAGCAATCTCTCAGATCAGCCTTGATGTCCAGTCTCTACACTCCATCTTAGCCATGAGGTTAAAACTCTTCATTTATTTTCATCAGGTCAGTAGGTTGTGATGTGGCAGGAAATTACAGCTGGAATTGGGTTTTAGGACTACTGAGTGGGTCCATAAAAGACAAAAGGTAGTGGTTTCTGGTTCATTATGAAATAAAGAGGTGACCCCCATTTGCTGAGTCGTCGATGATTCGTACGAGAGCGCCTCAGGCTTAGTCCACAAGTAGGTGGGTATTTTTCACCTTTTGCAAAACTCCTTCCAGGCTGAAGATTTTCAGAAACTCTGTTTAAACACACAGTATCTGAATTCTCTCAGTCAAAACAATAACAAAAAGATGATGTCGAGGCTGGCGGGGAATAATGGGAGGTCTCTCTGCTACCCCCCCGATGAAAATGAACTCCGTCTAGACTGTTGTCGAGACGAACGAGCGAAACTGACCTGAGGAACACAATGTTTACAGACGAGCTAATGTATAAGTATAATTTACATGACGTTTTTTATCACAGCAGCACATACAGCAACAGTACGGCAGCTTTCAGTAGCAGATCCTGCTTCCTGATGCAGCGGTCTTCGATGTCACATCCAGTGTTTCCACGGCAACGATAAACATTTCTTGTCTGTTTTTGTTTCTCCTGTGGACTGTTGAGGGACTTTGTTTTTGGACATTCAAAATAAGTACTCTTTCTTTGCTTTTTGCCTTTTGCCAAAAGGCAAAAAGCAAAGACATGACGTCACATCCAGTGTTTCCACGGCAACGATAAACATTTCTTGTCTGTTTTTGTTTCTCCTGTGGACTGTTGAGGGACTTTGTTTTTGGACATTCAAAATAAGTACTCTTTCTTTGCTTTTTGCCTTTTGGGTCCAGTTCCTTTTGATTTTGTGACAGCCATGTCGTATCATATTGTCACACCTGTATGAGATGCCACAGGGGGACCACGACAAAGTGGTCGTTGATGATCCGGGGGGGATTGTGCATGACATTTCCTAAAGTATCCTACAAGCTGTACGTGTCATTGCTTTGGGCCGTGTGTGTCATCACCTGGTGACTGTAATGAGTCCCTGTGAGGCCAAGAGCAGGTGAATCATCAAATCATGCAGCTTCTTCTCTTGCAGCACAATCTAACGTAACAATAGAGAATCAAACAGGAACAGCACTACGTTTTTAATCGTTGGTTTGAATAGATTTTCCAGTTTCCGGCCACACAAGTGGCGTGTGTGTGTGTGTGATTAAAATAATGGCCGATAGATAGAGAGAGAATTACATCTCCAAGTTCCTTTCATCCCAATGAAGGCCAAAGAGGGTCTCATTTCCGACACAAAGGCCCACGCCAAATGACGCTCTCTGCTTATTAGAGGAGAAGACAGAGAGGGTAATTCCATACTTTGTTTATGCCCCACTTTCCCCCGCTCTTCTCACATCGTGGTAAATTGATTTCACTCCTCATATTGAAGCTATCCTCCAGTTTCCTCCACTCCATGCTGAAATTAATCACCGTAATGTCCCCACTAAGTGAAAGGAAAATTAATTTTCACTGCCATACTGATCTAACTAATAACGGGTAACAAGTGGGGGGAAAATGGGAAATCATCATCAACTCAGCAGACATCATCTTTATTATTTGTACCCACGTCAGAGCGGAAATGAAGTGGCAGCCGTGGAGGAAGTTAAGGCGGATACCTTGAAGCGTGTCTGACTTTCACCAAAGATCCTGGGGAGAAAAGCATAAAAAAAAGAAGGAAAAAAAAGCAATTGGCCATTGATTGCTTTCTAATAGCAGATAGGGGAGGGGAAAAAGAAAAAAAAAATCACTGCAACAATCTTAAAAAGAAAAAAAGCCGGCCCATTCATGCATGTTATTAAAGCCATTGAGCTGAAATCCCCCGTTGAAAGACACGGGATATGGAAGATGGGATATTGGCAACCCAGAATCAGCATAGCCGTAACTTATTAGCGTGTGTTTGACATCCATAAATCAAAGTGACACCCTGCTGAAAATCCGTACCTGTGATTTAAAGTGATCCCTCCATGCTAAGCTTCTCTTTTATCACTCTTATTTCACGAGAGGATACAAGTTCTTGTTTCCTCTTTGCTGCATCACAATCGTTTTAGTCATTAAAGTGAATCACAGTTCCTCTTGTTTCCACTTATGCCACATTTACAAACTCACTGGGTGTAATAACTTACATCCAATGAGGACGGTGCAGTTTGCAGCACCTGGTTGTAATAGAAAACAAATAAAGGGTCATACGTGTTGTTAGATAGGAATCCCAGAAGCAGACAGATGCAATTTGAAGGTTTGAGGGAGATTTAGGTTGGTTTCACGTAGGGGACCCGAGCCCGGATCTGCGTACGTTGGACCCCAAAACAGGTTAATTTGATCCGTGTGAACACAAACGTATCGTACTTGTGTACTGTGCTCAGGTCTGCTTGAAGAGGTGGCCTCAGGGAACGATTCATGTGTACTCAACAGTGGAGTAGGCAGAAATTAATTACTGGGAAGGCCTCAGAAAATATACAGGTATATACAGTATATAGGCACAATTTTCACAAGTGCGCTCTCAGGCAGACAAACAGCACCCCATACTGTTACATATAGTGACAGTTAAAGCCAAGCAAGTAACTTGCTTGTAACTAGACATTTTCCCTCACTGAACAGTTAAGCACCATGGACAGCACCAGGATAAAATGACTGATTCCAAGGGGCAATTTTGTTTTCCTGAGGGTGCTGTAGCACCTGCTAAAATCAGAAACAATTCGGCTTTGACACACCGCCCAGCTCCTCTGCTCACTTGTCGTATAGAATTAAGTATCTTTTGATTAAAAACTCCTCTCCATAAGACTTCCAAGCAACGTCGCTCAGGGTGCGTCTCTTTTTGAATTTCCTAGAAAAGAGAGCAAAAAATGAAACTCTGTGTCCAGACACTGAGGCCACGGCAGAGAGGACCAGATTCAGCCTGTGAGAGTTTCAATGCATGTACGTATATGGCCCTGAGAAACGTTTGTTTTAGAATTAGATGCATCCGACCATGGTTTCCAGACATGACGGCCGCCCGTCAAAACACAATCCAACATATAAAAGAGTATCCAGTCCCAGTGGCTCTTGACAATGTAGAATCTTCTCTGATATTCCATTAGAAGTCAGGTCGGCGGTGTCCAGAAATCCAATTGCCCTTTCTTTAATAACTCCAGCATGAAAGCAGCGAATGCAGACAGCGACAAGTTTGCGTTTAGATTCATCCTTGTATTCATTAGCCAGGACATCGTCGTATGTTGAGGATGATTTGTGCAACTCGTGTAGTTCATTCTGCATGTCAGGGCTCGTCGTGTGTTTAGTCTGTTTTCAAGTCCTGCGTCATATTTTGCAAAGAGTTTGACTATTTCCAGAAAGTTCCCTTTGTTGAGGGGCCTTGTCGGTTTCCCTGGGGCCTCTAAGTGGCAGGCCTTGTTTGGCACACATCATTACAGTGTCCAATGTCCATCTTCAAATATGATTTCTCTCTGTAAAAGAAATGTTTACAGCAATGGATTTAACACAGTCCCCCTGCTGCCTGGCTCGTGACTCACTTTATATAACTCAAGCTTCGATAGTGCCGCAAGATGCACCATGCTCTTCTCGTGCTTTGAACATGTCAGTCTAAAACACTTCCAGTTTGGAAACCCTTCTTTGAAGAATAAACGCTCTGTGTGGAGCTGTGGGAAGTGTCTGCATCCTTAGCTTGACTATACTGCCTTGTCTGATATATTCGTTCCAGGAAAAGACTGAAGGTTATGTTGACTGGGTGGTTTGTCTATCGCTGACAAATCTGAGGGTGGCAAAACTGCATTTTGGCCCGGCCCCGGCGGGAGTGAAGTAGAACCGTTGATAGCCGGCATCTCATCTGGGCTAGCTTGGCGCCCAGTCGAACAAGCTCGTACTGTAGTGTTATTCCCTACTGCAATCGGTAAAATACTGTCTTCCACATCTAGGCATAGCCAGGCCTTCCCCATGCCTACATCACTTGTACTCGAGTACGGTCCGTTGGAGATGTGAACGCAACCGTGCTCAGACAAGGAAGTGGGCCGCTATATGACGTAATTCTAAACGGCTCCTGAGCCTACTCTACAGGTTGGCCTTTTTGTTTGCCTTTACGTCTTGTTGTTTTTTGTTGTTGCTCTCTTTTTGTCTCTGGGTGTGTCCGTCCTCAGTTCCACTCGTCTCCTCGAACTTCGGATTGCTTTAACCAG
Organism: Tautogolabrus adspersus; assembly: GCA_020745685.1. Lineage (NCBI taxonomy): Eukaryota > Metazoa > Chordata > Actinopteri > Labriformes > Labridae > Tautogolabrus > Tautogolabrus adspersus. Next base: position 6,655,580 of record CM036543.1, on the reverse strand, counting down.
CTCACCCAGCTCACTCAGACTTTGTCCATTAATATTTACAGTCTATGGAGCTTACTTGTATTGCAGCTGTACTTCAGCAGCTGGTGATGGTGCCAGTATTTTTTGTCCTTGAGCCCGACTCAGTCTACATTCTGACTGAACATGCAGAAGGATCAGTAACTGAGTCCTTGCCTCTCCTAAATTAATCAAGATGGATACACGCTGAAGATTTATGATCCAGTTTCTCTTTCCTGTTGCATACATTTTCTTAGTGTAACCATAAAGCACAGTTAAATTCACACGCTTGTCACATAGTCGAATAATCAGCACACCCTCGCTCTCCGCTCATAAAATACAGCAGCTTGCTCGGCCGCCCCATGCTTCAAATCAAGAACTCCTCTGACACCAGTGTTACAACAACAAATAAACAACAACAGCTTGTAAGACTAAAAAAAAATCCAATTGCAGAGAACTTTTTCATTTTTTACGAGTTTTTTGTGAAACATTAATAAACACAGTCAAAGTTTTTTATGTGGAGCCACCAAAAGGACTTAGAAAGAGTTTAGCAAAAAGATCAGGGATTTAGTTTAAAAGAACTCTAATGTGTCATGATTGAGAAGAAAAACAACAACGTACTGGACCCAATTGCCGAGAAAGAAGAGACGTATTTTAACAAAAAACTCTTTCAAAGGTTGCTTTACACAGCAGCCTCTACCATCAGTGTGTGAATGTGTAGGTGTGAGCTGCGGTGTAAAAGAGCTTTGAGTAGTCAGAAGACTAGAAAAGAAATGTACAAGCTCAGGTCCATTTACCATTTACGTTTGAACTGACAACAAGAGGGAAGGAACAGGATTATATAGACACGGGGTAATCAGACACAGGTGAGCAAAATAAACACAATCAAAATGTAGTGAAAACAGACAAAAATAGATCGCTCATGATCTGACACTTTTTACTTTGGGCATCCAGCATTGTAACACTGTTGGTGAGTTTTAAAATGGGGATCAGCAGAATAGGTAAACTTTCCAATCCACCATATTTGAAGACCTGTGAGTGAGAATGGGATGAGAATAATATAAAAGTATATCTTTATATCAAAAACAGTAACCCTCATCTCAGACACTCAATCAATAAAGAACGAGTAAAAAAAAACCCTCAACACTTGCAGCCCAGATTCCCTCCAGTCAGGTTTCTTCCTCTCTACACGTTCCCTGATGATCCTCTGACCTGGTTTGACTCACAGACACACTCGGTGCTCCTTACTGTTCCCTCCTGCAGATGGATTTGCTGCACAGCCATCTTTCTTTTCTCCCTGATCTGAGCTGCTGTACTCCATTAAGTTTCTTTGTGCTCGCTCCTCCAGCTCCTCCTCCTCCTCCTCCCAGCCCTTAAATAACCTTTTTATCTGTGTGATGGCTTTAAGTGCTGAAATACTGATCAGGAATAAAAAGTGTTGTTTAAGGAAGCAGTACATGTCAAAAAACACACACAACAGATTGGGATAACAGTGCTGATTTTACTCACCTTTTATAACAGTACAAAGTTTTTGTATTTAGGCTGCATCCCGTCATTCAGACAGTAGTCACTGCAAGAGAAGTGGGGAAAAAAACATTAACATTAACTATTTATTATATTTCTATATCCAAGTTATACTTAGCAGGCATTCCTGATGCCTGAAATATCTGAAAATGACTAAAAGAACCACTGAAGTGTCAGCAAACTGTCGAGAAAACTGCTGCAAAGCCACAGTCTCCAGAGGCAACATCCATCCGTTGCCGAGGGAATCTCAGGGGGCTGGAGCCGATCTCAGCTGTCACTGAGAGCGTTTACATGGACTTGAGTAACCCGGTTATGAGCCTTATCCCGGTTTGGATCATATTCAGGATATGGTGTTTCCATGCACACAGAGAAACCTGGTTATGCATATCCATTCACTACTATATGAAACACTATGAGAAATGTGTGTCCCAGAATATTAGCTTGAGTGTACAGTTTGCATCATCATCACTCAAGTCATTCCTGATATTATGTCTCAGATATTTTACTTTATCCACCATACTAAGGGCTTGATCTGTCAAGGCCTGAGCCTATAGGCAACATGTTTCCTGGTGTTTCTACAGTGATTCTTTTCTTGTGTTAAGCCAACTAATCTGTTTTTCCTTCTGCTCAGAATCATCTATCACCAGCCTGCCAGCTTCTGCTCACCAGACTCTGGATCATCATTCAGTCACTCTCCACCTGCCCACCTACAATTCTTCAACTTAACATTATCATCTGCAACTTTCATTAAAACACTTCAACTAATACTTTGCATCTATGTTCTGCATGTTTGGGTCAAGAGACAAAAAACAAGATCAGAGATCCAGCTGTTGCTTTTGATTGTCTTTAGCTTTTACTATCATGAGGACGCTCTTTTCACTGTTAACTTCATGTCACACTGCACACCATAACTCCATCAGAGTCTTAGAAGTTGCTGTAGGCCAGCACTATTAGATGATCAGCATTCATCAGATGGTTAACAAGTCTATCTCCCACCACATCCAGTCTTAAAAGCGTTCAGCTGTTTAAAGAGATCATCCATATACAGATTAAAAAGAAGTGGTGACAGAATTCCCCCATGTTGGACCCCATTGGTCAATGAAAAGATTGCCGATTTACTCCTTCCCCATCGAGTGCATATGGATTGATGCAAATACCAGAAATGTAATATTCTTATCAGATAAGAGGGGAACCCTCTGTCATGTACTTTCATGATCATTTTACCGTGATTTATTCTATTAAAGGCTTTGGACGCATCCAGAAAACACATAAATATAGTCGAGTTTTTTAGCCTGTACATGTTAACAACTGCCTTCAGAGGATATATACACATATCTGTACTGTGTTCATTCTTAAAACCAAATTGGTGATCTGATGTTGTGATGTATTCCTGGAGGTGATCCACTCTTGAATTAGTTCTATACATGTCACAGTATCATGAGTTCTCCAGGTAGTAAAATCTGGTTTCTCAAAATCATGATAAGGTCTTATTCTTGTTTCTGAAATTAAAAAATGATGTTTACAACCCTAAAAGGGGATACTTAAAAAGCCTGATCAAAGCTGTGATACTCAAGTCCATGTAAACGCACTCATTGGGCAAGAGGCGAGGTACATCCTGGCCTGGTCAGAGTACAGACAAGCAGTCACACTCATTACTCACACCGATGGACTTTTTAGAGTCACCAATCAACCTCACGAACATGTCTTCGGACCGTGGGAGGAAGCTGACTAACCCTGGAGAGGACCTATGCATGCACTGTGAGGCAACAGCGCTTACCACTGTACCACTGTGTGCAGCTCACCAGAGGCAACATCTAGAAAAATAAAATAAAACTTGAACTCTCTAAACTCTTTACTCAGTCACTTCAGTCAAGAATCGTACACTTTCTGGACTTTGTGTATGACGGAGCTCTGAGGTTCATCACTTATTTTAAATCTCTCACTCATCACTGTTTGTTGTATGAATGTGTTGGATGGACTTCTTGACCACACGCAGACTTATACACCGGAGTATTATAATTTACAAGGCTATAGCTATGTCTGCTTCCTTCATACTGTCTGTTCCAAAAGTCAGAACTGAACTGGAGAAAAAGGCTTTTAAGTTTGTTGCTCCCTTTACTGTGAACTAATCACAAAAGAGCTGAGACTTAACGAGCTGCTCTCATTGGATGATTTTAAGAGGATGTTAAATGACTTAGAGGCGGACACATCTGGCTGTAGATGTTTTCCCTGATGTGTTTGTGAATGATCTTATGAAACATTTGCTGTTTAAATTTGTTAGTTTGAAACTCTGCTAATTGTGCTTCTGCCTGTGTCGGCCAGGACAATCTTGAAAAAGAGATTTTGAATCCCAACGAGTTTCTTTCCTGGTTAAATAAAGGTTAAAAAAAAAAGAAAAGAAAAGAATGGAGGTCAAATCTGGTTTCACTTTAAAACATTTTACATTTGAAACAAATCAAAGCTAAAAACGACTTATGCCTTAAGTGTTTTGTTTTTTTGCGCCAGCGTCTTCATCTAAATGTTTTCAATGAGTAGAGAGTGTTTGCAGCAGCAGGTACCGCCCGGAGAATAAAGCACAGCGCCCAGCATTTGTCCGAGTGCTCCGCCTTTTTGTGCAGCCGCTCCGAGCGCTAATGTTGAAAATCGTTCAACTTTACAGAAAGGCGCTGTTGACGTCACCGGTGCTCTCTTCCAAATGTATGATATTCCTTGTAGTTTTGCCGCCTACGAGCGTGTCTCATACCCAAATCCTCTTTGCTCCGAGTCTGATCAGGAAATAAACAATCTAAAATAAAAAAACACGCAAGCGCTCCGGAGCGCACATCCAGCGCTTTTCTGCCCGGACTAACTTGACTAACAGGTAAGCAAAGTGGGTGACCATCTAAACATTACACATGGACTCTCTGAAATCAATAACAGAAGGTTTCTAGGTCTTTCTAGTTTGACAAGATTTCCTGAATGCAGCAACATACACAATGGATTTGGTAATAAAGGGTTAAATACATTTCATTATTTTCCGTTAAGTGAATTCTAACACAAAACAAACTAAGAACAGATTAACAAAGGAAACGTGGCATGGTCGGTTGGATGGTAAGGACGATAGGGTTCCCCCTGCGCTGCGGCACCGTCATCTGCCCGCTCTTAATGGACCTCTCTGCAGCGTATCATTGGCGGGAGCAGGAAATTGATGGGCCAATCGGCTCCTGGCGCTGGCACACCTGTTTAGATACAGGAAGAACAAACACAACCAACACAGCCATAAAAAAGATGCATATTACGACCACAGTCGTAAAATGTTTGTTCATAATATCTTTGCATAGGTAGCTTGTATTGCAGACCTCAAGTGGATAGATAGATAGATAGATAGATAGATAGATAGATAGATAGATAGATAGATAGATAGATAGATAGATAGATAGATAGATAGATAGATAGATAGATAGATAGATAGAGATAAACACTGTAATTTTTTTAAAGAACTTCTGTACCATCTTATCTACAAAAACAACAACTAGTGGGAAATTATTTCGTATCAATTCCGTCATAAAGGAAAAACGATCGCCTCACAGCTCAGTGATGTTTCCTCTCAGCGTCTCTGTTTGGACCGGAGTCTGGAGGCAATTAACAGTCAGGTCCAGGCAGCGTGAGAGGAATGGTTCACAGAGGATAATGACAGATTTCTTCATCCTCTCAGCAAACAGGCCGTGGCCCCTGCTCGCCCCCCCCCCCCCCCCCCCCCCCCCCCAAATCTCTGAGATCCACCTGTACATCAGCCAGGGATCATGAAGCATGACCAGAACAGGAGCCAGAGGGGTCTGAGGAGGAGCATCAGGATGTACGCAGTGAGCTCTGCTGCTGCTCACTGAATGCAAAAAAACGGTACAGCAAAGTGTGTGTCTCTCAATATTGTACAAGTACGGGTTCTCTTTCATCATGGTATTGATTCTGCTACTGTGGACACACCGAAAAGAGTGAAGTGTACAGGTCTTATGAAAGTAATTATGTTGTGAGGATGTGTAATTATTACCTGAGGAAAGCAGTGTGGTGCACAGGAGATCAATAATCATAAGCACTGAAATATGGTTAGGTACAGTATCGATAGTAGAGTCTGAGCCGCGTCTTATTCAAGAATAAATCTGCAAGAGCTCTCTGCAAACATGACTCATCGATTTCACTGTGGATGTGCTCCTACAGCTGCGGGGATGGTGGAGATGTTCAGAGTTGCCTTCAGGGTCTTTAAAAAAAAAGATGAAACAGTTTCTGCAGACATGAGATGAGGTTTTTGAAGTTCATCCCGATCAGATTTTCCTGTTTTCCCCTCAGGGAGAGCACATTTGTCTTTCTATTTACAGAACAAGATTAAACAGATACTACGAAATTATGCAGGAACAACTCAAATCAAGCATCAAAAAGAGCTTGTTTCAGCGCCTTAGGTTACCTACAGTGTTTTTAAGTGCTATATAAAGGCAGCTTCCTATACCTCGTTAGGAACCTCCTCAACTGATCAGAATATCTGCAGTATCAGAGTCCTGTAGGCAGCTTTTATGAATGAAATGTAAAGGAAAACGGTTGTTTATTATGACCTGGGCTTTGTTCCTAAAGGGATAGTACAGAATTTTATAAGGTCACATATTATCCTCTTTTTCAACCAGTTTAAATAAGTCTCAGAGCTCCTCAAAATAATGAAGTTTCTTTTAAAAAAATCCACTCTGATCCTGTATTTGATCATGTCTATAAACCCCTCTATTTCAGCCCAGCTCACATCAGACTGTTTCTGTGTCTGTAGCTTTAAATGCAAATGAGCTGTCTTTGACCACGCCCCTGTCTGGAGGGGATGTTGCTTGCCCATCATCGCATCATGCCCTATTGTTTACAGTGAGAAGGCAGACTCAGAGGGCAGAACAAACACCTAGCTGTGGGAGTGTCACCCACCTGGGGGAGGAGTTACTGCGCTTTGTGATGTCATGAAGGGAAAATCTCCAAACGGCCTGTTTGAGCACACATTTTCTGAAAAGTTGAGCAGGCAAAAACGGATAGGATGAACTTTGTCATAATTGGGGGGTTTGTAGACAGACTAGGGACACATATTAGTGTTAGAAAAACATGGTGAAGTGTATTTTGCATAATATGTGACCTTTAAGTGGGCTTGTATGAGGTACTAGTCCATCGGGCTCAACACTGTGGTTCTTGAAGTAAAAATCCCGTTCATTTTCTCAATAGCGGATTTGATTATTAACCAAAATGTCACAACCATCCAAGGTAGACTGACCACGAGCTACTCGAGTGTAAAACGATGGTATGCTCCTGTAGGAGACACACGTTTGTATGATATCAACCTACTGTAGTTTTAAGAAAAACGTGGTTATTCGCAATATGGGGGGAAGAACTACACTACCCACGATCATAGAGCATCACAGCGACATCTCTGATTGATTGAGCTTGCTGTTACCATGGCAATGTTTCTGGTCCCCCGGCGCTGTATGGTAACAGATAGTTTCGCTAGTTAGTTAGCAAACACGAAATGTACTAAAAACCTTTTTATGATGCAGTTTAATTTAGTTTATATATTCAACAACACAAACTACAAGATATACTGTAACAACACTTGTATAAAACAGTATAAACACTATAATAAGGACGAAAGTTACATTTAAGAAGAAGAGATATCATTCGCAATGGATTGTGGGATGGGTAGTTCCTTTACTCTGGAAGAAAATGATGTACACAGTCTTGTACCTTTGTCTTTTTCTCTGATTTTTAACGCAGTTTTTGCGCCAAATCAAATGTTTTATAGTCACGAGTATTTAGGTAGCTGGTTACCTTGGTAACAGGCTTTAATCTCTTGATTTAAGTATTTAGGACGCGATCACGCTGGCAATCCGTACTGTGCCTAAGCACGCTTCACTCCTAAAGTCCAGTTTGTTTGACCAGTGTGATCACTCCGTACCGTGCTCAGGCACGGTACAGTTCATGCACGAGCACAAGCACGCGGGTACACAATGTTGACAGCCTTCATTATAGAGATATCCAGAGTTTTATGACTGTATCTGACTAAAATGACTCAAAATAAGCCACAAAGTAGCTGCATGTTCTCCGTGTTGTACACCGATGTGCGGATGCGGACTCGACCGCGCGTCACTTTTATTTTTTAAATTTATTTATGGCTGACCAGCGGGGGAAATGGGGAAGGGGGGGTCAATCGTGCTTGAGCACGGCACGATACCGATTGCCAGTGTGATCGCGCCCTTAGTGAAATGTCAATGGAGGATTTGAACGGCTAAATCTACTTCAGGAACCACAGTCGCCGAAAAAGTGGGCAGTCACTGTTGAGCTCTATTAGCTACAGGAGATACCGGTCAGCTGGGCCCCTTTAAGGAACCATACACTTTCGATTCTTATTGCTCCTAAATACCAAAGACTGATGAAAAGTAATTAGTAAAGAAAGGATCTCTGGCTGGCTCTACATCCTCTAAAGTATTTTAATGAAGGGACTGTAAGAGGCCAGCGTTTCGGAGGTGATCAGCATGCTGGCGTCTCCTGGAGGAAGTGACATGGGGCAGGTTGGAGAAAGGGCAGCTCTTCCCACATGATTGAGGTGAGGCCGGGCGGTCACTGGACGTGAATGCCATGTATGAGAGATCAATGGAGTGACAGGAGCCAGCAGAGAGGCCCGGCACGCTGACAGCTCCGCCATGAATATTTACAGCCTTGCCTTTCCTCTGTGTCTGCAGGAGCACAAAACAGACTCTCCTCTCTGATACATGCAGCCTCTTCTGCAGCAGCTATGTTGTCAACCAGCAGGTTTATACACAATGGGCTAGTATATTGTTTAAAGATCTCAAATCATTTAGGTACTTCTACTAAAAAACAACCATTTGAAGCAATCCAGGATATTGGTCGCACTGGTCTATAAGACACAGTCTGAGTCTCCATGAGGGAAACATTTTGAAAGTCCAAGAAAAATGGAAAATACATTTTCCCGGTTTTAATCCAGCATTCCTGTGTTAAATGTTCATTTACCTGCCAAATATATTTCTATAACGCATTATCTGAGTATTTTTCCATTAAAATAACTGTATTATCTCTTGTGTCTGATGACTCAACCTGCATTCCTGCAAAGTTCACTTATTATACAAAAATACACTTCACCATGTTTCTCTAACTCTAATATGTGTCCCTAGTTTGTCTTCAAACCCCCCAATGATGAGAAAAGTCAATCCGTCTTTTACCTGCTCCACTTTTCAGAAAATGTGTGCTCAAACAGGCCGTTTGGAGATTTTCCCTTCATGACATCACAAAGCGCAGTAACTCCTCCCCCAGGTGGGTGACACTCCCACAGCTAGGTGTTTGTTCTGCCCTCTGAGTCTGCCTTCTCACAGTAAACAATTGGGCATGATGCAAGACAGCCCCAGCCACCCAGGTCCTTCTAGAGAGGGGCGTGGTCAGACACAGCTCATTTACATTTAAAGCGACAGACACAGAAACAGCCTGTTCTGAGTAGAGAAATTGGAGGGGGCGCGGGGAGACAGATATCTCCAATGTTTTGAATTTGGACTGCAGTACCTATTTTAAACGCTAGGTGTCAGAGTAACATATTGCTCCTTTAATTAAGAAGTTTTTTCAATTAAACCAGCACTCCATTAGATTTTTTTTACTTAACACTACACCACAGTTTCCTTCAAATGTAGGATTATGACATTATGAGGAAGAAAGCTGGTAAGAAGTGACGTCCCCAGCCTGGTCCTTGTCTAAATCTATACCAGCACTTTTTGAGCATTGAAGTGGCCGCTTGAAACTGTCAATGAACGGGGGGGGGACATTTTCAAAAGCCAATAGCATCAGGTCGCATGCAATGTGTGATGGCAGTGGCTGCACATGCAGTAATGACTGCAAGCAAGAAAACAGGAAAAAAGGCTCTGTAGAAATTTCAAATTAAACTCTAGAGAGAAGTGTATGATCCAGAGAAACAACCCTGCATGATTTCAGTTTGCACTCTGCTCAGCCATGCACTTGCTTGTCTCTTAAATTAAGTTTTAACTGGTATATTGGTCACACTGGACTAATAGGTTTTAGAAGTGCATCTTATACACCATAGTTTACGGTACTTTGTGGTTATATCATCATCACCGCCTTCTTTATGGTGGCAGATAATGTGTTTGGGAGTGAATAACAAACAATTTACTGTTTGTGATGGTTACAAAAGAAAGTCTCTTGGATGATTGTGGACCTCACTGTATTTGTGCTTCTTTAAACCACTTTTCAGTTCCGTTGTCTGCAGACAATCACACGAAAAAGGCCGTCTACAGACAGCACAGACTGTATGTGCACATATATATGTATATATTAGACACAATTAGCTGCCACTTACAGTAAAGCACTTGTGCAATTACACTGTAAGGATCTCAAATTGATATTTTTTTTGTCGCACAGGTAGTTTTGTGGAGCACATAACTACCTTGCTTCCCTCATGTGAAGAGGCCCTTGTCTGAAATTGAACCACTTATTGGAAATGAGCCTCACTTCTGCGCAGCGTGTACACGCGGGACGAGCCTCTCGACTGAAGACGAGCTATTAACCCATTTCACACAAGAAGTCTCCTTTCTATTTTGGAGTGATTCTTTGCCGAGGAGGTGAGCTCGAGAGCTTCCCTGTAGAGCCACTCAGCCAGAGATCAAAGCACCAACTCGCAACCGGATTAATGGGCCGCTCTCAGGGTGATTACACCGCACACACTCAGGTAGACACACAGCGTTCTCCATGTGAAGTGGATTTCTTCATCTTGTTGTGAAAGGATTAGCCCCCCCACCACCCGCAAACTGACTGCTAAACAAAACCACATCCGTGTCATTCAGTTCACCCCATCTCAACCTTGACAAAGTGTGGCTGGTTTGAGTCTGAGGCAGACGAGGTAGGCATGAGGAGAAAGTGAAATATGGAACATTTATCAGCCATAATGTGGTGATATATTATACAGCAGTATTTGGTAATGGCGTGTATTCATAGTGTCATTGGCTCAGTTAAAGTGACAGGAGTTATCCTGCTAAATTATGGCTCTAATCATGATCCCTGCCATCAGTAAAGCTTCACTCTAATATCACTAATGGCTGCTGTGGTAATTGTAGCACATTAAATGTCTGAGGACCCACATGATGTCTTTCGGAAAATTTATGACAATGTTTTGGTTTATGGCTTTTCTCGCATACTTGTCCAACTTTAGTCATTTCCATAATTGTGTCTGCCACACTCTGCCTTAATGTGATGCATTAGAGAATGGCACAAACAGACACTGTGTATCTATTAAAAAAGCTTAACTGCCTTGTTTCTGGATGTGCCGGCGCCGCTGTAAGCTCAGCAGTCACACATAAAAGCTGGATCAGGTGAATAATTTATGAATCTCATCCCTCTCTGTGAAAGCATAACACACTGTGAGTCTGATCTGTAAAAAAAAAAAGGAGAGATCATTCAACAGTAAATTTTAAGCCAGGCCTGAGTTGTGCATTAGTGAAATTTCAACGTGGAGTTGCATAACCTGCAGAAGATGCCCGCGCGCTCATCTGCTGGTGTTCCCCGGCCGCAGGAAGAGGCCAGCCAAGTTGTCTTACGCATGACAGCTTCAATCTGCCGTGGGATGGTTGAATAATTCAGAGTTCTTACGCAGGACCATCTGGCGGCCCAAAGCAGACGAGCGAGAAGACAACAGAACTCCGTAAATAGCTTTTGTTAAAGTGAGTGTGGGACGGAGCAGCCGGACCGCTGGGCAAAAACACACACACACACACACACACACACACACACACACACACACACACACATACACACACACATACACACACACACACACACTGAGCTGCTTACCAACAAACTGAAATGTGCTGCGTCAGACTGATGGCTTATTTGGAAGCAGATGAGGAAGCTCAAATTTTGTTGATTTGACATAAAGTCTATTTCACTCCACGCTCAGGCTGTATATCAGCTGGGATGTCAAATCTCTTCCTGCCTGTCGGTTGCACACACACACACACACACACACACACACACACACACACACACACACACTCTCTCTCACACACAAATGCACACACACACACACACACACGCTCTCTTTCTCAAACACACACGCATGCACACACAAAGACGCAAGCAAGCATGCACGCACACTCTCACTCTCACAGACAAATGTTTGGTCAGGTGTTTGAAGCCTTACAGAAACAAAAGCGTCATTAACACTGTGACTTGTTGATCATTATAATCCTTATAATCTTATTATTTCCTTCTTTCCTGTTTAGATCATCTCTTTAACAATTATCAAAATGTTTTCACTCTCAGCTGGTCAAGTGTGGCAGCTCAGTCAGTAGACTGACTGCTAAATTATTCGGTCTGTCTAGGTTTTTACTTTAGTCAATGTGTGTGCTTCCACTGGCTCCGCTGAGGTGTGTCTCAGCTCCGGCAGTCCGCAGCAGATACAAGACTTCACTTTTGCAAGATGCCGGAGCACGATGCATTACGTACTTTACCACAGAGCAGATTGAGCGGGACAGGAAGTCGAACACAGAAACAACATTAAAAAATCTGGTTTATTTTCAAAATAAAACACTTTGTTTTGACGGTTGGAAATTATGACCTTGTGTGTTTGTAGATGTGTTTCTAAGAGTTTTCTATGGTTATATACATCGCATTGTCTTCTGCTGTCGCGCGTGATTCTATAATCATTCCAGCTGTCCGGGGTTGTTGCTCCGTGCTGTGCCTGTGGGGGCTGACGGACGAGGGAGCACGGAGCGGTACTGGAGCTGACACCCAATGCACACGTATCTGGTGGAAGTGTTGGGTTGCGCTTCAAAATGTGACCAGCAAGGTTCCTCTCTTGCATCAGTTTTGCATCAGGTTGACTTTAAATGGAACGCTGACTTGGCTAAGTTGATGAAGACGATCATTTCTGAGGTTAAACAACAACTAATCTACCTAAATGTACATTTTGTATCTAAGTAACATACAGTTTGTTGTTTGTGCTTTGGCGCTCACCGAAGGTCTCTGAGTGCAACTAGACTATCGTAAAGCACACAGTACTATAAACACCTCCCCCTCAGGGACAACATTTGTTGACAAGCAGAGGCTGAGGCTGGCAAAGACGTGAGAAGCCAGAGAACCATGTCGACTGACGAGGTTCACAAATGTTACCAGATTTTGCACAAATTTTACTCTGCTAGCCCGTTTGCAAACTGTTAGCATTTGGAGTGTATGTATGTGTATTCAACTGTTACCATGATGTCGTCTTGCTAGTTGAGATAAGTTTAATAGGATCCAAACTTAGAGACAACTTCTTTTTTTTTTAGGATAGGACAGTGGACAGAGCTGGAACCCAGGGAAAAGGAAAGGAGCAACAGGTCAGATTTGAACCCGGCCCGCCTGCCTAGAGGACCACAGCCTCTGCACATGGGGCGTGCGCACCAACCACTAGGCCACCGGCACTCCAAGAGACAACTTTTACGTAAGATGGATTTATTTATTTATTTGTATCAAACCTGAGACATAACTTGGGTTAGATAACTTTCCGCCCCCGGTAAAGCTGCTAAACATGAGACAACGATGACACCGATAACGTTACAGCCTAACATTACGTCTCAATTTGTTCTGAGTAATATCTGCAGGGATGTACACTCTGCTGTTAGATTGTTGATTTCCCATTATTTGCGAGACAGATCATAATACCTAACCGTCCAACAGCAACATAGCCAGCTTGGCGTAAGACTCGAAGCCTATACTGTTTTGGGAAGCTCTCAACAAAGTGTAAGAGCCGGCAAAATATTCACTCTAGTCCAGCTTCCTCCTTGGTCACTCTCTTTTTCTTTCTCCTTCATCAGCGTTCTCTTCCTTTCAGCCTCAGCCGTTGTGTCTAACAGTACAGAGACGGGCTAACTGTCCGCCATAAAGCTGTACGCACTTTGCGCAAGATGACTTCATCCCGCTGCCAAAGTTACATAGTGCAGTATACAGGCAATCGGTCATTGGAGTGTTGCCATTCTATCTATTGAGAGTTATTAAACAGTAAGATCGACCGTTGAAACGACTATAGGTGGAAAAGTTACATATCGCTGCTTTAAAGTTACTATAAGGAAAATTGATTTGTGTGGATTTTGGCGCCCCCGTAGACAAAGCAATACATTGTATTTATTTGCTGATCTTTCTTGTACATGAGCAACTAGTGTTGTCTAAGGATTACTCTTACCCTTCTACTTTTTCACTTACGTTTACATTTTCAGTGGACTATGTGGACCAATAAGGAACCTCCACTGTGCACGCTGTGAATCGCTACGTCTGCATGATGTGAAAAATAAGTCTATAGAAGTTTCCTGATGGTTTTATTTTCTGCTTTTGTCACATGCAGGCATCAGAATGAAATGAATCAAAATTCTGGTCACAGATGTATCATCCGTCTATCAACCTTAGACCACAACCCTGAACATACAACCCAGCCGACTTCAAAGACACTTTAAAATGATAATCCAGAGGACATCGTCTGGAAATGACTCCAGGGGGCTACTTTTTCTACCAGCTTTATAATTAGAAGTAATGGGCCAATTGACCAAGTGGCTGTTAGTCACAGAAAAAATTCCTGTCACAGAAAATCGTGTGTTTTATCTTGGGCTTTCCTCTGATTTTGATTGTCTTTGAAAATATCTACAGATTTCCTTTCTCCTTATGCAGTAAAAATGAAACAAACAAGGACATGAATCATTAAGCTATGCAAACAGGCAAACATAGAAAGGGCTAAGACTCCCACTGAGACCCGAAATGTTTGTATGGAAACATGTAAGCCTGATCTGTACCTTTAAAATCACCTGCAGCTCATTAATCCTAAAATAAATCTTTACATATCTGCAGAAATCTGGAGATTAAGACTGATAGAAAGTTTTTAACACTCACTGAGCTGAGCATCTTTGCGCATCCGTCCTCCTCCCCCTCCTCCTCCAGGAACACGCCCCGGCTCTCCCCGTGCAGCCTCCTCCACTCAGCAGCACCTCAGCGAGCTCCACGCGTCCACACCTCCACACTGTTCCGCGGGGTGTTGGAGGAGGGCGCTCTGGTTCATGTGGACTTCAGAGCGGCTTCCTATTTACCTCAACAGTCCTGCGAAAGAGAAAGGTAACGATCTCCTCCGGCGGGACGTTTTGTGAGTGTTGTGTCTGCTTGCTTTTTTTTCTGCGCACCTGGCTATCGGAGCGCGCGCGGCTGCACGAGGAGCGGAACATCCGAGCTGAAGGGGGACTCTTCACTTCCCTACCTGCTGTGTTAAACCTGAGCGCGTACACACACGCCTCCGGGGTGATGCGGAGAGGCTTTCTGATCTCCGCTGCATCCCGGCTGCTCCTCCTGAGTGTCCGGATGGAAGAGTAGCCGCCGTGTCCTGAGGTGGAAGCCGAACAGGTAAACAAATCCCCGCTCTACTCTTTGTGTCAAGTTGTGATGTTCAAGTTGTCTACGAACGAGCAAAATAGTGTATGCAAAAGTGCAGAAGGTGATGCATGATCTAGTTCCCCAGTGAAGCCCTTTAGTGTGACCTTATGGCACTTGGTGCAGAGATTGTAAATTCTGCTTTAGTATTTCTGCAGCCTTTTTGAGCTTTGCTTTTATTCTTAGTCTTTAACATGAATGATCCCCTAGCTGTTCAAACTTGAGATCCCCCCCTGCAGGAGTGCTCTCCTGGAGCTGCAGCTCAATGATCAAACGCCATGTATTTTTCAAAGACAAAAAAATCTTTGCAAGTGCATGCCTGAGCAGAGAGCAAACTGAAATCATGCAGAGTTGTTTCTCTGGATCATGCACTTCCCTCCAGAGTTTAATTTGGATTTCTGCAGAGCCTTTTTTCCCTGTTTTCACACTTTTTATGGGCGCAGTAGCTCAGCTTTAGACTGCCTTTTTGGTGTCCTCGTAGATGGGGAGGATTATTTCAGTGGTCCCATAACACATCAAATGGATCAACATGTCTACTTTCTTCCCGGTGTTTGTGCCGGTGCACCATCCGTCTTGTCTCAGACGACAGGTGATATTTCCAGTGCTTCTGCCTGTCATCATTATTCTGCATTAACTTCCTAATAGGGCTTTTGTTATTGGTTAAGTGCCTAAAGCTCTGTGGCAGCCTTGGAGAATGAAGATTTAAAGTTCAGACGAGACGACACTGGGTGTGTTTGATATTACAGTCCTCTGGTTTGATGTCGTCAACATCATACTGCTGCTTTAAGCTCCTTGAGAGACCGGGCTATCCAAGTTATGCACTCCACCATCTTTTAGGCTTGAACATGCTTCACTGGCATGGGACTTCACACAACCAAACAGCTCTGAATCCAGAGAATCAACCAGGAATAAAGGCTTCAAAGCAGCTTCTATCACCTAAGTCAATAAGTTAAGGTTTCCTAAAGCTAAACAAAACTCCGTCAGACAGATGGCAGATCATAGGAGGATCAGGCAAGCAGTTGTTTTTGATAAAATAGGATTGCTTAATCTTTTTAATCCAGAAAACCACGAGGATATTGCCGTGTTTTATGAGGAGTGTTATTAGGATAGTAAAGTGTCGCACTTTTAACTCAGAAGTCTGCAGGACTAGGCTTCAATATTGCATGATGGTGTAAAAATAACATGAGTGGAACATCAGTCAAGCCGTATTTCACACTTCTCTAATCTGGTGAGGATGAACATGGTTGAACTCTATTGATCTGAAACGCCTCATCTCTGAATACATACTCTTTTACAATCCTTCAGGTTAAAGATACCCACAACTTTATTGTACTACAAAATGTGAAATGATATCAAACTCACTGACATGTTTGCAGTGCTTAATGCAGTGATTTCCAAAGTGGGGCGTGGGACCCCTAGGGGGGCCCCAGAGTTATGACAAGGGGAGTTGGCAAGTCTTAACAAAACAATGCACACTGTTTTTTACTGCCAGCAAAGTAAATGTTGTGGAAAGACTTACAGGCATATGAAAGGCTGAAACCAGGCATCACATATGTGGACGCTTCATGTTGCTTTTTCTTTAAAAGTGTTTTTTACAGTTTGTTGTCACACTTAACTTGCTTATCTGCTTTATATCTTCAGACAGTTTGAGGTAAATGCTGAAAATATAGGAATTTGTTAGCAAAGAGCCTGACTGAAGGTGTGTTCAGCTCAAGCGGCAACCTCTGGTGTTGAAACATGAAGCAGATGCAGAAGTGCAAAATCCTGCAGTTCCTGGAGTGTCCACTAGAGGCTGGCTGCAGAAGCACAGGGAGTCACATACACACCCATTCAAAAAAGCCTGTTTTTACAGCCGAAATTAACATGTACAGGCTGGTTAAAACAACTAAACAGGTCTGATTAGCTCATGTCTCGATCAGCACACACTGTACGGAGGGTGCATTTTTTGATGACTCATCTGTTTAGATTTTATGAGGGACAAGTGTTGTTAACAATAAGGTGCGCAGCTGACCTGATTGACAGGTGGGCACGATGTAACAGTTTGTCAGAAGGTTTAAAACCCACCTCAGCTCCAGCTCTCAGCCTGTCGTTAGGTTGACTGAAAGTTAGGGTGAGACAGCATTTCCAGCATGGAGACCGCCATCGATGGGAATCCAGAGCCCCCAGCAGGAAAGAATGGGTGACGTTGTTCAGGTCTTCTTCCATTAATGTTTGCAGTCTATGATTTAGCGTTGATATATGTTTATGTGCATGGTGAGAGGTGAGGTGGGCTTGAAAATATTTCATCTGCATAATGGTGGCAGAAAATGTTTGAGAACCACTGACTTAATGAGTAAAAATGGAATCCCATATTGCATGTGAAAAAATACCTTTTATAACAAGTGATGAATGTATTGAAATGGTCAGAGTGGGGTTTGGTTAAAGAACCAAAGATACAAGAAAAAAAGATCAAAGGGGGTTATATACTGTAAGTACATACATTGCAAGCACCTTTAGTAACCTGTAAGACTCTCAGCCTACTGACCAATCAGATCTGTTTAGCATGGAGGTCTGTGAGCTGATGGTGGGCAGAGGGGAGAGAGACCAGACAACACTTTCCTGTTAATTTTTTAATATGAAATATTTGATCCTGAAATATATTAAAGATCTAAAATTATCCTCATGTTCACCTTTCATGTTTTTACTCTGTGAAACCTATTAAGTAGCTTTGCATGAGTAGCAGCTCAAAAAAACTCCTTATTTATCTGATACTTGCGTCAGTAAAAACCCTCATTTCAGCCTCTGCCTGAACTAGTTTGTTTCAGCTGCTGTCTCTTAAAGGCCCCCCTCCCCACGTGCCCACTTTCTTCTGATTAGCCAGCTCCCTGGAAGCATTCCGGCTGGGCAGAACGCTGCAGGGTTGTCAGGGGAGGGCTGCTCTCCAGTGATGGGAGAAGAGAGTCTAAGAGGTTTCAACAGATTACGTAGAGGCTTCTAGGCTGTCTTGTGAAATTTTTGGTTTCATATTGGGTAACTACCGCGTGATTTGTATAACAAGCTGTTTAGGGCCCTCTGCAGACTTATCCTGACATTACGACAACTTTTTGTTTACCTCATGATCTGAAACTTTTGCCCATGTTTAGTATGGGCATCCAACATTTGAGCTCTATATGTGAGTTTTAAAATGGGGATCAGCATAAAAGGTCAACTTTAAAGATTGAGTCAGTAGCTTTGTCCTTAAAAATAAAATATAGACTTCAATCATCACTTCTGGGCCTCCACATGTGTGGTGGTGACTGTGTCTGCAGAGAGCCTGACCTCTGCCTAGAGTTTCATGTTCAGGTTGACTTCTAGGCGGGGAGCTGGTGTGTTTCCTCCAGCCAATGACAGCACAGGTGAGTTTAGGAGTGGATACAATTCAGCGTTTGGACATGATTCAAACCGGTAAATATGATGGACGTAGCGACAAAGAAGAGGAAATACAATCAAAGTGAGGGAAAACACGAAGCAGATAAAGCTCATCCCAAAATGAGGGTGAACTTTGTGTTGGCTTTTACCCGCGGACACAGAGTAAGCCTCATTTCTGTTGGACAGGCAGGTGACACACATCACCTCAGCCTTAAGGCAACTTTCACATGACCCCATAATGCTTCACGTTACGTGGTGTGGGTCTAATCAGAGGATCTCATCAGAGGGAAACAAAGGATGTGTGGCCGAAGGTGTAATCTGAGCTCCCAGAGGTCGTGATGGCACACAGTTAGCAGCAGCCAGGACAGCATATCGTCCTAATGACTCCTGTGGGCAGGGCGGCAGAGGACATTGAGGAAGAGCCTGAACATGCTCGCCGATGACCTTCTCCGAGTAACAAATGAAGCACAGTGGAAAAAACAAGCAAGGCTGCCAACTCCAGTAAAACAGTGAGGGGAAAAGAGAGCAGGAGAGAGTTAGTCTATCAGTCTGATTTTACAGCAGCCTTTCCAGTGCATCAATCCGGCCGCTCCTTCACGCCGAGCATGTTATTACATTTCACTCACGTTCGCCTTTGCTGAAGCGCTAATTGAATCCATCCAATATTCAGACGAAGACCTACCTACTGTACCAACATGACCTTGGTTACCACTTCCAGATAACTTCCAGCCAGCAAGACATTCGAGTGGATGTGAGGCCCTGCGGTGTGATGCTGTGTCATCACTCCAGGTTCATGATGGCCAAACCTGCTATGCCAATTTGCGTCAACGTGTTTGTCTGAGTATGACATGAATTAATTTCAAGCTTAGCAAGCGATTATGGGTGGCACGATGAGGCTAACAGAGAAGAGGAAGCTGTGTGGGATTGAAATCTGAGGATGGTGCAGAAATCCGTCAGCCCTCCACGCTGACAACCTTATCCGAAGCATCTTCTCTCAGGGTGGTGATATACGGCGAAGGTGACCGTAATCATTATTCACAGACTGGTCTCCTTCTTCTTTTCCCTGGCATGCCTTCCTCCTGGGTCTGATCAAGTGAGTTCTATTATCCCGCAAGTAATGATTTGTAGAGGTCTGTGGCGCTGTAGCATCTGAAGGACAGCGTATTGTGGAGCCTTCCAAAACAATATCATAACCCCCATCCATTAGCCATATGGGTTCCACTCCCCAGATTTGCTTGATGCAATTTCCGTGTCCTCCCACAGCGCAGCCACAGAGCAAGGCCTGGGATTCATTTAATTACAAGATTTTTTATTTTGTGTTCCTCTGGTTCCTACACCTTTCTGCACAGTTTGTTTCCATTTAATATCCATCCTGTGGTAAGAACGAAGGCTCCAACTGGAAAATATTTATAAAACAGATCATTTGGAAAATCACATTTTAGGATTGACTAAATGAAAGGGGCAAGAAGCCTGTAAATGTTTCCTTTATAAGGCTTTTTTTCCTCTTCAATGGTACCTTATTCCACATTGTCATAAATCAGAGAAAAGAAGCAAATGCTCACATTGTAGAAGCTGCAGCACCAGAGCACGTTTTCACTATGACCACTCTACATCAATAATTCTACTGACTAACCTTTCATTGTTGTATTTTTAGAAACAGTAATACAATAAGTTGAGATTTCTAGATTTCAGGTTACTGACTCTGAGGAAGACAGTGCATCAAAATGTTAGTCATAAAGGCAGGGTTGGTAATTTTCTCCAGATCCCTTTTTAAGATTTTGGTTGAAATTGTCTTTAGGTCCTGACAGAAATTAATAATTCATGTGCTCTGAAAACGAAACAAAGAAAATCCGTCATATGTAGCAGTTGTAAGCCTGTAAAAACTTCGACCAATGTCTGAATTCGTTTCCATTTTTATGAACCAATCACGCCTCCCTGTCTCCCTGCTCGTTCTCTACCCCATGCATGCACGAGCCCACACTCGAAGCATGAGCTGAGCTCTGCATCTGGACCAGTTGCACTTGTGCATGTAAGTGAGCGGCGTGGCTTTTGAGGGAGCACAGAGGGGAGGGGGTGGGTGCAGACTTTACTTTCAAAATCATGCTAGTTTTCGAAAATTACCAACCCTGCTTTCAAGTGATCTTTGGATCCCGTCTGGGAGAGGGAGTACTCTGAATTTTATTTTGAACGTCTAACCCCAAATTTCCACATACTCCGTGTTCGCCATGGCGCGCACCCTGCCCCACTGGAATCGTTTCTGGAATGTGAGCGCAGCCATGAGCAGCTGTACACACATCACAGGAGAACTACAAGATCACAAATAGAATAGAGAGAAAAACGTGCAAACAACATGTTTCTTCGTCTTTCTGAGGATGACTTGTTGTTCATTTGGTGCCTGTTTTGACGTTATGTTGATAAAGTGATGAAAAATACGATTGCGAGTCAGTATATTGTGTTTTATTTTGAAAGTGACCGGATGCTCTGTGCGTTTCCTTGTCTGACTTCCTGTCCAGGTTGTCATATTCTGTCCAGCTTGACGCAGCGACCTCCGTCGAAAATAGACTTGCAGCGTATTTGAAACGGAGCTGTCATAGAGACAGTGCGGATGTGCAGCGCTTTTCTTCTCAGCGCACAAACGCTTCGTGCAAGTGCTTCTGAGCAGACAGTTAGCTCTTTTCTGCCTGGAAGAAAATGCTAGGTGGACATGGGCTCTAAGGGTACAAATCAACTACATAGCTAATTAAAGGGATACTTCAGCCATTTGCATTAAGCTTTGTATCATTAGAAACCTAGTAGTATTTTTGAATGGTTGTGCATCCCATTCTCATTTTACCCTGAGACGGTATAGCGCCGTATTTCTTTGCCTGAAAAGGAGCCTCCGATGACGCAAAAATCGTCATTTTGCGTCATCGGAGACTGCTTTGGTTAGCAGGGGTGAAACTACATTGCTAATTCCTCATGTTTTCGACCCACTGAAGCTACAGACCTATTACAGATCAGTGGGTGGGACCTCACTCCCAGAATCTAAAAGCAACGTCCGCCATCTTGCTAGGAAGCTATGCTAACAGGCTCTGTGGAGAAAGCTGAGAAGAACCGACAATGGCGAAAAAAGTATGTTTCAACGTCAAACTGATATGGATGAAGGGGATTTTGAAGGTCTTGCACTCGAATCGGATGTTCGTGGCTATCTCCACGAGCCGCAATATAGCAATGAGCAGTTGAGGCTGATGGAGGAACAGGAGGCGGCTGCTGCCGACAGGCAGGTCTTGTATGGGGCGCCGATTGTAAAGTTGCGTACACTACAAATAACAACAACATTTCTCCACATTTAGCCCTAAAACATCACTTTTTATTCACATTTAGAGAAATATCTGTGAACTTATTGGCAAATATAAATGTTAAATATTATAACTAAATGTTGAATGTGTTATCTAAATGTTAAATGTTATATATAAATGTTAAAAATACATGTCCTGATTCTAAATATTTAGCTTATTTAGTTTACATTCTAAATATTTAGCTTTGATCCTATATATTTAGCTAAGATTGTAAATATTTATAATCAAAGCTAAATATATAGAATATAAACTAAATATTTAGCAACGACTTCTAAATATTTAGCAACGACTTCTAAATATTTAGTTAAGATTTCTAAATATTTAGTTAAGATTTCTAAATATTTAGTTAAGATTTCTAAATTTTTTAGCAACGACTTCTAAATATTTAGCTAATATGCAAATTCACTCTACTGCCAACCGGAAGCACCAAAATAAAAGTTCGAGGAAGCGATCCAACCAGTGTTGCCAGGTCCGCTTGTTATAAGCGACTTTGGGCTTGTTTTTCTGTAAAGTCGCTTGCAAATATCGTCAGTCGCGGGTTTTGGGTTTTTGGGCTTGTTTTCTAAAGTGTAGTTGCTTATTTGGGTTTGCTTTGCTCCCTGTATGAACTCCTACTGATCCTCTCCCAGCTCTCCACAATAAAGCTAAACACGAACGCAATTTAGAAATCTTAACTAAATATTTAGAAGTCGTTGCTAAATATTTAGTTTATATTCTATATATTAAGCTTTGATTATAAATATTTACAATCTTAGCTAAATATAGGATCAAAGCTAAATATTTAGAATGTAAACTAAATAAGCTAAATATTTAGAATCAGGACATGTATTTTTAACATTTATATATAACATTTAACATTTAGATAAAACATTCAACATTTAGATATAATATTTAACATTTATATTTGCCAATAAGTTCACAGATATTTCTCTAAATGTGAATAAAAAGTGATGTTTTAGGGCTAAATGTGGAGAAATGTTGTTGTTATTTGTAGTGTGCGCAACTTTACAATTGGCGCCCCATAGTCTTGTGCCTGCATCAGCCAAGGCACAAGACCTGCTAGTCGGCGACGGTGAGGACGAGGAGCCCGGGCCGGCTCGAGCTGGGGCGGACTGGTGGTGTCGGTGCTCTCACTGTTTGCCTATGGACACAGACTTAGGGCCTGATTTACTAAAGGTTTGCGTGTCTTAAAACGTGTGCAAACTTGATACCACCAGCAAAAAATGTGCTATCTGATCTACTAACGACACGCAGTGAGGATTGCGTCTTTCATATGAGCAAAACAACACGCATTGTCCATTTAGCACGTTTGCCTTAATGAATATGCAATATGGGGCGTTTCTGCCGTAGCGTGCAAAATACTGGGAGGGGAAAATTCAAATAAGTTAAGTTAGTACACGCATTGCGATTTACCAAGCCAGGCAAAAATTGCGGTGATTGTGACGGTGTCTAAATTTAACACCTTTGAAAGGCAGGTGCTAATCCAGGAGCCCAGTGTTACACACAACAGGCTGCAGTTGGAGGAGACATAGGCTCAATAAAAGAACGTATAAAGATCACGTTTTTCCCCCAACATGTTAACATGTTTTCGATTGACGTAAAAATAAATGAAATGCATTATTTTTTTTATTTCGATTCAATAATAGTTAACAAAGAGAAACACCATGATTAAACTAATATAACTGAACATTCACAGCCTCTGCATTCTAAAGAATTTACACATTGACATTTGTGTCCTATTTCCCTCTTTTCTGCAACATTACATTTTAAACTGGGCATTTCCTTTTTCTCGGGTTGCGCGTCTCTCCAGCTCGTCTCCTCCGGTGCGCTCCTCTCCCTATCGCGCTCGTCTCCTCCCTCTACAGCCCCCAGCTGCTAAGCTGTAGGCACTTGGATTGGGGGACCTCACCACTGCTTGTACCCCCGTCTTCGATACCTCTTGCCAGGGTATTTATGTCCGATCAGACACAGCGCTGGCCAGCAGTCTGGTGCGCAACAATAGCCCGAGGGGCGCGCCTGAGCGCCGGTGCCACAGAGGACACAGCTCGCACCTCCTGCACAATGTATGACAATTCATTCAAAGGATCGAGGGAAGAAAGGAGAGGCCCTGTTTAATGCCGAGGTTTTCTTATAAGCCAAATGTTCTTTTTGTTATATTCAGATTTATCTGCTATAACTCGAAAATACTGTACGTTCATTTGCCTCTCCCACTAATACCTATTTTGTGCTTGCAGTCATTCTGCTTTCCGTCCAAACTCTCCGTGACGTAACCCAGTAGAACACGAAAAAGCCTGACTTAAATACTACCGCCTCCTCAAGGTTTGCACCCGTTATCATTCACGCAAAGTTTCTTAGTAGATCACCCGCAAAACGCCCACAAGCCAAACGCGCAATTTTTTGGAGTGTTCACGCAATTTTGTACTCTTTAATTGGGATCTTAGTAAATCAGGCCAATAGAGTCCGTTTGCTGCCAGGAATTTCTAAGATGCCAATTCCTTCTGAAATCTCGGAATAAGTAGAGGAAACGGCCGTATGTGTTGTAGACGGACTGTAAATAGAGCACTGTAGCTTCAGTGGGAGTGGGCTGCGGTGCTGTGCATTCTGGGAGTTGTCTTTCATCTACATTGGCCAAAAAGACACTTTCTGCCTTTTCTCGGTCAAGAAGACACCAACTTCAAAATGTATTTCACATTACTACATAAATGACCCAATGTCAATACAGATTGATGTTTCAACGGGTGAAGTATTCCTTTAAATTCAATGAGACGGGTTTGCTTCAAATAGTTGGTCAAGTAAACATGATGTTATCGTGCACATGAATTTTCAAGTGAGAACATTTTTAGTGTCAGTGAGCGCTGACAGATCATAGCTACATATTGTGGTGGGGTCAAACGTATATGCCTGCTCGCCTTCGGTGCAATCTTGATGAAAGTTGATAGTGTGTTTTTTTTCTTTGGTGCAAACAATGAAATGCACTATTTCTACCTCTGCAGTGCTTACATTTCAAAGCCTTTGATTGACGTTGTGCTGGTGTTTTGCATGGATCCATATTTATGACCGCTGCTGTGTAATTGACTTCTGAACACATAAATAATGGCAGCTGTTATGGCTTTCCTTAACACCCCCTCCCCGTCCACCACTTTGGCTGTATCCCTCCGTAACTGTCTGTTCCCTCCTTCACTCACCTCCACCTCCTCTCACAGCAGCTACAGCCGTACAAGGGCAATAAGACTGAAACATGGAGCTTACAGTTGTAGTTCAGGTGGATGAGGTGTCTTAACAACATGTATCTAGTAGTGAAGACGGTTTATGGGCCTGTGTTGCTCAGCGGTTCAAAGGCAGTGCCAACACATCCAGGTGTTACACCCCAATACTTATGCTCACAATAATAGAACTTAGGTGTTACAAAGTGCTTTTGTTCAGTTTGCACTTTGATCTGACTGAGAAAAGGTCTGTTAAATCTGAATAAATTATTTTGTGCCTTATTTTTAGGGTATCGGGAAGTTGCTTTAGGGTGGTGGCCCGCAACCTAAATGTTTGGTTGGGGAAACACTGCTTTGTATCCTGAACTGTTACCACATTAGCTCCTGTTTATGTTGCAACTCTTTGATATATGCAGTTATGTCCGTCTAATTCAGGTTTCTGTCCAGAGTTACTTTCTCTGGTTGCTTGTTTTCAAACTGTGCAGTCCTCTCTGTCTGTGTGAGCTTTCTCATCCAGCTCACTGTGTTGACAAAAAGAAAAAAGAAAAAAACTTGTGTCTGTCTGCTCCATCTGTGCAGACAGACACACAGAGATACAGTCAGATCATTTTTTTCTCCAAACTTTGGCTTGTGTTGAATCACAGCTCAATACTTTCTCACTCCGCATTAGCCCCACTGCTGCTGCTGCTGAAACTCAGCCATAAAAACGACTTACCACTCGAGCTGTATTGACATGCGCAGACATAACACACTGCCGTAGTAAATGCAAAAATCATTTCTAATTATATTTCAGGCAAAGAGCTGATTTACTCCGAGTCATTTCAGCAGAGCGATGGCATCTCTGCCTCTCCAAATGAGAGGAAGGTTCATCACATCTTTCAGAAAGTTTTCTCCCGTGGGGCAACTTAAAAGTGGTGATTTTTTTTTTTTTACCTGAAATAGAACAAGTACTCAGGCATGATATTTTTGTGTAACAAGCATGAAGCATACAACTAAAACATTTAGCAAGAGGAACATTTTTGTTCGAGGAATGAACATGACTTCAAATGTGGGTTATTAAAAGACTGTTTCAGGAATTTGGGAGCAGATTTGTCCCAGCAGAGAACCCTTACTTACATCTGAAGCCGGCGTTGGCCACACAACGCTCTGCACATGGGGTTTTTTCTCTGCGCCTTTGTCTGCATGTAGCACCAGTGATCCGGGGCGTGATGCTTAATTCTCTGCAGCTATCTGCTGCTATCAATTAGAGCCTTTATGGGGAGGTGCTGTCAGCGTTACCATGGC
Organism: Tautogolabrus adspersus; assembly: GCA_020745685.1. Classification (NCBI taxonomy): domain Eukaryota; kingdom Metazoa; phylum Chordata; class Actinopteri; order Labriformes; family Labridae; genus Tautogolabrus; species Tautogolabrus adspersus. The sequence continues at coordinate 6,629,401 of CM036543.1, read as the reverse complement.
AACCGATGTCTTTTTGGCAGCGCGTTGCATCCCCCCGCAGCGCCCGGGGATGGAGAGCTTGCAAGTATATCGCTACACAGAACATTCTAAAGATTCAAAATCTTGAGCGCCTGAGGAGAGAAACAATAAGCATGAAATACTTAGCAGAGTTGGCAGACTGTCGGCGGACGCAGCTTCTCCGCGGCTTCTTGGCTTTTGGAGGAGTTGCTGAGGCTATTATGAGTGTTAAACAGATAGCTTTGTCAATTTGAGGAAGTTGTGCTAAAGCGTCTAGCAGGCAGCAGTAAGCAGAAATTGACTGGAAACGAGCCCAGAGTTATATAGCGTATACTTAGGAATTACCTGCTCACACTTTTACAAGCTGCTTCAGGATTCTTTCAGATGAAAACGTCTCCGGTTAACAACTTGCTATTCTCCCATAAGACACTTTATGAGTCGCCATGCCCTGATTTTCTTTAAATATTTGGATTTAGTGCTGAGTTTTACACGAGCGTTGTGTTAAAATGTCAGGGGATGTCGACTCTCAGGGATCAGAGCCAGAGGTGCAGTGTGTTTGGTCCCAGATTTAAGGAGCTCTAAGGTCTACAGGGAGTTTATAGTCTTCAGTTTAAACTTTAACATGATGAGTATTTTACAGGAAGACGGAGATGAGATTTTTTTTACTTCTGCAAGAGTAACTGTTTCGTAATATTTCATACACTTTGCCTTTAAAGGCAGAATGTGCAACATTTTACACATACTGTAAATATAGCAAAATGTCTCTCTGAGTCATGACTGTGTACAATGAGTGGATCAAAAAGTCACACATTCTGGCTTTAAGGTTACTCATGGTGACGGCTGGAGGAGTAATATTGCTTGACAGGAGACAAGGATTTCTCCCAAAGAAATATTTTAAAAGTAAGCTGGACAAAAAGATGGCTTTCCATTCCAAAATTAAACATTTTAAAGAGCCGAGCCCTGGCAGTAAGAAGAAGCCTTTCAACAGCATGTGGATGGTCATGTAGGGTGAAAAAAAGTTCCCAACATCATAAATGAAATGAGAACTGTCTTCTTCTGGTGGTAGGTAGTGTAAAGCAGAGATGTGAAACGCCTAAATTCCATCAGATGCTAGTTTGGTCTGTCTCCGCTCCGCTACGGTAGCTTTATTCGATGCGTGTACTTCCACCGGCTTCGCTGTGCTGCGTCTCAGCTCCGACAGTCCCTCCCCAGCAGATACGCGAGGATTACATTTTTGCCAGATGCCGGAGCACAGCGCAACAATTTACCGCAAAAAAGATTGAGTGGGACGGGAAGTCAGACAACGAAAGCACATTAAAACGTCCGGTTTATGTTCAGAATAAAACACTCCGTTTTGACGGTTCAGAAGTATGTCATTATGTGTGTTTGTTTATTAGTTCTAAATGGTTTTATACCACATACATCGTATTTTCTCGCGCTGTTGTGAGTGAATCTGTAAAATTACCACATTAATTCCTTTGTCTTGGCACTCCAGCTGTCTGGCTGTGCTGCTCTGTTCTGCGCACTGAAAACACAACCTGTGGGTGTTGATGGACGAGGGTACACAGTACCATAACAGAACGGAGCGAACACGCAATGCGCATGTATCTGGTGGAAGTTCTGGGTAAGAGTTGTTGACCTGAACCATGCAGTGAGAGGAAGGAAGCGTTCAGAGACAGCAGATGTCTGTCTGTGCAGACTGACGCTGATGAGCAGTAATCTGAGCCTCCTCAGGAGTGAGAAAAACACCAGCAGCCTCCGTCCACCCTGACTGTGAGTTATGGCTCTTCTTTATCTGATGGAGCACTTAGTCCCCCCCCCCCCCTTTTCCCCCCAAGCCTTGTTTTCAAGTATTCTTTTCACTTACGCCCGATCGATCGCTGTTGCCGAGTGTTAATGATGAGTCATACTATTAAATGTGATGACCTGAGGCCGTATTCTATTACCTTGCTTTCATGCACAGGCAGACCTCCGTAATTAGGGTTCAAGTAGATGCAGCCGGAGAAGCAGGTTGGAGCCAAAATGCAATTAAGAATAGCCTTCGCATGCACGCACGCACGCTGCTGAAAAGAACTGTTGAGTACAGTTTAAAAGTTTGAATGCTTTATTGGTTCTTGTCGCCCGAGGAGATTAATGTTTTCTAAAAAACTGATGCTGAGATAAAATACTGCTGAACGAGTGGCAGGATAATCATCGAGTGAAATTAACAGCCCTTTTTAATTCATACTGTTTTCATATTTCTGTGGAGTCTGCTGGGAGTGCGTGCTGGAAGATGTAATGCAGAGGTCTGTGGTCAGAGCGGGGGGGGGGGGTCTTTTATCCTCATTAATAATGTAAAGCAGGATGTGACAGTGTTATATAATGAAAGGGCGGCTCACTGCACTATAAGTGGTCTGTCAGACATGGAGGGGAAAAAAAGACGGATTAGATGAGTGATCTTTTTCGACTTTTATCAGCTGATGTCAAAGGTCAATGAATCCCGTTAGATTATCTGCCACAGGGGATCATAAAAACCACAGGAAGGAGCTGCTCACACGAGCCGCTCGCCACAGATGGCGCCTAAAAACGTAGAAATGTGGACTAAATGTTGAGATTGTTAAAGCTTAAATCCTTGAGGAATTCAATTGTGTAGAGGATTAAGTACCTAAACTACCCTAGATACAGGACCAAAAAGGTTACATTAAGACGCTTATTTGTGGCTGTTTTTTTAAGGGAATTGCTCCGCAGATGTCCTTTTTATGTTTAACTATGCAAATCTGTTATTGTCTGTATTTAATGATAAGATTCTGGTTATACTTTTGTCACAAGACATAATTCCTTCTCTCTTAAAGGAGCAATATGTAACTCTGAGACCTAGTGTTTAAAATGGGTACTGCAGTCAAAGTTCAAAACATTGGAGAAGCCTAGAGTCGATGCTCACGCAGGTTTCCATGTTGTGGACACTGAAGCTTCAGTGTTTAGCCAGCTCTGCATCGGTCTGTAAACCTTTCTGCGTTCTAACCTCTCTCCATTTTTCAAAAGCATCTCCAACATTGATCCTAGTTTGAGCACGTTTCTGCTCGTGGAGCTTATTAGAAACATGCAGAGGCTTTTTAGGTCGGGTACAATCACTTCTATCTGAACCAGTTCTCTTGCCCGCTTCCATCGCTGCAACACCTGTTGGTTTGAACTGATAACTGCTCTCATATCTGGCAAACCGAGGGGCGTCCAAAACGGCCGTGTGGGGGTGCCTTAAAACCGCCTACCTTCTCTGGTCCAAACAAATCCAGACCATTCAGGACCAGAATCTAAACTCAGAAGGAGGACATACTGGCTGCTGCATTGTTGTCAGAGAAGCCAGCACTTCAACATAGCATGTTTCCTGTTTTTATGATTTAATTCAGTAGATATCTTACATATTGCTCCTTTAGTGCTGTTTTAGTAGTTTTTTTTACTGTTTCTAGTAAATAATCCTAAAAAAATGCAAAGACGATCAAAATCTTTGGTGAACTTTGAGCTTGTCTCATCTGAATTATTGAAGGCTGAAAGTAAAGACATCAGTGTGTGGAGTGATGGAGCCTCTCATCTCAGAAAAACTGGATTTAGCCTTCGCAGAGAGTGCACCCTTTCTTCTAGTGCTACTCTGCACTTCTGCCTTTATTGGGCTGCTCAAAATGCTCCTTTCTCAGGCTGCTAAAAGTTATTTTATCTGTAAAATCCAGAGGAGAGGAAATTATTTTTACGAGTAAGGCGTAAAAAAAGACCAACATTTTATGAGATAAAAGCTTTGTTCTGTTCCACTTTATGCAACCAATATAAAAACACACATTATGCACTAATGTTCATGGTGTGCTGTCCTGGTTGTTCATCAAACAAACGATTTCTTTCCAGTAACACTAAAAGGAAACGGTATGAGGTGCAACAGGACGACGCCATGCTGTAAATTTGGATCATTACTGACGATTTGAGTTATTTCCAACATTTAACTACTTGAATGTTTCATGAGGTTTAGTGTCTCTGAGTCGTTGCAGCACCATCGATTACTGTGCTCTAGCTGTGAGCGGCTCCATTTCAGTGTTTGTTGCATCGTGGGACTGAGTCATCGATCAAAAAGTTCACTCAAAAATGAGATTATTTGAATGGCTTCTCGCTGGCGTCTTTGAGATGTACGTTATATTCATTCTCACAGAGTGACAGCTCAAAGTGCGGGCAGCAGGGAAAGGACCCAAACGCAGACAGAACAGTCAGTTGATTTATTAAAGCTTAAAGGCAGGTACTGCTGTTTCGAGTCCGACCGGAGAGCCAGGTCAGGCTTGAAATGTTGTGTTTTTGAATTTATATAGCAAATAAATAATTATCCCCTTGGCAGCCATAATGTTGGGAGTCTCTGTGCATCTCAGAAACTCAGCTAGTTGTGTACCAACATTTTTCAAGTTGTTCGCCCAGCTTGAGGGAGGCTTGCGCTTAATTTTACTAGTCAGGAACCCATTTTTTAAATTGTAAAACACAAAATGTAAGGGATATTGAAGTGGCTGCAGCACAAGAAGAAGAGACAAACTGTGACACAGTGAGAAGATGCATTCAGGAGTACACAAAAATAAATTATTAAACATTCAACAGGACATCAGGAAATGATGTTTAAGTCAGCTCACTGTCTGACAGAAATGTTGAACCCTTACTGTAACTTTCTTTTAGTCGGTTAATGTTGGATTTTAGGAAATAATTTGTACCTGTCAGTGTTTAATTTTAAGAGTAAGACTTCTTTGTGTTAACGTGCTGTGTGCCTTTGCTGCAGAGTTTGTGAAAGAGTCCTGACTTTCATGGAATCATTTCAAAGTTTGCAGTTTTTCCAAAAGAAGGATGTCTGCAGTCCTCACAGGTTTGTTGCAGACTCAGGTCAGTCCTCTGACTCTGCAGTCAGGTCGGCTTTTTAATACTCAAAGGGATTTCATAAAGAACGTGTCAAAGGCCATGGAGGCTGGAAACTAGAAATATTCTGCAGTAAAAATAGGAAAATCCTATCAATATTTAATGTGTTTCACTGAGACAGAGCTGGGTTTAGAACGTTTTTTTCTTTCTTGGACAATAAGCCGAGTCATCTGTAACTGTGAGGTAAACCTTCCAGCTCTGTCAGGATGACAGCACGAGTGTCGAGGCCAGAGTGTGCAGGAGGATTTCTTCTGAGGTTTAAGAGATGTTAGCTAGATAAAGAGAAACGTTATATCGGTGAATAAAGAGTGAGTATATTCATGAGCTGCTACAGAATCTTAGACTCATGATCATGAGAGGAAGGAAGGCCTGAAGAAGAAGAAGATAGTAGTTTTTAAAATGATCCCAGTGGAAGTTCCTGAGCTGCAATCACAGCTAAAGAACTACTCTTTAAGGTCTCTCTGACAGATTGACAGCGTACAGAAAGCAGTTTGATTAATGCATCTCATTCTTCAAGTTTGTCATTGAGCTTTTTCACTTTGAATTCCAGTTTTTACAGAAGTCTGAAGTAAAATTCTCATAATATTGGTGAATTGAAACCAGTGTTATTACGCTCACATTCTTCAGTAACATGCCAGGCCAGTAGCTGGCGGTGGGACTTTCTAATTAATCAACACAAACTATTAACATACTCTTCCCTCTACAGAGCTCTGAGGTGTAAACAAACATAAATAGCTAACGTAGAAAAGTTTGTGTGTATGTGAATTCCAAGAAATTGTCATCTGGGAGTCATGCCAGTGGACAGTTTCACAAACAGAACTCGGGAGTCCTCCACTGTTGGTTTATTCCACTTACTCGCTCATGACTATTGACTGGAACCGTAATGCACACATGCCAAATGTTTCAGTTTGTAGAGTGACTGCTTATTGACAGTTTACACGATGATGAAGATTGGTGCTCAGAGGAGCTGCTTGTCAACAGGCAAAGCAGACAACTGCTTGTAGCACCATGCCAGTAGAGAGCCCCCGAGGGCAGACAAACTTCAACCATAGCAGTGGCTCAAAATGTGCACATTTTGCCATGACAGTAGAAAAACCTCCCTAAAGGGACCCATCTGACAGCACTCCCTTTCCATGCCCTGCTAAACATTGCGTGCATTGAAAACCAAAGTTTGTCAATGAAAACTAGAGGAAAATGAAGGTGAGTAAGCATTGGGGCACTGGCAGACATAATGGTGATGAACGTTGATGAATTCATTCATCTTGGTAATTTTCTGGATTTGCCATTTAAATCTTCCTACCATCTAAGGGTAATTCTCCTCACAGGTCTGTGTAGCTGTAACACAGATGTGTAAAACCTGATTCATGCTTCTTGCGGTCGGCGGCGTGGTGCGGACGGCGCGCACGGTCCCTGCGAACGTCGAGTTGTTTCATACTAATTGCGGTCAGAGCCCTCAACGTGGCCCGAGAACAGACCTCTTCAGTAGATCTTTGAACCCCTCCATTTTTAAAGCTCCGTCAAAATTTGAACGGCGTTAAGTACTTCCGGGCCCTGTAGCCAATCAGTGCAACGTGGTCGGTGCGACCCCATCCGCATTGTTACAAAATGTTGGAGGTTCGCAGCGGACCCTCCTCGCGCTGGACGCTAACAGAAAATAAGTAAGACTGTTAACATGAAAACTCTGTCAGCCATGTGTTCTAAAATGTCATCTGACCGCCGCCAAATTAATTCTAAGATAATCCACACAGTCTGTTTCACGATTTTATCATTGACCATTCACAGCAGAAACACCCCCACCAAACAGGCTACCAATGAATTTTGGCAGACTCAAGAATCGCCACCGTTGGTGCTGTTTTAAAAAGTTAGCATTTTCAGTTAGCCAAAACGTGTTTGTCGTTTAAACGAACAGCCAGAATGCAACAAAAGGTCATTTTTCGTCTGAAATCATGGTGTAAACAGGGCGTAAGATTTAAGGTGGTTCATAGCAAAATCAGCCTTTCTGGTGTTTCTTACAATAGTGTACAAGATGATGATCCTCTGCAAAAATAAACTCCACTCCAGCTGGATTCCAGGTCACTGCAATTTAGACAACCCAAAGTCCCCAAAGAAAACCATGATGTCGCTTCAGTTGTCAGGTTCCACCATAACAAGCTGTCAGTTTATGGTCATAAAACATTCAGCTGTGATAAAAGGTTCAACATTATGCAACACGAGTTATATTTCAGGGTATAGAAACAGGTGTGAAATCTTTCTGCGGCCCCTCAGGACACGATTTTCTCCTCACTATCTCACAATATATCAGGAGTATTTGTCACGTGATAGAATGAGGTGAAAAAAAATGTCTGAAGTCGGGTTTCAGAGCATCCACTGGGATGTAACCTAGATGTTTTATCTGCACAGATCTGCTGCCATATCTCTCTGACTCAATGCTGTTGCTCTGTTGACCTCAGGGAGAACAGAGGAAGACGGGTTATATAAATGAGCCTGCAAAACAAAGATCCAGAAAGAAGCAAGCAAGGGTGTATTTGTTCATACGTGTGGAGAACATTTTCACGAGCACCTGGAGGCTGTGAGCCTGGATGATGTACATATTGTGCAAGCTACAGTTGTATGCTAGACAGAATAAAATCTCTGAGGCTGCAATTATAAGTGCTGAAGGAAACAGCAGAGTCCCAGTTCTCATTTTTCTGCTGAGTCTCCTCTTTCTCTTTCCTCTCACCTGCACTAAGTACAGCACTGAGCCATCAGGTCACATCTGCTTTCTCCTTGTTGTATAAAGTGTTTAACCATTAAGGGTGCTAATGTCTACTTTACATGACGACCCCATTTCAAATCTCAATTTTTAGGCTACAATCTAATTCATTGAGGATTCATTGAAATACAGAATTCAAAAGAGAAACTAAAACCTCCCATTTTTAACACCAGATTAACACTTCTAATTAACCAGCTTGTCCAGCAGGTGTTTTGGGTCTGCCTCTGTCATGTGCTGCTCACAGCGTCACACACGTCTCTTCTCTCTGTAGACGATGCTTGTAGAAAGAGGTTTTGCTGCTGGTTGTTTTTATTCACGCAGATGTGAGACAAAAACTTTGCAGTGGTTCGCTCGAGGCCAGAAGCTGCAAAACCAAAACCCTTCCACAGTGGCTCTGTTGTCAAACTGCCAACCCTACAACAAACTAACACAATCACTTCCACATGAATCAGATGACACTTTAAAAAAACACTTTTGTCTCCTTTGGGAGGATATTCATTGACACTGTACCTGCTTCTGAAGAGAGCTTTTGTGCTATGACAATCTGTAGAAACCCAAGAGAAGTGGTCGTAGTTTCTACCTTTAAAAAAACATAAAAAAAATAAACCATGGTCTTAAACTAGTGTATCCCACATATGGACTTTATGTAGACTAGTGGTGTGCGATAAGATGATTTTAGATCAGGATTAGAATATGTTGACGATCTGCCAAAGCAGAGAGATCGTAGAACCGGGCTACAGTGTTCATTCGAGAAGACAGCGGGCTCATGTCAGAAAAGAAGAATGAAGCGTTCCGTGTCGCACCGTGTCTTTGGTATCGTATCGTATCCTGTAGTACTGTGGTTTATCTTTTTGTTTCGTACCTTATTAAATTATATCGTATTGTACTGTACTGTTTTGTACCGTTTAGTATCGTAACGTATCATACCTTATTGTATCGTATAATATTGACAACACTTCTTATATCGTACTGTATCGCATTATACTATAATGCATTGTGTTGTATCGTTTCGTATCATATCATAATATCGTAACATGTCGTTTCATAACATTTTGTATTGTGTAGTATGTTACGTTTCACGAGTTACTCTGCTATTCCCATCCTTTGACTGCAAAGCATGAATTTAAACATGAGAGTATAAATACTTATCTGAACTTAAAAAGAAGTGTAAAAGGTGGTCGTAATTAGGGCCCGACCGGTATGGGATTTTTGGTCCGATGTCAATATTGGGGAGAAAATAAATCCGATACCGGTATATCGGCCGATATCTTTTTTCGATATTTTTCGATCTTTGGAAATAGATATAGATACACACACACATTTATTGTGTTGATCCCTCAAAGGCAGTTTTCAAACTCTTGTGAAAAAGATATAAAATGAAACAAAGATGGTCACTCAACTGTGCATGTACGTGCATCACTTGACAGAGTGATAATGTTTGATATAATCCATATAGCGCCCTCTGCTGGTGAAAGAGAACTGTTAGTCTAATGCAATGAAACTCAAATTAAATGCTATTTGACTGCTGAAAAAAATCTCATAAAATCCACACATATCTGCGCATTTACCGATAGTCACTGGATATGCTAATATCGGCCGATATTATTGGCCGGGTGATTAATCGGTCGGGCTCTAACCGTGATGTGTTTGTTGTTGGCTGTAGCAGAAAGTGAACACAGGGCTCACACAGAGAAGGCCCCGCTCTTTCAGATAACACTTTGTTTGAATTGGCTGACCTCACTGTTAACAAATGCATTCACGGGTCATGAGTGTCCTCTGTCTCCACTGCTGCTCCATCGAGCTGAGGACACTCCGGCATTTTCCATGATTAGGTGCACCTTCTGCCTCACAAGCACAATGGAGATGAGGGAGACGTGGGGGATACAAGGGGGGAGAGCAGGGATTGGATTAGGCAGTACATCTTATATGTGGATGCATGTGTCGACCTTCAGTGGTTATCTTCAGTAGAGACCACTGACCTGCACATCCTTCCCTTTGACATGATTTACTAAAAAACTGTGCCGTATTAGATTTTTATCCAAAAATAGACCCATTCGACTGAGCGTTACACAAAGCAGAGCTGCAGAAGAGACAAATATCTGATGTACTATAATAGAATAACTCTGTATTTGCCCCATTTTTCCTAAATTAAATTGTGGTTTCAGGCACTATCCGTCACAGGAAAACTTTTCCACCCACAGAAAGTGACTGCATCCTGAAGAGGAGTGAGTGGGTGGATTCTCCAGAGAAAGTTTTACTCAGCAGCATTATCGGGGTAAAAAGCGTAACTGATGCTGTGTTGCATGATTTGTTGATTGTGAAATAAAGATTGATGAATGAGGATTTCATTTTAATGTACACACCAGGAGCATTTGAGGCGTTTGTGCGATAGTCCACATAAGCTGCATGCAGAGAAAGCAGTACTTCTTACACCACACAATACTAACCTGTAGAGTTGATTTAAGAATAGGGCAGAAATGATTCCTCAATCGAGTAACTCGACTTCTAAAATACCTCAAGGCCTCGTTTAAATCCGGACTACTATACAGGACTCTGTTGAAATGCACCACATACTAAATATATGGAATTTAATTTATAGGGCCCGACCGATATGGAATTTTTGGGGCCGATACCGGGAGGAAAAAATATTTTCGATACCAATATATCAGCCGTCATCTTTCTTAGTTTCTGTAGAGATAGATACATATCTAGATATAACGACACATTTGTTGTGCTGATCCCTCAAATGCAGTTATCAAACACTTGTGGAAAAGATATTTAGTGAAGACAAGATGATCACTCGACTGGAAAGTAATTGCGCATGTATGTGCATCACCGCCAGACACTCTGGAGAGTGAGGATGCTCGTTGTAATCCATATAGCGCCCTCTGCTGGTGAAAGAGAACTGCTAGTGTAAAACAATGAAACTCAAATGAAATGCTATTTGACTGGTGAATAAATCTGGTAATATCGGTGAATAAATCTGGTAATATCGGCGCATATCTGTGATCAAATTATCAATAGTCACTCGATATGCTAATATCGGCCGATTAGTTTCAAACCTTAAAATTCCATAAAGGTCAGACCCAAATTTTAAATCATGTTTCCAGACACTTTAAAACAAAGAAATAGAAATAAATCCATTGAAACATGGGTAACAGGTATATATTTGATATTTGGGGGAAGTTTGGCTCAGAACATCATAAAAATAGCCTCAGTTAGTTGAGTGTTCTGTGGTCAAACACTGCTACAGACTAACACAATCAATAATCTATCATGATATGTTATACAGAAGGGTGTCTTTTTTTGCATTGAACGCAACCTACAGTACCGCTGGTATGATCATTTTTTACTGATCCGACTCGTGTTTAATGAGGCCGACACCTTCATGCTCCACATAATGAACCCACCTGTGACTTCACCAGCTGAATCACTCTCACTCCGCACATGTAGGTGGGAAATATGTGCCGCTGTGCTGCATCATTTATATTGATTGCACCTCGCTCTGTATACATTTGAGAATGAATATCAAGGTTGTTTTCTCTGAATTTCTGTCGACTTACTTTTTAATGGGTCACAGAGTGATCTCCTTTGGCCTTCAGTAAACTAATGGGTACATGGTGCCACTAAAGGCAGCTGCTGAACCTTTACCTCTGTACGAGTAATAATCTGTGACTGAAAATGTCTGCTTTTCCTCCTTTGTATTGTTGATAAAACAAACAAATAATGGCATAGTTTGAGTTTACACTATGAGCGCTTGTGTTCTTGACGACAAGAGAAGAGACATTTGGGGTGCGTGATGTTCAGTCTGTGTGTTTTGACAGAAGAAAATTGACCTCTGGGACGTTTATGGGAACATTGTAGACTTATGTTTTTAGTCGATTTTTTGATTTGTTACTGGAAACTGTCCAAGGATTGACATTTGCTATAAAATGCAGTTGCTTAAAGTCAAGTAAGATGCAAAGAAAAGGTTAATACAGACACCTGAGTCACATCATATTATGTTACACATACCGCTGTTAGCTTAGCAAGCAACAGCGGTGGTCTCTAAGTGCTTTGCAGTGTTGTTTCTTAGGCACAATGCTATCCAGTTTCATGCTGTACAGTCAGCCCGTAACCAAGCGGCAACCACCTGTGTTAAAAAATGAAGCAGATGCATTAGTGCAAAATCCTGCAGTTCCTCGAGTGTCCCCTAGAGGCTGGCTGCAGAAGCACAGGAAGTCACATACACACCCATTCAACAAAGCCTGTTTTACAGTAGAAATTAACATTTTTACAGCCTGGTTCAGAAAACTAAATAGATCTGATTAGCTCATGTCTCGATCGGCACACATTGTACGTGGGGTGAATTTCCTCACAACTCGTCCTTTATGATTTGATGAAGAATAGGAGTTATTAACAATAATGCGTGTAGCTGACATGATTGACAGGCGGGTGCGATGTAATGGCGGCTCTCCAAGAGGCTTAAAACCCGCCCCAGCTCCAGCTCTCAGCCTGTCGTTAGGTTGACTGAAAGTTAGGGTGAGACAGCATTTCCAGCATGGAGACCGCCATCGATGGGACTCCAAAGCCCCCTGCAGGAACAGATGGTTGACGTCACTCAGGCTAGGTCCACTAATATTTACAGTCAATGGCCTGTACTCACTTTTGGAGTTTCTTGCACATTCTAAAAGGAACGCTGCAGAACCCACTCAAAACTAAACTAAGGGTTTTCCCAAAAGAGTTGAGCCCAATCTGGTGCTTCTATACTGTGATATCTTGTGCGTTAAAGCTGTGATTGGACAGAAAACAGAGGGTTTTCACCTGAGAGACAGGTGTTAGTGTCCTGTGTCAATGTTGTGACTATTTAACCCAAACTCGTTTTGTTGCCTAAATGTGGTTAAAATACTGTCACAGTAAGTTAGGGTTAAGCACTGCATCCAGAAGTGTCCACAGCTTCCACCAGCTGCTGGGGATATTTTTCTTTTCCAAGCAGAGGAAGAAGCATGTGAGGCCGGAGCTGCTGTCCGTGGTGCTGAATCAGCCTCTTCCCCCAGGATTACTCTGCACACTGACACACAATGAGAGGATAAGAGCCGAGGGCAGCGTGCTCATCGGCTTTTTGTCACAATAATGGGTTTTACCGTTTAAGAAAATGACTGTAATGATTCTCTGCTTATCTCCGCTGACAGAAAGTTATTTGTACATTGAAGGAAAAATAATGCTTAGTCTGACGCTCATTAGCATGGCCAGTCAGCGGGGCTCATTGCTGTTACTATGTTTAGGCCACATGTTGCATTGTTTAACTAGAGGTATTAACAAACAAGCATGTCAGTGATATTAACTATTTAATGTAATTGTTATAAGAAAGTTCTGCTGCAGGTTGTTCTTATTCCCTGTTGGTACTCATACCAGTCAGAAGTTTTACACTTCAGTTTTGTTTACAACCCATGTGGTTCTGAGCCAACATATCGTGCTTGAGGCCGAGGGAGATGACGTAGTAAACAGACTGACGTACATGGATGTGTTAGACCAGGGGTTCTCAGACTTTGCCATGCCAAGGACCCCCTCTTGCAAAATTTCTAGGGGCTGACCTCATGAAGCCGAATACTCGATGATTCGTTTGTCAGAGTCTCAGTCGACTGCCAGCCTCACAGTCGAGCACAAGGATCATTCTATTCCATTCAATTCAATTCAAAAAACTTTATTTATCCCCGGGGGGCAATTCAAGGTCACACAGAGCAGGAAATGAACGACAGTGCAGGTATGCTAAACATTTAACAAGAAATAAAGTGTCAATAAAAATAAAATAAAACAAAATAAAGTGTCAAAAATTTAAATGCAAAATGTAAAATACAAAATTACAAGTTAAATATATAAAAAAAGAGAGTGGAGGTATAAGTGGACCGTGATCGGACTAAAGATGTAAACAGATATATATGCAGTAGTGAACAGATGTAAACAGAATTATTATGCAGTAACAGGAAATAAATATAAATATATATATACAGAGCTATGTGCAAGTAGGCAGATACTAAATAATAAAGTGATAGAGTGCATGTCAGATAATAGAACAGACTAAATATATACTAGAGCTATGTAAAAAGATGAATACTGAAATTCTATTCCATCTATATGGGGGTGTTTAATGTCTAACTTTACATAGATTTGTCTGTTTTCTCCAAATAATTCATGACTTTCTTGGTGTAAATATCACCTTATTATGGCTTTTAATGCAGTTCTGAAAACCACTCAGAGAATTTCATTGGCTACAAGAAATATCCGTAATCGGCACAATCGCGTGCAAATGGCCTTCAGAACAGGGGGCGGCACCTCCTTCGAACAAAGGCTCTCATTGGCTGTTATAGGATGCTATCAAGTGTCAAAAAAGGTCAGCAGAATAGCAGAGTTTTTTTATCAGTTCTGTGGATCGTTTTGGATGTAACATGTTTGGATTTAATCTTTTACTGGGGCGGCAGTAGCTCAGTCTGTAGGGACTTGGGTTGGGAACCAGAGGGTCGCCGGTTCATGTCCTGGCACAGACCAAGTCCAGGAATTGGTCTGGTAGCTGGAGAGGTGCCAGTCCACTTCCTGAGCACTGCCGAGGTGCCCTTGAGCAAGGCACCGAACACTAAAACTGCTTTGGGCGCTCGCTGTGGGCAGCCCCCTCACTTTGAGACCTCTCCATTAATGCATGTCCACAGGATCCTGTTTGTGCATGTGTGTGTATTTCGGCCTATGTGTGTGTTCATGTTCATTAAACAGAGTGTAAAACCGAATTTTCCCTCGCGGGATCAATAAAAGTATAAATTATTAAAATCGTCGACTATAGGAGAAATCTGATGAATCAGGCTCGACTATGTTAATTCTTAGCCGGGTACTGGCCTAAAAATGTCATAAATTCCGTTTTTACGTACCAACGACCTAAAATGAAATACATCACTTCTTAACATGGTTTTCTTATTTCATTAACAATTAAAACACCTTGTTATGTATTCCTTTCATTCAATGTGTGTTTTTGCAAACAGTATTTTATCAATTCTGTCCTAAAAATAATCAACACTCATAGTAACAGTAAAAATATTTTCTTAGATTCCGTGACCCCCCTAGCACCCCTTGGCGACCCCCCAGGTGGTTGGGACCCCCACTTTGAAAAACACTGTGTTAGACAATGCAAGGTTTTGTTCCAGGACATCACGGTTTGAGTCCAGTGAAAAACAGAAAGCTTAAGTTTGAGATGTTAATTTAAAAGAACAACATGATTTGTTCCCTTGTCGAGGTACCCAGACCACACATTTTCATTTTAATCAGTGTGAGAAGAGATGAACAAAGACCTCGAGTAGATGTTCAACTGTAGCATAAAACAGATGCAAACAGAGGCGAGAGGGACCTTGTCACAGGATGCACATGAGATGCAAAGTGTTACCAACAAAACAGCTGCTTACCTTGGAACAGACAAAAAGGTAAAAGATGCAAAAAGTTCAAAAAGGTGGAAACAGACCAGGGCTGCAAAAGAAATCGCAATTTTTTGTTATCCCAATATGAGCTTTAAGATGAGGAAAGGACAAAGATCTGAATTCATCACAATAATTGAGAAATATTATTTCATGTAAACAAGCATTGCTTTCTCACTCAGCACATTGTAAAGGCTCTCACAGCAGTTTCATGCAGTCAGCAGAAACTCAAACCAGCTTTCAGCTACCCTCGGAGTAATTGTTGCAAATTAAGTGGTTAAAGAAATCGTTAATGTATTTTGGATTGGTGAAAAACATCGCAAACAGCTTTAGCTTAAGCTAATACAGATTTTTTAGTTGATTTATCTCACTTCATATCATTATCACAATATTAATAAAAAGTATTGGGCATCACATGCTGTCCCCAAAGTGCGGGGCTAAGTGTTAAGTTCCTATATTTCAGCCTGTAGAAACTCACTGCATTTGTTTGGGGAACTTCCTTTGTTTACCTAAATCACATTAATCTATCACAGAAAGAAGAGATATCACAATGTCACTTTTTCAAGATCGTTTCGCCCTAAAGAAAACACTAAACTATGGGGGTGCAGGGTGGTGGGACGCAATTCCCAACCCCGGGTATCTTCAAGTTATCACAAACTTTAAGGGTGGGGCCCCCCCCCCGTACCTACATAGTTTCGAGCCAAACAAATAGGGCTGGCTCTTCTAAATAGCCGTGAGATAATGAGGAACAAAACCACCGCTGCCAAGTAGCTGACAAGAGACTAGATTGAAAGTAAGGCAAGGCAAGGCAAGGCAAGTTTATTTGTATAGCGCTTTTCATACACAAGGCAGACTCAAAGTGCTTCACATCATAACACGTCATACAATAAAGTGAAATAAAATGCAAGAATTAAAAGACAATTAAAAAACAGAGAATAAAAACATATTAACAATAGAAATTTTGGATTGGAAATTTTTTTGAATTTTGGAGGACATTCCTTGGCATTTTAACTACTTTCAGACCCCATACTCGTGTTTGAAAGACTCACGTGAGATTTTCCCTGAACCTGTAAACGTCTTTGCAGGATGCGTATTTTTATGGTTGTACGCCAAACCAGACAATCCAGTACTTAGGATTGAAATCCAGTATTTAGGATTTCCGTAAGATTAAGGCTTAAATCTTACTTCAAAATGCCAAGTTCAGTCCCAAATGTATGTTTGTCTAAAAACAAAGACTCTTGACTCAATTCAACATGATCCAAACAATCATAATTTATATCAATACATTCCTTGGCATTTTTACTACTTTCAGACCCCATACTTGTGTTTGAAAGACTCACTCACCCACCCACTGCACCATTGCTTCTCCCTGTTACCCTCTGGTCGACGATACAGGTCCCTCAGATACAACAGAGTACGTTTTAAAAACAGTTTAATCCCCACATCCATCAATACTCTGAACAATATGTAAGCTTGGTCTGAAATAGACATCTGTACTTTGCCAAAACAATGACTGTAGTGTGTTATATGTGTGAGTGTGTGCTATGGTGTCTCCCTGCCTGTACAGCTGTGAAAATGAATTTCCTCACGGGGACAATAAAGTAACTAACTAACTAACGTGAGATTTTCCCTGAATCCTGTAAACGTCTTTGCAGGATGCGTATTTTTATGGTTGTACGCCAAACCGGACAATCCAGTACTTAGGATTTCCGTAAGATTAAGGCTTAAATCTTACTTCAAATACAGTAAATGCCAAGTTCAGTATTACAATAGAAAAATTAAAAATCACTGAAATTATTAAATCTGAAAATATGTTCTAGTAAAAACAATTCAAATAAAATTATAAATATAAAAAGAATTAAAAGTTACAGTGCAGAAGATTAAAATCTTATTAAAATTGTTTAATTAAAGGCAGAAGTTAAAAGTGCAATGTAGGTCAAATTTAGCAGAAGGCGAAGGTGAACATAAAAGTTTTCAGTCTGGTTTTAAAAGTGGTCAGAGTTGGGGCAAGTCTTAAATCTTCAGGAAGTTTATTCCAGCTGTTTGTTGCATAGTAACTAAATGATGCTTTCCCATGATTTGTATTTACTCTGGGAATCACTAACAGATTGGTGTCAGAAGATCTTAGTGATCTTGAAGGCTTATGTAGTGGAAGCATATCAGTGATATACTTTGGCCCTAAACCATGTAGTGATTTATATGTGAGCAGTAGGATTTTGAAATTAATTCTCTGACATACAGGGAGCCAATGTAAGGATTTAAGAATTGGTGTAATGTGCTCACATTTTTTGGTCTTTGTTAGAACTCTAGCAGCAGCGTTCTGAACAAGCTGGAGCTGCCTGACAGTTTTTTTTGGAAGACCTGCAAGGAGACCATTACAATAGTCTAGCCTACTAGTTATAAAGGCATGTACAAGTGTTTCTAAGTCTTGAGCTGACATGAGCCCTCTAAGTCGTGCTACATTTTTGAGGTGATAGTAGGCCGATTTTGTTACTGATTTGATGTGACTCTCCAAGTGTAAATCTGAATCCATAATAACCCCCAGATTTCTGGCTTTATTTGATGTTTTTAGGGACAGAGAGTGAAGGTGTTGGGTTACTTTAAACCTTTCTTTTTTAGCACCAAATACAATGATCTCAGTTTTGTCTTCATTTAGTTGTAGGAAATGTTGACACATCCAGTCTTTGATTTGCTCAATGCACTGGCACAGAAGATCTATGGGGCGATAGTCGTTTGGTGACAGCGCTACATAGATTTGGGTGTCATCAGCGTAGCAATGGTGGTCAATTTTATTATTTTGCATGATTTGTCCTAGTGGGAGCATGTAGATGTTGAATAAAGTTGGCCCTAAGATCGAACCTTGGGGGACTCCACACGATACGTCGGTTGGTTCTGATACGAAGTCACCAATGGAAACAAAATAGTTCCTGTCTTGTAGATATGACCTGAACCAGCTTAAGACTGTGCCTGAGAGCCCCACCCAGTTTTCCAACCTGTCCAAAAGTAAGAACGAGGAAACTCTCTACAGCTGAGACACAAAGTCCACCAGGCCCGTGTTTATAAAGAAACATTTGGCTAGGTCAGAAATTCCCAACACCAACAAACTACGCTTGTAGAGCTGCTGGAAATAGTAAACGTGTCACGTGGTGCTTATGCAGAAACACACACTTTTAAAAGACACAAAAAAGCACTTGATAGTCAGATACAGCTGGAACACTGCGGGATTTCTCGATAAGGGAGGCGGGGATCGATTATACTTCATGTTCACGTTGCTTGTGCTCGAGCATGAGCAACTGTACCGTGTCACAGAAAGAGAAATGTGTGGTTCCTTCAAAAGCTAAAACACATCCGGGTGTTTCATTGTGCGCTCTTGAGGTTTTCCCAACATGAAGTGAAAGAGTTTGATGCAGCTGGAGGATCTTTGAGTGTTTCCTCTGCTAATGATGCACGACTGTACACAGCACACAGTCTGGGATTATCTTCACTGAAATAACTCCTGATTCGGCTTCTGTGACTCGTTGGTGTTTTTCTGCGCATGTTGACATGATTTACTCCAGGCCCCCGGGCTGATGCTCCTCGCAGATTGTGTCAACACAGCAGAGCATTTCTTATTAATGAATTCTCAGTGCTTTATTAAACTCACTGTCATCACACCTCAGCTGGGACTGTGCAGCCAGTTCTTAAAATAAAAAGCAGCAATACCTGGGCAGTGCCAGTGTATTGTCTATTTGGGTGAAATGCTGACGTAATTGCGACTACTTCTGAATTCATGGGGAATTACGAGGAAGTGAATCACCATCATTTAGAAATGAGATCGTATGTATGTGTGAATGGAGATCATTATGTTTAACGATTAATCCTGTAGCTCTAGCTGTGACATAATCTTTTGGGGCTAATGAGCCAAAACCAGAGAACCCTGACCAACTATGTTTGTGTCTTTGTCTAAGGACAGATTCAGATTGATATATAACGTTTAAGAAGTAAATGGTAAATGGACTTGAGTTTGTATAGCTCTTTTCTAGTCTTCTACTCAAAGCTCTTTTACACCGCAGGTCACACCGACACATTCACACACTGAGGGTAGAGACTGCTATGTAAAGTGACCATCAGAAGTAACTAATCTCATCATACACATTCAACAAACAAACAAAGAAGGGGGATCAATTGGGGGTCAAGTGTCTTACCCAAGGACACATGTTGCGGCAGGAGGTAAGCTGGGGATCGAACCCCCAAAGTTCTTCCGTTTGAGAGGTGACCGACTGTACCCACTGATCCACAGCCACACAAGAAGTGATTCTGGAAAATGTAAAAATCCTTTTTGAAACCACAAACAGCCGCTGTAGTGTTACTCTCTTCAACACCTCCAGACTCCACTGACAGAGACGGTCAATTTACCTTGCATCCAGTGGCTACTGGTGGATTATTCCCCGGGGTAGGGGTTGGGGGACGTTCCTTACAGATGGATGGGGATGTGTATCTTAGTCCGTCAGCTTGATGTCAACACAAAATAGCAATTGCCATTACAGTGCTAACATAATTAGCATCAATCGCAGTAATTAAAGCTTAAGAAACGATCTGTTTGACTTTAGTAGTTTCAGAGTTTCTTAAGTGAAGAGATGATGATCTGAGCATGTCTACAGTCTGTAACACTGCAGATGTGTTATTGGTCACTCAATTAGCTGAAAGGCAGGAGTCACGGTAACACATCTGTTGTTATATTACCAGCAGTGTGTTAAGTGTCTCAGTTTGGGGAGGCAGTAGCTCAGTCTGTAGGGAGTTGTTGGTCTGATAGCTAGAGAGGTGCCAGTTCAGTTCCTGAGCACTGTCGATGTGTCCATGTGCAGCCCCCTCACTCTGACGTCTCTCCGTTAGTGCATGTCCATAGGATCCTGTTTGTGCATGTGTGTGTGTGTAGCATGTCTCAATAACAGAGGGTAAAAGTCAATTTTCCCTTGTGGGATTAATAAATGATCATTGCTTCTTCTTCTTAAAGTTTATTGGAAAAAAACCTGTGAACATCTCAAACGGCATCAGTTGTCCAATCACAATTCGCTGCCAATGCAAGTGGGAGTGTCCAGGGTCCAGAGAGTTGTGTCCCGTGGGAAACTTAAGACAAGCCAATTAGCTTTAGGTCACCTGAGTAGCTGAAGTTGCAGGACTGATCTTCACGTCCATTTGACCGGCGACCCTCAGCCAGGAAGTAGATGTATTCACAGTCTGATAGGGAACACTTTAAAGACTGCTGACAGGTGAAGACAGACTACCAGGCACACTAAATTTGTCATGTTTAGGTAAACTTTGTTCTCTTGATGTTTAGATGAGGCGACGCCCAGTGCACCCATTATAACAAACAACTACTGCTTGTAAGTAACTAGAGATGCTGCTCTTCTGCAGAACCTTTTTGTTAATCATACGTTGTTGTTCCTGCTAAAACCACACATACGTTTACCATCATTCCTGGCACTGTAGCCATATGTCTGTTGCTGTGGGTGCTCTGTTTGTCTGTCTCTATCCTTCTCTTTCTTTCTGCATCTCCCTCTATCCCACTCTCCAAGCCGAACACATTTTTTGATCAATCGATAAAAGAACGTACTGTGATTGGGATTATTTCTCCTTCCAGCCATATCAGCCCGTGTCATGGCTGCAGGCCGAAGAAATCTACTGGAGCCATATTTAAGTATTTTCTACCCCTTAGTCATTAAGACCCCAAAATGTGTGAAAGGAGGTTCCAGGTGAAAAAGTACATGAAGTCCCCTTTAAAGGAGACTGTGTTACTTTTGAGGTGTGGTGCATCCTGAGGGGGGGGCAGAGCATTGGCTTTGGCCAGCTTACTCATCACCATTTATCTTTCCCGTTGATGTCCATTTACAGAGCTTCACGCCTGATGATTTCAGCAATCTAAAGTTATCACCACCTCACCAGCGAGTGCTGCTGTGCCAAATGGGCTCAGTGCCTGCCAACAGGACCACAGCTTCCCCTGCCACTCCTTATCTGTGGGCGCTGCCGTCAACTAGAACAGCCTGGTAATTTTAGTTTGGGCGTTACTCTTGTGTCCCCTCCAGCGTCTCCTCCAGGGCTGCTGTCATCTTTATGGATGTCACTCACTGCAGGAGGACACGGCCGTGCAAGCCTTGGCCTCGAAGTCCTCTGGAGGGGGGCACAGTGCCAGGGCCAGATCATCTGAAACCCTTCCTAAAGAGCCTGTGGTGGCTTTATGCCACCTCTGCAGAGTCATTCTGTCTTTTGAGACTTCTAATACACTCACCCTCCGTTTAATCCACTTCAAAGCACACTGGGTTCATAAAGATACACTCAGAAGCTTATGTCTCTCATTTTCAGTGCTTGAATCTTATTCATCAGTTATGCCCTGATGCATCACTGTTTTTTTTGGACATCCAACAGATCAGATCTGTTCTCAGCGGCTGCTTTACATGCAGACAAAGGAGATAATCTCATCATCACCTGAGTGTGGCATCATGTTGCACCATCTCGGCTCGTTTGATCAGAGACAAGAAAAACAAGCTAATTGGCACTCCCCGGAGACTCAGAGCTGCAGGATACATCCAGACTGTCTCAAAACAGTGAAAATTATTCTCTTTGAAATTATGCAATGCTTAAGTTTGCAATGCAGCACGGTGTGTCATTTATACGGACGATTTCAAAATGAAACCAGACACAGGGTTCTGAAATACACCCTTACCTCCCTCTAAGTTTACACTGAACTTGCAGAAAATTGCCAGCGCTACAGAATAAAAGTTGCACTCAGCACGAATTCTGTACATAAAAATACAGCTGTCTTGTTAGCTGATATCACAGCATGAAGCTGCAGTAGATAAAGAGTGCCCTGCACCCCCCATAGCTTCTTCCCGTGTGCCCAAGTGGAACTTTGTGTCCTGTACAGACACTCATCAGCCGACAGGAAGTGCTGACTCTAAACTGATAGCACCACACTGGTGTTCTTGCTCATTTCTCCATGAACTATACATTCAAAGTAACAGTGCTTTCTATTTAAACACACACTAAAGGTGTGTGTATGTTAGCGGGGCTTTTTGCAATGGAAGTGCTTATGTCATCAGTTTCAGTTTTTCTCATTGGAAGTTATGTCAAGACTTTGTTAGTGCATGGTCTAATTATTCTGAAACAAACTATTTATTAAAGCACAACAAATACCACAAAGTTAGGATGCCACTGAGAGAAATTTAACCTACAGTTAAAAGAAGAATGTGCTAATTTTCCACATACTGTAAATACAGCAGAAATCAAGTATATCCTGTGTAAATGTCTCTGAGTCATGACCGTCTACAATGAGTGAGAAGCTCGCTGGTTGTGTTGTTGTCGGAGCCGCTTTAACATGGACGGTACGGCTGTCTCCTCCCCTTGTGTATAAAAGCTGTTTTATTCAAGGACTACAGAAAAGAAGAAGAACAGACTCACTGATGATTTGGATGTCACTTAAGTGTTTTTTAGATCACGGTCAGTCAGTGTAAATGTACATGTAATGGGAAGCTAAGCGCTATCTTAAGCGTGCTAACACAACAACACAACTGGTGGTTAATGGTGCTTAATTAAGGTGTGTTCCATTTGATATCTCCTTCGTGTGAACAAGAGGGGAGGGGGGTTAGAGGTGTGTCGCTGGAGGAGAGCGGAGGCTTTAGAATAGCGGAGGTGTCGCCAAACAGCAGTTTGATTTGGTTTGATGCTGGTGCTCATGGGCGACATCTACTGGAGCAAAAAGTCGCACATCCTTTAAAAAACTGTACTACTGGACTATACTGGAGATTGTTTGACAAAATACACACGTTATTATGGGCAGAGAGCTTACATATCTTTGACCCGGTATTGTCTTTCAAATCTGTCATGAAGCACTTGTTGTGGGTGTAACAAAGCACTGATGACGGTAAAATGGCTTGTTTCAAAAGGTATGTATCCCCTTGTCCTTAGCCAGTATAGATAACATACAGAAGGAAACCATAGCTCAGCACACAGTCATGTTAGACTGACTTAATGAAAAGATAGATATGAACGGATATAACAGTATAGATTGTCATTAGTGTGACACAAAGCAACGTTGGCTCATGAACATGACTAGTCTAATCTTTCAAATCTACTCAAATGGACTCAGAAACAAACTTCACACAACTTTGAAGAGTAGCTGTGTCATAACCAAGGCCCGTGGACACTTAAGCACACTCTGAGCAACATTTTCCGAAAGAATATAAGCTGATGTAATCGCTAGTTAATGGGCTAAACAAAGAAGCAGAAGCACAGATGTTGTCTCTTATGAGCCAAACACAAACTGTTTCCTAAAAGACAACATGTCGGAGAAAGACTGACGCAACATCTTTAAATCTTTCGCCTCATCACCTCTGTTGTCGCTTCAACAACAACAACAACAGATTCAATGAGGTTTGCAGTGCTGCAAACAAAGACAACAGCAGATGTGCCGACAGTCCCTGAGAAACTGTTCTCATGTCAGCCTGCGATTCATTCAATTCATTTTTATAGCCGGGGGGGACAGTGGACTGTGGACTGTGTCTCAACTCGGGAACAGAGAGTGGGGATTGACATACGGGAAAGGAGCCACAGGCCGGACCCTAACCCGGGCCGCCCGCTTTGAGGGCTACAGCCACCGTGCATGATGTGTGCAATCCAACCACTAGGCCCCAACCGAGTCTTATTAAAAGAAAGGAGGATAATATAAAGGAATCAAACACAGCATAGCACAGGTCGCCAGATAAATACGAAGCCAGAAATGTATGTAATAAAGAGTTAAATAAATGAACGAACCGTACAGGTTACCGAAGGAAATGACCTTAAATCAGTTACAGCTGTTCAGCATTCAACAGCCTGATGGTTGAATAAATGAAGGGGTTGGGGTATCTGTTGGTTCTCCTTGGAGGGGCAAGATGGCGCCATCCAGAGGGGATCAAAGAAAAACGCCCTCTGCAAATAATACTGCCATTTATCACCTACACCTTTTGATGTCCAAAATGCTTTCAATTGTCATTTTTAAGGATTTCTTACTGAGAAAATGTAATAAACCAGTGACAGATATAAAAGATGAATGTGTTGAAATTGTGTCATGTGTAAAAAATTGTGTCATGGATGTAATTTGCTTTTTGTACTTTTTTCTGTGTTTGTGATATTCCCACTTTTTACGAGGCGAATGCAGGGATACTGAAGTGCATTCCAAATATATGCCTACATTGTTCTTTTGCTGCTTGTGATCTCATCTCAAAATATCTTCATAGAGGTCGTGTAGTTTTGCTCTAACAATTACTGGTTTCATTTGGGATGACTTAAAACAGGATAAGGCAAAATACGAGCACTGTGGCAGGTTTACAGATGCCCCTGTGTTGTTCTCCCGTCTAAAGCCTGGTTTAAACTTTGCGTCGCTGAACCTCGTCTACGCCGTCATGAGCTCTACATTGTTGTGCGTTGGTGTTTCTGCGTAGCTCTGCAATCCTCTGCCTATAATGCAAGTTGGTTTTATCGCCATTTTCCAGGTCTGCCACATTCTCTGCTTGTTTGTGTAAAGGAAACCAAGGAGACTGAAACCGAGAGTATTATGTTGGACATAATAAATATCGAGCAGCAGTGGAATTATTGCAAAGAAGAAAAGAGACATCGGAGGAGATGGAATGGACTGCCGCTGAATCAGTTGAGGCAGAGGACGGGGGATTTTTTTTGCACTAATTCGGCCACTGAAAGACGTGGATAAGAAAATGCAATTATGATATTTTCAGATATCGGAAAGTAGATTTGATTTATCTTCAAGTAGGTTTGTTGTCTGCAGCCATATATCTGACACAGTGGTGATTCTAGAGTTTGTTGGGGCCCCACGCAAAAAACAAACTTCCCTTCCTCATTTTCTCTGTTTCTGTTCTCTCTATAGAGGGGAAGTTCCTTTTCATGTTTCTTGGCTGACTTTGGTTTTCACAGCAATAATGCATGCAACGCTTTGCAAGGCAACAAGAGTGAATGCTTTTAAATCTGGTCCCCTTAGGGAGGTTTCCTACTGTCATTGCAAAATTTGCACTTTTTGGGCCGCTGCTAATGTTTAAAGTTTGTGAAACCTCAGGGGCCCCCCTACTGGTCTGGGGTCCCAAGTAGTTGTCTGCCTTGCCTTTTGACAAGCAGCGCCTCTGATCTCACATAAGAGTACACACATTATCCCTGTAGCCAATGCAGTACTACCCAGTAGACCAATCCAAGGGGCTTGCGGTCTGCGCCGTTTCGGCGTGTAGTTACTTTTCTGAAGAGGTGAACGTCAGGCTACTTAGTAGGCTTCTGCATAGGCACAGGGCTATGCTTACCCACGGCCTAGTATAAATCACGCTTAACACTGATGGTAAAGGTATATGATGACATCATTAACAAATGTACGATCTTTACAGCTTTCCACTTCAGTTGCACTGAAACTGTTCCTATTGTAGTTTTTATTTTAGATCAGTTGTAACAGGAGTATTTCAACAATAATCTGTCAAAGCTGCTTTAGGGAGATTTCTAGTTACTGCTCACATTCATGGTCTCCTCTCATCGTTGGTTAAACTTGCCGATGTGGGCAGTGAAATGCATTAACATAGTTGTATTGAGGCTGGTTAGAATCCTCTCCTCCCTCTCTGCACATGTTGAACCACAGTCAAGCACAAGTTAAATAGCACACTTTAAGATTTCCACTCATTAATCTTGTCTGTGAGTCAAACAGGCAAACACAAAGGGCCCTGCTGGCTTCTCTGCATAATGAGTCTAAATGGGTCTAAATGTCAGGGAACCAGAGCCCCCGCTGTATCCTGGCAGGCCGCTGTCACACTGCTAACAGCTGACTGGCACATAAAGTCTGCCACAGGAGCCGGGCAATTACGTGGGCAGACAAACTCCCTTATCTCTAATGAACACTTGCAGTCGCTTTAAAAGCTTTCACATCTGTCCTGGCAGCGAGGGAGGATGTGGGGATGAAGTGTTAGTCGGCTCTTACTATCGTGCAGTCTCCTCTGAACTGAGGACTCTCGGAGGGAGTGAGCAAACAGCTGATCATTATTGTTCAGAGGTTTAAAAGATGCAAAGCAGAGGACCAGATTCTTTCTCCAAATTATTGCTTTCAGTGGAATTATTTTGGATGTTAAAAGGATCCCTTTTAATGCCTCAAACACTCACCTTACAGGATCTCTTACTGTACTGTTAGATCAACCAGTGGCAAAGATACAGACATGTACCTTATTTAAACAAATCACCGGTTAAATTCAAACCAACTAATTCAAGATATGCCCTTAGTGGGGGAAAAAAAAATCCCATCATCCCAAGGTCCCATTGATGGTGGTCTCCATACTGGAAATGCTGTCTCAACCTAACCTTTAGTTAACCTAACGACAGGCTGAGAGCTGGAGCTGAGGCGCCCTTTAAGCCTCTTGACAAACCGTTACATCACATTGTGTATGATTGGGATTAGTTAATACTGATACCTTACATTGCAGCCTGTAGCATCAGTGTGCGAATGGGTAGGTGTGACATGTGGTGTAAAACAGTTTAAGTGGTCAGAAGACTAGAAAAGTGCAACCAAGCTACCATATAACGAAGAGATAAAGAAATCAGTATGCTCAGATAGATGAACAGATAAATTACCGGCAGTACGTAGTTAACTAATCACATAAGACGTCACAGTGAGGAGTTGGCTCAGACGTTTCAAGGCAGCAGAGTAGTTTTATTACAGTTGATTGTGTGGACATGCATGTATATTTTATTATTAGTTTGAAATTAATTATGTAATAATCTCAGAACTAACCCTGCCCGCCTTACACACAATGTCAGAAGAGTTTCAGAAACTTTCTCAAAAAGGGTTAAGAAGTCTTCTCACATACTTGAAGAGAGTTAATATTTAACATAAGATGCTAAGTAACATAGTTAGAAGCTTTTTGTGGATTTGGGTTTCCAGGGGCTTTAAATAACTCGGAGGTAGACACATCTGGCCGTAGATGTTCTACCTGATATATTCCAATTTGTTGGTGGCCTTGACAAATATTTGCTGTTATTTTGTGTCTTTTAATGTTTTATAGTCATGGATCTTGTATTATACTCGTGGCTGCTGCATGGACTGAAAAAGCCGGCTCACCAATCGTCTTCTTTATCACCTTTGGGACACTCGAAAGACCAGTCCCCTGGTAAAGTAGAGCATGTGCAGGAATATATGGGTTCACCAGATCAGTCAAATAGATGGAGTGCTGCAATTTGCTATTTAATAAGTTAGCAGCAGCACCTTAAACTTTATATATATATATATACTTTATATATATATATACTTTATTTAAAGTCTACTCTGACCTAAACAGGAAGCCAATGAAGAGAGGCCAGCAACGGAGTAATGTGGTTGTATTAACCTGCTCACGAGCTGCTCCATTCTGTACCATCTACAGACCTCGAAAACTCTTCTTTGGCAAACCCTAACAGAAGGACATACAATAATCCAACTGAGATGACACAAAGGCATGAATAAGGACCTCAGTATCCTTACACGACAGGATTGGTATAATCTTGGCATCGTTTCTGAGGTGAAAAAAGGCTACTCTAGTCACCTCCCTTTATTTGTAAATCAAACTAAAAGTTCTGATCAAAAAGCACACTAAGGCCGTGTTCACACTTGACTTCTTTTTTCAGAAAAAATCTCTGCCTTCAGCGCCTTTTAAGCGCTTCTGCGCAAATGTTCTGTAACTTTAACAACGGGATTAGCCTACGGCGCAACCGTGCCAGAGCGTACGGCTGGAGCACGACGCATCAATTTAGCACAGACAAGAACAAGCGGGACGGGAAGTCAGACACCGATACAACATTAAAACCTCTGGTTTATTTTCAGAATAAAACACTCCGTTTTGAGGTTTAGAAAAACGACCGTACGTGTGTTTGTTTATGTGTTTATAAGGTTATTATATTGTTTTATACCATGTACATCGTATTATCTCCCGCTGTCGTGAGTGAATCTGTAAAATAACCACGGGAATTCCTTTGTCTCCGCCCTCTAGCTGTCCGGCTGTGCTCTCTGAGCTGCGGACTGAGAACGCAACTGGTGGGTGTTGACGGACGAGGGTGCACGGAGCTGTAACGGACCGGAGCAGACACACAATTCACACCACATCTTTTTGGCCACCGGTAACTAGGAACGTAGGTTACTAGGGAAGGTACACGCGCACCTACTCGACTCGTCCTGATTGGTCAGCTGTCAGAAAGGCGCTTGACGTCACACAGCGCTTTTCTGAGAAGTTAAAACAATTCAACTGAAAAAGGCCTCGGGCGCAGCGCTTTTTGAAAAGGCGTCCACTTATTAAAAAGGCGTCATCCTTTTTCCTTTTTCCATAGGGTTGTATGTAAAAAAGGCGCTGGCAGTTGAAAAAAGATTGTTAACTCTGTCACTGCAAAGAATAACACCATCATCCAGAGACTGTTAAATGATCATACAGACGATGGTCCAATAAGCATTATTTCTGTCTTAGCTGAGTTAAGTAGCAGGAAATTTGTCACTAACTTGCTCCTAACAGCAGCCAGACAGGCCTCAATTTTAGCCACACTGTCACCAGACAAGCTGTGGCCAGTCAGCAGAGGAGCGAGGAGACATGAAGAGACACAGAGCGGGTGGTTTATTCTCCATGAAGGCGCCGCAGTCGGACTACAGCTTCACTGCTGTTGCTGGTGACAGGACAGCATGATGTGATTGACTGCACAGCCTGTGGAGATCATCTCTACAGGCTGCTGTATCAGACCCACTTCCTGAATCTACTGGCATATACAACTGCCAATCATCTGCAT
This sequence comes from Tautogolabrus adspersus, assembly GCA_020745685.1. Classification (NCBI taxonomy): domain Eukaryota; kingdom Metazoa; phylum Chordata; class Actinopteri; order Labriformes; family Labridae; genus Tautogolabrus; species Tautogolabrus adspersus. Next base: position 6,600,517 of record CM036543.1, on the reverse strand, counting down.
AACAATGAACACCGTCCCAAATTAACACACAATCTGAACCAGTGGAGCCAGTTAGAGTAAAAACAGCGAGGACCCAGTTCAGAGCTCTGTGGAACCCCATGCCTAACAGCACAGGACTCAGAGAGCACGTTGTTATATAAAACACTTGGAGATCTTTTTGAAAGGCGAGATCTCAACCATGAGAGCACCTGACCTTAGATGCCAAAATAATTCTCAAGTCTGTCCAATAGCATGCAGTGCTTTGATCCATCCACAATAAAACACATGTTCACTCTGAGTCTACAGCCAATAACAAATCATTCACCATCTTTTTAAGTTGAATGTTCAGTGCTTCCAATCTTACACAATGAAATGCACTTTTTCATGGACCCCCCATTGTACCGGTTATGTATTAATAAGAAGTAGATAGAGCAGCTTTAAAGTCTGTGTTAAGAAAAAAAAACATTCTCTAAGACCAAAATACGAACAGTGTACGGGCGAGGCAAAGGGACATAAAAAAAGTTCAATCATTCTGCACATCAAGTTTTATAATAAACGTAGACAAACCCACAATACAGACACAACAAGTGTTTGAGTGAAGCTATTTATTGAACGTAGGATACTGGCTTGGAGGTCTGAGGTGTGAGAGCAGTCTCTCCAGTCTCAGAGTCAGAGGCAGTGTAGCAGAGGTGAGGTCTTGGAGATGGGTGTTGGAATATTGAAGTCTTGAGTCATGAAAATCTAGATTCAGGAAAAGACGAGATTAATACAGTGAACCTGAAGTTTTCAAAAATGCTTACAAACAAGGCTGACTAGAAATACCACAGTGGGTAAACGGATGATCTGGCGTCGAGTGGAAGACTGAGCCAGCTTTTATACTGTGGAGTGTGTAGGTAGCTTGATTGAATGTTTGAAGGCTTGATTGGTGGCAAGGTGTGTGGATCCCCACCCAGCTCCAAGGGAACACACACACACACACACACACACACACACACACACACACACACACACACACACACACACACACACACACACACAGAAAAGAGGAGGGAAAATAGACTGGAATCCTCACATATCAAGAGTAAAGTTGAAATATATAGTCCCACACTATTCTTTGAAAGTTTTTTCAGCTTTGCTCTTGACATTTTGACTTCCTCCTCATCATTGTTCAACTTTAACAATCGATCAATTTGAAGAAAAATATTTTTTCTTTCACTTATTTAACACATTTTCTGGTATTATGACCTTTTCCTCAACATTTCAACAGTATTGACAACCTTATTCTTGTCATTTTGACCTTATCTCACATTATTACAACAGAAAAAAGACCTTCATTTTCTTTATTTTTACTATCGCCTGGCAATAACTTTGTGAAGTTGAATAAGTTCATGACATTTTGACTTTATTTTGACTGAGAATTGTTCCCTTATGCCTTGTCTTACCACTCGTTGTACCAAATACCACGAATGATAAGAGAAACTGTCTCTGCGTTTGAATGAACTGACCCTTAAAAGAACAAACACGTAATTAAGTTTCATTCACTGTATAATCAGGATGCCGGTCGTATCTGTTGCATGCGGGATGAGGCATTGATTTCTAACAACAGTGTCTTTGTTCGTCTATTAATCCCCCACATCCTGATTATGCTCGTCCTTGCACACAAAGCCACTAACAACGCTTCTCTTCCCTCTAAACCTTGAACTCTATCAGCATAGCAGACACTTGAGAGTAGAGACACCCCAAACAAACACACGGAGAAGAGAAAACACATTTACATAACGTTGCTTTGACTGGTCACATCCACATGCTTTTACAAATTGCATCAGCTCACATCATTAGCATGAATCCGTGCAGGAAGCTGACACAGCATTATGAAAGGTTGAGCAGAGGATGATTACAGGGAATCTCAGAACCGGTTTATCTTTCGCAAACACACACACACGCTGCTGCACGCCACACTGTCACCAGACAAGCTGTTGCCAGTCAGCAGAGGAGCGAGAAGACGTGAAGAGACACAGAGCGGGTGGTGTTTATCCTCCATGAAGGCGCCGCAGTCGGACCGGAGCTTCACTGCTGCTGCTGGTGACAGGACAGCACGGTGTGATTGACTGCACAGCCTGTGGAAATCATCACTACAGGCTGAGGAATAAAGCAGAATAAGCTCAGTGCTATCGCAAGTCAGCGGCCCCCGTGCAGAGGAATATGCATGTCACCCACGTCTGACGGACTGTCTGTGCAAATGTAACACTGCCGTCTGAGATAGCGAAGGATTATTACACTTTTTCATTAAAGCTGCACGACGCAGCAGGGAATGATAGCAGCTCTGCACATCAGCCAGAGGTCACATCATGTAGTGGGATGTCAACACAGCAGGCTCACATTTACATTCACAGCTGAACAGAGAAGTCAGCCAAAGGACAAGAGAGGTACATGGTCAGACTGTGGTTTTTAACGTGGTTCAATGAGGGTCAGAGAAGGCACATGTACACAGTCTTTCCTGAAGTCAAAGTACAGGTACTGTGGGACAGAGATGGAATCTGATCAGCTTGTTTGTGAGAGTAAAAGTGAAAAAAGTTCACCCGGTGAGATATCCTGGCAGTATAAAACTTCCTCTGAAGGATGCTCATACTGACTGTTTTTGTCCAAAGCTATCTGAACCTCACCTAAAATAATGACTAAAATAAAAATAATCAACATCAACTCTGCTCCGATGTGTAAATCAGTGATTTCTGACCGTGGTCAGAGCTCACAGGGGAGACTTATTGGTCTGCTCCAGGGCCAACCAAATCACATTAACTGAGCAGCAGCAAGTAGTAAGCAGACAGAGAGTCTTGTTCCTTGAGAAGTCGGAGCATTTATTCTCACTCACAGAGCTCAAACTTCACCTACACTTTGCTCTAACAGCTCCTGTTAACTCATTTCTCTGCTCTGGTCCCCGGCATAAACAGCGTTACTCTGACACACACTGACCGAACACACACACTCACTTACGTTCTCTCTCTTTCTAAACTCGCTCCACCACCCAGACTAGACATACGCTACCAGTATAACACTGTTCTCAGCTCTTAGGTTCTCTTCCCTGTCCCCTGCCCCCCCATTCATCCCGATACGTCTTTTACTCATCATGTTTGAATTTGATTCTGCTTTTGAAATAAACACAACGTACTTATGCCCTAATGAAACAATAACCGCTCAGTGAAGACATCCCTAATCCCAAATACGCCCCTTTGCCCTACTGATAAGTTAAATCACCTACTCTATGGTCCTTAGTCGCCACCGCAACCAAAACAGCATTGCCATCTTCAACAGGCTGTGTTGATGCTAGCTCCAGGTAGTGACGATGACGACTACCTACCCTACCGCATGCCCCCTGCATTCCAGCCCTCACAACCCAACCATGTAGGCTGATGGGCAAGTGGGAGCCTCCATTCACTGGTGTTTCGCCTGATTACTCCGACACCTCAGGAAGGCCAGACAGTGAGCTCCATAATCCACGAGTCTCCCACCTCCATGAGATAAGAGTTGAGTGTCTTTGACTGGAGTGAGTTCTGCAGCATGAAACATGCAGAATGACCACAGGGTCTTGACCTTCATTAAAAACACACTTTGACCTGAATGCTGTGTGAATGCATAATAAGGTCTTGCAGCGTTATACGGCACAGCGTGGGTGTTGTTCAGCAGCAGCTCATGAAAGTCCTGCTGGAGCAACGAGCGACTCAGTGGTTAACAACCACTCTGATTTTCTGCTCCATAAATCAGACAGGCTAATCCCTTTAAGACCAGTGGCACTGATCACTGTGGTCATATACCTGATAGGAACAGCTTGTGTAAAAGATTAGCCTCGGTTAAAGGGCAATAATAAAACTACAGTGGGTCTTTGCTGATTGCACTGGCTGCCTTTAAAAAATATGCTCAGATCAGAAATAAGAATTTCATGATTCCAAAATTGCCTAAAGATTCGTCTGACAAATTCCTTCAAATCCAATTTATTATGGATCATCTTTACTGGATTTAAAATCGTTAGCCTCTGGGCCCAGATGTTCAAAAGTAATGTGACTGAGCTATTGGATTGGATCAAATCTTGAAATAGGGCTGTTCAAAAATATATCACAACATTGTATAAATCAGGTCCTCATATCTTGTTTTATGATAACACCTCCAGATTGTGTTGATCAAAACTCTTGAGCATGTTTGGGATAACTCTTCAGGACCATCCTGATCCCAGCGGAGGGCTGGAATCATTCATACAACGATGTTATACAACTTTTAAGAAGGTCGAAAAGATGAACATTTTTACAATGATGTTGATCATTTAGACATTTTTTACATTTTGTATCTGAAGGCGGTAATGTTGCAGTAAAATATATTAAGTAGGGTTAAAATAGGGTTTTAAAAAAAGCACTAAAACAAGTCACCAAATAGATGTCAAACATGAAATATATGATTCAAAACAGCTGTGAAGATGTCTCATTTTTTGTGGATTTTGGCGCCCCCTGTGGACAGAGTATGTAGTATGAAATTGCCTTCAAAGCAATGGAAATCCAGATTTGGTAATTCTAAATCTGTATCCATACGACGTTGATCCTCTCTATAGTTTTTCTTTGACAAACTGGTGGATTATCTGATCCTGAAAAGCAAAAATTGGATTTCCAAGTCTGCATCATTCTTATCCAGATTAAACATCTTGAACAACACAGTCCCGATTTGAAAAATGAAAGGAATGTAGAAGTGCATTAAACCTGCATAGGCCAGCAGGGGGCGACTTCACTGGTTTCAAAAAGACATTAAATTGTATGACACCAGATGGAAAATGTAACCTATTTCTCAGTAAATTTATTATCTCAGTAAAGATGATTTTGTAAAAGGTAAATGGATTGTAGCCTTGATCACTAGCTTCATGCCTTCTTCAATATAGGATGATGAATATTTAGTAAGTGTTGGTCCCATTTGAGGAATAGACAAAAATGCAACGCATGTTTTTAAGCTTGGCAACCATGATAGAGATGTGACAACGGATGTCCACCACATCTTCCAATTTGGTCATTTCTGGTTCCAAAAACCTAGATGGCGAGACATCAATGGGTGACGTCACAGTGCCTTCTTCTTCTACTTTCTGTATGGAGTCCCTAGCAGACAGACAGACTTCAGTAAACCTTCTGACACATTTTAGAAGGTTTCATACAGGAGCAAATCAATCCTCTAAATCTTTATGTAAGCTGTCAAGTAATTGGTCATACTCAGTTATGAGTGGTCACAAGTCCGCTTGGAGATTGACCCTCTTTTATTGGCCAACTTTCCAATGGGGCGGGGTCATGCTACCATCTCAGCTGGCCCTTGGTGTAGGACAGGGCAGGCTGGTAAAGTCGGAGCAAGCTTCCTCGTGAACTGGCGGCTCAAGGTGGTGAGCTGCGCTGAGCTTTGCTTGAAGGCTGTCACTTTAACAGCTGACCTTGAGTGGAGATCCTCTCAGAAATTTATGGCTAATAATGTTCTAAGGAGTCCCATTTCTAAGATTCACTGTCACTTTGCACTCAACCATCAGTCTGCCTCAGAAGACAATCTGCACTCCTGACAGGGCCGAGCCATAAAAAATATTAACCAGCCACCTCAGTGTCCTATCCAATTATGTGAAGAGGGAATTAATACTTTAAAAAGCTGCTAGTTTTTAACAGTTATTGCAATTTATGTGAGCTTTTTCACAGACACAATAAGACTGATTGACTGGAGGATTGTATTTGAATCCCATCTCAGCTAAACTCGACTGAACTCGGAGAAGCACTGTTAGTGGTTTGGTTAAGAAAATCAGTGGCTGATCTTTTCAGTGGTGCAGTTACTTTTTCACACTGTCATATTGAGAGAGGGCGTTATAGCATTACATCACATTCAAACTATTTCCTTGTTTGTTTAAATGAATGATGAAGATTGTTTGTTTTAAGATGTTGATCTATGGTTGTGATAAAACTCTGTCCAAGCTGTCATTGGTAAGTTGTATTCTCTTCTTGGTAATAAGATAAACTCAAACATTTTTCTAATTAGAGTCGCTCAGAAGGCAAATGCCGTCCTGGAAGACCCTCACAACCCTCTGCATGCAGAGTTTAGACTACTGCCAACAGGGAGGAGGTTCACTGACGTTAGGAGGGCTAAATCAAACAGATGTCTCAGGGCGTTTGTCTCATCAGCAGTTGGGTTTCTAAATAAGCTGTAGGCATTGTTGCCAGTACACCTATACTATGGACTGATGGTCTTTGTGTCTCACTCACATCCATCATGATGATTTCCATGGGAGTTATGTTTTATACGTATGTCTGTTGCAAACCAAATGACCCCTCTGTAACAATAAAGAGTCATAGCATGAAAATAGCAAATGGCAAAAACTGCGAACTAACAGGAAACAGCATACTGTTAAGATACTGTTCATACTCAACTGAATCCTATTGCACTGGGACTCTCAGACTTTCCAATTGCAGAGCTCACCATCCAAATCAAAAGTAGCCGTACTGTAATACGTTTCATATGTTGTCAAATAATATTAAAATTACTACGTGACTGTTTTAGTGATGAAAATATGTATTTTGCTGTTGTCTTTTTTAGGATCGACTGCCGAGCTTGCTTGATGCTAGCTTAATGCTAATGCTTATCCAACGTAGCTTGGACTGGAAGTATGTTACGTGACCCGTAGTTCAGTATGTTGTAGGTTAGTAGGTAGTCTACAGTATATACTGTTTGAGTATGTAGGCAGTATGTTAGTATGTGGTTTTGGACACGTAATGCTAAGTTAGTTTCTTACTACCGCTACAGTCCGAAAGTTACAGTTGTGTAACCTGACACTAATGCTTTCTTCTTCTTTTTTATTTAATGGCGGTTAGCAGACAGCTTTCAGACACTTCCGCCCGCATTTAGCGGTAGTTCCTCATTACAACCAGGTGCCAGACAAAAATGTATTTTCAAGTTGAGATAAAGGTCACATTGACACTTTGATTTCTTATAAATTAATGACTATTTCAATATTAAATAATGATGACCCATCTGTAGAGAGAGACTGAAGGATGAAGGAGTCTAACTCATGGCCTGCTAGCTTAAGATGCTTCCCCGAAACATCGGGGCCTCAATGATCACAGATAACTCAAAGAATTGCACTGAAGAGGAGAGCTGCTTTTGTTGGTTATATGGTGTTTTTGTGAATTTCCACCAGGAGCATGATGGGAAATAATCCAAACAACTACTTGAAGTCTTGTAGTCGTTGTGTAATCTTGTATTTTGTCATCAGAATGATTTTAGATGTTAAAGGGTGTCAGACTTTTTTTTTTTAAAGAGCTTCAAAGTCTTCTGGCTGGGAGGTGCAAACCAAACTTACAGTGTAGAACACTTTGACAAAGCTTGAGACAAATTTACATTTTAGAAAACAAATGTACAAGTTGCAGAACCCTTTTACGAGCGCTGAGACAAATTTACAAACGACATTATCTCGCTTGAACGGGAATTTTCCAAATGCTGGAAGGAACCCAGAAGTAAATTATTGTGCATTCAATCAGTTTGTTTTGGCAGAAAGACTGCGTGAGCTGTCAAAGATGGGGCCCGCAAAACAGACAAAACATCATTTGGTAACCATTATTTCCATATAACACATTCTGGGCAATGGTTGGCTTTAAAATCTCATGTGACCCTGTCTTCATGTCAATTAAGCCCGATTTGGCCCCAACCCTCATGGCTGACAAACTATCATGAGTTGAAAATGTTCTTGTGTACATCAAGGCTTCCCAATATGATTCTTTAGAGATCTTGACTTTCACTTGCATATACATAATGCAGGCTTTCATGGTTTTCATAGAAGTTGAAATGCTAATCCTGATTATGTAGCGGTGTAGCTTTTCACTTCATAACTCAGACAAGTTTACCACCTAGACACTTGTCATTCATTTTCATGAGCCTTCTGTACAACTGCATTTCGCCTGAGGCTTAGGAGAGAGACATCTGTACAGACTGCACAGGTGTTCCCTTAAAGATCTACATCACTGATCCCCTGTGTTTCGTCTGCATCAAGCTCTGCTTTTCTGACATTTGTGGTTGTTTTCCATCTCTCTAGTTGTTCCTTGCTGATTGTTAAACTGCCGACAGCAAGTTGGTTTCCATATTCTACACTGTGAATCGAAGGATGAAAGTGCAACACAAAGGTTGTTGTGTATAAGTGAAAAGATTTCTTTAACTGGCCAGCAGCAGCTGTAAAATTCCACTAGGTTCAGTGAGTTACTACCGTCCATTGATTAGAAAGCTTTAAAAATATTTAATTCAAAAGAAACAGGTCAGACAGCCTCCCACCTCAAAATACATTTGTAAACAGACTTTAATATTCAAACTGTTTAGTCCTACTCAGTGGAAACAGGTTCTCTGAGCCCTCTTGGGGGTCCTCTTCTTGTTAACTATCTGCTGAGTTTGTGGCTTACTGTTTGGTGCTAAGAGAATGCTCCTGTTGTTTCTTTGCAGATTTTCTGTCATTGTTTCTTTTCTCATGTTAAAGGAGCAATATGTAACTCTGACACCTAGTGTTTACAAGTGGTACAGCAGTCCAAATTAAAAACAGTGGTAGAGAGCTGTCTCCCCCTGCCCCCTCATCCCTAGAGTCAATGCTCACGGAGGTTGCTGTGTCGCTGACACTGAAGCTTCAGTGTTTAGCCAGCTCTGCGTCTGTCTGTAAACCTTTCTCCATTTTTGAAAAGCTCTTATCACCAAGCTCTCCAATATTGATCCTAGTTTGAGCACGTTTCTGCTCGTGGAGCTTATTAGAAACATGCAGAGGCTTTTTAGGTCGGGTACAATCACTTCTATCTGAACCAGTTCTCTTGCTCGCTTCCATCGCTGCAACACCTGTTGGTTTGCTGTTTGACTGGCAAACCGAGGGGCGTCCAAAGCGGCCTTGTGGGGGTGCCTTAAAACTGCCTACCTTCTCTGGACAAATCAAATATTTTTATTGTATATGTGAACTTATTTCTAAAAGACTGACATGAGACAACTGAGACTGTTTTTACAACCTTACCTTGCACCAAATGTCAGGGGCGCTGGAAGACAGTCAGGGTTGTGCTTCATATAATTAGGTCAAACTTTCTGCTGCGCACATTAATCTTTCAATAATTCATTTGAATGTTCAGGACTAAATAAACACAGCTCATACCAATTTTAAGAACATTTTACACTTTACAGACAACAAACTTTCCACCCAATAGTATTCCTACTATTGGTTTGAATTTGACCTTTTTTCATCTGTTCATCTCCTTATCTCACAGCCCTTCTCTCATGTCTGTTTACCCGCTCTCACATTAAGCCCGCTCCATGCTAAATAGGGCTCAACAGTTTGTTCTGGAAGTAAGTACCCCGTTCATTTTCTCCAAATCAGATTTGATTATTAGCCATAATGTCGTAACCCTCCCAGGTAGACTGACCACGAGCTACCTGAGTTTGAAACGATGATATATGCTCCTGTAGGAGACACAAGTTCGTATAATTGAAGAAAAGCATGGTTTATTCGGGATATCGGGGAAAAGAACTACACTACCCATGATCATAGAGTGACACAGCAACGTCTCTGATTGGTTGAGCTTGCTGTTACCAATGCAATGTTTCCCACCCCTCTGCGACGTATGCAAACAGATAGTTTCACTAGCAGGCTAGCTAGTTAGTTAGCAAACACAAAATGTACTAATAACCTGGTCATGCTGCAGTGCATGTAGTTTATATATTCCACAACACAAACAACAAGATATAACAACACTAACAATATAAACACAATAACCACGACAAAAGTTACTTTTAAGAAGAAACAATATAATTCACAATGGATTGTGGGATGGATAGCTCTTTGACTCTGGACGAAAAGTATGTACACAGTCTTGTACCTTTGCCTTTTTTTCCTTTTTTCAATGCCATTTTGGCGCCAAATTAAATGTACTATAGTCACAAGTAGCCTATTGGGGTGGCTGGTTGTCTTGGTTACAGGCTTTAATCACTTGGTATAAGGATTTTGTGAAAAATCAATGGAGGATTTGAACGGGGAAATTTACTTCTGCAACCAGAGCCGCCAAAAAAGTGGGCGGTCACTGTTGAGCTCTATAAGCTGTGATTTTATACTGAATTGTGCTGCTTCCTGTCCTAGCCTCCTGTCCTACCAAGTCTCTTGACTCTGGCGCCACACAGCTCAGGCTTTGATGAAACCAGCAAGTCTCGCCCATTAATAATTACAATCCAGCACACAAGGACATCGCTTTCCAAGGGCTGTATCAGCTCGTGCACAGTAACCAGACGCAAGGCGGCTTAAAATGGACTTGTGGTGACACTGCACTTTTTCACCCAAACCACCTCTTCCTCTCTCTCTCTCTCTCTCTCTCTCTCTCTCTCTCTCTCTCTCTCTCTTTCTCTAAGCGGCTGCCTCGGCCTGATGCCAGCTCAGGTTATAAATTAACGTATTTAGCAGGTTTGGTTTTGGCTCCTGTGGCCTGATGAAAACAGGTTGCAGGAGAGAGGAAGATGTACCCCACAGCTGTAGAGGTGGGATAAGCACAAGTGGACACGAAGGCTATTTGTCACTGTTAATTATTTGACTGCTGCAGCTTAACAAAAGACATCCAAACTAATTAACAAACATAACCAGGGGAGCTGCAGGGGACATTGCGGACACGTCAACACTCAGGCTTGTTTTGGTGCTAAATGAGTTTATAAAGTAAACTTTTAAGTACTTTGAGAAAAGAGTTTGACTACTTAAAATCCTGCTATTTTCATCTCAACAAGGACTAAAAATTAACCATTTATTAAATTAAATTGTGTTTATAATTCTCTGTATGAGAGGTGGCTACAGGAGCCCAGTGAGGCAATTGAGAAAATTAGCTAATTAATTCTTATCTGTATAGTGATGGTATATTTCTTTTCTCTCGTGTTTGGGACTTCGGGTCTGATTGATTGACATCTGAAACAGGCCATGAAGGTCACCTTCCCTTGCTTTCTACACAGCCATTGGGCAAAAGACAGGATTTTTAGAAAGGTGACGATCCAGAACTATGGAAAAGAAAGCTGTAACTACAAACAGACTCAACAGTTGATATGAAGCATGTCACCCTCAACATACCTGTCTATAATCCGGTTTACAGATGGTGGAGCAGGCGGTGTTTCAAATCAAGCCAGCTGTTTGTATGGAGTAACTCCTCCTTGGTCTGCCGAGCTAATTTGAACTTCACCTGGCTCTCTGGTGTCTGCAGCACCGCGCTTTTGGTGCTTTGTTCTTGTGAGATTTCCTTCCTGCACACAGATTTAGTTACTTAGTTACGCGTTAGTCCCAACACTGGCTATTACACAAAATAGGGTCCATATATTATTGCACATAGCATCAGGAGGATAAGCTTTAAATACAATACTTAATAAACACTTTTAATGTTTTATATTTTGACTTAGTGGTGGGCGATATGGAAAAAAATGTTTTGTCAGTATCACGATCATGATCTTAAAGAAAAATGTTGCAAGTTACCGACCAGTTTAACCAATTATTACCTTGTATAATGTTTTTAAATGCACAAAAACTGTGCTAATAAGTTTAGTCTGTTTAAAAAATGTCTTTGTTGGGGGTAATGGACATCTCTCCAGAACATTTCTAACACTAAAAAACGTCTTTCCCTGCATTCTGATCAATTTGTATGTACAATTTAAGGGTTTTATGCACCACGTTAAATTAATGATTTAGTGTTGTGTCCTCTGTTGTGTCTTTAAATGTATTTTAGTGTTCAGGTACATTTTCATGCATTCATTTAAAAACATGTAGAATTCAAACATAATACAGAATGTGATTATTCTGTGACTCATGGTCAAAGTAAGTTTTACTGAATTAAGAGTTTTATTCATAGAGGGGGCGGGACATCGTTGATTGACGGACAGACAGGTTACTGACTCTCACCTGCCTGCTGCACACTGAACGAGAGGAGAAAGAGCTGCTGACTGACATCACTTCAAGCAGCATGCATGGATACTAATGCATGGAAATACATTATTGAAGCTGACTGTTCAAAAACATTTTTTTAACAACCTAGGTCCAGACCTCGCAGATATCATCACCTCCCTCCGTTTCATTCTCGTTTCAGTTATCACAACAGGTGAGCTTCGAGTGGAGAGGCTTGTTAGTATCTTTTAAAAACTGAGGGAGAGCAGAAAACACCGACAGCAGCATCAGTTTAAATAACGGGATTATATTTCCCATCACTGACTGTTTGTCTGAGCTCCGCTCTGTCTGACTCTCAGCAGACTGTTAACCGTCTTCGCTACCCGAAGTAAAAACCTTCACTCTTCAGATAACTGTTTCTTGCACCCTGTCTGTTTGGAAATATCTCAAACAGTGCTATATTAGCGGGATGGAGTTGTTTTTACGGACCAACTCTTAAGTTTCATTTTCATTTTCAGCAGTGATCCGCTCTGCTGCAGAGCCAAAGGAGAGGGGGAGACGTGTCTGTGTCGGAGCATAAACTGCAGCATGATAGAATAAACACATTAGCCCGGTTCTACGATCTCTCTGCTTTGGCAGATCGTCAACACGTTCAAATCCTTCACGACCTTTAAGATCGTTATATCGCACACCACTATGTTGACTTATCTCTGGGTTTTTAGTATCAAAGGAGGACATTATATAAAGTGTTAAAGCTTGCCGTTCACCGAGGGGGGGAGTGTAAGATAATGAGTGGAATCATCCCTTCATCAGAGTTTTGTTATCTTCTTGTAACTCACTTTGTGTTTCAGCCACGGGGAATCCTGCTCCTCTTCTCTCCTCGTCTGTTTCATCCAAGTACAACGTAGCTGTTAATAATTAGAGAGGAGGTGCAACATGCCCCCGACTCACCAGCAGAACAATCTGTTGCACACAGGGCTGTCTCGTTTTAATAATTAAAATGAATACACACTCATGCATATTTGCATAAATTAAATGAATATTTGTTCTGCAAGGCTTGGCAAACACAGTCCTGTCACTGCGATGTGTGAGCACGGTCATGATTCGCAGATTCGCCGTTGTCCTGCAGGAGCGGTAATCTCCTCGGTGATATCAGGGAACAGCTCAGGTTCACTGCTTCATGTACGACCCTATCATGTGTGATTTACTGCTTTCCCTCCAAATGTAGTCACTTTTTCCACATGATTAAAGTGCTCTGTAGTCCTCCTGGACATCAAAGCTGGAGGGATTTGACCCTGCAGCCCGTGACGTCCAGGGTTAGCCTTCAGCACTGTAATAACAGACCCTGGCTGCCATGTTCGGTTTACCACCTGACCCTCTTTTTCATGCAGGAAGAAATATAATAAGCAACAATATACATGTTATTGATTGCTTTGTGCTTGGGCGTCCACAATATTGTTTCAGTATTCTGGTAACGGGGGGCTGCAGCAGCTAATAACCCTGGAGGGGATGACCTACGGCCTGATTTGAGGCAGAAATCAGAAAGAAGCACCCTGCAGATTATTTATAGAGTCATTTATTTCACGGTATCCTCTCAGGGGCAGATTAATCATCTGCTTCATCAGGGGTTCCTTATCCAATCGTGTATTTTGAAACCAAGCAATATCTATGAAACATTCTGTCCCAACCATTTCGAAATGTGTGGCCGGTATCTTGTTTTGTTTTTATTTCTAACTTTCTGTTGCACCGTCCGATTGCCAAATGTGAGATGAAAGTAACAGGTGCTCAGAGATTCTGATGTCAAACCTGCATGAGTTTAAAAGAGAGTTAGTGCACGCAGACAGGGGCGCCATAAGGGGGGGGAGTTAGGACGTTTCTATGGGCCCATGACTGACAAGGACCAAAAAATGTTGGAAGTAACATTAGTTATTTTTTTATTCATATTAGAATATAAACTTATGTGATCATAACAATAACTTTCATGGTATTTCCCTTTTTTTTTTCTTTTGCAAAAAAGTAACATTCAGACAGCCTTAGCGTTGCTGGAGCCCGATGAGGTCAAGTTGCCTCTCTTCAGCATGAGTTGTACAAAAAATGATCGTGTATTACAGTGTGAATTTGGTCGACATGTAAAGAGATAGTTATATTTCTATAACCTTCTACCAGCTGATAAGCTGCATGTCTCTGCCCCTCTAACACGTGTCTTTGAGTTTACTCTGTGCACCCTGTTTGCAGTATTAGGACGCCCATTTTTAGCACCACTGACCACAGAGGGAGTTCACCTCTTCACCTTTGCAGAACTGCTGCTTTGCTCCTTCTAGCAGAACAGTAAATTTACAGTCAGCTATCAAAAACACCTTATCCTTTTGAATACAGAACATCTACCATCTGCTGTGGATCAGCCAGAAGGTCAGAGGTTCAATCCCCAGCTCCTTCAGGCACATGTCTAATGTGTCCTTGGGAAAGACACTTAACACCAAGTTGCTCCCGCTGCTTCGTCGTCGGCTTTTGAATGTGTATGAATGTATGCTGATGGCCTCTTTACATAGCAGCCTCTACCATCAGTGTGTGAATGTGCAGGTGTGACCTGCTAGAAAAGAACTATACAAGCTCAAGTCCATTTACCATCTTTGAACATGTTTTGTCATGTTATGCTTTGGCTCTTCAGTGCTTTTTAGGTTTCTGTCTTTAAGATGTAAACCATTTAAAGGGGACATATTATGAAAATCCACTTTCACAGTGTTTTTGAACATATATTTGGGTAAACTGAGTGACCCACAAAATTTGAAATAAATCCATCCAGTTCTTTGTTTGTGGTCTGCACAAGTCTTACAACACAGAGAAAAATGCTCCGTTTCGAATTTTCTCAGTTTGTGACATCACAAGTTGGATTGTGGTAAAAAAAAAATACCCTCCACGCATGGACTCCACCCCCAGCCTAGAGCACAACTTTTGCGCAGGTCTGCCATTTTTATTCTCGCTACAGAGGATTGATGTCTACCAGGAAAACTCAGGGGGGGCTCATTGGATTTAAAGAGACACACACACCAAAACGGAGCATTCTGAGAGAGCTTGTTTATACAGGGTCACAAACCTCCTCTGGTGCTTGATTCATGTTATATTTTGACCAAAGCACAGCACAGATATTTCATTTAGACCACAGGGGACTGTTTGAAAAGGTGGAAAAGGGGGATAATATGTCCTCTTTAAATCAAAGAGTGTTGATGCATTCAGACTGCAAAAACTCAAATCTAAGCAAGTGTATAGACAAATTTGACTTTTTGAGTATCTTAAAATGATAAATACTAGACTCTCAACAAGTAAAATGTGCTTGCCTCATTCTTTTTCAAAGTAATTCAGGCCCTGTGTTTCGGGTTTTATATATAAAATATATAAAAGGTCACATATTATGCAAAATACACTTGACCATGTTTTTCTAACACTAATATGTGTCTCTAGTCTGTCTACAAACCCCCTAATGATGAGAAAAGGATTTGAGATTTTGCAGTGCATCAGACTTGTTCCAGTATTACTCACCGAAGACTTGTGTTTTATTCTCGTCTGTGAGTTTATTTAACTCAGAAAGCAGTCTCCAAACAACTCCAGGTGCTGCTTCTTGTTTGTTATGCAAACTAGAAAATGAATGAGCTGAGACTGAGTCTGAGTCTGTGGCTTCGTTCAGACACTATGATGCTTTTAATTCCAAGTAGGTAGAGGCAGGACATTGTTCATTTCAGTTTCTGTTCTATGTTTTTTCACTACAGTTTTTTTTATGTTGTGTGATTGATCTTTGCTTTATTCTGTGTTACAGATGCTGGATCTGTGTGTGTGTGCATAAAGAAGTATCCGGGTGCAAATCATCACCTCTGCAGTCATGAGGAATAGAGGGTATGTATCTGCATCACATCCTTCACTGCTGCTGAACTCACTCTCACTGATATGAAACGTGTTTTACAGAGATGTTGACATGCTAACTTCTTCAGAAAAAGAAGTGCATAGAAATTCATACGTAAAGATCTTCATCATCATCATGTTTTCAGTCCCATCTGTCAGCGGCTCTGCGCCTCAAAAGATGACGATCCGGATACCTCTGTGGTGTCAGTTTTACACTTGTAGAGCGTCAAAGTGTAGATAGTAATAATCAATATGCAATGCCAAGTTGGACTTATAAAAAGGCAGTTATTTAAAGGATGAAAAACAAGTAGCAGCTTTTTTTTAAGGGCCGTTATTTAGAGATAGGACACTGGATAGAGTCAGAAATCAGGGAGGGAGAGAGAGTGGGGAATGACAAGCAGGAAAGGAGCCACATGTTGTCCCAAACCCGGGTCGCCTGCATGGAGGTCTTCAGCCACTGTACATGAGGCCCGCGCACTAACCACTATGGGCTACCGGTGCCCAAACATCCAGATTTTCAGGTGATGAAAAAGTAATTGATGTCTGCTCTGGTGTTTAAACAAGATGTTTAAACTTAACAACAGTGTTTCAGGGTCTGTGTTTGTCGGATGTTGTTTTACAAGGTCATGAAAGAGTTGTACAGTTTGCCTTGAGCTTTGTATTTCTGGAGCCTTTTTCAGTTTAAACCAGCAAATTGAGAGATGATGCTTTCAAAGCTAAATATTCAGCTGAGGTGTGACATCATATTATATACATATTACTTATACCGAAGTAATGCCGCTTAGTCATCACTTCTAGGCCTCCATACATGTGTGGTGGTGACTGTGTCTGCAGGGGCTGCAGGGTCCAATCCCTCCAGCTCATGGATTGTTTTGGTTGAATCGGGACATTTCAGACTAGTGAATATGGAGTACACTTATGTAGCGGCAACGAAGAGAAAATATATAAAAATATAATCATAGTTAGACCAAACACCGAGCAGATAAAGCTCGTTCCAAAATGAGGGTGAACTTTGGGTTGGCATTCATCCCCTTAAGGCACTAACGGAGCTGCTTGGGATGAAGAGCAATGCAGAGTTGGTCTGCTTTCTGTTGGACGGGCAGGTGCTAAACACCGGTGGTTAGCTTGTGCTAGCTTGCTAAATTAACGGCTTTTCCTTTACAACAAATGTCATATTCTCAGGTAGCTAGCAGTGTAGATAAAAGCAGTAAACATACAGGCGAAGTCCTGCAGTAGGTGTGTGCTTCTGGAGGCAATGAGCCCAGGAGAAGGGGCCCAATTTGAATGTTGTGTTTACAAGCTGCAATAACCATTGCTTGTGACTCTACCTTTAAGATTCACAACTCATGAATCATCGTATTGTTCTGGTATCATCTCAGGCAGGTAAACAGAAGGTGATTGTACTCCCTGTCCCGACCTTGGCTTCTGACTTTGTCCTGTTTTCGTGTCCTGCTTAGGCGGCTGATGAGACCTGCTTCTCTCTCCTTCCTTTGTGCTGTTAGTTTAGCACCAACCTCAGCTGGAGGGGGGTGGAGTTGAGCGTAGGTAGGCAAAGCAGTAAATCCACAGCGTAGCCATCCATCACTGTGCCAACATCTCGGCTCTCTCTCTCCCTCCCTCTCTGTCTGCCTCTCTCCCTCCAGCTTAGCCTAGCTCCGTCCCTCCTCATCCACGTTCTGAGGCACATGATTAATCCTACCTCTCATATCTCTTCTCATGTGTCAGCACCTTCGCTGCTTTATAGGCTTATACTGAAATGAAGTGACAATTCCGCTCTGAAATATCACCAAATTAAGACCGCTGGCATGTGTAAACAACACAAATATACACCAAAAACCATAAATCACACGGCTAACTCTCCTGTTCAAACTTTGTTGACCCTGTCAGATCCAAAGGTTGTTTCGTGTTGTTGAGTCTTTTTTTTAGCTAACTTTGTTTCTCTCAGCGGTCTCTATGAGGGTTACTCACTATTTTGTGAAAAAAATTCACAATCTAAATGCTTGCATGGGCATGCGCGAGTGATCAGGCCAACCAGCAACGTCTGGTGGTAAACTTTTATGAAATGTGGGATATGGAAACATGAAATCATGTTTTAAATAAACATAAACTCTTGTGGGCAATACGTGACCATCGAACAGGCCGGGGGGATCAGGCACCGTGTAGTTCCTGGGGCACCTCCTCTTTTTGCATTCTTTGTACAGGATAGAAGTAGTTTTTTTTTTCCTTCCCCCCCGACCACCACCTACAGCAGACTTAATCCCTTTTAAAACTACATTACATGACTTTTAAGACTTTCATTGTGTCCCCAACTCAAATAAACATGACTGCTTTCACCAATTGTACTGGCTAATGGCTAACAACACCTTAGATGGTTAGCTACTTCGATGTAAAGCTCCTGGATTCTGTTGATGGATTATATGCAGATAGTTCACCAATTAAATTACAGCATTAAACAAACACCAAATATTTATAATACTTCAGTATAGGCTGATATACTACTAGCGTCCATCTATCCATTATCTATACTGCTTTTTCCCATTCAGGGTTGCGGGGGGCTGAAGCCGGTCCCAGCAAACAAAAAGGCGGGGTACACCCTGGACTGGTCGCCAGTCATCACAGGGCTGGCATGTAGAGACAGACAACCAGCCACACTCACATTCACACATACGGACAATTTAAAGTCAACAATTAACCTAACGAGCATGTCTTTGGACTGTGGGAGGAAGCAAGAGTACCCGGAGAGAGCCCACACATGCACGGGTAAACTCCACACAGCAACAAGCTGTCCATTGGGGATTAGAACCAGGGACCTTTTCGCTTTGAGACAACAGTGCTAACCACTGCACCATCTTGCAGCCCTACTATACTATGCTATGCTACGTATATATATATATATATATATATATATATATATATATATATATATATATATATATATATATATATGTTGATGACGATATTGTTTCTGAGAGCAAGACTGAACAAAAAAAAAAACCTTTTAGTTTGAAGTCGCAGATAGTTTTGCAGGTTTTTAGAGGAAGTGAGGCACCTTAATGGAAAGGAGAAGGAGGAAATATTTCAGTTGAAGTGTTAGTGTATGTGTGTGTGTGTGTGTGTGTGTGTGTGTGTGTGTGTGTGTGTGAGTGTGTGTGTGTACCCAGCCTGCTGGGGAGGAGACAGGGTGGGAGCTCTCTGAAAAACTGGCTCCTGCAGCTTCTAAGTCTGCCTCGCCTGCATATGCATGAAGTGAAACGTGAGCGGTTAGAACTGATTGAAAGGAAATATGACAAGCTTCATCGTACACGCGCACACATATGGGCTCGAGATAATTCACATATGCACACGCGCGCACACACACACACACACACAGACACACACACACATATTCACACAGCTCTGAAACCAGCTGTTCCTCTTGTGTTTAAATTATCACCTGTCAGCACAAATTTAGCCTGCTTCTGAAGGGGCTGGAATTTAAATTTCAGATCTGCCATAGAAATCACCCACCACCCCTTCTGCTGCTGTCATCCATCATAAAGTAACCGAAATGAAGGTCTAGCCATCAATTTTCCTCATATCCTTTAATATCACAGGAATTTAGTCCAGTCTTACTCATGCAGCTCTGCACAATAATGAGGGAGACGTACGAAAAAATGTCTAAAAACACAACGGTGCTATCAGCTTACTGTACTATGACCAATCAATAGTTAGATAGAGAGACTACCGTTTAGTAGGGATATCTGTTGATTAGCCTGCACAGTAGTTTCAATAAGTTAGCGTAACCAATCCACTGCAGTTTTCACCACTTTGAAGCAACGATATGAAGGAACTTTTTTTCTGTGCGCTTTGGCGCCCACTAAAGGTCTTTGAGTGTAACTGCACTGTCATAAATTACATGTAGTGCTGTTATGCATCCCCCTCTTAAACAACGTGCATTTGTTGACTCTGCTAGGGTCTGCAGCCCGTTGTTAGCTAACTGTTAGCATGTGGAGTATGTGTATGTGTATTCAACTGTTACCATGACATCTATAGGACGTGGCTTAACAGCTACATTGGATAGGGTAAATTATGACATGCTAGTTGAGATAGGTTTGTAAGGTTCCAAACTTATAAAGCTAACGTGAAGATCGACGAGGAAAGAGACAACTTTTTGATGTAAAATGGATTTATTTGCATCAAACCTGAGACATAACTTGAGTTATACGACTGCCTGCTGCCGTAAACGCCGAGAAACATGAGACAACGATGACACCAATACCGATACTGCCTAACGTTACGTCGCAATGTACTGAATAATATCTGCAGGGATGTACACTGTGCTGTTAGATTGTTGCTTTCCCGTTAGCCCTGAGAAAGATTACAATACTGTACGTACTTGCTGGGCAGTAGTGTAGCCAGGTTGCAACCGTCCAACAGCAACATAGACAGCATGGCAATGGATATGCTGTTTCGGTTAGCTCTCGCCAACGTGTAAAAACCTGTCCTATGTTTAATTGAGTCAACTCCTTGATTGGTCGCTCTTTCATTTTCTCTTCTTAACGTCATCTGTCACCGTCCTCTTCCGTCTCTTAGCCTCAGCCATATCAAACAGTACAGAAACAGGCTAACTGGCTGCTTTTTATAACTGAAGGCTGCTGTGTGAAATAGTGCTGTAAAGCCGTACGCACACATGACCCCCTCCTGCTGCCAAAGTTACATAGTGCAGGAAACAGGAGATCGGGGCACTCTGTGGACATGGGAGAGACACCATTCTCCCTGTTGATAGTTATTGTACTATTAAATCAACATTTGAAAAGACTATTATAAAGTGGAAAAGGGACACATTGGTGATTTAATTTATTTAATTAATTATTTTTAATTTATTTATTTATTGAAATAGGGACAGTGCACATCAATGAACATAAACATGTCAATATGCTAGATTATAGCCATAGGCTAATTTCCATCTGTAGTCCCTTGGCAGGTTGAACATAAACAAAAAAAATTACATAAAATCACTATGACAAGCAACACCAATACAAATGACAAAACAACAACATATACTGTACATTAGTTAACAGTTAACAGAACGTCACGTTAGAAATTTGTTAGAAAGGCTTTCTTTGCTCCCAGGAAGACATTGCATTAGCCTTCCCAATGGAAATCTCTGCTGCTCTGATACTCTGCTTATATTTTATTTTGTCTCATGAGAAATAAATCATCCTCAGAATCAGAGATCACTGATTTCTGACCTGATAGTCCACAACCCAGGAATTCTGTGCGCATAGGCTTCTCAAAGTGCATTCACACAGAGAGTTTGTTTTGGGAGGTGTGAATGCTCAAACAAACTCTGGTTTGGATCAAAGAACTAAAGTCAGTCCCGGTTCGCTTGTAAGTGCACCAGAGTTCAGGTTTTCCGTAGGTGAGAATTCTTTCCGGACCAAACAAGGAAAGTGAGTCCACCGGACTTCATATGTGAAAGCGACCTCAGATGTTTGTCCTTACAACAACAAAAAAGTAAAGCCACGCCTGATTCAGATCTTAATATTATCTAACTGATGTATCCAATAGGTCAATTTTCCTCGTCACAGCAGTCTTTTCATTAATCCAAATAATATTTCTCCTAAACCTTCAGGAAAATAAATTGCAGAAGAATAGGTGGGAATAAGAACAGAAATTGGACAATGATTATAATTGAATGTGGCCTTCCAAGACCAAACGCAAAATAACATTTGTATATCATTTACGCAGAAATAACAGTTAATTGGTCCCTTTACATTTCCTTCAGCTGTTTGAGTGTTTCTTCTAAAAAAGATGGAGCGTTCAGGAGCAGCCAGGTCATCGGTCTTTGGCCGTGTGGTGACTGAGGTTTGCATCTTTCTCCCAGCAGCCCTGGGGTTGAAAGCAGATCAATAGCAGCGTGTCCTCAGAGGACTCATCATTTTAATCCTGGTTGTGACTCCAACTCCAGCAGGTCCTTACTCAAGACTCTGCCTACCATACAGGCCAGTGGCAACAACTCAAATGACATAATTACCTCTAATCTAATGCAAATGTTGCTTCATGTCAAACCTGAAGCCCTTAGTGCTCCATCATCCTGCGGGCACCAAAGAGAGCTGTCCTGTTGTGGCTTAAATGTCCGAGAGTTACTACAAAAGGCTGAACACGCTCTTCTCAAACACCTCCAGACGTCCAGAGATTTAGACAATATCCTGTAGTTGCCTTTTTTATGGATTGACGCTGTTCCCTTTTAGCTTTCAGGGCAGAGCTCTGCCACGGTCTAATGAGGCAGAAGACAACCTGAAATCAATATCTGCTCCCAGCGCAGTACAATGAGAACAGCCCCAGCAGAAGACTCCGGTAATTAAAAGTATTTCAGCATGTATGACGGCTGGCTGCTTAAAGGTCGCAGAGCAGTAGAGTCAGGTTTGCAGAGTTTGTCTGAAATAAGGTCCAGTCTATTTTCTACTGCTGCCAGCTGTGAGCTGCTTTTGGTCTGCAGGGTGATGTGTGTGGCCCTGATAGTCTCAAGGCCTGATTTACCGAAGGTTTGAATGTGTTAAAACATGTATGACCTCGATAACACCGCAAAGAAATGTGCAAGCCGATCTAGTGCGTGCGATCATGCGCGATGCGTTGCGATATCTAACGTTGCCGTGTGCTGTCAGAGATAAAGTCTATACATGGAAATTACTTGTAATTTATTATAAGAAAGGCTAGAGGCAGAATATAATGTTGTTCTTTTGTGTTACCAGTGTTTAGATAGGTGTGCTACGTTACATGGCTCAACCATGTTATGTATTTTATTTATTCTTCTGTACAGCACTTAGGTCAACTGTGGTTGTTTTAAAGTGCTTAACAAATAAAGTTGGATTGGATTGGATTGGAACCATCTCCAGGTCTGGTGGGGGGTCCCCAGTCTCTGGAACCCGTATTTGGGGGTCGCGAGCAGAAACGTTTGGGAACCCCTGGATTAACTCTAACACACGTTTATATTCTCACCTTCACAGTATGAAGTGGGTCAACTTTGACCATGGCCAGGATATTCCTCATAACAAGTCTTGTCTTTTGCAGTGCTACCCATCTGGTGAGTCGGGACCCAAAATTGGGTCGTGGAGTTGTTTTAAGTGGGTCCTGAATGTGTGCCTGAAAAATAAACAGTTTCAAAAAGTCTATAAAGTCATTTTTTAATGTTTTTTTTTCCCCTGCCTCTTTGTTCTCTAAACTGCACAAATTTACATTTAATAAATCTGAACGGTTGAAAAGTGTCAGAAGGATTTCTCATTAAGGAGTTGGTGGTAGGTCCTGAGGCTAGACCAAGCAAAACCTCCGGTCTTGAAAAATGAAGCCAATGCAAATCCTGCAGTTCATCGAGTGTCCACTTGAGACTCCAGGAACACCGGAAGTCACATACACACAACAGGCAAAAAGCCGTTTTACAGCATAAATAAACATGTTTACAGCCTGATACAAAAAACTAAATAGGTCTGATTAGTTATTGTCATCACTGGCACACACTGTACGGGGGGTGAATTTTTTTTAAATGGCTCCTTTTTGATTTTGAAAACGATACGTGTTATCCATAGTTAGGCGCGTAGCTGACATGATTGACAGGTGGGTGTGATGTAACGTTTCGTCAAGAGGCTTAAAACCCGCCTCAGCTCCAGCTCTCAGCCTGTCGTTAAGTTGAATGAAAGTTAGGCTGAGACAGCATTTCCAGCATGGCGGCTGCTGCCGATGAGCCTCTGGAGCCCCCTGCAGTAACAGATGGATGAGGTCGCTCAGGCTTTGTCCATTAATATCTACAGTCTATGGGCTCGAGTGTGCACATTAAGAGGATTATATGTCTTTGTCTGTGGTCTCCCAGGTTATTAAAATGGGTTTGGATTTGAAAATCATTTAGTGTACATTATGAATCCAGACACCACATAGGGTCACCCAATATACCTCTTTGTGACGTTAAAATTATTTCTTATATTTGTTTTTACAGCGACATGTTATTGGGGAAATATTTCACCTTCTGGTGTTCACCTCATCATGTGAAATAAACGGCAGAAAAATGGAGATGAAAGCAACACAAAAGCAATATCCAGAGCTGCTGCTGCCCGAGGCTTTCTGGCTCTTTATTGTTGCAAATGTCTGCAGGTCAGCTCAGAGAAGCCGCGCCATAATTGAAGTTGATATTAAAAGACGGGAGCGATGCGTGAGTCATGAGAGCAACGCGGCGGAGGGTCATCTCAGCTGAACGACACTGCTTTATAACCGCAGTCACCTTCCCTGTATGTTTGACAAACGGCTGCCACCGGGCTACACAGGCAACAAAACAGCAACATAAAGCAGCGCCCTTCACAGCAGCCCTTGACTCCAGCGCTTTGCTGTAATGGCGTTGTCACCACTTAAGATGTGCTCACAGGACAATAACCTGAAGGAGAGAGTAAAACGTGAAATGAGATAAGCGTCACCTCGAGCTGTTTGTACGTTATACGTGAAGAGGAACTGCTGCATTACTGAAACACCTGCCGGGCCCGGGACGCATTACAGCCCGTCGTTCTTCAGGAACATGAAGTTTTTAGAGACGCTTGTGTTGTGCTGAAGAACATAAAGCTTTTAATAAAGAAACAGGGTCGACCCAAACAACAGGTGTGTCCGACTACTCAGTGGTTTGTATGTAAGTTGCTGATGCTTTCATGCTGAGTAACGTCCCAGTAGTCTCACACTGTGCGTTTCGTCACCTGCAGCTCTGACTCTATTTCCAGGAGCATTTGCTGTGAGTCAGGTAGAGCAGGTTCACTTTAATCTGTCATATTGGGCTACTAATGTCAAGACAGCCTTATCCCCACAGTGTGAGAGTTTGCGTACAGTGGGGTTTGTGAAAAATTATTTGCAAATATCAAATCTTTAGTCTTTAGAAGTTATTTATTAAAACATTTATCCAATCGAAAAGAACTGGGTTGAAATAGTTTGACATGTTCTTGAACCGTCTTGCTTGGGAAAGTTTGAAGCATTTTTAATAATCAATGTGAAGCTTCATCAATGCAGCACATTGTTTAAAAATGTGATTAAATGACATTTTGGTGTTACTGCATGTATTGAATCACATATCTGTGATTTATGTCATTTTGCAGCTCGTTTTCGAGTCCGGTTTGTGTTTATCATGACTTGAATGCTTCATCAAACTCCCTTATGCTGCGCAGGTACTTCATAATCCTTAACTGCGCGGGGAAAGGAGCTTTTTGTTTGAAATTGGCTAAAGTTAAAGGAGCAATATATGACTCTGACACCTAGTGTTTAAAATGGGTACTGCAGTCCAAATTCAAAACATATAGAGAGCTGTCTCCCCCCGCCCCCTCCTCCCTAGAGTTGATGCACACGCAGGTTACCATGTCTCAGACACTGAAGCTTCAGTGTTTAGCCAGCTCTGCATCGGTCTGTAAACCTTTCTGCATTCTAACCTCTCTCCATTTTTCAAAAGCATCTCCAATACTGATCCTAGTTTAAGCACGTTTCTGCTCGTGGAGCTTATTAGAAACATGCAGAGGCTTTTTAGGTCGGGTACAATCACTTCTATCTGAACCAGTTCTCTTGCCCGCTTCCATCGCTGATACACCTGTTGGTTTGCCGTTGTGTTGTAGTCAAGACCACACTAACCGAGACCAAGTCAAGTCTTTTTAGGTCGGGTAGAATCCATCGCTGTAACACCTGTTGGTTTGCCATGATAACTGGTCTCATATTAGTCTAAAAAATAACTTGATTTTATAGCAAAAATAGCAATAAATATCATCATCATCATCATCATCATCATCATCATCATCATCAACAACTTAGTAACAAGACGTCAATGACAAACATAAGACGCAATAACAATTGAAACAGGGGATGTGCCGCCCAGCCTCCTGTAGGAAATCCCCAACTTAGATGCTGTCAGAGCCATTAAACATTGATATTATCAGCTTTCCCTCCCCAAAGAAAGGACTTTGTATCATCTTTACTTGGTTTGGGTGTTTTTAGAGTTGGACATTAGACGGCTGTTTTCACACTCATCTGTAGGGTGGAGTTTAAATCACTTTATTTCTGTCATATCTGACAGGCACAAAAAGCCCTTTCAGTGATTCACTTTGATTAGGAGTAGTTGCAGCATGTTCTCATTTCCAACCCATCAATTAGAGCACCTGAGGCCAGGCTAATTAAGGCCGTTTCTGACCTGATTTTTTAAAGGCATGACTGATTTTGACGTGCCGAGCAGTGTAAAAAGGGGGAGGGGGGGCACGTGGGTGGCTTCTGGCTAGTGGGATGAATTTTTGGCATCTTTGAAAATGTGTTCATGCTGCATGCTCTCGCACAGTGAACGTATAGGGCCATGAGCCTATTCCCAAAACTTCAGGGCCTTTTTCTTTCCTGATTGTGGCGGGTGACGTCACTCAGGCTTTGTCCATTAATATTTACAGTCTATGGTGTGAGCGCTCAGGCTGCCCTTGACAATTCGACCGTACAGTGTAAGCACATAAAACGTCAGCTTTTGTTGTGCGTCGTGAACATACATGGCACATACTCCAAAGCACTGAGCTCTTATGACAGTGTCCAGAAATGACAATAGACAGATCACATTTTGACCAAACTGCTGAATCATGTATTAAATCGTAGAAGACAACGGGCTTCTCTGCTGAAAGCGGTTTACATTAGCCCATGGAGCCATTTGATAGCTGCCAGCTGAGGTGATTTACTGGAACAATCCACAAAAGAAGAAGAACATAGAAGAAATACTTCATTGATCCCGCGAGGGGAAATTCAATTTATACCCCACTGTTATTGAGACATGCTACACGCAGATAGGTTGAAATACACACAAGTGCACAAACAGGATCCTATGGACATGCACTGATGGAGAGATGTCAGAGTGAGGGCGCTGTCCACAGCGAGCGCTCCGGAGCTGGTGGGAGGGTGAGGTGCCTTGCTCAAGGACACCTCTGCAGTGATCAGGAAGTGGCCTGCAGCCTGTCCAGCTACCAGACCAATGTCCAGACTTGGTCCGCACCTGGACTTAAACCGGCCCTCTGGTTCCAAACCCAAGTCCCTACAGACTGAGCTACTGCCACCCAAAGTTGTGGTACCTATTAGTGATACAGTAGGTAAAGTTTTTCTACCTGAAATGTGGGAAAAAGTTGATTAGTTTTTGAGAACATTTGAATTCCCTTTAAAAACAGGAAGAATGGAATCTACAAAATTAAGTCCATAATAGTCTCTTGTAGCGCTTTCATGCTTGCAGAAAACTTCTGATAGATGTATGTGTGCCGGAAAACAGTCAAATATTTCACTCTGACTTCACCCAGAGTTTCTCCTGCCAGTCTCCCAGTGTTTTTTTCCACATGAAGTCTGAGTGAGCTGATGTGAGAACGCACAGGATTACATCAGGAAAATTCACCTCGAACTAGTGGGAGGGTGTAGTGATGTTTATATGTCACTGCTGCACGATGCATAGAGTGTTTGCATGCGACCACTACGATCTCCGTGCACGTAAAAAAACGACTGCATTATGTTTTCTGTTCGTCAGTACGTTCTTCTTTACTCTTTTGTTGATAGTGTGATTCTGTTGAACTACACGTAGCATTGATATAAAGGCAAATATTGTCATTATAGCGTCGTGTAGTGGCTTCCGTTTCTTCGTCTGCCACTTCCACGTCGTATTTTTACGTCACGTCTTACCTCAGGAGCCCCCCTCACGTCTGACAGGGATAGTCTCCCGCTGTGAGGAGCATATGAACAGCCAGGTCAGGAGAATATCCGGAGCAGTCCTCCTGAAATTATCTGGATACTTCCAGAAGTGCTGATGTGAGAACAATTTATGTGTCATAGTTTTCTCTGTGATCCAGATGTTTGCGGCTTCAACAAAAAGTCTCTTCATCACTTTCTCTTCATTTTTCTTCATTCAGAACAAAAGAAAAATTAGATTTTAGTATTCAGAACAAGAAAAAAGGAGTGATGAGCAATGATCTGTATTTTTAGCCGAGGGAGGCATCTGTCTCTGTCTCCAACCTGTGTATTTGAAGTGATACTTTAAAGATTAAAAACTGTCTATATGTGTCTTAAACCGTGTTCATCAACATATCTCATCTATTATTCATGGCTCACGGACCGGCTTCTGTCGCCACTGCAGCAACCCTCTTCCTTTCAATCACACACGCACACACACACACACACACACACGCACACACACACACACACACACACACACACACTGCAGTCCTGCCATGTGAAATTGTGGATTTCGCCTGGTTAATGCAGTCATATGAATTATTAATTGTAATAAGTGGAGCTTCCAGGCTCCGTGTTTTATTGCGTCCTCCTTCACTGCTCCGTGACATTACAGAAATGGCAAATGTGTCCGAGACAGACTGCGCCCATTAATAACGGAGCTGAGCTTTGTTTCCTCTGCGATTTCAGACCTCACTCTGCTTAAATCAGGCCTCGATAGTCTGGCAGTGTGTGTGTGTGTGTGTGTGTGTGTGTGTGCGTTGGATCCAGAGCATTTTAATGGATTACCCTCCAGCCCCTTTATTATAATCTAATAAAGTGTTTATTTAAGGGCAACAGGGATGCTTTTAGAAGTAGAAAGGTTATTTGCTCCAAATAAAGAAAGCAGTGTGTGGAGCTCGAGCCAGTGCAAATATGTGAACCTCTTAAAACCTTTCAAGGCAGCACTCTGTCTCCTGCAGCACAGATTTAATTGTCTCTTAAAGTCGCTGCATTATCATCCGCGGAGTCTTTCTCTGAAGATAAAGCACATTTCTTTAAAGATGGATCTTTCCCCTTATCGTTTCATTAGGTAAATGCTTCCCTGTAAGAATTTATAATTAAGAGAGGAACCTACACGCCATGTTCCAGCTGGGATCAGAGCAAACTGGGATTAATTACCTTCTTCTCACATGCGAGAGTCTCCTGAAGCTGATATGATTCTTAGTTAAGGGAAGTAGTCGAACCAACCAACCATTGTAAAAGGCAGGACTGAAGCCAGCCTCTAGTGCAGTGATTCTCAACTGGTGGGTCGGGACCCAAAAGTGGGTGGCGGAGCTGTTTTCAGTGGGTGGCAAACATGTGACTGGAAAGAAAAATGTGTCAAAAAGTCTATGAAGCGCTCTTAAAACTTGTTGGTTTTTTTCGTGTTTCGTACCATCTGAGGTCCAAACTTTTCTTTCAATAAATCTGAAAAATATCAGAATTTGGGTCACATATTTCATGAAGGAGTTAGTGGTGGGTCAATGGCTAGACCAGTTGAAAACCACTGCTCTAGTGGACTCTCGATGAACTGCAGGATTTTGCACTTCCGCATTGGCTTCATTTTGCAAGACCGCAGGTTGCCGCTCGGCGGCAGGCGATATATCGGTATCAGATTTTTTTCTCTCCATAATATTGGTATCAGTATCGCCCCAGGAATCTCATATTGGGCCCTAGACAGGACGTATGTACTGGATAGTGAATAGTTTAAGCGGCAGCCTTAAAAAGGGTTGTAATGACTTCAATATCATCGCTCTGGATAAATGTGAGCAACCTCTGCCACCAAAGTGTCGATTACAGGTTCAGATTGTATCAAAACTCCCCAATGACATTGCAGACATCCATCCATTATCCATACCAGTGGTTCTCAACTGGACGAGCCTCAGGACCCACCACCAACTCCTCGTGAAAAATCGCGACCCAAATTTCTGATATTTTTCAATCAATCAGATTTTATTTAATGACAAATTGTGCAGTTTGGACCTCAAGACTGTACAAAGCATGATAGCACAAAGCAACAGAACGAAAAATGTTTGTTTAAAAAGCGATTCATAAGGTCTTTGACCAAAACAAATTCCAGGCACACCTTTGCGACCCACTGAAAACAGCTCTTCGACCCACTTTTGGGTCCCGACTCACCAGTTGAGAACCACTTTCCCATTCGGTGTTGCAGGGGGCTGGAGCCGATTCGAGCTGTCATTGGGCAAGAGGCGGGTTACACCCTGGACTGGTTGCCAGTCAATCACAGGGCTGACATATAAAGACAAACAGCCAATCACACTCACATTCACACCTACGGGCAATGTAGAGTCACCAATTAACCTACCGAGCATGTCTTTGGACTGTGGGAGGAAGCTGGAGTACCTGGAAAGAAACCTTGCATGCACAGGGAGAACATGCAAACTCCACACAGAGAGGCTCCTGTCTGACGGGGATTCTAACCAGGAACCTCCTCGCTGTGAGGCAACATCGCTAACCACTGTACCACCGTGCAGCCACATCACAGACAAACATACAGAAGAAATAAACCTTTTTGTGTTGAAGTAAGCTGCTTTCACAAAACCAGAAAACAGACCCCTAAATTAATCTTTTCAAAGTCATCAGACTCAGCTGCAAAAATATGTCCTCTCGTCTGCAGAACATGAAGGCTGCTGGTCTTTCGCTGCCTTAAACACCTACTTTCAATGAGTTTACCGTCTTAGAGCGAAAGTCTCTTTCGAAAACATTTACTTACAGTATGCGTGTGTACCTACTGTAAAAGGCAGGACGCATACACTGTACAAATACATTTTTACTAATGCAACTACTTTCAGAAACTCTGTGACGGTCTGTGTGACGGTCATGTAGACGGTGCAGCTGCACAACGAGCCCAGATGAATGAATATTTCATTCTGCCTTGAGTGGCATTCAGAGAAAAGCAAAGACAGAAGCAGACTTTCTATATTTGGTTGTATTATTAATAGAGAATCAGTGTCTGAGGTTTGAAGTGAACTTAATGCTGCAGACTTTTGTTGAAAACAGAATATAAGATAAAGTACGTGTTTCACAGGTTTACTTTTTTACTTTATGATCCAGAATATATTGATGATCTGAATGATCGTGCAGGAGGAGATTTCTTGACTTGAGTGAGATGAAACGTTTGAGGGGAAATACATCAACACATTAATACACCAAAACAAACACACTAACTCATTAAATTAACATGAGCTTGCATAGCGCTTGTCATCTTCTGACTAGGGCAGGAGCTGGCCGTCCTGTCCATGTAAACATGATGTAAACACGGCTCCGACAACTGTACAGCTGGCGGGACTCACGCTCTTCACTCATTGTAGACAGTCATGACTGAGAGAGACATTTACGGGACATACTTGATTTATGCTGTATTTATGTGTAAAATGTCACACATTCTTCCTTTAAGTGCCTTGCCCATACACATCAGACATGTGGCTGCAGGAGGTAAGGGATCGAACCCCTGATCTTCCAGAGGCGGTCGGCTCTACCAACCGAGCCACAGTAGCTCAACAATTTGGACAATTTGAACAATGTGTCAACACACTATCACGTGATGTTTGTTTTGGGCTTCGACTCTTTTCTTTACGCGTGTCTCTTTGGACGTGTCAGTTCACGCTGAGTGATGCTCGGCTGACGCTCAGGAGGGAGAAAACAGTGAAATGTGAAGAGGAACGTGTCTAACCAAGCAGAGCTCCGGCTCTGAGTGGAAACACTCCACTGGTTCCCTGAGTGGATGACGGGCAGCTCATTGCTGCTTCCTCCGCTCGTACCGCACAGAAGTAGGATCCTGTAGAGGCTTTGAAATAGCTCTTTGACTACCTTTACATTTCTACTCCGACTTAAAGCATTTTTAGAAAGTGTACTTCCAAGAGTCACTTCATCTGTTGGGGACATCTTGAACAGACTGATGAACTGGTGCTTCTGGGCCACACAATGATGTCTCTGTCCCGGCTGTTTTTACCTCTGGCTGTTTTTGCCCATAGTTCCTAACACCCTTCTGGTGTATTTACAGACATTTATCCATTTGAGTGCCACTTTGTGATGAATCTTCTTCTCACTAATGCAGAGCGGATAACCGGCAGGGTTC
The DNA here is from genome assembly GCA_020745685.1 of Tautogolabrus adspersus. Lineage (NCBI taxonomy): Eukaryota > Metazoa > Chordata > Actinopteri > Labriformes > Labridae > Tautogolabrus > Tautogolabrus adspersus. The sequence continues at coordinate 6,568,886 of CM036543.1, read as the reverse complement.
ACACACACACACACATACACACACCCTGACTCTGAGTTTCTTTCCTCTGTCTATCAAAGTCTGCATCCAGATGTGCTCCACCCTGTGTGAGTGACTTACAGTCAGCCGAAGGGAGGAAGATGTGAGATAAACAAAAGACGATGATCCCCATGGTCCTCCAATCAGCACTCAGCGGTGTCCACTCACATCCAGAGAGGTCTTATAAACACACCTCTGCATCAGAACTGCACTGACGTTTGATAACTAAACTTTAATACAGAGTATCTGTGCCACAACTTCACAACACTTTGGGCCTACAGTTGTACTGGTCTTCCATTAGAACTTATAAAATCTCTATTTACAGATCTGTACACAGGGGTCTGGATTTTTTTTAGCATAGGAAGTGCTCTGGTTTCAGTTTGTAGTATATCTGTAGTCCGAGCTTTATGTATCAAGAGGTTCTGTGGTGTGTGCAGGAAAAACAGTTCATGTTGACCGCAAAACAAGTCTCAGCTGGAGGCCGGCTTCACCTAAAGCCCACAAAAGTTTGCAACAACCTCCCAGAGGCTATGTTGCTGATGGCCAATGCGTTTCAAGATTGATCCCCATCAGATTCTAGATCAGAAAAGAGGGGAGGGTAAGTAAAGTCAAGTTCAGTCCTTTCATTAATCCAGCCTTGCTTATTTTAAACTGACCCAAACAACAGCAGCGTGTCAATGTCCAAGAGTAGTTTAGACAACATCTTTCTGGGAGGAAAAAGAAGGCCTGATGGGTGAAAAGTGTAACACAATGGCTTCAATGTCATTCCTAACATTGCTTTTTTAACAATAATAACGACCCTTAACTCAGATATATGTGTTATCATGATGTCTGCTGAAGCCCTACACTATGCGATTGTAGAAAAGTCGTGGTGTAATGTCAGCTCACACTGTACGACTGAATCCTTTACGACGCACAACCAGAACTCACGATAAATGTGCTCAGACTGTACGACCCGACTGTAGGACAAGACCTGAGAGCTCACGCTGTACGAGTAAAATCAGGACTGAGCATTCACAATTCTTTATAGAAAACTCCCACAAACGGAGGTTGATTTCAGATGTCTCATATGCACGGCTTAACTGGGCTACACACACCTGAAAAACGAGCTCTCTCTCTCTCACACACACACAATCTGCATCACAAATAAACAGAAGATAACTAGCAGCTAAATCATATGTTTCCTGTCAGCGGGAGGTCCACAGGTAATTTTGGCGTAGTTTCTTTCATGATAAGAGGGAGGAGACAGATAAAAAGGGCATACCTGCTTTCACTACAGACGATGCATGTCAGTATGTGCAGGTAAAATCATGCGGGGAAAGTCCCAGTGTCTGGGAATCGGCTGGTGGCTCTGCTCACACTGTGCGATTGTGTGCAGTGGTACGACCAAAATATCAAACATGTCAGAAATTCATCTGACTGATCGGGAGCAGCTGTTCGAACAGTGATTGGCTGTCGTGTCTCAGTGTACAGTACACTGCATGACTGACGCCAGGCGATCAGTTGGAAATACAGCTGAACTTCTAAATGAGTCATACAACTCAGAAGTCGGGTCTAAATCAGGCCGGAGGTCGTATAGTGTACGTCGGGCTTTAGAGGTTCAGTTACTGAAACTGCTGGTGGTGCTGTCCCGTCCACTTTCCGCCCCGATGCTTTTCTCCTTTTAGAGACTTATATCTCTATTTACAGATTAAGAAGTTATGAATAGAGAGTTTTTAAAGGAGGGAAAAATGTTGGGTATTGACAAGTCACACCAAGAAAACTTTAGTCGTATGCAGAATAACTGTCTGTATAGAGAAAAGGAAAACCCATTGGCAGAAATGTAATTATTGTCTATTACCAGTTTTGGCTTTTATCTCTCATCAAAAACCAATATCTGCATTTCTGTGCAGATAACACTCCACTTGTACTTGAGTTGCTTGTTGGATTGTTAACAAGGTCCAGTAAGAGAAAAGGAAGTCTTGGCCAGGATTTCCAATTTATACTGCTCGCCAAATATCATCTGGCTAATCTGGAAGTCCAGAAATATTGGTAGTTGCCCCCGTTTGTCGGACAATTGCAGATTAGTTCAGAGATAATGCAGATGTCAACACCAAATTGTTACTCCTACTTTCGGCTTAAATTGGTGCACAACATTCTGTGTTGGTGCTTTTTAAAAAGTACAGCGGAGGCAGAATAACAGCCAAACATTTTAAACTTAACCTGGTCATCTGAAAGAGGCTTAATAACTGATCACATGTTAATGAATGAACCCACAGAGAAGTTAGGGTTAGGGTCTCCAGTTGGAGTGAGAAGCTGGTGAAAACAATGAACGGACTGCTGAAAATACCCACAGCTGTAAAAACGGAATAGTTTCAGGTCATTTTCACTCAGGTATGTCTGTGTGAGACGTTCCCTGCAGTCAGGTACATTACACCAGAGTACCCTGGTGTTAATATAGATACAGGTCTGTAGCAGAAAGGTCACTGATTTGATTTCTGCCACTGACAACACATCAGTCAACAGCTGTGCTGCTGTCACCGTGTCCTTGAGCTAGAAGTCACACTGCATCCTGTTCTGTCCCTGCACGTCTCTGTGGATCCGTCTCCGCTGAATGTGAATGTAATTCAAAGAAAGGTGATCAGCCCGGCCAATCAGTGACTGACTCAGGACAATGATGGGACCTGACAGACTGTGATAGAGATGGAATAGCTCTGACCTGGAAACTCGTGTAGCCAGTATTAGTCTCAGGATCGACATCATTACCTGATATATGGATGCAGTATCAGGCAGACAGAGGGGATTGAATACAAACATGAGTTCTACCGGGGAGATGTGTCCAATCTGATCAGTATCCTTTCAACGAAGCACGTGATCAAATATAAAGTTCAAAGACATTGTTTTTGGTGTTTACAGTATGGATGTTTAGTGTTTTTGTCTCTTTAGAAATCTAATCCATGCAGTGTTCATTTTGTAAACAGAAAGAATGACCATAAATGAAGCATATTTAAAGGGGACATATTATGACAAATCCACTTTCACAGTTTTTTTGAACAGATATTTGGGTAACCTGAGTGTCTACCGACCCACAATATATTAAATAAATCCATCCAGTCCTTTGTTTGTGGTCTGCATAAGTCTGACAACACAGAGAAAAATGCTCCGTTTCAAATTTTCTCAACTTGTGACATCACAAGTTTCATTGTGGTAAAAAAAATACCCTCCTCTCCCCTGGTTTCTCCACCCATGGACTCCACCCCCAGCCTAGAGCAAAACTTTTGCGCAGGTCTGCCATTTTTATTCTCGCTATACAGATGAGTTATGTCTACTGGGAAAACTCAGGGGGGGCTCATTGCATTTAAAGAGACACACACACCAAAACGGACGTTCTGAGAGAGCTGGTTTATACAGGGTCACAAACCTCCTCTGGTGCTTGATTCATGTTATATTTTGACCAAAGCACATCACAGACGTTTCATTTAGACCACTGGGGAATGTTTGAAATGGTGGAAAATGGGGATAATATGTCCTCTTTGAGTAGAATAGTATGGAAATGCAGCGCAGGTGGCCTAGTCGTTGGTTGTGGAGGCTGCAGTTCTCCAGGACCAAGCGAAAACTTCCAGTGTTAAAAAATAACGTCAATGCAGAAGTGCAAAATCCTGCAGTTCTTCCAGTGTCCACTAGAGGCTGACTGCAGAAACATATATTTCCAGCATGGAGACCGCCATCGATGGGACTCCAAAGCCCCCTGCCGTAACAGATGAGTGACGTCACTCAGGCTTCATCCATTAATATTTACAGGCTGTTTCAGGACGGGTGGACCGGTTTCGAATCCGACCTGTGGCTCCTTTTCCGCATGTAGTGCCCCACTCATTCTCTCTCCCTGATTTCTGACTCTATCCGCTGTCCTGTCTCTTAATAAAGGCATACAAAGACACACAAACAATGGTAATAATCATTATATAGAAATTATTAGCTATATTTTCTCTGCTCAATGAGGTCTGAGTCCATATTTATTTATTTTTTAATAACACGTTCTTTGTCCCCAGGTTTCATGTTTTCTGCACCAGCTCCTCAAGCAACAAACAACCCTTTTTGTTATGGAATAATCATTTATTTCAAATTATAAGAGATGAATTGTTTAGACCAGTGATTCCCAACCTGTGGGCCTGGAAGGTATTGCAAGTGGGCTGCCAAATCATTTCCAAAATAGTATGATTTTTTTTTGGGGGGGGAATGTACTTATATAAAAATAAAAATATACAGAATAATCATTATTCGTAACTGAGTTTTAAATGTTAAAACTCAGTTACGTTTAAAAGGATATTAAAAATGTTCGAATATTCTTTTCATTATTTTGTTTTGTTTTTCCTTCAAGTATTAGACATGCATACAGACAACGCATTATATGGCCTCCGTATTTATGGGGTCGGAGGTGGGCCGCGAACATTTTTGAGACTTAAAAGTGGGCCCTGAGTTGGAAAAGGTTGGGAACCACTGGTTTAGACTATAAGTGGAGGAGTTTGAGAAAAATCCTTATTCAGCTCTTCTTCTGTCTCAGAACAGAGCCATGTGGCCAACTGTCAGAGCAGGTGGTCCGTCATGAGATCATTGGAGACGTCCACTGTCCCTCTGGTCTGACATCAGATTGTTTCCAATGCATCGAGCAGATAGAGTTGTGAAACTAATTTTCATTTTCACGTTAAACTGAATCCATTACCCTCATGTGCTGCAATCAAATCTTCGTATTGATTTGAACGCTCTCCCATGAGAAAAAGATCATCTAACCGGTCTGATGAAGGGTTAATGAAACCCAGGAGCTGCTTGCCAACAGCCTGATGGAGAAATGATCTCGGGCGTGCAGTGATAGGCCTCTGCTGAGGGAGGCGGATGAAATTTTAAACACCCTCACCGGCGTCTTTATGCAAAGCAGAGCAGAGGGCCTGTCAGAGTGAATCACAGGGTGCTTGATGACTGGAAACAGTTAAAAGGTTTTTTTTTGCATATAAGCGCTGCGTGGCTAATTAGCTCCATGCATATGTTGCCTCCTGCTGCAGGGCTTACCCCGTACACCTGAGACACACCTCTGCCTCCCCTTTGTCCCCCTCCACTTCTTCAGCAATCCCCCGGACGTCAGACCACCGCCAACATCCTCTCTGCGTCTGTGTCACTTACAGATGAGCCCTGCAAATGTGCACGCCCCGGCTGTCGTTAGGGTTTTTAGAAGGGTGTACACATAAAATATCCATGGTGAGTCTTTGATCGGGGCTGCACAGAAAGGATGGCCCAAGGTTGCTGCATTTCCCAGCCCACAAAGACGAGCTGATCAGAGGCTGAGCTGACGAGCGAGGAGGTGAACGGCGTGAGTCGGCTGTTCAGCAGGGAGATAACTCTGCAATCCCTGCAGTGTTTTCATGACTCAGAGTCTCATCACTTACACATTACTCAGCGTTAACCTCTGCATGCCACCTTCCTCACTCTGCACCCCCCCCTCCCCCCAGGGCTTCTGCTAGTCCAGCCATGAAATTAGATGACAAGGTCTTTGCTGTGTGGACGGGCTGCCCTGTTACAGCCTTAAAGGGAGGATGCTGCTGCTCCTGTGTGCTTGTGTGTGTGTGTGTGTGTGTGTGTGTGTGTGTGTGTTTGAGTTTGCATAATTTTAGGATCAAATCTGGGCATCGTATTACTCTTTTTATCTGTGTGAACAAAGAGAAAGCACCGCACATGTTGCCTATCTCCGGTTGGATCTTGGGATAGAGATGGTTTCTGTTCAGCGTGATGATCAGGTGTTCTGACTGTAAATGATTCACATGCAGATATTTAGAGATGAGAGAGGATTCATCTCATCTCTGCTGCTTTGTTTTAAAGGAATATTTGGAGATATTTGGAAAATGTGCAAAATTCAGATTTTAGTCTCAAACTGACCTGACTGTGTACATTATGGTAACCCTAGCTTAGCATATAGTTTAATAATACCATAATAATTACTTTATTTATATAAAGCACTTATCTAAACAAGGTTACAAATTGCTTTACAGAATGCATACAATGAAACAACATGCACAATACACAGGATAAATCGCAGTGAGTAACACAATTATATAAGAATTGATTTAAGTAAAGCGGGACATGAATTACTAACTGATCATTCAAAAAAGGCCTTCCTATAACAATATGTTTTAAGCAAGGATTTAAAAACAGGTACAGAATTTGCCAGCCTAATGTCTTCAGGTACGGAGTTCCAGAGCTTAGGGGCTCTGATGGCATATGCCCGGTCGCCCTTGGTTACCAGCCTTGACCTTGGAACGACTTATAAAGGTGGTAACCATGTCTCTAGAGTTCATAGATATACCTACAAACAACTCTGAAGCTCACTCTTTCAATTGGTCTTGGTAGTTAAGATCGGCTGTGGCTCAGTTGGTAGAGTCTTTGTCTCTCAACTGGAAGGTCGAGGGATCGATCCCCAGCTTCTGCAGCAACATGTCCGATGTGTCCTTAGGCTAGATACTTAACCTCGAATTGCTCCCGCTGCTTCGTCGGCGGCGTATGAATGCATATGAATGGGATTAGTTACTTCTGATGTGTGTGTAAAAGCGCTTTGAGTAGTCAAAAGACTAGAAAACCGCTTTATTAGCTGAAGTCCATTTACTATTTAACATACAATGTACAGCACATGTGTTGGTTCATGCAGGACACGGGAGACGTATGCCGCAGCTGTAATCAGCTGACAGCCAGCTGATTGAATCATTGCTTCTAATCACACACACACACGCACGCACACGCACGCACGCACACACACACACACACACACACACTCTGCTGCTGCTAGCGAAGCTTTGCCTCCATAACCCCAGCCACCGCATTATTTCTGCCTCAAGCCGTTGGTTCACCCTCAGCTAACCCAGTAATCAGTAACCCAACAATTAATAGCAGCAGATCAAAAAATACAGTTCCCTTTTTTTTAGAGTAAAGGAGTCACACATCCTTTGAATCATTCTGCTTTTAGTCAAAGAAAACTGTGATATGTGTGGGTGGTAACATTTCCAGTTTGAGTGTGTTCAGTTCTTCACAAGGTCCATCAAAACATCCCACAGTGTCTGAACCACAGTGAGAAGTTTAACAAGTGTTCATGTCATGATGAGTCGATCAGATGTCCTCCACATCTCTGGATCGAGATGTTTTCAGTTCACAGGCGGGTGTGTGGATGGATGCCTGTTCTTCTATCTTCTCCTGTCTGTTTATGGAGAGGAGAGGGAGCAGTGCCCAGTTTGAGCAGCAGATTGCAGAGTGTTAGAAGAAAACCAGCTGACGTTAAGCTACAGAGGCAAGCTGCTGCAGGGAATGCTGGGAATTGAGTGCAGACACATCAGCCAGAAGCCCCGCAACACCGCCTGAACCACCTGTCTGTAAGTCTGCCTGTAGGACCAGGACCAGACACCCAGCAGCTCCCCGCACCACCCCAGAGCTGCTGCAGGAGAAAAAAACCCCTTTTCTTCCTCCTCTGGGGGGAGGAGGAAGAAAAGGGGTGTTGGCTCAGCAGCTGTTAGGAGCTCACAACTGCTGCAGGAGGCCTCTCAGCGAGCAGGTGTTTGTACCTGATGTGATTCAGGAGTCTCCCAGAGGTGGAGAGAGAGGCGACCCCCTCCCATCCCACACAGAAACACACACTCACACACCTCCCTCTTCCCCCTCCGCTAACAAATCTCATTAGTGCACTCTAACTCTACAGCTAAAAACAGTCCTTCTTACTGAATCTTGTTAGTTGTCACCATGTACAGTGATTCAGGCGAAATTAGTCACATCAGCCTCAAATAGACGATCACAAGCCTGCTGGAAACGTCTGATAAGAGATGAATTCTGACATTTGCTAGTTAGCCAGAGCAGGGTTGAGAGGTGACTTTTAAAGCCAACTTCTGACATGATTTAATCTCATAACTGGAAATATCGCCTCACAGTTGTACGCCTCTGCCAGCCAGTCAAGTTGCACTTTCATCCTGTTTCTCACAGAATGACAGTGCAGCTAAGGATTGGATGGCGGGTTAAACTTGTGAAAACATCGGGCATAATTCATTACCCTAAAAAGAAAACAACCACCAACCAACAGAACCAACACTTGCATGCAGTAGTCATTCAATTCAGTCAGTATTTAACAGTTTACCCACATGACAAAAACACACGGTAGAAGACAAATACAAGGGGGCGGAGGTAACATAGTGGTTAGTGTGTGCACCGCATGTACAAAGGCTCTGGTTCTCCACACGTACAGCCCAGGTTCAACTCTGACCTGTGGCTCTCTTCCTTCATGTCATTCCCCACTCTCTCTCTACGTTATTTCCTACTCTGTTCACTCTCATACCTCTAAATGAAGGCAAAAAAATAAGAAATACGAGCTCATTATTTTTTTCAGAACAGGTTAAGATTTTCAGCTTTTTCTGCAGTATTTTTGTTTATTTGTGTGTGTTTATCCGTACCAAGCAGAAACCTCCAAGAAAGTGCAAAATCCTGCAGTTCCTCCAGTGTCCACTAGAGGCTGGCTGCAGGAGCTCAGGAAGTCACATACACACCCATTCATAAAAGCCTGTTTTTACAGCAGAAATTAAGATGTTTACAGCCTGGTTCAAAAAAAGAAATAGGTCTGATTAGCTCATGTCTTGATCGGCCCACACTGTACAGGGGGAGAACTTTTTTCATAACTTGTCTGTTTAGATTTTATGACGGTGAAGAGTAATTCACAATAAGGCGCGTAGCTCACCTGATTGTCAGGCGGCCGCGAAGTAAAGGTTTGTCTAGAGGCGTAAGGCCCTGACACACCAAGCAGACGGCAAAGAACTAGTGGCGACGAAGTCCGTCTGTGGCGTCGCCTCATGTCGCCTCTCGGCTCGGCCAAAAAGTTGCAGTTGAACACACCGCAAAGACTACAGCCGACGGCCAACCACCACGTATGTTCTGCGCATGCATGAGAAGAAATAACTCTCCATGCCAGCAGGCGGCGGTAGTCTGTTGTTATGATACAAGAAGATCATTTTAACACCGCTGTCACACACCACTCGTATTATAGGTAGCCTACTAATTGAGTATAATGTCTGATAAAAAGTTGAAAATGGCACTGGCGTTGTCAGCCCTTGGTCTTTTAGTGGAAAAAGAAAAGAAGAGGCGAAGGCGCCAAATAAGGAGAAACCACACTAATAGGTGAAAGCATGGATACTACAACGGCATGCTCAAGGGGCTTTCCCGAACTAACCTGTGTTGAGAGTTGGAGATAAATGAAAAACCTCCGAACAGCCAATCATCTCTCACCGACCGCCAACACCGATTGGACATGTTGAATTGGCCAAAAAATGGCAGACAGGTAGCGACACACCGCAAAAACTAGGGCGACAACCGCTCACCGACGGTCCAACTAGGACCGACGGCCGACGATCTCCTTGGTGTGTCAGGGCCTTTAAAAACATGCCTCAGCTCCAGCTCTCAGGGTGAGACAGCATTTCCAGCATGGAGATCGCCATCAATGGGACTCCAAAGCCCCCTGCAGCAACAGACGGGTGACATCACTCAGGCTTTGTCCATTAAAGGGATACTTCACCCGTTGAAACATGAATCTGTATTGTCATCGGGTCATATATGTAGTAGAAATGTGAAATAAATTTTGAAATTGGTGCCTTCTTGACCGAGAAAAGGCAAAAAGTGTCTTTTTGCCTTTTCTCGGCAAAGACAACAACTCCCAGAATCCACAGCACCGCAGGACACTCCCGCTGAAGGAGAGGTGCATTCATGAAGTATCGGAAAAATGAGATTCCGAGATGTAAAATGCACATGAAACACCTGCTCAAGTCGATTTTGTGTTTTGTTAACATACTTTTTATTCATGCACGTATTGCACATCAACTTTTTGCTTAAATATAACTTGACTATAAGATTTCTCCGACTTCCCAACTCGGAAACTTGGACCACCCGAGCAGCACCTGAATGCAGCATTACTCGCGGACATTTACTACAATAATACGGCCGTTTCCACAACTGATTCCGAGATTTCTTCCAGAAGGAATTGGCATCTTGGAAATTCCTGTCAGAAAACAGACTCTATGTCTGTGTCCATAGGCAAACAGTCACAGCACCGACAACACAAGTCTGCCCCGGCTCCTTCTTCCTCTCACAGCCGCGGACCTAGCCAGCTAGGCTAGCTAGCCTGCCTGTCGGCACCAGCAGCCAGCTCGCCGCTATATTGCGGCTTGTAGAAAGAACCACAAACATCCATTTCTTGCACAAGACCTTCAAAATCCCCTTCAGTCATATCAGTTTGAAGTTGAAACATACGTTTTTCGCCACTTCGGTCCATATCAGCTTAATCCGTAGAGACACCCAGCTTGAGCCCGGCTCAGGCTCACTGTACAGCCGCTGTCTGTCTGCAGAAGCCGCCTGGCAGATATTGCAGCTCGTAGAAAGAGCCACGAACATCCGATTCGAGCACAAAACCTTTAAAATCCCCTTCAGTCATATCAGTTTGAAGTTGACACGTACTTTTTTCGCCAATCTCGGTCCTTTAGAGCTTTATCCATAAAGACACCCAGTTCGAGCCGGCTCAGGCTCCCTGTTCAGCCGCTGTCTGTCTGCAGAAGGCACCTGGCAGCAATATTGCGGGCTGCTCGTAGAAAGAGCCACGAACATCCGATTCGAGCACAAAACCTTTAAAATCCCTTTCATCCATATCAGTTTGAAGTTGAAACATACTTTTTTCGCCATTCTCGGTTGTTATCAGCTTTCTCCATAGAGCCTGTTAGCATAGCTTCCAAGCAAGATGGCGGATGTTAAGTTTCGATTCTGGCAGTGAAGCCCCGCCCACTGATCTGTAATAGGTCTGTAGCTTCAGTGGTAGAAAACATGAGGAACTAGCGATGTAGTTTCACCCCTGCTAACCAAAACAGCCGCAGGTGACGCAATATGACGATTTTTGCGTCACCTGCGGCAGCTTCTCAGAAAAGAAAATACGGATTTTTCCTGTGTCAGGGGGAAATGAGGGCTGGATGCAAGACCATTCAATAAAAACACAAGTTTACTACTGATACAAAGCTTAATGCAAATGGGTGAAGTATCCCTTTAATATTGACAGTCTATGTGCTTTTTTTTAATTGTTATTTTTGTGTCAAACCAATAACCCTGTTAATATCCCTGAACCTGTGATGAGAGGGATTCTTTTAGATTAGCTGAAAGGGCCTCGTAGTTTTATTTAAACTCACGATGCTGTTTCAAGTGTTTACTACTAAACCCCGGCCCTATTTCGGGAGACTTTAATTCCCTTTTGGCTCGTGCTCAAAGCGGAGAGTAAAGAGGAGAGAGGATCATGATGGCAGAATAATGTTTGATGTGATATGTACTCAGCTGTTAGTCTCTCAGCTCTTTAAAGGATATATCTTGTCATTCATCCGAGCCCTTTGTGGAGTGTGTGTGTGTGTGTGTGTGTGTGTGTGTGTGTGTGTGTGTGTGTGTGTGTGTGTGTGTGTGTGTAAAAGCGCCTTGAGATCAGAAGCAGCAGAAACCTTGTGGGTATTTCTCCTCCTGTTTGTCTCTCGGCGTGAAGTTTATGAGTTCTGTCTCTGCTGCTGTTTGAAGGTCACAGCAGACCAGAGCAAAGCAGATATTTCTTTTAGAGTCTAAAACATTCACTTCAACTTCTCTGTCCTCGATCTCAGAACTATCTGAGACTTCACCTGTTTGAGGATGAATTCATGTGTTTTTATCATATTTTTTTGGTCTACACTGTCATGCTATCAGTTATACAAACCAACTATTGTCCCTGGGAAGTCCCAAAATGTCCGTAGCCCAGGGGCCTACTGTGATTTTAAAAGTACCTTTGGTGATGAAACTCAAAACGTGCAATCAGTGCAATCTTTTTTATTTATTTAATATAAATATAGGAACAGTGCACATGAATGATCATAGACATGTAAAGATTGTAGCCATCAGCTAATTTCCATCTGCAGTCCTTTTGGCAGGTTGGTGGTTCACACGTTTTCAAATGTACATAAAACCATCAACAAGTAAACACCAAACAGCAAGTAATGACTCAACAACAACATGAACTGTCCGTCAGTTGACAGAGACACATTTATACAAGCATAAAAAGTGGCTGTGCGATGTCGTTCAAAACAAACCAGGATAACGGGACCTTTCAGAGTTAAAGTTTCTGATATTGGAGGTAAAGTGTCGGAGTATTCATGTGTAAAAAGTGCTGGAGTATTGCACATGATTATTAGGTACTGATGCAAATTGCACATTTGCTCTGGAGCCTGTAACTTCAAAAATGCTGCTGGGATTGCACATCGCCCTATTGCACTGAGTTTGCATACACAGACGTGTGTATGCACTTGCAGTTAATATTGCACAAGGTTAGAGACATAGCTGTGTTTATGTACGCTGTATTACACTGGGGTCAATCGTCATGCACGTTGTGAAGCTGCTTCATCCTTCTTTCCCACCAGTTTGTTCATACTGATAATACAGATAGATAGATAGATAGATAGATAGATAGATAGATAGATAGATAGATAGATAGATAGATAGATAGATAGATAGATAGATAGATAGATAGATAGATAGATAGATAGATAGATACTTTATTGATCCTAAAGGGAAATGTAAAGCATCCAGTAACAGCTTAGAAAAACATAAATGCAACATTTGTTAATCCAAACAGACTCCTGCTGCCCTCCCCCTCCCCCGTATTTATATATTATATTAACCTGAACAAAGTTTTAAGAGACCTGTAGTGTACAGAGATCAAAATACAAAAATTAGACCTATACCAAGAAAATGTACTGCTGGATTAAGAATGGAAAACCTATGTACAATTTCAAACAGTTCAAATTAAACCTGCACAAATAAGTGGACCTTCAGCAGCATTTATGTTGCAAGGTACAGCAGTGGCTCTATAGAAGCTGTTTGGAAGCTAAATGGCTTTGTCCGCCATTTCTGTCTTCTTTTCACGTCATGTCCGGCCTCCTGAGACCCTCCCCTCCCGCCCCACACTGACACTCTCCCGCTTTGAAGTGCAGTGTTAAGTCAGGGAGAGTTTAGGGTCTGCCTGTCCTGGATTTCTTTTTAGAAATGTTCCAGGAGTGCATGTGCGAACAAGGCTTGAGATTGTGGTTAAATTGGGCCAGCTGTACTGAAACTCAGAAAGAGTGAACCTTGCATTGTGGGCTCTCTTAAAGTCATAACAGTTTGAAGAATGAATAAAAGGTTTTATTATGAAGAAGTTCAGCATAGGTGGACTGTATAGTGAAATATACAAGCAGACATATAGGAGCACTTTATCACTGGATGCATACATGGGCCTGTTTGTATTTATTACCTGGATGCTTCTTTATAAAACACACACGGCCGCAGAGGATGAGACGATGCCAGAGTGGAGCTGGAGACAAAAGGATCTGCAGTGACGGGTAATAAATAATGGAGGTGTAATATCACAAAATGGACGCCTGTTATATAGGAGTGGAGAGGAGGTCAGCGGAGGGCGGAGCTCCGAGCTGAACAGCAGGATCATTCCCTGGTGCATAAGCAAAGATCAATAACAATAATAAAGCACATAGTGGTGAATTATTCATCAGCGCTCTGTCCTCTCTCTTCTCCCTCCATCATGTCCCCAGCTGACTCGACCCAGCACCAGTACACCGCTGCTGCTGCTGCTGTCTGTCTGTCTGTCTGTCTGTCTGTCTGTCTGTCTGTCTGTCTGTCTGTCTGTCTGTCTGTCTGTCTGTCTGTCTGTCTGTCTGTCTGTCTGTCTGTCTGTCTGTCTCCGTCAAACTCCAGAGGATTTGTTTGTTTTTTTGCACAAATGCATATTATTAACTTTGTTATTTTCTTTGCATGTTAATGTCTTTGATGAGAGGAGAACATGGTCTCTGATCGCAGACGGTCTTTGGAGTGTGCACCAGTTCTGTCAGAGGATCAAGTGTGTGAAGATGCTGAAGACTGCCGTTTATAGTCGCTCGGCAGCTCTAGCCACGAATAAAGGATGAGGGGTGGATCACTCACATTAACGCACAGTCCCCAAATATAGCAGATTTTTCAACATGGGGCTTGTTCTCGTCATTTTTATCCATTGTGTATTTTATTCGATGAAATTGAAGTTACCTTCTCTGTTGTAAAGTTTTGCAGAACGGAACATATTATCTCAAACAATGTCTATTTACCTTTGAGCCTAAAAGAAATCAGAGAAAGTAAAAGCTGCTCTTTAAGGGAATGGTTCCAAATGTTGATGCAGACTAAAGAAAAATGAGTTCTGTTGATCCATAGTCATCTCTCATCCAGTAAAAGTAGAAATAATGTTCCCTAAAAATGATTTATTACTAATTAAACTCTTTGTTCCCTTTATTAAAAATGTGTATCAAAGACACATATTTTAGTATCAAAGGTAAACATTTGCAGTGCAGACGGAGTATTTTATGTTAAATTGATATCACTCTTGCACAGGGACAACATGAGACTGCGGCGCACACGTAGTATGTGGACATTGGGGGTCAGTTGTCAGGATTATTAGATGCATTAGTTTGTTGGTTGTCTGTTGTTTTTTGTGATGTTGTTGTTCTTGGGGGACTGGAGCTCAGTCCGTAAGGACTTGGGGTCGTCGGTTCAAGTCCCAGTCAGATCCAAGCATGGAATTGGGTTTTCTTGTTGGAGAGGTGCAAACTCACTTCATGAGCATTTCCAAGGTCGTCTTGAGCAAGGCACAGAAACCCAAAACTGCTCGGTAACTTTATTAGTGCATGTCCATTAGGACTGTCACTTCTTATTTCAAACGCAAACATTCATTCGAACCTGGGGGAGAAAGTTCACATTCGAAATGTAAAGAGCCATTCAAATTCAAAATATACAGTCTATCAGCGCATCACGCTGTCTGAAGCAGTTTGTAGTTTGATCCAGCAGAGGGCGCTCTCATCATGACTTGACCATAACCCTAATGTCCATAGGTCACTATTTGCGCACTGTGTAATCCCGGCCTATGTGTGAGTAGCATGTTCTTCTTCTTTCAATACATGCATACATTTGGTAAAAGTCTTAAATTAGAAGCACTGATGGCCTAGCGGTTAGCTTGCACCAAATTTACAGAGGCTGAAGACCTCCATGCAGGCGAGCCGGGTTTGGGACAACCTGTGGCTCCTCTCCTTCATGTCATTCCCCACTCTCTCTCTCTTCCTGATTTTCTACTCCATCCACTGTCCTGGCAAAAAGCCACCAAATAAATCTTTAAAAAAATTAACTTAAATGAATTGGTTCTGCACATCCAATCTGCACATTTGACCTCAGAGGAAATACCAAACCAGCCCTGCACTCAAATCGAACACCTCTGTCCTCTGAAAGTCTGAACTACAGTCGTCCCCACCAGGTGCATACTTTGTGACTAGCGCTCTTCCTCATAACATTGTTCCGCTCACTCATACGAGTCAGTGACTCGTCTGTCTGTGCTCTCTCTGTGACATTGATGTGACTTGATGAATCTCGGCACAAAACAGCACGAGTCCCTAACAAAGGTTTTCCTGTCACATCACCTCACAGTTTCCACTTCTGCTGCTGTTCTCGTGCCTGAGTCCCCGCGCCTCACAGTTTAGACCGTGTGTGCGTTAAATGTGTTAAATACTAGAGACTGGGATCTGAAAGTCTTCCACTGTTCCCACTAGTATGTGAATTAACAGAAAAGGAAGATATCTAATGAGAGCTCAGCTGCAGGCGTCTATTTTTACCCGTGCCCTTGTGTGCTCCTCTAAAAATGAGAACAGAGCGCTGCAGATTATTAGCACGGCACAGCAAGAGCCTTAATAAGCACACATGTTTTTTGTGCAGTGTCACTGCAAATAGCTGTGTTTTATCAAACTCCGATATTTCTTGTTCCAATGTTTGGAAACTAATTATAGTTGTTATCAGGCCTGTAAACAGCAACACTTTTTACTGTTTTTAATGACACCCAAAAGGCCAGTCAGCATTTCTCTAATCGCTCAGCTGCTTCTTTTTTCAAGACTTTCTGCTTCGCTCGTTTTTAACACATTCCCTGATGAGTCTGTGAGCACATGAAGGATTGATTACTCAACATGACAGGTGTCAATCAGAACTGATTAATGTGTTGTAAACATAGTGAGAGGCAGGATGATCTGGAGCTGAGGTTAGAGGAAATGAAAAATTAAACACAGGAGGGTGATCTCACTCTGAGGTGGACTCAAACGAAAGGGGATGTTTGAGATGATTGACACTTAAAGGTCACTTATTCTCCTCCTTTTCAACCAGTTTAAATAAGTCTCAGAGCTCCCCAAAACATGTCTGTGAAGTTTCTTGTTCTAAATCCACTCTGGTCCTGTATTTGATCATGCCTATAAACCCCTCTATTTCAGCCCTGATCAGAACAGGCTGTTTCTGTGTCTGTAGCTTTAAATGTAAATGAGCTGTGTCTGACCACGCCCCTCTATGGAAGGGCTTGGGTGGCTGGGGGTTTCTCGCTCCATGCCCTGTTGTTTACGGTGAGAAGGCAGACTCAGAGGGCAGAACAAACACCTAGCTGTGGGAGTGTCACCCACCTGGGGGAGGGGTTACTGCCCTTTGTGATGTGATGAAGGGAAAATCTCCAAACAGCCTGTTTGAGCACACATTTTCTGAAAAGTGGATCACGCAAAAGACAGAGAGGATGGACTTTTCTCATGATTGGGGGGTTTGTAGACAGATAGGGACACATATTAGTGTTAACATGGTAAAGTGTATTTTGCGTCAAGTGATCTTTAAAAATACTGGAATTGCCTTCAAGGGGTCTAGAAACAGACACATCAGGATGATGTTTGTGTCTTTCATCATTTTAGTTTTCAGAGTATGATAAACAGTCCTTTCCATGCTTTGAAGTTTGGTTACTAGTCACCTTCTTCTCTGTATTCACGCACAGTTGGTTGTAGCTGTGAAACTGTAAACGAGGCTCCAGCAGAAAAACATCTCTCTGCTATGAGAGACTTTTTAACTGTAGTTTGATTCTGTGATTTGATAACCTGTCCCACCGACTGTTTCTGACAGAGCACCTCATTTCCAAAGCCTCTCCTGCTCTCTACACTTTTTGTTTCCCTTGCTGTAGAAATCTGCTCATTTTGCATCTCACTGAACATTTCTGAGAAATATAGTCATTATTTTGATTTCTATCTGAGCGATGCTGCTTCCCCTTTGGATTTTCAATCCCTCCGTCTTGCAGCACTTAATACCAAAAAACTGAAGTTAGGTCACCTTATTTGAGAATCAGTTTTTAAAGACAAGATAAATTACTTCTACACTTTACCTTCAGGATTCACCTTAGACCACGTGTCCACCTTGGTTTTTTTGTGCCAGTATCATTTTAAAAACATTTTTCAATAAGTAGAGAGGGTTCAAAGCAGGAGTCCGGCCGCCTGGAGAATAGGCGCAGCGCTTAGCGGCGTTTTTCAGAGCGCTCTGCCTTTTTTGTGCGGCTGCTCCGTGCACAGTCGACCATCTTTCAACTTTACAGAAAGACGCTGTTTTGATATCACCGGCGCCCTTTTACAAATGTATGATATTCCCCGTATTTTTCCCTCATACTTGTGCCCACATCTGCTTTGCTTTGTGTCTGATCAGGAACAAACATTCTCAAATATAAAACACAAAGTAAAAAGCAGTGTCGATCATACAGCAGCCGTTATCAACAGGCTGTTGTCATAGAGACAGGACTGACGTGCAGCACTTTTATGCTCAGCGCAAAACTTCTTCATGCAAACGCTCCCGAGTGCACAGCCAGACATTTCTGCCAGGAAAAAACGCTGCGTGGACACGGGGCCTTACATTTTTTATCTTAGAATACAACAGTATGATCATTTTTTGAGGCAAAGTTGGTTTTATTTTTCTAGCATTTGACATTAAGATGCAGTAAAACATGCGGACATGCACTCATCCTGACAGTCAGAACAACATTCATCTTTTAAACTGTTCCATTAGTGATGCTTCTGTGTGCGTCTCAGTGCACAGCTGTTCAGCTGAAGCTCCCTGACATGGCAAACAATTAATTTCTGTGTCTGCTTATAAATAAGTCATAAAGAACAAGCAGCCAGTGATACTCTGTGTTCATTATTTCTAACAGAGGAGAGGCTGAAGAGAGAGAGGCTATGTACAGTAGGTCAATGGGAACTATGTCGATGGCTCCCAAAGGAGTTTCCATTTTAAAGACTTTGACTGTTTAGCTGTTAAAACAAGAATATTTTGTTCTAGCAGAGAAACCAACGACATTTGTCAAGCTCCGCTATCAAACTGAGATTGTCAAGTCGCTGTTTAGGACTTTAACTCTGCACAGCAGCAGGCCTGGTGTCTCAGGGTTCAAATTAAAAGGAACTGGACCCAAGGGCAGAAAACCAAAAATAATTAATTAAACAAAAAGAAGACAAAAAACAACAACAAAAATCTTACAAAGCCTGGTACAATAATCCAACAATAACGTTAAAACCAGTGAGAAAGCTAACAAAAGAAGAAGCGGCCACAGGGAAAAAACAAGGTTGATGTATGAGCTGACTCCGAAGGGAAGGAACACTGAGACACTGGAGTTATCATGCAGACACAGGTGAGAGTTACGACACAGGTGTTGTATGAAGCCGCAGTGACCTCTGTAGTCCATTCAGACATCTCTGTTTGTGGGAGAGTAACTGTGTTTGTGTAAGCATGTTAAAAGTCCAGTTAGCAACATTAACACCAGCACTAGTTTGGTTACGTCTGCCATCGCACTAATCTCATGTAAACTAAAGTGACAGCGTCCGTCAGACGGAGGAGAAACTGGCGCAGTTTGACGTTACAAGATCAAAGAAAACTTGATATTATTTGTTAGGAATATTGGTATGTGATGGAGGGACAAAGGAGTTTAAATCCTGAACTATTATTTTTATGTTTGCACCACAAGCCTGTAAGAGTGGTTAAAACTCAAGTCATGCAACTAGTAGTGTAGATACTTTACTTGAATGCAACTAGTTTGCAGCTGTGGATGCCTGAATGTCATCTGTGCACTTTAAGGTGAACTTGTAATTTAATTGTAAAATTGTAAAATGATAATGAAGGCTTTCTATTTTTATTTAATCATATGATTTGAAATCTGGTGTCCCTCTAGAAAAACATTGAACAGACTTTATTCCTTTGAAAAACAATTGGATTTTTACAGCTCCTGCTTGGTTCAGAGATACAGGCTGTAATAAATAAAAACCTTTCTTTTCTAAATGGGACTCCACAAACACGCGGGGCTGCCCCTCTGGCTAACTGACTTTATGCTTCTGCTTTGTCACACTGATGAAATTCAGAAGTCATCATGAGGCAATATGAGTGAAATGTTTTCGGGTCACATGGAGGTTGAAAGCTCTTTCGTCTGCTTTATGAGACGCTCTGTGGATGACCTGCGTTATTGGTTATGATAAGCATTTAGAGGCTGTATTATTGTGCAGCTGACCCTTTTGTAATAGTCTATAATGTGACTGACCCGGTCACACTGGTTTGCAGATGCAGGTAAATGTACCGGTTATTGTCAGAGATGGAGAATTTGAAGTACTGGGACAAGGTTTTTAAACCAACCCAGGATTGGGCCCTAAATTAAGTTAACTTAAATACTTTTATTGGTCTTGAATGTTTGCATGTTGGCATTGTTATGTTTTCTCTCTTCCAAATGACCAAAGCCTGTCGTATGTACGGTTGTTTATCATTCGTGGTGGAATGTCAGCTCACACTGTGTGATTGAATCATCTTGAATCAGGCCTGAGTTTTTGGTTGTTTTGGATACAGGACTCCCTTGAAAAAGAGGTTTTTAACCTCAGTGGGACTTCTCCTGGATAAATAAAGGTTAAATAAAAAAAAAAAATGTGGATGTCTTGAAATAAGATGCTAATCTGGACTTTACAGGTGAATGTGGCTTATATGAAGTGTAATGAGACTAGAAATAAGGCGAATACATTTGGTAAAATTTGAGATGTGATTCTGATTCTCCCAGTTGGGCGTGCATGAAAAACCTCCAAAAGGATTCGTCCAGGAGGCATCCTAATCAGAAGCCCGAACCACCTCAACTGGCTCCTTTCGATGCAACGGAGTAGCGGCTCTACTCCGAGCTCCCCCCCAATGTCCGAGATCCTCACCCTATCTCTAAGACTGAGCCCAGTCACCCTACAGAGGAAACTCCAGAAGGAGACCCCAGGTAGACCCAGAGTTCGCTGGAGGGATTATATATCCTGTCTGGCCGGGGAACGCCTCTGAATCCCCCAGGAGGAGCTGAATAATGTTGCTGGGGAGAGACTAGACTGGGTTGACTTACTGTGCTTGCTGCCACCGCAACCCAACCTCAGTCAAGCGGAAGAAAATGTATGGATGGTCTCGATGGAAGTCCGTGACTAGTCTGCAAACATCCAACTTGCACAGACGTGTATTGCCCAACAATCCGAAATGCTAATCTGCACTCACACGTCATATAACAAATTCTTGTCTCGATCCCAGCCCTCACAGCACGCCTCTACATTTCGATCCAATCAGACTCTGGAGTTGGCAGAAATAAATAAATAAGTGTAACAAAGTGCTGGATGGTGGCTGAGCATTTCCACTAATGGTGCTGCAGCACTTTTCCCGGCGTGTGTGAGTGTGGCTTAATCACTTGTAAGACTTGATTGAGTGTGTGTTAATAAACATTAGGCTGTCTCTCTTCCCCCGGTGATTAGTGCTTTATGTGCTCCGCTCTCTGCAGGCTGAAGACGCAGTCCTGAAGATTGATGGAGGGCCATGCTATTCAAACAGCAGGCATTGCTGAAACAGAAGCTCTTCGTTCTGGGCAGCCTTGCTATCGGAAGTGTCCTCTATCTGGTGGCCAGGGTTGGGACCTTGGATAGGTGAGTCATCACTGTCACAAACACCTCATTCAGTTTTTTAATAGAAACTAAAGTAATGTTTCACACCTGAACTGTTTGGTTCAAATGGAACAAATGGAGAGAGGTTAGAATGCAGAAAGGTTTCAAGACCGATGCAGAGCTGGCTAAACACTGAAGCTTCAATGTCCATGACATGGCAACCTGTGTGAGCATCGACTCTAGGGAGGATCCAGTGTTTTGAATTTGGACTGTAGTACCCATTTTAAACACTAGGTGTCAGAGTTACATATTGCTCCTTTAAATGTCTGTACATGGATACGGTTGACTCAATCCAGTTCAAAGTCCAAGCTGTGATACAAGATGTAATGTTAAGTGAAGAATTATGTTATTGATTAGTTACACTAGTGTTGAATCTGAGGATGTATTGTTTTTTGTCTCTTTCAGGCTTCAGCCCATTTGCCCCATTGAGAGCAGGCTGCCCCCTCCTGAGCCAGAGCAGATCCCCCTCCGAACCCTGCAGTTTAAACGTGGCCTGCTCCACGAACTTCGCAAGGGCAATGCTACCAAAGAGCAAATCCGCCTGCACAACTTGGTCCAGCAGTTACCTCGGGCCATCATCATCGGAGTACGTAAGGGGGGCACTCGAGCCCTGCTGGAGATGCTCAACCTACACCCGGCCGTGGTCAAGGCCTCGCAGGAGATCCACTTCTTTGACAACGACAAAAATTATGCCCGGGGAATCGACTGGTACAGAGAAAAAATGCCCTTCTCCTTCCCTCATCAGATCACCATTGAGAAGAGCCCTGCATACTTCATCACGGAGGAGGTCCCTGAACGCATCTTCAAGATGAACTCCTCCATCAAGCTGCTGATCATTGTCCGAGAGCCCACCACCAGAGCCGTGTCTGACTACACGCAAGTCCTGGAGGGCAAGGAGCGCAAAAACAAGACCTACCATAAGTTTGAGAAACTGGCCATCGACTCCAACACCTGCGAGGTGAACACAAAGTACAAAGCGGTGCGGACCAGCATCTACACCAAACATTTGGAGCGCTGGCTCAAGTACTTTCCTGTGGAGCAGTTCCACATCGTGGACGGGGACCGCCTCATCACAGACCCGCTGCCTGAGCTGCAGCTGGTCGAACGCTTCCTTAACCTCCCCTCGAGGATCAGCCAGTACAACCTGTACTTCAACGCCACCAGAGGATTTTACTGTCTGCGATTTAACATTGTCTTCAACAAGTGCCTGGCAGGCAGCAAGGGCCGCATCCATCCGGAGGTGGACCTGTCAGTGGTGACCAAACTGCAGAAGTTCTTCCACCCCTTCAATCAGAAGTTTTATCAGATCACTGGTAGGACATTCAACTGGCCATGACGACATTTGGACTCCTCCAGTCGGAGTCCATGGTTTGGTGTTGCTGTTTTTTAAACGCCAAGCTACAAATCTCAGCAGATATTAATAGCACTTTGATTGAATTTAATACAAGAATGACAGTGTGACCAAATATAAGAAAGGAACTTGATGTAAGGATGTTTTTAACGTGTGTAAAACTAGAAACAAAACAGTTAATGGTTTGACTAAGAGGGTCACTTTAAAGCACTTGATATTTGAAATTAATTCACCTGTCTGTCAGTGTTCCCATGAGCTGAGCTGCGTGATTAACTACAGAGATTATTTTTGTCGCTCTTAAAAAGAAAAGAACATCAGACACCGACATTCATGCTGTTAAGAAAAGCTTTAAGTGTGATGCTTTGGTCATGATAAAAGACGACAAAAAACGACATTTGATGAATAAAACTGTTCATTTGCTCCCCATTATGTTTCGTAGACCAAAACTGCATGTGCAATCAAGACCCCATTACAACGTTGTAGACTCATGTATTAGTGTCTTCTGTTGGCTCTTCATTTACTTTTTAACACATTTCATTTGAGTTCCTGCTGACATCCATCCATTAGATGGTGACCTCCCAAAACTGATCCCCAAAGATCAGAACAGGTTGATTCTTTGCTTAAAGCCCGACTCCACCGTTTACAAAAGCTTTAAAGCATTTAAAGACTCGAGCTTGTGTTGCTAATGTAAGTATGTCTTTTCCTTGCCACCTAAGGTTTAAGTATGCTTGCTTTTGAATCACGCGTACGCACAGACAACCGGCTGCGTCGTGAAAGTAAATGTTTGCATATACTTGCCTATGTACAACGTGTGTTAAGCCGGCTACAAACGACACAGTTTTAGGCCTGATTTTGGGCAACAATCGGGGGGTGTGGCCGATTGAGTCGGTGCCTCCCCGATCTAGAATCGTAAATATCAAACATGTTTAATATTTACGATTCCTGGTTGGACTGTCTCTGACGGAATACCTAAAGCAGCCAATGAGAGCAAGCAGACTTGGAAGCGTAACCAACCGGATGTTGCGTACTCTGACAACTCACCCTGGGCTTGTGCTGCAAATTGCATAAAGCCGCACATAATCCGTCTTTTCAGCCAGGATTTCACCCGTATTGTTTTTCTCATTTTCCTGTTACTGCAAAAGCGAACACATAGCAGGACAGCCAGGAGGTTTATCCAATGTTCTGGCGGGTAGTTGTGGACTTGATCGATTACATTTTCCTCAAAACTTCCCGCCATTGTTGTAGCAGCTATCTGGTCTCACATCCAGTCTCATCGCTGTACAACCCTACACTGCTCCTAGTGGTTATATACATATTTCGCCGCGAGTACGTGTAGCGTTAATTTCTGAGGACGTGCACAACGCTCCAAACCACGGCAGGATACGCGAGGCTGATGTCATGCGTTTGCGTAGGCTTGGTTAAAAAGCAAGTATACCCAGCGCTTTTTACAGCTTCTGATTTATTTGCAAAACACCGGGCAAAAAGCCATAGTGAAAATAACCATGGTCCTCTGATGATTCCTGTCAAACTGACTGTTTATTCTATGATGAAATTGTCTGTTTCTGTGCAAATATTCATTCTGTATCATAAGTGTGTTGTTACAAAAGGTGAAATTAAAAGAACATGAAAACACGTGTCAACTGATTTATTGTCTACTCTAAGTCTAGGGACTTCCATTTGGAGCCTGGGTTGTTTTTTGTTCTGTCACCATCTTGGTTGTTTTTGTCTAGAAGTGATAATATGCACCTCTATCCTGGTTGCAGAGGTGCTACTTGTCAACAGGTATAAGGCAGGCAACTGCTTGGAGCCCCAGGCCAGCACGGAGGGCTGAAAACGTAAAAACACAGCAGTGGCTCAAAATGTGCAAATTTTGCAATGACAGTAGAAGACCTACCTGAGGGGGCCCCGACTGACAGCATTCAATCTCATTGCGCGGCAGAGTGTCAAATGCATTATTCCTGTGAAACCTTTTCTGACAATAAAAGAAGAATTATACGTCTGGCAGTGAAAAGGGAGGAAAAAGAAAGCAAGGCAATGGTAAGTGGAGCAGATCATGTTGATTAAATCTGTTTACAGTATACAGGTGTTTTGACTTGAAGTTGTTTTATTATTTGAGTTTTTATTGGTTTTCGTATTTACATCTTGAAATGACAAGGTTTGACGTAGCTTACAAAATGAACATCACAAGACATTAGAAAGAACTTAACTTAACGTAAGAGAAAAACATTTCAGAGGTGATTTTTTAAAGTGAGAAGTGAAGGGTGATTTACTTGTAGATAATCAGACTTTTTATGCAACCAGTGGAGGCGCCCCCTGCTGGTCATTAGAAATTATTCAAGATCAACACACTGCAGCATTGACTTTACCAAAAACCAAGAGGCTTCTTTTGATTCTAGATGTAAGCAAACTGGTTCTACAATAATGTACCGGGGTCTAAATGCTATCGCGTAACAAACAAGTAGCTCGAAGATTTGGATAAAAAAAGGGAACCTTGCTTAGTCAACATTTCAAAAAAACATCCCTATAGAGCTCACTTATAATTACTGTATGTGTCCTATTTGGTTTGATCCAACACTCACAGGGTGTTTTTTCAGGACCCGAAAAAGGTAGAGCCTAAAACTGCTTAAAGGAAGAATGTGCAACACTTGACACATAAATAAAGCAGAAATCAAGTATATCATGTAAATGTCTCTGAGTGATGACTGTCTACAATGAGTGAGAAGTCTGAGTCCCGCCAGCTACTGTTGTTGTAGCCGTGTTTACCTCATGTTTACATGGACGGGACGGCCTTGTATGTAAAGCTGTTTTAGTCAAGGACTAGAGAAAAGAAGAAAAACATGCTCATCGCTTATTTGGATGTCATGTAAGCGTTTTTAGATCAGCGGAGGTGTAGCCAAACAGCAATTTTGTTTTGGTTTCCTGCTGGTGCTCAAGGGCGACATCTAATGGATCAAAACAGTCGCACATTCTTCCTTTAGTGACCCAATAGTTTAAAAAAATGCTGCATGGAGTAACATGCTGAGTAAAACTCAGGGGAATATTTAATCAACATCCCACACTCTTCATATCAAACAATGCAATCAGAATTGAGGGTTGATGTGCATCGTTGTGTTATATGAATGTAAATAAGCCCAGCACAGGCTGGTTTAGGGGCTATTATTAAAATAGTCATTTGTTGTCTTGAGCATGCCCTGATTTGAAAAGGAAACAGGATAACAAAACACTTCACAGACCTGGAGGAACTGACTCTTGGTCTTTATTTTTAACCCAGTAGCAGCAGGATGCTCCGGCAGCTGTACCTGCTTTTGCAACTTTTTCTCGGAAAGGAAACCTCTTCTCTGACCTTCTAAAATGTCTCTAAAGGAATCAAGTGCATTGATTACAATGCAATGACTTCTTACTTGCACAAAGAGTGTAAATGATTTAAGCAGTGAGACAGTCTCACTTGTTGTGGATGATGGGAAGACCAGAATGTGACAAAGTTGATGCTGACACCTAGTGTTGTGTCGGAGCAATTATTAAGTGCTGTAGAGTTGGACATTTGCTTTTGTTGAAGCAACTTGGGAGGTGGAAATATTTATTTTCCACACATACCATAATAATCACATTTTACATGTTTGGAAAAATATTATAAAAATAAAATGTTTGTCAGGGACAGATACAATATGCATAGACGGACTGAAAACAGCCGTCCAATGCAAGTATCATAGTAGAGTGGATGCTAATCTGCAACACCCTCCCTAGAAAAGCTTTTGTGTGACTCAGATTAAAACAGTTCATTTAAAAAGGGAAAACAAAGGGTAAACACTAACACACACATTTAGATGTGACAAAGCTATTAAAAAACCCAACCCAACCCAATCCTGGTTGCTGAACTAACCAGGATTTGGTGGCTCTCTTAAAAGTGGTGAATTTTACATTAATGTTAAAGTGATCAGGTAGCGAGCTCCAGGGTTTTGCTCCTTTCATAGAAAAAGCTGTTTGAGCAAAATGAAACTTAATAATTGCCACTTGAAGCTGCTGCCTTGATGGATCTGCTGCAGCCCTTTAGTCTCTGCGTGTATCTGCAGAAAGGCTGAGAGGCAAGTCTCTTCAAACATGTTAACAGCTTTACATAACAGAGGTCAATTAAATGTGTAATAAATCGTGTATAAAATGCGGCAGTGATGATGTCTTCTTTGTTTTTAGTTCAGAAATGTTTAAGGCCTATAATATTCTGCTCTATTATCAAGACGCACCAGTCCTTCCCTCAGTGTATAAATGAATGAATGAAAGACTTTATATCGAACCAAACATTTTAACAAGATGATAAAAAACAAACAAAACAAAAGTAACAGTGTAAGTCAAACTTATATATCCATACTCCCCCTTTCTCACTTTCCTTCTATTCATTCCAACAAAAAGTGCATATTTATGAACAACTAATATACAAACGTATCCCCAGTTTGTTTGCCACTTAAAATAAATGAATACCAATCCCAGTGAATTTACAGTAGTACTAATATCCACCCAGTGTTACAAAATATAGGCTATAGGAATACAGAGGCGCTATTTGTCAACAGGCAATGGCAAGCAGTTGTCTGGGGCCCCTGAAGGCTGACAAACTTTAAACAAAAGCAGTGGAGTAGTAGTAGTGGAGTAATAACAGTAGAAAACCTCCCTAAGGGGGCCCCCATCTGACAGCACTAACTTTTGTTGCCCGGCTAAGCGTTGCATGAATTATTGTATGAATACCAACGTTTCTTAATTCAACTTAACCAAGAAAAATTAAGAGGAGTTATCGGTCTATAGGAGAGAAAAAAAGAAACAGAAAATAAGCGGAAGAGGAGTAAGCGTCGGGATAGTGACAGACATAAAGGTGAGGGACGCAGGTTTGAGGGCCCCCCAATTGTTTTTGCACAGGGCCCCAACAGACTCTAGAATCGCCACTGTAATACCCCTAAAACAGCTTTTAATCTTCCATATAGCCTAGCCTACGTGTCACAAATGTAATGTCTAATTCCTCCACAATAATGTCCACAATGTCCAGAAACCGCTTTGCAACCAACTCACTCTCATTGTGTTTGTTTGTATTTCTACTCCACTGTCCCGGTGTCCGGGGTCACTTCATAACCCCGCCCCGCCGCAGACGGTCCCGCCTCCCATTCAACAGCTCTCCGCTCCTCCTGTGTTGATGCCGTCCATCCTCCTCACGACCATCCTGACTCAAGCGACTTGAAACCAACTCCGTGAGAAAGTGCTCCAACCATGGCTTACACGACCGCGGGGGGCACCAAGAGGAAGGTCTGCTACTACTACGACGGTACGGGACTTCCCGGGTGTCTGAGTCGGGGGGGGGGGGCATCTGACATGCTAATGCTAATGCTAGCCGGTTAGCTGCTGCTGTGAATGAATGGTGGTTAGCTTAGCACAAGCTAGCTCACGGCTAACACTAGCATGTCGCTTGAATGTCCTCCACTGCACCCAAACTGATTTAAAAACACATTTACGAGCACAAATTAATGTTTACGAAGGTCTAAGTATCACCGTGAGATGTAAATATAACGTTGGAGTCGCTATTAGCTCAACATTGTAACACAGACACTTATTGTTTGAGCACTAATTACATCCGTGTCTCCGGCTTTGTGCAACAAATAAACATTTTACCCGCAGGAATAAACACAAATAACGACAACATTTACACTTAAACACTCAGAGTTGCGGCTATAAAGCAACATTTGCAACTATTTAAGGCACAGTGTGCTCAGGCCTGATTGATGTCACTTAATGTCTGAGTGTTTCCGCATCCTTCAGTCCAGATGAGAAGATGTTCACTGTACAGGAGACTTTCTTCACCTTAAAAAGGCCCCCCCCCCCCCAAACCCCCCCTCATTAATATGAAGTATTTTAAACTCTGCAGGTCAGGTCAATGAGGGCAGAGTTAGTCAGGGTTTATCTTGCTGATTTACAATGAAGCAGTGCCAAAAAAAAGTGTGATTAAATGGCGTCACAATGACCTAGCTTGTTTTTTCACTTCTGGTTAAAGAGGTTTATGTGAAGAAATAATACACAAGCAACATAACTTATAGGATTGTTTTCAGTTTTTGGACAGAAGACAATATTACTGAATTTCCTCTGAATATTAACAGTAGCCTACTGTAATCAGTAGCCTGGGCTTTTATTCAGCCTACTTTAGTCTTTGAAATGATCTGTGTTGCCAGATCTCGCAAAAGAAACAAGCAACTAGGTCTGAAAAAAAGAGCCGAAAAGAAGCGACTCTGGACCGGATCGATTGGAGTTTCTGTTTCATGTAGACTCCTCTGTGAAAACTTTCAAGTCTCTCCACCTCTGTGCGTAGCGGCACACTCGTGGTAAAAAATATATTTTGGAATTTATTTGGCTTTAGGAGTGACATGTTGCCAACAGGTATTGTGCCCAAAATTGCAACATATCAGCAATTTGTGAGAGGTTAGAACGCAGAAATGTTAACAGACCGATGCAGAGCTGGCTAAACACTGAAGCTTCAGTGTCCACCACATGGTAACCTGCGTGAGCATCGACTCTAAAGAGGAGGGGGCGAGGGGAGACAGCTCTCTGTTATGTTTTGTATTTGGACTGCAGTACCCCTTTTAGACACTAGGTGCCAGTTACATATTTGTCCTTTAATTATTCAACGACAGCAATAGAAATAAGAAATCCGGGGCCCTCCGCAGCAGATACACAAGGCTTCTATTTTTACTGGATGCCGGAGCACGGTGCATCAATGTAGCACAGAAAAGATCGAGCAGGACAGGAAGACACAAACAACATTAAAACATCCGTTTATTTTCAGAATAAAACACTGTTGTTACGAGTGAGAACAATGACCTTCTGTGTGTTTATGTTTATAAGGGGTTTCATACGGTTTTATACCACATTCATCGTATTATCTCGTGCTGTCGCTCATGGTTCTGTAATGTCCGCGGGAACCCCTTGTTCTCGGGACTCCTCCAGCTGTCCGGCGGTGCTGCTCCGCTCTAAGCTCTGAGAACACAGCCTAGTCAGTGGAGAGAATCCCTCGAAAACCTCTTGGTATACGATTAAAGGCTGCCTTTTTCCTATGTTTCTATCATTAATTACCTTTTTTTTGAGGACATGCAATTGCACATTAGTGTTTGAATTTATGATTATATTAATTCATTACATCATAGTGAGGTAGATGGAGCAGCAGTAGCTCAGTCTGTAGGGACTTGGGTTGGGAACCGGAGTGTCACCTGTTCAAGTCCTGGTGCAGACCAAAGTCTGGAAGTTGGTCCGATAGCTGGAGAGGTGCCAGGTCACTTCCTGATTACTGCTGAGGTGTCCTCGAGCAAGGAACTGGACCCCCAGCTGCTCTGCGCTCTTTAATGTGCAGCCCCCTCACTCTGACATCTCTCCATCAGTGCATGTCCACAGGATGCTGTTTGTGCACGTGTGTGTGTCTCAATAATAACAGAGCGTTAAAGTCATTTCCCCTCGTTGGATTAATAACGTTAGGAAGAAGATCCCAGACATTTTTGTTCTTATAAAGTAATATTTATTTCTCTCCCTGGACAGTTTATTCATTCAGGTGATTAAAAGATATCAGGACTTTATCTCACTTGTCAGCTCTAACGTTTTTTTGTCACAGTAGTAACTTTGACGCATTCATATCAGTATCGTGTATTCATAAATCTATACACACACTTCTGCTCGTCAATCATTCTTTAACAGCGCATGTTTCCCTTCCCAGGTGACATCGGAAATTACTACTACGGACAAGGACATCCCATGAAACCACATCGTATCCGGATGACTCACAACCTGCTGCTGAACTATGGACTCTACAGGAAAATGGAGATCTATGTATGTTCTTAACCTCTTAATGATTACATCACCTCCTTTAATCCACGCTGCATGTGAGCTGTTCATAAAACATGAACGTAGCTGTAGATGTCTCCTCCAGTTTCCTTCAACTCTTTTTTTTGTCTTGTGTTTCAGAGGCCACACAAAGCCACTGCAGAGGAGATGACCAAATACCACAGTGATGACTACATCAAGTTTCTGCGATCAATCCGGCCAGACAACATGTCCGAGTTCAGCAAGCAGATGCAGCGCTGTAAGTAGTCCGTAGCCTCCTTCGTATGTAGGATTCCCCAGAAGCCTGCAAGTAACGACAACACGCTCATCATCGCTTCATGTGCTACATTTTGAAGATGAACAAAGAAGAGCCACAAACCCTCATGTTTCTGTTTCACTCTGCAGTCAACGTTGGAGAGGACTGTCCTGTGTTCGATGGCTTGTTTGAGTTCTGCCAACTCTCCGCCGGTGGATCTGCTGGTAAGTGTCACGAAAACACGTGTCCATAAAAGAGTTTGTCCGTAAAAAGTTTACACAAGTATACATACAAATAATATTTTGCGACCATGTGAAAATAGGTTCTAGAAGGTGAAGTCTCTGAGTCGTAATACAACTCTTAAAGGTACAGTAAAATACGTAAGATAAGACGCTGTCTGTTTTTGGGATCTCTCAGAAAGAAAAAAGGTTTAAACAGTCT
Organism: Tautogolabrus adspersus; assembly: GCA_020745685.1. Taxonomy (NCBI): domain Eukaryota; kingdom Metazoa; phylum Chordata; class Actinopteri; order Labriformes; family Labridae; genus Tautogolabrus; species Tautogolabrus adspersus. Next base: position 6,538,114 of record CM036543.1, on the reverse strand, counting down.
TCCTGCGGGACGATTTCAACCTCGCTCAGCAAAGTCTACAAAGTGCAGTTTCTGTGCAGCTGTGTCGCTCTTACAGTGAAAGCTCTGAAGTACAGACAAGTCGCACTGCCCGACTTAGCTGTTCACTCTTTGACTTTAATTGAGGAGTCTTTCAATCAGTCACTACAGTCACTTCAGCTCTTTCTTCAGCTGCTGGATGAAGCAATCTGAGGGAGAAATTACAAAGTCTTCTGAACTGAGTCATGTAAGAGCTTAGACCTGGCTGTTCACCTATGATCCTCACAGCGGGAGACTATCCCTGTCAGGCAGGGGGTCTCCTGAGGTAAGACGTGACGTAAAAAAAAAAGACAAGGCGGAAGTAGCGGACGAAACAACAGAGTGCGCTATACGATGCTATAATGAGAATATCTGCCTTTATATCAATGCGTCTTTGGGTTTTAGAAAAGCGCTATATAAAACTAATGTATTATTATTATTATTATTATTAATGCTACGTGTAGTTCAACAGAATCACACTATCAACTAAAGAGCGGAGGAGAACATACTGACGAACAGAAAACTTAATGCAGCAGTTTAATTATGTGCACGGAGATCGTAGCGGTCGCGTGTTTATATTCTATGCACTCACTCCAGTCACAGGATATAAACGTCACTCCCCCCTCTCACTCCCTCAAGCTGAATTCTCCTGATTATACCCTGCTGAGTCGTCACATCAGCTCACTCAGACTTTCTGCGGCAAATATATAAGGGAGGCTGGCAGGAGAAACTCCGGGTGAAGTCAGAGCTCAAAATTCATCTGTTTGCGTTCTGACATACAGCTCCTCCGGCAAATATCAGGAGTTTTCTGCAAGTGTAAAAGCCCAAATCCAGGGCTTAGGTTTACAAATATTGTTCCTGTGTGCCGTTATTGGCGAGCGATACACTGACTGTTGTTTAGGTCCTGTTCAGGAATGAGTAATGTCTTTCATATTAATGATCAGTGAGTGAATATTCATTCAAACCTGACAGATTTGACTTAAACGAACCTGTTTTTGTCGTGCAGCTGGCTCGGTGAAATTAAACCGGCAGCAGACGGATATCGCCGTGAACTGGGCAGGAGGACTTCACCACGCTAAGAAGTCTGAAGCCTCTGGATTCTGCTACGTCAACGACATTGTGCTCGCCATCCTGGAGCTGCTTAAGTGAGTGTTTCTAAATAAGTAAGCACAAGATTAGAAAGAATAAGTTTCATCTCGGAGCGCTGAATAGAAGAATATATTTCATGAAGATACAGTTCCAAGCTAAACATTGACACCAGCTGTGTCTGTGTTGTACTTCACTCCAGGTACCACCAGAGGGTGCTGTACATCGACATAGACATCCACCACGGAGATGGAGTAGAGGAGGCCTTCTACACCACAGACCGGGTCATGACTGTGTCCTTTCATAAATACGGAGAGTACTTCCCTGGAACCGGAGACCTCAGGGTGAGCATCAAGAAACTATTGTTGGCATGGAAACAACAACACGTCCAGCTGTGTGTGTGTGTATGTGTGGGTTTATTCAGGTAAACACTCATATAACGGCAGAAATTAGGTTACAACATTTTCTCTGTTTCTTTTTCTCCGTTTAGGATATCGGAGCTGGTAAAGGCAAATATTACGCCGTCAACTTCCCGCTGCGTGACGGCATCGATGACGAGTCATACGAGCAAATCTTCAAACCTGTGAGTGTGATGCTGGAACATGAAGATTTCTGAACTTCTCACAGCAAGCAGCTGTTCATGTTTTTGATACCTAGAGATTCTGACTCAGTCGTTTGTTGTAACACAGTCTGTTGTCATGGTAACTCCAGTCAGCCTGCAGCCAAAAAACAGGCTCAGATTACAGCAAGAGCCTCCATTCTTTTGCCAACAAAGGGGATGAACCCGATCTCTAACACTTCCTGGGTGTGACTTTGTGCCATTGTCCTGCAGGTGATGGCCAAGGTGATGGAAATGTACCAGCCCAGCGCTGTGGTCCTTCAGTGCGGCGCAGACTCTCTGTCAGGAGACCGCCTCGGCTGCTTCAACCTCACCATCCGCGGTAAACAAAACGCAGGAGATAAGATGTTAACAAGTGGAAGTTATGAGCCATGCTGGAGGTTTAATGATTCCCCCTCTTGTATTCACCAGGCCACGCCAAGTGTGTGGAGTACATGAAGTCCTTTAACCTCCCGCTGCTCATGCTGGGTGGAGGAGGATACACCATCCGCAACGTGGCCCGCTGCTGGACCTACGAGACAGCCGTAGCTCTGGACACAGACATCCCTGATGGTACGGCCCTGAATAGAAATGGAGACAAAGGTTGCACATAATTCATTTGCTGCTGCCCTTGATGAAACCATCACACTACTGTTGCTCAGCATCACCAATTTATTGCAAAAAAATCCAAACGTTTCTGTCTCTCTGAACCTTTGTCAGGTGTGTTCTGGCCCTTTAAGGAGATCTATTATACTCACTTGGATCATTAATGATGTCAGTCTGGGACACCTATTGAGTAGCGCTGCGAGACTTGTAGCTTAAAAAAAAACCCTCCTTATTTATGTGATAATGGCGTCAGTAAAGTCCCTCATCTCAGCCTCTGCCTCAAACGCTTCATTTCAGCTGCTGTCTCTTTAAGGCCCGCCTCCCCACATGCCCAAATTCCTCTGATTGGCCAGCTCTGTTTGCAGTCGCAGGGAAATTTGAGTGAGCTTCCAGGTGGGCGTGTCCTTGAAAGAGCTGCTGGGGTGGGCGTGTCCTACAACTTAGCTCCATGCTTTGCTCTGATACGTCAGGTTCCGGCCAAGTCTCGAGAAGTTCTCGTAACGTCTCGTTCAGAGCAGCAGGAAACCACGTCCGAGGATTACGCCTACAACTGTGTATCTTGTGTTTAAAAAAACATGTTGCAGATGTTAAGTATGGACATCAACATGGTAACATTATATGTTTGTTTTTAAATATGGATCAGCAGAATAGATCTCCTTTAAGCCCTTGATTAACCCTAAAATACAGCTAAACTGATAAATTAAGTAAGGTTTCCTTTGACTATTTTTGATGAATAATAATTGTGTTATTTTAAAATGTTTGTACGTGTAACATGAAGGGCGCTCTACCAGCTTTACAGTCAGTGTAGTGAGGAGACGTCAAACCGTAAACACGTCTGGAGCCCTTCACCTGCTCCACTTCTCCCTCTCTAACTTTTAAAGCAGGGGCGATGTGGGTGGAGCTGTTGGGGGTATTTGAAGTTTGTATTATACAACTCCCCCTCTGGAGAAGGACCGCCTGATCACTACCTTTTCCTTTGAGCGAGCCGAGTCAGCAGAATGTCTCCTCCACTGAGTCTGTGTAACATAAAGACGGGGGGTGTAATCACAGCCTGTCGAATGGGCCAGCAGTTCTCTTAATGGAACTTGGGGACATTAAATGACCTCCCCACGTCTGTCCCGATCCATCCTCCCCTCCGTGAGGATCGGAGTAGGTTTTAAAGCCTCAGTGAATCATGTTAACAGAGGTGTTATTGCTGCGTTTTTTCATCCCGAACGACGGGTAATGTGACACTTTGTTTTTATCTGCGGGGTGTAAATCCCTCTCAGCTGTTTGCTTCCCTTTCTCATTGCTGTCTCTCTTGCAGAGCTGCCGTACAACGACTACTTCGAGTACTTTGGGCCCGACTTCAAGCTGCACATCAGCCCCTCCAATATGACCAACCAGAACACGCGGGAGTACATGGACAAGATCAAGTATGTACAAGTTTTTGACAGAACAAAACCGGTTCCTAAACTCTTTTTCTACGTCTACAAAATCTCCTTCAGTTGTAACAGTGTTTAATTAAAGATGGAACAAATATTCACGTGTCTTTGTAGAAGAAGATGTGTTGGTAGATGTTTAAATGGCGCTGTATTCACCTGAATGGCTTTTGTTTTATGTGAATGTTCAGGCAGCGACTGTTTGAGAACCTGCGGATGCTGCCTCACGCTCCCGGAGTGCAGATGCAGGCGATCCCTGAGGACGCCATCCCAGACGACACTGTGGACGAGGACACGGAGGATCCTGACAAACGCCTGTCCAGTAAGACTTTCAGATGGTCAAACCTTTTCTTTAGCCATGCTAATAGCTAGCTAACATCCCCCGAAACCTTTCTGAAGCACCACCTCTGCATACGTATTAGAGTTTTGTAGAGGTGTTTCAGAAATCTTGAATGTATTCCCACCACATGTGGTCACTCAGTGCAGTGGAGTGTTGTTTTATTTACATGGTTCTGCAGTCCTGAACTTGTCCTGACATTACCTGGAGGAGCTGTACGTGAGAACGCAAATGTTTGAGTCGGGTAAAGTATTAGTAAGTATTAGAATAAGCAGGGCTGGCTGTGCGCTTGGGAGCGCTTGCATGAAGCGATCGTGCGCTGAGAAGAAAAGTGCTGCAAGTCCGTCCTGTCTCTGACAACAGCCGCTGTATGACCGATACTACTCCGTTACTTTTTAAAAATACAGGGAATATCATTTGGTCAAAGCGCCGGTGACGTTAACAGCGCCTTCTGAATAGTTGAAAGATTTCCAACTTGAGCGCTTAGCCCAACATTACACCCCTGTGAGCGGCAGTGGCAGGGAACGCTTTAAACAGACAGAAACTTTGAGCTGGACACACTTAGTGTTTACCTTCAGCTACATCTCTGACCTGAGTGTGTTTGGTGATTGCAGTCCGCGCTACAGATAAGAGGATCGCCTGTGATGAGGAGTTTTCTGACTCTGAGGACGAGGGTGAGGGAGGCAGGAGGAATGTGGCCAATCACAAGAAGGGAGCGAAGCGGCCCCGAGTGGATGAAGAGAAGAAGGAAGGCGAGGAGAAGAAGACCGGTGAGTGTTCTGGATAGTGAGGAGTTAATCCAGGTGATTATTACGTTTTGTTAATATGATCTAAATGCTTTGTAGAAATCAAAGAGGAGGAGAAGACAAAAGACAACAACGCTGAGAAGACAGACTCAAAAAGGTGAGAAACTTCTGACATCACAAACACGTCCTCAAGTGTTTTTTATGAGTACATTCTGTTTAAATTAACAATTACACTTTCAATGTTTGTTTTGGTCAGCTGACATGTTTTTATTTCCATGGCAGTGTGAAGACAGAGCAGACGAGCAGTGCCTGAAGTGTTGGTTTAATCCACACACACACACACACACACACACACACACACACACACACACACACACACACACACACACAGGCACACAGAACGGTGCTGTCTTCTTCCTCAAGGACCAAATTCGTCACTGAATCATAACCAGAAGCATTATATTTATTATGACTCTCCCTTTTCTACTTGTAAATCTCTTTGTGAACTGTAAGCGTCCCTCTGTGGTGTAGCGTTAACAGCGGCTTTGCTAGAATCCACCACTTGAATTTGCCATATTATGTCCTTTGAAACCCTCTGAAGCATTTTATTCCAATGTGCTCGATCTTCTGAAGGAAACCTCCACTTTCTTGTTTTTTTAGGCAACAGTGGGTAAAAGTGTAGCTGAGCCCTATAATGATCACGTTTTAAATTTTAATATTTTGCATTGTCAATAAAACTTTTTATACGATCTCCTTGAAATGTGTTTTACTTTGAAAAATTGTTTGTCTGTGCAATGACGGTGTGTGTCCGCACGGGGGCGGTGTGATCATAAAGCTCAAATGAGCTGCAAATGTAACGATTTAGTCCGTGTTTTAAACATGAATAAATATATTTTAAAGAACAATACAAGACACTTTACACATTATGACAGTGTTTCGGTGAATTCGGGGTACTTTCCCACCTTCCACTTGCTATAAGGATGACCTAAATCGTATAGATAGCTCCTCGGTCCTCCCGTCTACCACCGCTGTTTTTGAACAGAGCTAAGGGACTTAAAGACGACTCCATCAGTTAAAAAAAGGTAAATTAACCACAAAGTTATGACTTCTACGTGTGTTTAAGGTAGGCCGAATTGAAATACACATATTCATTGTTTATAATTGTTGTTTAAAGATGTTATTTCTGGCCTATTTTCTTCGTCGCTTAATAAAACATTTTAAATTGTCAAATTTGTGGGTGGATTTTGGTATATCAAAGATAGCGACGCAGAAAGAAGCGCTAAATACGAGGTAAATCAACTAGTTAAAATGGTAATAACCTTTCATTTGAGCCACTAGATGGTTTTGATGTTCTCAATTTTTGGAGCAGGAGTTTCGTGCTCAACCCTGAACACAACGAAGAGAGAGAGAGCTTCAGCCATGACTAAGGTAATGAGATGCATGTTCCTTACAAGCCTCTGCAATGTTGATGTCAGCCACACGGGGGCGCCCTGACCTAAGAAGTAGCATCTAGATGTTGCACACGCATAAATATTCACATGATCTGCTTTTTAACGTTTGTCATTGTTAATGTTTGTAGTTTATTCATTCATAAAAGATGCTTCATTAGCGTGAATGGTAACAACCGTTAATGCCAAAGCGAAGCACATCAAAACTATCAACAATAAAATAACAAACATTTAACAATGACGGTATGGTGGGGCTTTAATGAATGTCAAACTCAAGACATTCAGAGCGTCTCATGGCTGTTCTTTTTGCCAACTTCTCTAAAGAGACACAGGTGGAGTGTTGACTTCGGTCGACACGCTCAGGTCTGATTCTTGTGTTTACATTCGCAAATGTATCTTAAAGCAAATCATAAAAAACTACAAATATGAACACCTACTAGTACAAAGAGGTTCGATCCCCGGCTCCTGCAGCCACATGTCCAATGTGTCCCAAGTTGCTCCTACTGATTCCTCTGAGGCGAGTGACTGTGTATGAATGGATGAGTTAATAGTGATTATAAGGTGTAAAAGCATTTTGAGTAGTCAGAGGACTAGAAAAGAAATCTACAACCTCAAGTCCATTGAAGCCGGGCCGACTGCTTGGAGGTCTACAGCCTCTTTTCATGGTTCATGCACACTAACCACTAGGTTACCGGCGTCCCTCGATAAAGGATTTTCATCCTGTATCAGACGGCCTCGGACTTCCAGTTTGGACCGCCATTCCTTCGTTATTAACTCTGTTTGTATTTAGGACAGTCATTTATTAATCAGACATCATATGAAGCCAATTGGGAGCATGACCTAAAAGCCTTGAGTCCTTGGATCCTGTGACCTACATAACTTGTGGTCTCTGTGTCCTGAGCCGCTCCAGCCTCCGACCAAAAGAGATTTATGCAAAGATGTATGTAAATGTTCAGGTAATCCCAGGTGCATTGTACCCAGGATGTTTCCTACTTTAAATAAGCAGCTCAACACTATAGATGTGTGTACCTTTCTCCTGTTAAAGATGGTACAAAATGATATCGTAAAGGATGACTGACCTTCCTGTGAAATCCTGTTACCACTGACGATGAGTCATCGTCGGCACCAAAATGTGGTGACACTTTACTTCTGTTCTATGAATGATTAGTTCACTTCATATAAAGAGAGACGAACTGAAGAGTGCATCACCTGTTTCTGTGCACACAGGTCAGACTGCTGCATCGAACACTCGTGCTCCGTGTGTAGTTATTTAATGAGTCATTATTCTAGCAGTGAACTCGTGATTGGTACAATTTCAGACTGCAAAGTGAACGATCAGTGTGTGAGAAATCTGTGGAGATCAAATCATCCAGTCACATCCGTCCTGTGGCGGCAGCTGTAGCTCAGTGGTAGAGTCGGTCGTCTCTCATCCCCAGCAGCAACAAGTCCGAAGTGTCCTTGGGCAAGACACTTAACCCCAAGGTTGCTCCCCCTTCTGTGTTGTGGTGTGTGAAAGTGTATGAATGCATTAGTTAATAATGACGGTCACTTTACACAGCAGCCTCTACCATCAGTCCATTTCCTCTTTGCTTTTATGAAATCACTGAAGATTGTATATAACTGACATTAAAAAAAAGCCTTTTTTTCCAAGACTAATCAGCTGTTTCCTGTTTACAGCTCTCAGGTGCTCTCCTCCTGCATGGCCTGCTGATGACTCATGACGTCACAGAGCGCGAGCCGCTCCCCACTACAGAGCAGGTGCAGGTGATTGGCTTGAACTCTGACCGAACTTTGTACCAGGAAGCTTGACATTTTAAACTGGGTGTTGGGTGCGTGTTGAAGGGAAGAGAGACCGGGATTATTCAAACATTTACCATGATCCTTAGGCACTGCGGTATTAAGAATCTGACTTTACCTTGAAAGCAACTCCAGTAAAAATGTCTCAATGGGCTTTTACTTAGAATGCACTAAAACTCTGAAGACTTCACAGAAAGGAGATGGAAACAGCTGCTCTCTCTTCATGCCAACAGGTCTATCTCTCTGTAGAGAACCATGTTGTGATGATGAAACGATCACACGATGTCAGCGGCACGAACACGATCTTTAAATCGACGCAGTTTAAAGGGGGCGTGTTGCCCCTGAAAGATTTATGTTGCAGCCATCACGGCCTGTCTCAGAGCTGCAGGCTTAATAACTGTGTCGCCTTCAGTCAGTCATACCTTAGATGTGTTGAAATTCAGCCCAGGTTTAAATGAAAATGCATGATTTCTCTGAAAGCGCTGCCCTCGTCATCATCCCGTTACAGAAGCGTTGATTGCTGTCCTAGTTTTCTCAAGCTGGCCGCCTGTTTGAGGCCTTTATCCAATAACTGTCCCCGTCACATTGGACAATGAATGTTTACCGCCTGGGTTTAAAGTCTGGGAAGGGCCCGAAGCTGCTGTAGTACAAATAAACACCACAGGGTGTCGTCTAATCCTCTTAGAGCTCAGCCAATCAGAAAAGGAGTTGACACACAAATGACGACAGATGCGGCTCAAATTTTATTCACATTTATTTGTTTGCTTTTAGTGTGCTCACAGAAAATTAGAACACCTTTAAGCAGGAGGAGTTTTAATAGCAATTTTTGTTGTAAGCAAAGTTACATTCCATCTCTAAGTCAAACTGGTCAAAGCTTCTCCAGTATTTACAAAAAGGAAAAGGAAAAGAGAGAGAGAGAGAGAGAGAGAGAGAGACAAGATGCTACACAAACATTTGCATCTGATAGATTCCTTAAATTGAGTCAAAGACCACTGAAAAGAAAGCATCGCCTGCTGGAATCAAAAAAACATACCACAGTATATAAACAGTTAAACCATTCCACTTATCACAGCTTGGTTTCAAAATTGCTTAAGAAGGTCTTCCATGACTGCTTTTTTTTTTTTGAACGTGTGTGTGTGTTTGTTTCTGTGTGTGTGTGTTTGTTGTTATCTTACAAAATGAGCGGGTGGAAAAAAGAGCTGCAAACTTCTTCTGTGCTTCTTGAGATCAAGATTTTTCATTTTGTACAATAATCACAGTTAAAAACACCCCGCCTATACATACTTACATTTTTTATTAAGGTCGTAAACCAACAATAAACAATAAAGCCTATACAACTTGTATTTCTACTGAATCACTGACTGGTACGGCTAATGAGAAGTGAGAAGCTCCTATGACTTGTATCTGTTTCCTAGCACGCTAACTCGGGGACTGCTGTCTGCGCTGTCAAAAGGACTTAGTGTTGTAAACCGTTTGGAGGATATAGATGTTGGTTTTTAGACTACTCTTTCATAATAGTCTGTGGCACATTTCCCAGGCCCCCATGCCCCCCCCTCCCCTCCCCTCATTTACAGCTCCACCCCCTCCTCCCCATCCTCCTCCTCCTTCATACCATGGGCATGTCCATACTATTTTGTGTACATTTTTGTATAAAATTCAAAAGAAAAAAAAAACTTAATACTGATGAAAAAATATATGGCAGAGTGTGGATGTATTAATCTGTTGTACATGTTGAAGCCACCCACCTCCCCAGCCCGTTGGAATGGAAGTAACAATGGACCGAGATGGGTTTTGTGTAAGGGGGGGCGGGGATGTAAAATCAAAGTAAAGAAAAGCTTTAAAATATCCCTGGTTGTAGACAAGTTCTTCAGAGCCTCCAGCGGGCGTCACTCCAACATACAAACAGGGAAATGTTCTTTGATTATCTTTTTTTTTCTCCTTATTTTTCTCAAATTTCTGACTTTTTTTCTCATTTATTCAGCAGCCTCGGCAGCGGGAGCGTCCGCTGACGCTGCTTCCTGCGAGGCCGGGGCGGCCTCCTCTGTTTTGGCCGCCTCCTCGGCCGGCTTCTCCTCCACCTTTGGCTCTTCTGCCTTTGGCTCCTCGGCGGGCGCGGCCTCCTCAGCAGGTTTCTCCGCCGCGGCCTCTGGCTTGGCCTCTACCTCCTCTTTGGCCTGCTCAGCAGCAGGTGCGGCCTCCCCTTCAGCGGCCTTGGTCTCCTCGGCGGCAGCTCCCTCTGTGCCCTCAGCCTTGGCCTCCTCTGTGGCTGCAGCAGCAGCTGCCTCCTCACCCTCTGCTCCATCTCCGGTCTCCTTTTTGGTCTTCTTGAATGAAAAACCGCTCAGCTTGAATGACTTCTTGAAGGAGAATCTCTTCTTCTTCTTCTTGGGGGTTTCGTTGCTAGTTGAAGGCGCGGCTCCGTCCTCTGCCTTTGCCTCTCCCTCAGCAGGAGCAGCTGCCTCTACCTTCTCTCCATCAGCAGCCTCCTTCTCAGCAGGGGCAGCCTCAGCCTTCTCTCCCTCCTCCTTGGGGCTCTCCTCGGCAGTGGCGCTGCCGTTGGCCTGCACCTCCTCTTTGCCATTCTCAGCTGCTGCAGGAGAAGCGTCTCCGTTGGCCTTAACGTGGCCATTCTCCTAAAAAGAGACACAGGGGCTGTTAATGCCATGAAAAGAGCTGGCAGGATTTCAACAGGCACAGTTCCGCTGATGAACACCAGGGGCAGCAGTCACCGTCACATCAACAGCAACTAAAAGCAGACTCTCACTTCAGCCTAGATTCAGTGTATTTCAACTTTGCATTGATCAACAGAAAAAATCAAGCTAATACAACAACCAAGAATTAGTGGCAAAGCGCACGTTTTCAAATCATTCGCCCTACATCTCATTCACAGCCAGAGCGCAGTGCCTCGCCTGGATCGACAGGGGTCGGTGCCTGGTCGCTCCAACAGCAAAGCAGCTGCTCATTAAAACAGCAGATGCTCATTAGTCTCGCAGATCACGGAGAGCAGAGTTCAAATAGATTTCCTAAAATTGAAAACAAAAATCTAACTGGCCTCTAATTTCTCTTTTTTTTTTCTTTCTTTCCTCAAAAATGCAAAACTCAAAAAAAAAAAGGGAGCGGCTCAAGCCTGTCGCTCGCCGGCGCGCACCCAAACTCTCTAAGCCTCCCCTGTCTCCCCTCCTGTGTGATAGCAGGCTGCCATCTCCACTTTCTAGTCGAGCATCTGTAACAAAAGGAGTGGTGCTCCGAGCGCACAGCCTTTGTTGGCGTCGTGCATCTTGACTTATTCAGCATTTTACAGATTAAGATCAAGAGGCGACTTCATTCAAAGCCATAACGCGTCATATTCACCAATCCAAGAATATATTTTCTTGCTTTTAAATTCACCAATTAACCAGAAAACCGATGATTTTAATCAAATCAAACAATTCAAAGATATTATCAATTAAATATCCAACAAAACTTGATTCCTCCAAACAAATGAAGGCTTTTTGGGTCAAGGATTTCTGCAAATATTCTTTGGATGTAGCGCACAGATTTCCACGAAATAATGAACACATAGTAAAATCAACTGTTGCTTCTTCACTATAATGTATTTAAATTCAAAGAAACACATCTTCTCGTGTAGTTAAACCCCGCTTAAGCAGATCTCCATTCAATCTATCTACAATTACGCACGGATTGCGCCCTCAGAGCGCAGCCCTCCTCCACACCGAGCAGAGTCTCTGCCCTGATGGATGCGAGGAGCTGGATGATAAAATATCATTTACCTGTCCGTTGGTCTTGGTGGGTGAGGCAGCAGCCTCTCCGGGTTTTTCAGCCGCGGTTTCAGCCTTTCCAGCTGTCTTGGACAATTGCGCTCCCATGCTTTTCGCTCCAACAAAGAAACTCAAGCGATCCCCAAAAAAAACCGAACAAAGACCCCACAAGCCTCTTTGTCGAAACTCAGACTCTTCGCTGCTGTCTCCCTCTCTGTGCACGAAGAAAAAGTTCACAGGGAAAATGTAGAGCAAAGTCCAGTGAAGAGTGAGCAGGCTTTTTGGAAATAGCAGCAAAAAGCTGGCAGGTAGAGAGAGACTAATAAAATCCGCGTCGCTGTAGACGGGCTGCAAAATGGAGAAATTTCCCTTGTTGCTAATAAGATGCGGAGTCCAACGCCCAAGTGAGGAGATGAATGGGCGCTCCGAGCGATGACGGCACCGCACTCAGATTTAACCAATCACAGCCCGCTGCTCAGGGCGTGGGCGTGGTTTTAGGGAAAGGGAGTGAACAATAGATTGTAGCGCTGCGTTTGGGGCACGTAGGAAAAGAGGAACTGTGCGAAAAACTGCTAAATTGTACAGAATTATTGCGCTCTTAATACTTTATGACCCAAGTAACTTAACATTTAACTTGTACATTTCAGCTAAAACGAACAGATTTTAAAGTTTTGACAACTTTCATTTGTGTCATGTTCTTAGTTTTTGAATCAGTTCTAGTTATCTTGGATTACTGATCAGTGATTATTCACTTTTTAACAGAGTTGTGGATCCAAGTTAATCATTATTTAAATTAAATGCTTTAAGGACTTTTAAGACTCTAGAAATGAACTTGCTAAATGTATTTTTATTTATTTTACACTGTTATTGAGAGACATGCTTCTCACACAGAGGCCTGAATCACACACACATGCACAAACAGGACCTGTGGACATGCATTAATGGAGAGATGTCAGAGTGAGGGGCTGTTACACAGGGAGCAAGCCAGAGCTGTTCAAGGTTCAGTGCCGGGCTCAAGGGCTTCTCGGCAGTACTTGGGAAATGACCCGGCACCTCTCCCGCAACCAGACCAACTTCCAAACTTTGGTAACGGTAAATGGACTTGAGCTTGTATATTTCTTTTCTAGTCTTCTGACTACTTAAAAGCGCTTTTACACCGCAGGTCACACCTAACTACACTGATGGTAGAGGCTGCTCTGTAAAGAGACCATCAGAAGTAACTAATCCATTCATACACATTTACACGCCGCTGATGAAGCAGCAGGAGCAACTTGGGGTTAAGTGTGTTGCCCAAGGACACATCGGACATGTAGCTGCAGGAGCTGGGGATCGAACCCCTTTGACCTTCCGCTTGACAAACGACCGACTCTACCACTGAGCTAACCCAAGTCCCTACTGACTGCTACTGCCCCACGAAGACAATTTTCATAAATGTCCCCCCTGTTACTGTTCTGTGTCACGCTTAATTTTGTAATATACTTCACTGTATTTTCTATCTGTTGGCTCTGTTGCATGGAAATGATATTTTTTTCCAGACATAACACAAATAGTCATTTTTATCCGTCACTTTAGATCACCTTAAAAACCTCTTTACCTATAGGGATCTTTTCCATCATGTAGTCAACGCCTTCTCTGGCACGACGGTCGACACTATGAAGGAGCATTTTTTACGGCTTTTAATAATTTAGATGTAAAGATGTGTGAAAAATGAGTCCCAGGTTTAACAATGTCACAATCACAGGTGGCCTTTCCTCCACATAAAATATGTCTGATGTTAAAAACAAGTTTGACATAATTCATCATCTGAAGAAGATCGTCTTGATCCTTGAAACCTTGGGATTCCTAAATCTCCCACTTTTTGAAGTGTGCCTTGAATGCATCACTGAAGATTGTAGCATCAACATGTTTGTGGCCGTGTTCTAAACCAAAGATGAAACTCAAACATTTCTGTTCTTATCAACATTTTTAAATGTATTGTAATGATTTCTGGACACTGAGCAGGATTCACTGTATCATTAAAACCAGCCTGTGTACGCCCAGGATGAACTGAGGGTGAAATAATGACCTGTATCAAGGCTGTTATGAGCGTTCACCTGAGCATTTATAGACAGTGAAGCTCCACGTGCACTAAGGTATGACGTCTCAAACTCTCAGAAATAAACAGAATCAGGATGAGACAACATATAACTTGTAAAGTGATAAACAAGTTGCTTGTGTAGTTTTAGGAACTTTCCAGCTGAACTGTGTGTCTGATTGTGTGTGTGTGTGTGTGTGTGTGTGTGTGTGTGTGTGTGTGTGTGTGTGTGTGTGTCTGCATGTTAGAGAGGTGGTAGAAGGGTTTTTTGGGGGGTTGCAGTGTTGCTGTTGACGACCATGTGATTGAGTGTTCAAACAGGTCTATCAGCCTGTATTTGCAATGCAAATCCATCAAGTCAACTTTCCTCTGCAGAGACACCCAGAGCTCACACAACCTGTGAGGGGGGCTTCCTGCAGCAGTTTCACTCTGCTGCCTTTAAATGTTATGAAGCCCAATGCAAAGCACAGAGAACATGCAAACTAACTTAGTTCAGTTTCTGTTGTTGTGGCAAGAAAAAGACAACAAAGTTGACTTTGTTTGAATGAGTCAGATTAAACCACCGCCCATCTGGATGTCATGATCCAACCAAACCAAACGCAACTCAACAAAACCAACATTTAAAAAGTTAAAGAGAAACCCAAAAACCCCGAACATCAATGAAAGCCTACCAAACACTCAAAGCTTGTAGAAGAGTCTTGATGGCCTTTCATGCCAAAAACGTTTCTTTTAGAGACGTACCACCCTCATTACGCCTTTGTACTTGCATGTTGCATCTGCAACAGAGTTATATTTGTGAGTGTGTGGTTTCACATCTCGTTATGGCGTTGCAGAAGCACAAGAGGCAAGACGTGCAAACGCATATCGAGAGCTCTTTTATGAACACCTACACACTTAATGGTATCGATGATGACGACGTTTAAGATGGTTTTGATGCAGATTAGAACTCTCAATAAGAGCTGTCCATGTTGTTGATGATGATATTTTAACTTTTATTATATAAAAAAAAGTGCTCTGCCTCTGGTCACTTCCTGTGTGACACACTCAGACATAAACACACACACTAAGTACATGCACCCCCCCCCAATAACATCCTCCATCAGAAGCCGAAACAACTTGCCTCATCATTCTGACTCTGGGACTTATTCACAAAAGGATTGCGTGGCTTGTGCGCCTGCTAAACCTTTGCAAATGAGTCAGTAAGACACCTTCAAATCCACAAAACACACACAAAGGGTTAAATGCTCCCCTTACTGCCCTGCAGAGCAAACAGCATCTCTGTGTGCTGGTGCTGTGTGTGCTATTTAAACGTGTCATTTTTCAGTCATTTGGGGGGAAACGGTCCCTTTTCTATAAATAAGGCTGTCAGCAAAAAAAGTGTCAAATTCAGAAACACCGTCACTTACAGCAACGTGATGTTAGAGTGGAGCAGAAACTGTCTGTTGATAGGGGGGTGACTACGCCCACGCAACAACTCTCTAGTGATCAGGAAAAACAATCCCGCGGCTTAATAATCAATTAACTGCAAGTATTGTCTATAAGACAATTTGTCTTCAGAAACGCCAACGAAAGCCTTCTTCAACTGTGCACAAAACTCCTGAAAAACTCCTGAAGTCATCGGGGTGACCAGTTTGAAATGTGCAAACAGCCAGACATCATCCAGGGTTTCTCCTGCCATCCCCCCAGGACTTTTACTTTTTCTGTACAAAGTCCCAGTGAGTGGACGTGAGAACGCTTTTTTTTCTTGATATTGTGATTCTGTCAAACTACATAGCATTAAAGGCCTTCATATCCGACAGGGACAGTCTCCTGAGGTGCATGTGTTCATGACATCATCAGGTCTGAGGAATCCAGGAGCAGCTCTCTTGAAATTCTCTAGAAATGTTCAGGAGTTCAGATGTGGAAGTGTCTAAAGAAACTCATGAAGATGTGAAGAAATGCTGGTGTTTTCAGAGTTCTTATGACTGGAAGATGGATATTTTTGTTATTTCTGTTTGGTCTGTTAAACCCTCAATTTTGAAACGTGACCTTTCACTGCGGGCAATCGTGGAGGAAACTTTTTAATATTTACTGACACTCGACAGACAATGAATGAGTCAGGCCTTCTGGAAAACACCACAGAAACCACCTCTCAGCCCACGGCCAAAAAACCCATCAAGCTTTCTGTGGTGAGATTAACATAAAGGGGGAAACCCCAGATGTGACACTGTTACACAGAGGTGAATGACATATGTGGTCAAGTTGTGCAACCTCTGTCATTTAGCTTATTCTCTTTTAAACTCTTTGATTCATGATTTCCTCTTTTTTTCAAGCTCCTCTTTGCTCCAGCCTTTAGCACATTCTGTCCGCAGCATATGGCTTTATTTGCTGATAATCTTATCCACAACTCCCAGCTGGTTACAATAATATGTTTGTCGTGTCAACTTGTCGGTAACATATGATCTTTAGAGAGCTGACAGGTGTGTGTTTGCCGACTGTCTCGTGGCAGTTTACTCTGTGATCCTCGTGAGTCCACACACGACTAGACTGGTGTGAGTGAGTATCGGAGCAGCTTGGATGTTCTGACAGGCGGAACTCGTCACACAGGCGAGGTGGTGCACAGAAACATGCAGATAAGGATTCATTGTTGTGGTAATAACCAACGTTTTACTTTCAGATGAAGGAGCTTTGGGATGCTGACACACTGTTGTTGTGCACTGTGATGGTGGAATAGATAGCATTAGCATTAGCATACTGCGATGAGGAAGGTTGATTTCTGCCTGTTGTGAGACTAATCAGACAAATATCACGTGTTACCTCTCTTTCTTATTTTTACATGTCATTACACTACTTCCCATTTTCGAGGCAGTCAGGGTTCAACAGTGCGACACAACCCATGGACCTGTCAGTTAAGCCACGTTTCCACCAAGCGGTGGTCCTGTTTGGTTCAGTTTGATACCGTAAACTCTGTTTCCACAGCCAACCATATCCTTACTCGGTAGGCGGGATGTAAGCCATCATAGCAGTGCAACACAGTGTAACCCACCAATAATTTAACCAAGAAGAAGAACGTGACACAGTAAACAAAGGGCCACAATGGAGGACGTCATTTTGTGGTCTTTCTTCTTGGCATGTCTCTCACAAGAAGAAAACAAGCTCGGTTTGAGAGAAGGCTGCAGGACACAAGGAGAAAGAGCTTGAATTGACTCTCCACAGGATTTTTCAACAGGGCGCACTTTGATTTGGTCCTTACTTGTTATAACCACTGTCGCACCGGAAGTGACGATTCTGTCGACCAATCTACAGACTGCAGTGTGTCTAGCTCCACCCTTTAGGGTCGGATCGGTACGCTTGGCACCCCAACAGAAGGGTAGAAAAAAAGTAGGTCGGTACGGCCATTTTGGTTCCATTCCCAACTTTTGACAATAAACGCGTACTGAACTGAACTGTTTAGTGGAAACTGGGCTTTAATAAAATATGTACAAAATGATGATCTTCACGCAGATCTTCAACTCATCACTGGAGCTGTGTGAAGTGCCCTCCTGCTTCAAAAGCTCCACCATCATCCCAGTCCCAAAGAAACCTGCCATCACAGGACTCAATGACTACAGGCCCGTCGCCCTGACGTCTGTGGTCATGAAGTCCTTTGAGAGACTGGTGTTGAGCCACCTGAAGGACATCACAGGCCCCCTGCTGGACCCCCTGCAGTTTGCCTATCGGGCAAACAGGTCGGTGGAGGATGCAGTCAAAATGTGTCTGAACTACATCCTGCATCACCTCGACTCCCCAGGGACCTACGCTAGGATCCTGTTTGTGGACTTCAGCTCGGCATTCAACACCATCATCCCGGATATCCTGCACCGTAAACTCACCCAGCTCACTGTGCCTGCCTCCACCTGTCAGTGGATCACCAACTTCCTGACTGACAGAAGGCAGGAGGTGAGGCTGGGGAGCATCACGTCCGGCACCCGGACAATCAGCACTGGCGCCCCCCAGGGGTGTGTTCTCTCCCCTCTGCTCTTCTCCCTCTACACCAATGACTGCACCTCAGGGGACCCTTCTGTGAAACTCCTGAAGTTCGCAGACGACACCACCGTCATCGGTCTCATCCAGGACGGTGACGAGTCTGCCTACAGACGGGAGGTGGAACAGCTGGCTCTCTGGTGCAGTCAGAACCATCTGGAGCTGAACCCGCTCAAGACTGTGGAGATGACAGTGGACTTCAGGAGAAGCCCCCCCTCACTCCCCCCCCTCACCATTCTGAACAGCACAGTGTCTACTGTGGACTCTTTCAGGTTCCTGGGATCCACAATCTCACGGGACCTGAAGTGGACCTCCCACATAGACACTCCAAGGAAAAAGGCCCAGCAGAGGATGTACTTCCTGCGTCAGCTCAGGAAGTTCAACCTGCCCCAGGAGCTGCTGATCATGTTTTACACCTCCATCATCCAGTCTGTTCTCTGCACCTCCATCACTGTCTGGTTTGGTTCTGCAACTAAACTGGACAGACACAGACTGCAACGGACAATCAGGACTGCAGAAAAGATCATCGGTGTCGACCTTCCCCCCATCCAGGACTTATACCGGTCCAGGGCCAGGAAACGGGCAGGTAACATCACTGCAGACCCCTCACATCCCGGACACAAACTTTTCAAACTCCTTCCCTCCGGCAGGCGTTACAGATCACTGTACGCCAAAACAACCCGTCATAAGAACAGTTTCTTCCCCCAGGCTGTCACTCTGATGAACGCTAAGCAGTCAGAGAGTGTCAGACCTGCTGCTGTGAAATAACCCTGGAACAAAACTGTCACTGTGAATGTACATATATGCAAATATATAGTATCTTTATTTTATTTAAATTACCATCTGCACACACTCTTTAATGTACATACTGTAAAAATATCTACCTCATGTTCACTTCAGCATCTTTTTTGCACTACTTACCACTGCACTATTTCTTATTTAGCCTTGTACATATTAGTCTTTAATTATTTGTTTATTTTTTAGCTTATTGTTGATATTTAATGTTTTACCTTTGTACAAAGAGAGCACAGTCTACCGAAGTTAAATTCCTTGTGTGTTAAACATACCTGGCCAATAAATCTGATTCTGATTCTGATTCTGATTCTGATTCTGATGATATATTGAATCATACAAATGGACACAAATGACCCTTATATCTAATTATCTATATGTCACACTGCTTTTTCTGTGTGGTTCGTTTGTAGTAAGAACATTATCCGACCCAACTGCAGGAAGCATTGCACTTTTTCATGTCTTCATTTAAGATTAAACCAGCTACAATTTCGATTGATGAGCAGGTTCAGGAGGACTAACCTGCGCCTTCTCCTGAATTGTCTTGATAAGCACCCTCAGCGACTCCAGTACATCAATATATTACTTTCCAGCATCAGTTACGCCTCATTTTCAAAATGTATCGTTTGTCTACAGTGATGAATGCAAACAATAGAAAAACAGATGAGCAGGGCCGACATCACTCTGTCGTCTAGTCGTCTGTTCATTTAGAAACTGTAAAGTGTCTTTGGAGCAGCCACAGCCAATCAGGAGTCGACTAGTCTTTGATTACTTCGGGGATTTTACTCACAAAAAAATCTTACCACTTAGAGAGCATGGTAAATGTCCCTGTGTGAACACAGACCAATCTTGAGGTAAATATGCATTACATTAAAACAAATCGGTCGATGATTCAGACCAGAGCAAACAAACTAGATGTGTGAAAAAGCCTTGAACCTGTTAAGGTCGAGGCCTTGGGTTCACTTGGTACGGTTTAGGAAAAGATAAAGATTAATGTTTGGGCCAAAGTATTATTCTAGGTCATGTCTGGTTTTCAAAGCAGCGGTCTCCTGGGTGAGAGGAGAAAAGCTTTGTGGCAGAGCGCTCTGAAGGCTGCCGGGGAACATATAATAGTGTGGGAACCTCCGCTTAATGCAGCCGTGCTGACTGAGGGAAGGACATGACACAAATGATACTTCTCCCCAGAGCACATGAGTTAAACATGTGTGCTGATTTACTCCAAAAAAGGGAAATACGTGTCCATGAATACCGCTCAGTGACTACCTCACACAGCCTCATCATTTGTGATGCACCTAAAATTTGATTCACTTGATCAGCATATCAAAAATCTGTTTCACGAGTGATTCAAAAGAGACTTTTTTTGTGTTTGTATGCAAATGTGTTTTGTGTCTTTGCTGAAAGCTGCAGGTGCTCTAATTCTACTCCATTGAGCTTTAATGACCACAGTTAATATTAACTCTGTTTTCTAAGATTTGATGCGTAGATTGTGTGTTGACCTTTGTTAATTACGTTGCATTTCTACATATTCAAATAGACCTGCAGTGTAATTAGTTAAATCACACGGGGCCGGTCTGCTGGAAAACAGGTACTTTCCGGTCTGATGCAGGCTGATAATGATGCAATGCCTCTCCCCTGGGGAATAAACAAACAACCACAGGTATTTGTCGAAGTCAGAGGAGTCATCAGCAGACCTTGCAGAAAAAACACGCCTTGTCAGTGAGCAAACTGACACTAGTTGTTGGTAAATAAACCGTGGCGTCACTGAAGGTGGATGGGTGAGTGTCATGCGACTCCCAGAAGGCGAGAAAACCCTTAAACCAAAACTCAGCACTTCATTTTAGGACTTCAAAAAACACGTCATGTCAGCTGACTGTGTGTGATTGTGCAGAACAGAGCAGAGCACTATTTAGCTGCACATAGTTTCCAAAAAGAAAGGTGTCGATGCAGTTACTGGTATGCCAACAGTGATGTTAAATCAAGCAAATATTTAAAGGTGGAGTCAGTGTTATTGTTTGTGGCAGCTTGTAAACACACAATTCAAACTGGGCCCCTCCTCCCGGTCTTATCGCCACCAGAAGCGCTCATTCACTGCAGGACATAATGTCTATGTTTACCGCTTGTACCTACACTGCAAGCTACCGCCCGCTAGCACAAGCTAACCGCCAATGTTTGGCGCCTGCCTGTCCAACAGAAAGCAAAACAACTCCGCCTTTGTTGATGAAAGCTAACCCAAGGTTCACCCTCCTTTTGGAACAAGCTTTATTTGCTTGGTGTTTCGCCTCTCTTCTTCTTTCATTTTTTGAAGATATTTTTTGGGCCTTTTGCCTTTATTCGATCGGACAGCTGACGAGAGACAGGAAACGCTGGGAGGAGAGAGCGGGGATGACATTAAGCCCCTGCACATGGGGCATGCGCCATGACCACCAGGCTACCAACACCCCCGCCTGTCTTCTTTGCTGGTACATCTACGTCTGGCGTATTAGACGGTTTGAATTGCATCCAATCGCTGAATTGTGTCCACTCCTAAACTCACCTGCAGTGTAGCTGGGGGAAACACACCAGCTCCCAGCCCAGTGAAGTCCTGAGTCAACCAAAAATAAACTAAAACGTCAAAATCCAGTCAGAGGACAGAGTCTCTGCAGACACAGTCACAACCACACATGTATGGAGGCCCAGAAGTGATTATTGAGCAGCTTTACTTTTGTGTAAGTCTATATTTTATTTTTTTGGAAAAAGCTCCTGACTACTTAAAGTGAAAATTGTAAATGTATGTCAAACAGAAGAAGGCTTGAGCTCTCCTACTAGTAAGTGATGCCGAAGTGAAGTGGCCTTTTTTGGGAGACGTTTCTCAAGAAAATCCGGGTGAGAACACTAAAGGCGGTGACATGAATTTGAAAATAAGTCCTGGGTCTTCAGAACAGATAATTAATGCTATAACAGAGGACATTAAAGTGTATTTGTGTGATTTGTCTGCCAGTAAAGACAATTATCCAGATAACATCTGAATGATTAACTGATCACACTGACCTGACTCTTGATTTGTTGTCTAAACGTCACTCCTCTGATGAATCCCGCTCCAGGGTGTGTTCTCCTGTGAAACATGATCGAAGTGATAAATTGAAGCTAATACGAGGTCCCGTGTGTCCTCAGGTGACATAAACATGACAGTGGTGCCGACTCTGTGGTGTCAACAGGCTGTGAGAGAAACTTGAGGCTGTGATCATTGTGAGCTGTTGTGTGTTTTCACCAAACACTGCATGTTGTTGGTCCAAGCGGCTGATACTCAACTCTCTCTTTCAGCGTTTACATCCTCAGGCAAAACCTCCGCTCTTCTTATCTTCATTATCTTTCTTGTACCTACATGTTGTGGGTTACACCTGACGTACGAGTCTGATGATGAGAGAGTAACTCGGTTTAACTGATCAAAGAACAGCACCTGAACACAACCTTTTCCACAACTAAATGTCACTGTCACTGTTCATCTGACTTGCCATAAATATTTAGTGTGTTTCTCACACATAGACGATACTTGGACGAAGCGTCCAGGCTAATTTACGGCCGCCAAAGTATTATTGATGACTTTTTAAAATCTGCTTATAATTGTATATAATCGCCATCTGCACACGAGAGAAACATTCTGTTGTGTTGTAGTCAAGACCACACTAACCAAGACCAAGCTATACCAGAGACCAGAGTGCTCAGAGACTGAGACAAGACCAAGACATTTAGGGATCGAGACCGAGACAAGACAAAGACCATAAATATCAATGAAAATCATCATCTTGTGTGCAGCGGGCGTGTCACTCCCTCAGACCGTAACACTGGGAAGGTTGGGGCAGTAACTGGGGGATAAAAATCAAATAATGAATTCATTGAAGTTATTCGTTCTTTAAAAAAAGAGGCGTTTCCTTCTAATCACAGTAATGACGTGAAAATAGCCTATCAGTGGTGGTCTTGATTGGTCTTGATTTCAAATACGGAGTCCACCCAGTCTGAGACCGAGACAAGACTGAGTAAAAATGCTTTAGATTCCGAGACAAGACCTTTAAAAAGTGGTCTCGAGAACAGTCTTTAGACCAATACCAATTTTGAGTACCACAACACTAGTCCAGTTGACCTATTTCAATGGTTCCCAAAGTGGGTGTCGAGATCCCCTGGGTGGTCGGAAGCCACCAAGAGAGGGTTTGCGAGATGCCTTCCAAAACAACTAATAAAGGTTAAGAATGATTCAAAATTTTACCCATTATTGTAAACAAAAGAGTAGTTCAAGGGGCGCTGATGGCTTAGTGGTTAGGTCGCGCCCTGGCTATAATATAAAAGGACATACTGGCTGCTGCTTTTTTGTTAGAGAAGCCAGCACTTCAACGTAGCATGTTTCCGTGAAGGAAGAATGTGCGACTTTTTGATCCAGTAGATGTCGCCCTTGAGCACCAGCGTGAAACCAAAACAAACTGCTGTTTGGCGACACGTTACACCTCCAACCCCTCTGCCTTCACGTTTGCACAAAGGAGTTATATCAAATTGAAAATTAAGCGGTGGACAGAATTGTCCTTGTCTCGAGCTGCATTGTTGTGTTAGCAGGCTAATGGTAGCGCTCTTTAGTTAGCTCGTAGCTTCACATTGCATGTCAATTTACACGGAATGACCGTGATCTAAAAACGCTTACGTGACATTCATAAAGCATCAGGCAACAACTCAGACAGCCGGACTCGAGCTTCTCACTCATTGTGGACCGTCATGACAAGAGATATTTACAGAGCATATACTCTGCTACAGTATATTTATGTGTAAAATGTCGCACCTTCTTCCTTTTGTGTCTGATGATATAGTAAGGTCATTTTATCATTTCATTCAGTAGATATCTTACAGATTGGACCTTTAAGTTGCTTTGACCAGCTTTTCTTTTTGTTTTGAGAAATTTGTTCCAACCAAGAGGAAGTAGTTTGGGTGAAATAGACTAGCATCTTCCAGCTACCATATGGCGATATTGATGTAATGACCAAGATAAGGTATGAAAACGTTTTACATTTGTCAGCAGCAACCACTACCGTGAACACTTGGCAATGTAGATGGTCTTTTCTTTCCGACTTGCGTTTCTCTTTTCGATTTTCTCTTCTCTGTCAGCAGTTCAAGTCTCACTTTAAAACACTTTCCCCTCGCTCAGGAATGCCAGAGTTCATTTTCCCGGTGTCAGTGTTGTCCTCTGAGTGAGAGCGGAGGACAGGGGGAGAGAGAGTTGGAGGCACTGAGTGATGGAGAGCTGTGAATGACGATCACACAAAACACCAGGGAGGAGCCCACTGACCTGTCTGAATGGGACACAAGGACTGAAGGAGAAAAGAGGCTGTTTAAAACTCAATCTGGCCAACCGTAAATGTTTGTCCACAGCTTTCCTGCTGCCATTACAGGAATGCTATTAGCTGGGCCTATTGTGCCCTGTGGGAATAGCCTGACTCAACCTGGCCACTAAGACTGGAGATTTGTCTACATGCGTCTGATACAAAAGGTATAGGAACCGAACACTCAGGCGAGCACAAAAGCTGCGGAAACGTGATCTTCTGTTTTTTTATACGTCCCAGTTTTGTGTAGCTGCTTCCGCTGGCTGCTATAATTGCAGGTCTCCACTCCCCACTGTGGACCTGGCCCCGGTCTTTGCCCCTGTCGCTTTGTTTCTTCCTCGGCTCAGGTCTCCCGCCCTGGCTGCGAGCGTTCAGGGAATATCTCCTTCTGTTTTGGGTGTGCCTGTGTACCCACACAGATGGCGGCTGAGGCACCCTGCATGTCAAACACCACACTGGGTTTATCGCTATAGCGGTGACTTCACTGGCAAAGTGACTTCATGCTGCACACACTCGGCTGCCTTTTATTTGCATACATACCACGTGTTTGAACAAAACAGGGGCTGTTGGGCCCAGGGGGAGAGACTCTGATAAGAAACAGGAGGGTTTGGATTCCAGATCCTACTTTCTGCTGTGGTTGTTCATTCATGACTAACCAGGTTACATGCAGCGACCAAAAACTGGGACAAACCAAGACATATTTCCACACAGCTGTCAGTGCGAGCAGCCACATCTGTGAACGCTGTAGAAACTCTTCATCAGCTGAAGTCATCACAGATCTGAATGATTCTGCTACAGTTTCCGTTAGCTGCTGTTATCTTGAGTTATTGGACTATAATATCTTATAACTTAGGTTTTCTAATCCAGACACTGTCAGTCCCTGGGGGGACAGATAAAAAGGGCATGCCTGCTGTTGCCATGGTGATTTCAGATGCTGTCTGTCATTTTGTGCAGGTTCTGGAGTCGGGGAATTGGCTCATGGCTCTGTTCTCACGTGTGATTGTGTGCGGTCGAACAAACTAAATGTCAAACATGTTCGAACGGTGATCGGCCGCCGTGCCTCGGTGTACACACTATAAAGATTCTTTATTATTAATTGTTCAACACTTTTTAACATGATCTTGCAGACTACACATAAAGTCCGGCCCACTATTAAAGATTTTTAAGATCTTAGCCCACACATGCTCGCATGCTCTGCTGTGCGCTGTGCTCCCCCCACACAATAAAAGATCAGGTCGCAAAAATTGAAGACATTAACAATTTGCAATTTGACGGCCCTTCCAAGCGGATCAGAACTTTCCTGAGACGCCTCACGTCACAGGAAGATGTGGCCAGATAATCATTAGAACCATTTAAAAAATGGGATCTTTGGGCGCTGGTGGTTGGTGCGTGTGCCCCATGTACGGAGGCTTGGGTCCTCCAGGCTGGCTCCTTTCCTGCATGTCATTCCAAACTTTCTATCTACCTTATTTCTGAGTTTGTCCACTGTCCTGTCTCTCTAGTGGAGGCATTAGAAGCCCAAAATAAAGCTTTAAAAAAGGGGAACTTGCTTAGGATCGCCACAAAGGGGGGACTGGACCTAAAATCAGGCCTGATTATTTAAGCGTGTCCCCTGCTCAGCTGGCCCAAACTCCATCACCTTACACTCATCTTAAACCAGATGAATTAAGATTCTTCTTAAACCAAATCCTGATGTTTGTCACATTTATTTAGGGGAGAAAGTAAAGATAAATGCTTAAATTACAAATATGAGACCCAAGTTGCAATAAGGAGCATTTTTCCTTTAACAAGTGCTCTCATCCCACGCAGACATATCGGAAACCAAGCCAACTCTCCATACATGTGTGAGTGGGAGCGACCACATCCGGAGAAGACACCACAGCCAGTGACCACAGATATACCGCTTAAATCTGCTCTGGGGACGTGTGTTTGTGTGTGTGAGCTTGTTTATCAGCAAGCGTCACCTGGAAGTAATAGTAACCCTGCATTCCAACACTGATGTAAAGTGTTTCTCATTAGCGAAGGGAAAAGTCCCTCACGAGCCCGTCCTCAGGCTAAACACCTACTCCATTCTCATCGAGAGCGCTCAACCTTCACCGACAGAGTCATCATCCAAACGGCAGTCACAGAAAGTGTGAATACGATCTGTGAAAATCTGCTGAGGGATTAAGTGTGTTTGGGTTTCTGAAGATGTGATGGAACGCAGGCTTACAGACAGAGAGAGAGAGAGAGTGAACCAGATCCTGATCATGTGTTTTGATAAGTTTGATGATTAATTTTCCTCTTTCAAGGATTTGATTTAAAGCAGGCCCGCCGGCAGAGAGACAGACAGAGTGAATGTGTGGCGGTGTGTATGTGTCTGTTCTGTCAGAGGTGGAGGGGGGGGGGGGGTCGGACTGTTGTTTGTGCCTGGTGATAAGACTTTTGTCTGTGCAGATTGCTGCCTCAGCACAGGCTGCAGCCACAGGGATGCCACTGGCTGACAGATGCATCAGAAGCAGCATGTGTCTCGCAGAGTGGATGTTTAGTCTGCCAGGGCGCCACATGCCGAGTCTGTTCGCTGCACACATAAATCCACAACAACAAGGCTGTCAGTGTTGGGTTTTTATCACAAACTTGTTTTTATTTGAAGCAAGAGAAAATCTGTTTGTTCAACTGGGTTTGTTTGAACAAGGCAACTTATCCCAACATCAAGATGAAATTCTCACCTCTCTACACCCAGTTAGAAAAAGTCGACCCGTTGTGTTAGTCCCACTAAAACTGGACTTTTAAAAGGCTTGTACACATGTTAGTCCGACTGAGTCAAATGACTTAAAGTCGGACTAATACACTTAGATAATGCTTTTGGGGATCGATCCATCTTTCATTTATAATCCTCATTCGGCTTTAAACTGCCCTCTGTGTTCTGAACATGCTCCAAAGTCCCTGCACCTGGCTTTGACCCAGAAGTCAAACATCATAAATGCATAGCATAGCAGAAGTCTCTTTGTTTTCTACATTTTGATATCACCACAAGCTAGAGGGATAGCGTGCATCACATTTAAACCAAAAGTAAAGCACAGAGCTGTAAAGTTGTCCATGTTTTCACCGTTCGACATGCAACAAACACTTTGCTGTTTGCTAGCAAAGTCAACAGGAAGAAGGTCCAATAGTATCTAGCTGAAAGGAGTTAGACATACTTCCTACAATAAATCAATTCTCCCTCTGGCATGTTTACTGGGACAAGGATAAGTCCAATTAATGACCTAATCGAGCTATAACTGAATCTCAACCTAACTGTGCATGTAAACATACTGATTGATATGTGAAATCACCCCAACCTTTACTTGAATGTGGTACATCATGTGTTATGTATATCACTGTTTGCCTGATGAAGGTCTAGTACCGAAACATTTCCAATAAATGTTTGTAAGTTAGACCGTGTGGGAGTTTACCTTTAAGTTTTAATGGACACATTGCTTTCATACTCACCTGTCAGACAGGTTTTTTTCTAATTTGCTACATAATGTGTTGAAATCCGGTGTTGGATAGTCTATCATAACCAAGCGGCAACCTCCGGTCTTGAAAAATGAAGTCAATGCGGAAGTGCAAAATCCTGCAGTTCGTCAAGTGTCCGCTTGAGGCTGATTGCAGGAACACCGGAGGTCACATACACACAACAGACAAAAAAGCTGTTTTACAGCATAAATGAACATGTTTACAGCCTGGTACAAAAAATGAAATAGTTCTGATTAGTAATTGTCCTCATGGGCACACACTGTAGGGGGGCTCCGTTTTGATTTTGAAAACGATACGTGTTATCCATATTTAGGCGCATATGACATGATTGACAGGTGGGCACAATGTAACGGTTGGTCAAGAGGCTTAAAACCCGCCTCAGCTCCAGCTCTCAGCCTGTCATTTGGTTGACTGAAAGTTAGGGTGAGACAGGATTTCCAGCATGGCGGCGGCTGCCGATGAGCCTCCGGAGCCTCCTGGCGTCACTCAGGCTTCGTCCATTAATATACAGTCTATGATCATAACCATTTCATGCTGGACACACATGTTCCCTTGAACGTCTGGTGACGTAGTACAAAAAACCAAACCACAAGTTTAAGCAGTTAAGAATATGATATGGAGACTCCGCCACCAGGGGGCTCTCAATCAATACTACAATAACAAAAGATGACGTTCAGGTTAGAGGGGAATCATGGGAGTTCTCTCTACAGGTTTAGTCAATGGATGAATCACCTAAACTCAGGACTATCAGTCACTGTGAGAAAGTCAACATTATGCCTTTTTTTAATGACTTTGTCTGACATATAATAAGGTAGCTTAAATATGCATGTGTTTATCTGATTGTGCCACATACTTATTTCAACCCCATCAATCATCTTTTTTCTGCACTCCCAGAGACGGTTTGTCTCCTAAACACAGCTGATAGTTTCTTTGTCGTGTATGTAACATCACAAGAGTATAACATTTGGATATAACATGACATTTATTTTGAACTTTTTCTGACTTGAAGTTCTTCTTTGATCAGTTTCAGGGTGTGTCCCTCTTAATCCAACTGTAAAATGAACCAAAAAAACATTTCTGTTATTTGCTTCGACTCCGATCAACACACACGGACCAATGCTTCCATCTTCCCAAACCTAACTTGTTCTGCCAAACGCTATACGAACTGTCTAAAACTTATATTAATGTAAATATCAGATATTTTACAAACGCCAAATATGACAGGCTTCTATCGGATTACCGCAGGATTTTCTAGAGCTATCATCCACCTCTTGTTGTCGTTGGATGGACACGCAGAAGCTTCTAGAGATGATATGAAAAATCCAAGATGGCTAATGTTAAAAAAAATCAACCTTGCAGAGCAAAGTTGTCAGTTAAAGAAGACGTACATCTTTATATTAAACCCTTAATGAAGTAAGAGCTGTCTTTGAGCTTTCACCGGGCTGATTGAACCTCACACAGCTTTCCTCCTTAAAGGTCTGGAGTGTGTTTACACGTCTACAGCCGCTCCTTTGATCATCCTTTGGGCCAGTTGCTCCCAATTACTGACTAATGCATGTTGAGAATCTCTGACCCCTGGCTTCAGTAAACAGGACTGCCGCTGTGTGTGCTGCGTCAGATCAGCAGCATTTAAAGCAGGAATTTAAGGGGGCAACAGGAACTGGACTCAAATCATAACAGTGATGCCCCCTCGAGCATTGGTCATTTCAACTACAAGGCATTCCTTTAGCTTCAGACCATCACTTAGAGTGGCTATGAAAGCTTTTCAGGGCTTGCTCCCCTTTAATGGCTCTTTTGATTGATATCTTAATGTGTCCCATCCATCACTGTTAACCATCACAATAGTTTTAATGATTTATTACATCAGTGTAGAGGTGATTTAGACCCTTCTGGCCTGTGTGAGGATATCATACTATAAAAACGTTATAGAAGAAGTGGACATAGTCAGCTTGACGTCATAATTGCTTTGTTGACGGCTATTTTGAAGCCATCGCCATCTTGGTTTTTTGAAGCGTATATGACCAATACTTCAGCGAGAGGGTTGCACTGGAGAGGAATAAGAAATATTAGGTTCTGAGAGTTATACAGTCCATGCCCTAGGCTAATTTATTAGCGTGCTAATTTGATGGTTACATCAGTTTCCCACTGAATTAGCTCCTGTTTGTGGTGGTCGACCTGAAATCTGATTTAATCAAGCGGCAACCTCCGGTGCTGAAAAATATAGATGATGCAGAAGTCCAAAAACCTGCTTTTAAATAATCGTCCACTTGCTGGCTGCGTGCCCTGACTGCAGGGCGGGAATGATTTAACAGTTTGTCAGGAGGCTTTAAACCCGCCTCAGCTCCAGCTCTCAGCCTGTCGTTAGGTTGACTGAAAGTTAGGGTGAGACAGCATTTCCAGCATGGAGACCGCCATCGACAGGCTTCCAAAGCCCCCTTCAGTAACCAATGAGTGATGCCACTCAGGCTTCATTCATGTTCCTTTACAGTCTACGGTTGAAATAGACAAAGCTTGTGAAACTGGCACACTTACTGCTCATGTGCTCATATCTGTGATCCCAGAGCGATTGGTAAAAAAGAGTGCACAATTGTTCATCTGGACACTTGCAAAATGTTAAATAGCGTGAATTTAAACAAATCAGATATCGGAAATGTGTATTTACTCAGCTGTGTTGTTTTTTGATTGTTGTGGTCTCTATCACTGTACAGATTTAGCTGCTTAGGACTGGAATGTTCTTTGAATAAGCAGCTGGTGAAGCTACTCGGACACAATCAGTGCTTTCATGTCACGACTTTTGTAGTCCTGAATATTTCAGAAAGTGATAATATTCACCTGTTGACACAAGCAGGGTTTGATTTGTATAAGGAAAGGTACCTGTTTAAACACACGGTTCTATAATGATAAGTCATGTCTCTGTATCAACGTTCTTATTTATCAAACATTAACCTGCCTGTACTTTAAAGTAAGGAGAGCCTAGCTTACTTCATGTGTATTGCAAAAAGCATGTTCTCTCTTTGCTAATGGAAACATCAAAAGGCTACATTTCTCCACACTTTATTGATACCCAGCACCGCCCAACAAGACAAGAAATAACCGTTTTCTCTTTATTACTCACATTGATTTGCTCTGCACGATCAAGCAGTATGCAGATGATGCAGCGACTTTCTTCGTGGAAATTACCTTAAACCCACAGTATGTAAACTCTGCTGCCAGGGGGCTCTCAATCAAAACAACAACAAAAGATGACGTCGAGGCTGGCGGGGAATCATGGGAGTGATTCTCTCTGATACTCCCCCCCAAAAAAAACCCTCCAATGAAAATTAACTCTGAGTTGACAGTTAGTCAAGACCAACGTATACAGCAACAGTACGGCAGCTTTCAGTAGCAGCTCACACTTCCTCATGCAGCGGTCTTTGACGTAACATCCAGTGTTTCCATGGCAACGATAAACATGTCATGTCTTTTGTAATGCGGCTCTATCATGGCAGCTGTTGCAACAAGACACATCCTGTTAAAACTAGATAATGAAGAATTTCTCTGGCTTTGATAACTGTTGGAAATATTTGACGTAATGTAAGTACTCAACAAAAAAAAAAAGGTTGACTCCATTTTTAATTCATTTAGATATTTTATTGTAAAAAATTCCACATATTGTATCTTTAAAGTAACATGGTGATAGTTATTTTTCAGGGAGAATCATGAAATAAGTTTGAATGAGATAGTTCTTTCACTGATTAGCTGTCGTAGCTTAACCATATCAGCTCATTTGTTACTATAGAACAAGTACCTTGGGTTAACTTCCAGCATTAAAACCCAGGAAATTGCATAATGGACAGAACCACAAACTATGTAACAATTGATTGAATGCGTAAATTCAGCCCTATACCAGTTTCACCTTGTTTCACTGGTTGCTGATAATCGCAGAGAGGCCAGCTCTAGAGATCTGAGAGCGGAGGAAAGGCTGTGTGGCGGCTGGCCAGTTGGCAGCACGCTTACCTTGAAGGGGTTGTTTTTGAGTGTTGGAGGCAGCAGTTCCTGGATATTTGCTCCAGGGCTCAGCACTGCCCCGCTCCACCTGGTGTTTTTTTTTTTACATCAACACTGATTGTAGAATTAATTCCGCTCAGCCCACACAATGTTTGCAACACAGCACTTTTAAGTCCTCTTCTTCCTCAAACTAAAAGTGTTGCAGTTACATGATGTAACAACAAGCATCTCACAGACCTTTAAAGCTGCTATCT
The DNA here is from genome assembly GCA_020745685.1 of Tautogolabrus adspersus. Taxonomy (NCBI): domain Eukaryota; kingdom Metazoa; phylum Chordata; class Actinopteri; order Labriformes; family Labridae; genus Tautogolabrus; species Tautogolabrus adspersus. The sequence goes on along the minus strand of CM036543.1, from coordinate 6,506,335 downwards.
GTTGGCAGAATGCTCCGAATCAGGCCTCTCCTTTTGAGAGAAACTTTTAAATCCAACATCAAGAGAGCAGACTCAAAAAGAAAATTGTTCCGCGCTAATGGGCTTCTTTGAATGACGCAGGTAATAATGAAAAGTGTAAACAGGAACATCTTTTATAGTCGATGGGAAAGGTCAGAGCAAATCAGGGCTGCTTCTCCTATTGCCAGAGCTTCTCACCAATTGTGTCACCATAGAAACTAAGAGAGGAGGCGAGAGTCAACACAATCAGTCCAAATGGTCTGAGAAGATGCAAAGCAACACCTTTTTTTATGTGTTGTTAGTACAAATATGGACATGAGTAGCTTTGTACGCACGCACGGGTTGGTTGAACACATAAGACTGTTGTCAACCACTGTGGCCAGATCACAGCAGTGGCGTAGCAACAGGGACTAGATCCATACTGGGGCAATCTATACGGACAAATACACCCATTAGTAATGAGAAATGGTAAATGGACTTGAGCTTGTATAGTGCTTTTCTAGGATTCTGACCACTTGAAGCGCTTTGACACCGCAGGTCACGCCTACCCATTCACACACTGATGGTACTGCTATGTAAAGACCATCAGAAGTAAGTAATCCCATTCATACGCCGCCGACGAAGCAGTGGGAGCAACTTGAGGTTAAGTGTCTTGCCCAAGGACACATCGAACATGTGGCTGCAGGAATGTTGTAATCGAGTTTGTTGGCTGTGAATCAGCAGTGATACTGAAACTAAGTAGGCTGGGAAGACTTGACTGACCCATAATCAACCAAAGGGGAGGTCACTTCTCCCTCACCGACCAGTCGGAATCAAAAAGGGGCAGGACTACTGAGATCAGCTTTGACAACAACAATGGCAGAGTAGACGCTAGTCTGACTCGTCTTTTCTAGGGAACAGTTTGCATGTGAAGAGCTGCTGCTGATGTCAGGACACGACTCAACATCATTTTCATGTTGTCTTGGTGATATTTCCTTGAATTAATGTAAATATGAAGCACACAGAGCTATCCCAAACACACCTAACAGACATTAACGTGGGAAGCAGAGTTAACTTTTGTAACCTTGCAACAAAAAGGGTTAGTGAGAAGCGCTCTGAAACTGGGGTCATGATCGCTTCCAGCGCAAAAAGCAATGTCTGGACACAGGCCGTAAACTGGCAGCACTCAACAATGCTGGTGCAGGTTTTAAGTCAGCGGAAACAATTTCTTTAAACTTGAAATGCGGCTGTTTCATTTCTCTTTTTGATTTATTATTTGAAAAAGCTTTAATTGTTTTCAGACACATGGTTTTATTCCCCATTGACCTCTGCAGGAGTTTTTTAAGAAAGGTGAAATCTCTAGAAATAAAGAATTATAGACGGATCATCGGTTCACATTCATGCTCCGTCCAACTCATTATAACAGGTCTGGATGTTCTGTAGGGATGTAACAGGGCTCACCAGCAGAGCCCCTGTCGATGACATTAATAATGAATGTTGAACCAAGATTAAGTAGAATTGTAGATAACAGCATGAAGCGGAGGAAGTCATTTTCTCCCACAGACAGAAATCGATGTGCTCCTCTGCATTAGAGACTGTTCACAGGTTTTAGTCTGGAGGTGAACAAGATACAACTGATGAATACTGCGATCGATTGGTCTTATTCCTTAGCTTTGTGTGTGTATATATGTGTGTGTTTGAAGATTTAAGTTCCCACAGAAGATGAAAAAGGTTTTTAGTAAAGAAAAAGCCTAAAGAAGAAATTTTATAATCAGCTCACGGCATGAAGGTCAATAAACCGGCTGTGGCAGTTTAAATGGTGTGGATTGAGAATAGATTCAGGTGTCATTAAGGTGTCAGTCTAATGAATATCTCTTAGAAAATTCTATTAGCAAGAATCCATATTAGAAACCGGTAGAAACTGGTTCCCATTTGGTGGAAAAAAGATCAATTATGTTTCCATAAAACTTTACCTACTTAAACAAACGACTCAGATTAGGTATTTTAATGGCATATCGCCACCTTCTGTAGCGACTCAGTTGCAATAATCATTAGAAGTACCACAGTGTTAACACATTAGTAGAAATTTAATAAGTGTCAGTCCTCTGATGACCGTAAATCTGCTCTGTTAATCTCATGGCATAAATTCTCGCACTTTTTGTCTTTTTTACATAATTCAACAGTTTCTCGGGGTGTGGTCAACGAAAGCATCAAGAATCCCTTTAAGGGGGCGGCGTTGGTTTAGCAATTAGTTTGAGCACCCTGAACCAGGCCAGCCCTCAAAGCGGGGTGCCCAGGTTCAAATCTGACCTGTGGCTCCTTTCCAGCTCTCTCTGCCCAATTTCTGACACTATCCACTGTCCTGTCTCTACAATAAAGGCATAAAAAAGCCCACAAATAAATCTTAAAAAAGAAAAATGGAATCCCTTTAAGAATATCATTACAATCTGACTAGGAGACCCCCCCCTCCTCTACAGGGTAGCACATGTGTGAAAATGACCTTTAGTGCCTGATAGTTGCCTATGAATCAGGGTTTTGATGTTGACTGAGGGTTTTTGAGATGAATCACTTTTTAATGAGCTCTTTTGTTTCCCTGTGTGTTTGGTTGTAGAAACATTGTGGGCCTCTCCTCCATCCACCAAACACAGGCTCCTTTATTGAATAAAACATGTCGTACGTCTGCTTTAACAAGCGAGCCTTATCACACTGAGACACCATCAGTCGTTTCTACATATCAACAAATCTTCAAATATTTGTTGTCCCTCAGCTTTTCATTATATTCATTGCACCTGGTGTTGGTGATTAACACACTGTTATTGGCATGATGCTTGCAGCAATCATCCACTACAATTGTGTCTCTTTGTTTGGACATTTGTGAATCCCTCCAAACCTCATACCAAAGAGTGACGAATGTTGTGTCGGCCTGGAGGCTGATAGCAGTTTTCCCCATTTTGCATTAAACAGCAGCTACTCCTGATGATAGGTGCAGCTACTACAGTACATACAAATCTATTCAAACATATTAAACTCTATCTCTGCTGTGAGCATCGAGAGTCAGGAACCATTACTTACAGTTTAACCAGTTATTGATGATTTCAACGACTCAACTGTTAGTCGGCTGCAGAACCAACAAGCTATCGATGACAAACTTTCAGTGAACAAGCCATTTTCACATTTGCACTCCTGAAAATGTCTAGAATATCTCAGGAGGACTGCTGCGGATATTCTCCTGACCTGGCTGTTCACACATGCACCTCACAGCGGGAGACTATCCCTGTCAGACAGGAGGTGGGGGGTCTCCTAAGGCAAGACATGACGTAAAAAGACCAGTGCGAAAGCAATGGAGTCCACTTTACAACACTGTAATGTAAGTCTTCATATCAATGCTGTGTATTTTGATGTGATAGCATCAAAACATCAACAAAAGAGCGAAGAAGAACGTACTGAAGAAGAGAAAACACAATGGTGAAGGTGAATTCTCCTGATTATATCAAGGGGTAGCTGTGGCTCAGTGGTAGGGTCGGTCTTCTCTCAACCAGAAGGTTGGGGGTTTAACCCCCAGCTCCTGCAGCCACATGTCTGATGTGTCCTTGGGCAAGACTCTTAAAGTTTCTCGTGCTGCTTCGTCTGCTGCGTATGAATAGAAGAAGACACTTTACATAGCAGCCTCTATCATCAGTGTGTGGATGTGTAGGTGTGACCTGCCGTGTAAAAGCGCTTTGAGTAGTCAGAAGATTAGAAAAGAACTATACAAGCTCAAGTCCATTTACCATTTATCCGGTGGTGAACATAGAAAAGGTTATGGGTTTGAAAACAACAATATATCAGTGTGGATGTAGCCAAAGTATGGAGCCCCTTTAAGGTCAGTCAGTCTTCTTTATGTTCTGGATTCAAAGGTTATTGTCAGTTCACCTGAAGGGAAAACGGCCTTCTGTTTTGCAGGTATAACAGAAATAGTTGTCTTTACCATCTGACACATCAGAGAAGTTGGGAGTACATTAGGTGTCACAGCCCGATACACATTCTTCTCAGGTTTTCTCAACTGAGAATTCTTCTAAGATGCATCAGCTCACTGTACACACTTTTGGTGTGTTTAGCTCAAACAACCGCGGACCTGTGAGCTCCATAAACCCCTCCATGGCATTCCTCTCGCTGAAGATAAGAAGTGATGCTGTAGAGCACAATGGGCACATTATGTCCCGTCACGCTTGTAACTCCCTTTGACGGATGGAAGGAAATTCTTCCTTATGTGACACACATGCACTGCTACCCATGCCTGGACTTAATCCCACGTCTGGATCTACTTTTTCTGCGTTGGGTTTATGGGAAACAGGCTGAACATGTGCCCTGCGCTCTGCAGAGAATCACAACTCAGTGAATTGACTGGAATTAAACAGTTAATCTCAATTGGGCTTTTTTATCCTTGACAAGCCCTCTTGGCCCTCTTTCTGTTGTACTCCATCAGGGGCTAATTGTGAGCCCCTGACGACTGGGAATGTGAGCTCCCCCCTTCTTGCTCGAGGGCATATGTACATATTCGCTGAGGAATGCCGGAAAGGCATTGTTGTCTTCTTTTGAAAGGTCTTCCGAGGTCTATGAATGTTATTTTCCCAAGCCCTCTGCATAGTGTAACTCACAGTCCACTAATTGCTGCAGATGGAGTTTTCATGGAAATAATGGTAAGGTTGTGGTCACAGTTGCTTGGGATTTGTCTGGAGGGATAAAGGCATCAGTGGGCACGTGAACAATGTCCAAGGGGGGTTCAAAAGAAGTAGCTATGAATTAGGAAGCATTACAAAATACTAGGGGTGTAATGGCTCGCAGAGGTCATGGTTGGGTTCGTGCCTCGGTTTTGTGGTTCACGGTTGAGTGTGAGTTTGGTTCAACAGGGGGAAATCATCAAAATGTCCAGGATGCATATTTCTAGGTTTCTTTAATTCATCTTGAACCAACAGAGGTGCTTGTAAAGGTTCTGCTTGTCTACAGGCAAGGCAAGAAACTGCCTGGGGCCCCAGCTTTATACCACAGCAGCAACTCAAAATGTGCGATGTTTGCAGTGACTGTCGGAAACTTACCTATGGGGGCCCATTCTGAATCACTCATACAATAGTTAATGACTGAATGTTGCTAGTCTAGGCCTAAATATGAGGGAGAGACACTTGAACAAAATTACTTCTGCTAGCATTACAGTATGGTTTTTGTTCTTTCTAAATTTTTACTTTTTCATATTTATATTTTGAAATTACAGGGGTTTGGGGGCGCAGATGTAGTGAGGGAAATTTCTACAGATATTTGGCCAATCTGGGAATAAATTCCTTACCAAGAAATTTCTACACAAATGTGTTCATTAACAAAAAAGATGTTTTTAAATGTCTCACACGCTAACTAAGGCAGTGGTTCGCATTTTCAATTTTTCACCAATAAGGTTCTTGGTACCCCAACTTTGAGCGTGTTATAACAGGGAGACACCGTTATGAACACATTTATGAAGACATTTCTCGTTCAGGAATTTATTCCCAGATGTTTGCAATATGCCCTTACTAATGGCCTAGCAGAGGATAGTTCTCTACATCCTGTCTATCTAATATATCACCCAATTTGAATTCCACATGACACCACATGGACTCGGGACCACAAGTTTAGGAAAGCCTGCTCTACAATATACTCATTTTGTTTGTTTGTGTGTATTGTTGTGTGACTTGGTATTGGTGTTGAAAATGGTAAGCTTGGATGTAACCCATCATTGGTATGTTATGCATGAACACAAGCAAACAAACAAACTGGTCAAGGGATATGTGGACTCCAATAATCTGTGAGGTGACATTAATGCTTGAATGGCTTGTGTGCTGTTAATGATTTAAAAGAAGACTATCTTTGTTGGGATCCTTTCCATCATGTTGTCTATTTATTTCATATCAATTTAAGCCTGTCTTTCCGGCACTTCCGGTGCCGGAAAGATGATCAGGTGTATTTGCCCATATAGGGTTTGCATTAAAGACGATATACGTAGCTCGTCTCCAGGCTGCCGGCTGAAGAAGCTCAGCTGCTGGAGAAGTTCAAAACCTTTTACATATGTCAGCCATTACCCAAAAATAATTAAAACACAGGGCCAAGCTTTAACATTTTTAGAAACACCCTTTAGGTATGGGAGAGAGGGCACCTTTGACGTTTGCCCAAATGTGTACTCACTTATAATGAAAGAAATCCAAAAATATAGCTAATTTGAGATGAGAAATCTATGACTTTTATTCAGCCTTCCCCTTGCATCCTTTCATCCAAGCTCTCAAAGACTCTCCTGAAATAGCAAAACGAGTGCTTACATCATACCGAGCGTATCTGGTGAAATAATCGAGGATGCTTTGATGACAGTTCTCGATCTAATGAGGCTGTGTGTGAGCTGAATAGAAGCTTTATCTCTAACTCATTTTCTTTTGCTGCTCTTCTCTGGTTCAGAATAAAAGGTGTCCAGGTTTCCTCAGTGACGGAGCTTCACTGGTTACACAGGACAACAGAGCTGCCTTGACAGTCTGAAGCTTGTGCGTCAGCAACGTCTTTCAAAGTAAAAAGGCGACATAAAACAGTCAAAGCTGCCCAAGGCTGCCACAGCTGCTCATCCATCACCGATACAAACTAAATCTGCCCTTCATGTTCTCATTTCTGTCATTTATTTCCCAGCACAAGGTAAATTAAAAAATTAGATGCTGTTATCTGATTCTGTTATCTATTTACAGGCTGACGCTACTCTGCTGTTTGATTTAGTAGTTGCCGTAACCATGGCAACAGGAGCCAGCTTTTTCACATGGATTGGACATATTCAAATACTGAACTTGAATCACCTCTCTCTCTGTACAACATCATGCAAACCACACAGCAGCACTGAGTTATGACATGTCAGGGTTTTTTTTGCATGTAAAGTCTATTTACTGAAAATCACTTTCACTTTACATCATGATAACATTATTTCAGTGACAAATGACGCTATTGAGTTACCCGTGACTTATTTATTTGACTATGACTGTATTACCAGAAAGCGTGCAACTTAAAGAAAATGCAAGGGGCAATGACTAACCAGTGGGTGATTACTGAAAATAAACCCAGGCAGGACCATGCAGGAAATATTTCTTTTCAAAGTTACATGTCAAAGATTAATGATCATTTCTCCTGGAGCTTTAGGTCTCTGTCTTTTAAGATGTGTTTTTAAAAAAGGATTTTAGAAAATGTGCTTGATGTCTACAATACCTCTCATGGATACTGTTATTAAGGCTTTTAAAAATAAATCTACCAATTTATATGAATAAAAAGGGGGATCAGTGTGTAATTATTTAGACTGATGGATGGATGGATATTTGGCCGGGTGGTTAAATGGATTAATGGAATGATAATAAAGACAGAGGTTGGTTAAATGGATGGAAGGATTGATAAATTGAAGGGTGAATGGCCGAAAGGAAGATAAATATATGGTAGGGTTGTTAACTGGATGGATGACTGAATGGATGGATGGATTGATAAACAGATCGGTGAATGGATAACTGAGCGAAAGAAAGAAAAATATAGGACCAAGTTGTTAAATAGATGGATTCAATCAATCTTTGTTTGTATAGCGACAATTCATAACAAATGTGATCTCGTGACACTTTACAAAGAGCAGGTAAAATACCTTACTCTTTGTTGTTTAATATTACAAAAGAGCTGGATGGATGGATCAAAGGCCTATTGGATGGAGTGATGAAAAGACTGATTGGTAGAGTTATAAATGGCTGGATGAGTTGGCGAAAGAAAGATAAACATATGGCCAGTTTGTTGGATGGATGGATGGAGGATGGATCTGTTGATGACTAGATGGATGGGATGTGAATGGATGGAGGATGGATGGATGGGTTGATGACTAGATTGATGGATGGAGGATGGATGGATGGATGGTGGATGGATGGGTTGATGACTAGATTGATGATGGAGGATGGATGGATGGGATGATGACTAGATGGATGGAGGATGGATGGATTGATAGTGGATGGATGGGTTGATGACTAGATTGATGATGGAGGATGGATGGATGGGATGATGACTAGATTGATGATGGAGGATGGATGGATGGGATGATGACTAGATTGATGGATGGAGGATGGATTGATGGATGGAGGATTGAAGGTGGATGGATGGATGGGTTGATGACTAGATTGATGATGGAGGATGGATGGATGGATGATGGATGGATGGGATGATGACTAGATTGATGGATGGATGGATGGATGGGTTGATGACTAGATGGATTGATGGATGGATGGATGGATGGATGGTGGATGGGTTGATGGATGGATGGATGGATGGATGGATGGATGGATGGTGGATGGATGGATGGGTTGATGACTAGATGGATGGATGGAGGATGGATGGATGATGGATGGATGGGTTGATGATTAGATGGATGGATGGAGGATGGATGAGTTGATGACTAGATGGATGGATGGACCTTATTGATCAGAAGGCAATCAAAATAAATAAATTAAAGAATCACCAAACACAAAGGATCTTCCCGAGAGGATAGAAATATGAACAACAAGAAATTACATAAAACAATTAAACATAGTGAATCTAAACAGGGAGGCTTTGATGTGCTAATACGGTATATGAATTACTGAACTATTGAATGAGGTGAAAGCATTAATTAAAAGTCTTAATCTGAAAACATTTTCATGATCACTAAATGATTTCAGAAACGTTAGCAATTATTGTAAAATAGCTCTTTGTAACATGATTTACCTGCCACCTGTTAACTCTCAGGTTTGTTTCCCTTCTGCAGCATCAGCATGCACACTGTGACCAAATGTTCATGCATTGAAGGTCTAAGGTTTCATCATGTTAATAGGAGTTTCAACCAGGAGAGACACGTAAACGAATCAAAGATGAATATAAATATTACATTAGTGATATTGAATGATTGTCAGAGAATCTTTGGCGCTTCAACTCTACAGGTGATCCAAAATGTCTGCCCTGAGCGGCAGCAAGATCTTTCCCCCTGATGGAGTCCAGACACTTGGTGGAGGCGTTAGTTGATGATGCTGTCTGAGGCTGAAGGGACGAAGAAGCTGATTGAACTGAGAGGACTGGGGTTGAAGAGAAGATGGTTGATGATGTCATCTGATGCTGATGGGATGAAAAGCTGATCTACCTGAAGGACGGGGTTGACCTGAACAGCTGAAGACGTTGTCTGAGTATGAAGGGATGAAGAGGCTGACCAAACTGCGAAAACTGGTGTTGACCGGACGATGACTGATGCTGTGATGAAACTGTGAAGGCTCGGCAGTGACGGGGAGGTGGAGGTGGAGGGTCACTCGTAACAAATGCATGAATGAACTGGTGGAAGAGGAAGCAATATTTAAAAAAGACAGCAGCAATATGATAGGCTAACGATGAGGAAGTGAAGCAAGGCTATTGGATAGATGTGACCAGCTGATGTGAACAGCTGATGATTACAAGAAAATGAGTGGGCATGCGTGCAGGAGCGATGTGACACAGTGTGAGAAGAAACAATCAAACCAGCATGAAGAATGTACAGTCTTCCTGACTGAACTTTCGCTTGAGCTACATTTTACAGTTTGATTAAATACGAATATAGAAAACAGAAACATATTCATTTCCTTATCAATACGTGTGGCTTTAGAATTCATCTAAAAAAAGAGGATACACAGTAGTATCAATCAATCATTATCTGTATAGAGCCAATTCATAACAAGTATTATCTCGAGACACTTTACAAAAGAGCATATGGGATAATATGCAGGAAGGATTTCTCCTTTGTATTCCTCTGTTCCTGTTGTCCACACTTCCTTGCCGGTGAGGTGGAGGTCGGAGTAGGCCGTGCATGTATTAGGACGGCGGTGGTTGTGGGGGGCGACACAGTCCGATGGTGGTGCCTGGGCGTCAGGGACGTTGGGTTGTAGTAGTGCAAGATCACCTCGCTGAAGGTTGGGGGAGCTCCATCTACTCGAGAGCCTGGCTTCTGCTGCCGGGACAAGGCACAGAAGGGAGGGATGGGTCCATAGCAGCAGGCCGTCCTCACCAACAATCCCGAGGAACCTACCAGACAAGACAGAGCTCAGGAGCTCCCTGGAAAATAGGTGGCTAGAAACTAAGATTTATAGATACAACATTTTTGTATAATCCATCGGACTTAGAAAAAAAGGAATTCAGGCTTTTAGATTAAGAGTTTCAGCATAGATGGTCTTGTGTTAAACCTGCTCAGTGACTCAACAATAAACAAGTTAGTCAATTATTTCTCCTATCAGGGTACTGAATCAGAAAGACAATTGCTACATTATTCCAGTCCCACTGCTTTACCGTTCGCTTTCTTGCACCTAATTAGCATTTCTCTTTGAACAGGTGACACTCAAAAGGAAAGGACAGAGATCCATCTCTCCTCAGGGCTGCTGTCTGTGTGTCTGCTGCAGAAACAAAGAGAGGGATTGTTTCCTACACTGACAGAGATTCACCGGGGGTTTGAATGATGTTCTGCTGATGCAGGAGATGAAGATCTGTGTTTGGCAGACTTCACACACATAGCTGCATTAAAACCACAGTCTGTACTCTGCAGTGCGTGAACATAGAGGTTCATTTTTAGCGGCTCGCTTCGGATGTGCTGCCAGAGAAGAGACTGATTCTTTTGATTTCAAGGGATATAGATTTTAGTTTGGATGAAGGCTTTGAAATGTGTCTTTACATCTCATAAGTTTATCATATAACTGGTTCTTAAGGTGGAGTTTCCTTAAAAATGAATGACATGGAAACGAGACATGACTGGTAGAGGCAGTGTAGGGGCACTTTCCATTTTTAAAAACTGCTGTAACTACGACATCTACAGACGCTTTCGGCTGAAGTCACCAGTTAAGAGGGTCACTTGTAAAAATGATACACCAGGTCACATACACGAACGCAAGGTTGTCCCGGCAGCAGAAGCAAGGCTGTCCAGTAGACTGAGCTCCTCCGACCTTCAGTGAGATGATCTGGCACTACTACCACCCAACGCCCCTGATGCCGAGCCACCACCATTAGACTGTGTCGTCCCCACAACCACCGCAAGCCATCAGTTACTATTATGATGTACTCCATTATTTATGAGTTGGGTTGTAAATGTAACATAAAGCCTTGACATATCCATTGGGATAATTTCAGTAAATGTGGGTATAAAACAGACTTCTCGTATTCGTTTTGAATTGTCACATCACACACAGATGGGAGAGTCCATTTCTTAATCACATGAAGTCCCCTGGTGATATTAGTCCAAATATGGCTTAAGCCTGCAGTTCCCAAGAGAGGTCAGAAAAATCCAGCTCTAAACTATCTCGTTTGTTGTGGTGTCGTCGCATCCGGATTGTTTTGACCCCACTTGTGTGGAGGCGGAGGGAAAGAGGAGAGGAGCAGGAAGCCAATAAAAGAAACAAAACGAGTTCCTGCTAAGTTAAACAATAACCAGCACGGTCTGTTTCACAGACATGCACAAACACAAACAAGTGGAGACAGTGTGTGTTACAGCACACGTCCAACAATGTCTGTGGAAATCTAAATATGGACCAATAAGGGACCTCCTTTGTTGATCTCGAGTTAGTTTAACGTCCTCGTTGAGAAAGGGATATGAGAAAGGGATGCCTTTTTTTCCTCAGCGCATGGCTGAGACATTTCCATCAGAGATTCATACAATATGACATTTATTGACTCCCTGACTGCAACGAGGCTTGATGCAGAAAAGGGTCTGTCTATGCCTCAAGAATAAATTCATTTTAGACAATGCTTTGACCTAAAAAGGTGTTTAAATTCTTAAAAAAAACAGAATGCTTTGTATTTTTCCTAGAATTATATCCCAAATTGCCCATATGCTGTTGTTGTTTTTTTTAAAAAGGCTGCAAAAATGTCGAATTCGCAGCCATGCAGCATTATGTGATCCTAAAGGCTTCTCTGCAGTCGGTTGGAATGCACCATTGGGGGAAAGGTAGGCGAAAATCCTCTACAACAATCAAGCTTAATCCTGCAGTGGAAAAATCATGATTGTGATCCCTATTCTAATTTTTGAATAGGCTGAAATTTGTGAGCTGGTATTCCCCAGCCCTGGCAGTCATCGACCCCCTCCCTGTTACCCCCCCCCCCCCCCCCCCCCCCCCCAGTATCTTGTGCCTCAGTCTGCCTCTGCTCTGGAGAATCCCGGTGACCTAGATTCAGCCACATTTTACTGCCGGCTCCAGCCCCGGCTGTTTGCTACTCTGCTGCCAGCGCCAAATCCACGCTGCGCTCGCACATCAGCGCTCTGACCCACATCTCCATGGCAACAGCTCCACAATGCCCCGACGATGCAGAAACGACGGCGAGAGGAGAGAGTGCAGGGCTCTCTGACCTGCAGAGTAGTGAATTCTGGGGCTTTACTCCCTCCTAACCCGCCCCCACCCCTCCCTCTCCGTTCACTGGCCTGCATGTTGATGAGGGGATTACCAAACACATATGAAGATGTAGACTCTTTATCTTATCATTGCCATTGGAACAAGTGGAAGCTCTTTCTCGTCTGTGTCTCCTTTAAGCCGTCCTGGTGACTCTCTTTGCTCCTCCCATCCTGTGCCATATGCTCCCATAATTCACTGCCAGTTGCTTTTTTTTCACCCCACGTGTTGAGTTGCCCTGTCAGTGGTTTGCTCTCGTTCTCCATCTTGATCATTCTATTGTTCGTGGTCTGGCCAAACCGCACTGAGGAATAAGAGATTTTTAAAACAGGTCAAAGTGTTTACTTGGTTCCAACCCCCCTGGAATTGATTCAAATCTTTATTCCAAACAGCACCAGTAACAGGTTTTGCTGCTAGCTACAGCACTTTTTCCACCTCTCACAAAAAGGGGGAAACAGGCCGTTAGGGTTCAGCTCACATTACAAATTCTGGCCCTGATCAGTGTTCCTGTCTCCTGCCAACAGAATTCCCTGGAATAAGACCGGCCCGCTCGATTTTATCACAATAACGCACTGTCACTTCACATTTACGCTGTTCACATTTACGCTGGGTGAAACCCACCCTGCCAACTGCCACCACAGAGCTCAGATAACACCATGACAATCAGCTCAGTGTCTGTCCGTCTCTGGGTACCTGCTGGGGCAGTTTGTTATGTGGCTAATAGTCACGTGAAGGCTGCCAGGCCGACTCCCAGGACAGGCCGATCCCAACCCAGCGTCATGTTCACCCTGATATTCAGTGAAGGAGAGAAACTGTCAGCTTAGTGCTGACACTGTGGGGTGTACGAAACCATTTATTTGATCTATTTAAATGACCTATAGAAGACCAGGTATAAAGGTTAAATTAAACAAATGAATAATCCAGCATCTTTTTTTAAACAGTCTGAGCTCTCTGTCTCTCTCAGCATTATATCTGTTGTCCCTCCAGGAAGTTACGATGTTGTGATCGAAGCTATTCACCCAAATTCAATCAATCCCACGTTTTCTGTGAGGCCTTGCATGATGACCGATCAGCTAAACTTTTCTGCAAACTGGACCAATCTCCTTCACTCTCCCCACCCTCCCCCCATGCCATTTACATCATCAGACTCACTTCCCTGTTATCGGTACAGCAGATGAAGAAGTGTGACACATATAGCTCACATTTACCAACAAAAGCTTACTGCTTAAGTTTGTGCCAGTCAGTTTCGTGATGATAATTGATATTTAATGAGTCAGTAAAAGAGATAAATAAATGAGTTCAGTCTTTAAGAATCCTAAATAAGAGGATAAATCATGGTGAAAATCTTTATTCTAATTATTATGAATGAAATCAGAGATGTGTGTTTTTGTTGTTAATCAATTAGGGGTTTATGAGTTCAAATGTAAGCTAAGAGAGTAACTCGTTCTCACTCCTAACTCGTTAATAAAGTCAGCTTGATCAGTAAAGGGTAAACAGACCCATTCACACAGTGATGGTGGAGGCTGCTATGTAAAGTGTTCATAAGTAATAACTAACTCATTCAGACCAACCAACCCGAGCATACAAAGAGGCGTGGTAAGTAAAGGCTTTAAAGCCCTGTTTCCACCAAGCGGTCCAGTTCAGTTCGGTTCAGTATGGTACACATTTATTGCCGTTTCCACCGTCAAAAATTGGGAATGGTACAAAAATAACTGATCTGTACCGTCCTACTTTTTTGGTACCCTTCTGTTGGCTACCGATCCAACCCTAAAGGGTGGTGCTAGACACACTGCAATCCGTTGATTGGTCGAAAGAATCTTCACTTCCTGTGCGACTGGGTAATAAAGGACAAACACAAAACACACCATGTTTAAATATCCTGCGGATTTAGAGAGAGTCATTTCAAGATTTGCAGACCGTCTAGGAATCATTGATCTTAACTTTCTGTGTCACGTTCTTCTTATTTGTTGAATGTATTGGTTGTTTACACAACAGTATGTTGTGCCGCTGTGATTTAGTGACGTGTAAGGGTATGGTTGGCTGTGGAAATGCAAACAAGATGAGGGTTTACTGTACCAAAACTTACCAAACTGTACTGAACCAAACCAGACCGCTTGGTGGAAACGGGGCTTAAGATTGGTAATAAACCTGTTCCCCATGGTAGACGGTATCCAGGGCACAGTATCCGTAGAAGTTTAACTATCCCTAAAGCCCGTACTGAATAGGGGAAAAGGGCGTTCAAGTATGCTGCTCCCTCTTCTTGGAATCTGTTGCAAGATCCTCTAAATCTTCGGGAGCTGGTTTCCTGGATGTTTTTAAAGGACTTCTTAATGATCTGGAGGCAGAAATATCCGGTTGTCTATGTTTTAACTGACTCCTATCGCCCCCTTTTGATCCCTTGTTGATGATTTATGACACATTTTGATGAATGTTTCTTATATTTGGGGGCGGCAGTAGCTCAGTCCGTAGGGACTTGGGTTGGGAACCAGAGGGTCGCCGGTTCAATTCCCGATGCGGACCAAAATATGGAAGTTGGTCTGGTAGCTGGAGAGGTGCCAGACCACTTCTCGAGCACTGCCGAGGTGCCCTTGAGCAAGGCAACGAACCCCCACCAGCTCAGGGGGCGCCTCCCAAGGGGCTGCCACCGCACTCTGACATCTCTCCATTAATGCATGTCCACAGGTCTCGTTGTGCATGTGTGTGATTCAGGCCTGTGTGTGTGAGAAGCATGTCAAAAAATAACAGAGTGCGAACCACAATTTCCCCGTAGGGGATTAATAAAGTATATAAAATTAAAAAAAAAAAAAAAAAAAAAAAAAAAAAAATTTGTGATTCCTTTATTTATGTTCATTACTTTTAAGTGTTTTATGTCTGAAACCCAGTAAATTGTGCTGCTTCCTGTCTTGGCCAGGGCGCTCTTTTAAAAAAACATTCATAATCTCAATGAGGCAAAAAAATACTCCAATGACGCAGCAGTGGGAGCAACTCGGGGTTAAGTTTCTTACCCAGAACAGTTTGACCTGTGTCTGCAAGAGCTGGGGATCGAACCCCAGACCTAACATTTGAGTGACCGATTCTACCACTGATCCACAGCCTTATAGCCATAATTATGCTTCAAAATACCACGATTTCGGTAGCCTTTTACTAACATGTAGGTCTCCTTTGTAACGTCTTCAATAATGAATATTGAACGACCAGTTTCACTTTGAGGTTAAAGGGGTCAAGTTAGCGATCACACATATTCTTCTGAAGATTATAACATGTTCACAGTTTGGTGAGGTTAGTCACCTTGGTGATGTTAAGAATAATAGGGTCTGGTTCCAACAGTAAGTGAAGGATTATTACAGGATTACTTGTGTTAGATTTATCGGCTTTAATCCTATAAACTTATCAGAATTAATCAGGATTTACATCCCTCTGAATCAAAGTGCATTATTCCCCATCCCCGAGACCCAGTGTGCATGTCTGTCCTTAGAAATATCAATTTATACTCAGCAAACATTCACACAGAAAACAGACACACATTCAGACTGTGCAGGGGGGGGGGGGGCTGTGTTAGTGGGGTTGTGTTTCTTTAGGGTTCAAATGAGACAATGAAACCAGATCTGTAACCGCACACTTTTATTTTCAACTCTCACTTTGTCGCCGGACCGACTGAAGTGAAATAACTGAGAGGGTTGAGCTTTTTTCGTATTGCAGGGCTGCAGCAGCACACCATTTTAACAAGACTGTGTTATTAAAAACATCAGTAAATAAATATATCAGAGGATTGATAAGTACACTGTATCCCAACTTTATGGTCAAATGATTTCCAGCCTGTTTCCTGTGAAGCAAAGAGGTGGCCGTCTGCACCATGTTTCAAATATTTATCTACAATAAAGAGCTGTTAATGTGACACAGTCCGTCTGTATCAGCTCACAACAGGAGCGCAGCTGTTAGCTTCAGTCTGAGTGAAATAAGATTCTTCTCACTCTTGTAATACTCGCTTCTTTCAGGCCTGCTACAAGTTCACACCTGTTTTTGACAATGTACGTTTACTATGGAGATCAACCCCCCCCAATCATAACAAACACACACACACACACACACACACACACACACACGTTCTCTGTCTCGCTGGCAACTTCCTATTTGGTGAATGTTGCTTTTTGTCTTGCCGTTGTGGATGACTTTCGTTAATCATCCAGATGAGAATAGTGCTTCTGGGGGAGGGATGCATCATGGGTAACATACCTCTCATATAGTCCTTCTTCAATCGAAAAAAGGATTGGTGTCTGAATAGCTCCTTTCTTTATTGGTACACACTTTGCGAGAAATGTTTTTTTAATAACTTGTCTTTTTTAAAGAGTTTTGCATATTGTCGTGGCTAGTCTGACTGTTGGCGTGTTGTAGTTGTTTGCCAGGAGGCTTCAGGCCCGCCTCAGCTCCACCTCTTTGTCTACTTCTAGATCGATCAAAAAAGATTGTGATGTGCATTTCCAACTAGGCGACCACACCGTTTGGGCAGCAAAACTCTGCTTCAAAAACCGATGGCAGACGTCACTGAGACATCATCACTTTTTGCACTGGCAGCACTCTTAACCCCGGTTACAGAGCGCTTCTCACCGGTACCTATTGTTACTAGGTTAAATAGTTAATGGCCTTCAGTTTGTTTAGTTCTTTTCTAGTCTTCTGACTACTCAAAGCACTTTTACACCGCAGGTCTCACATTCACACACTGATGGTAGAGGCTGCTATGTAAAGTGACAATCAGTATTAACTCATCCCTTCAAACACGTACATCCATACATGCACGCTGCCGACGAAGCAGTGGGAGCAACTTGGGATTAAGTGTCTTGTGGCTGCAGCAGCTGGAGATTGAACCCCCAACGTTCCCGTTGTTAGGCGACCGACTCTACCACTGAGCCACAGCTGTTAAAGTTAGCTTCCACTTCTATTGGTAGTGACCTTTAGATCTGTTTTAACCCAAGAACACTATCGCTAAAATTAGTGACACCATCACTAACGCCGGGTGATTTTTACCCGATATAATATACCCATAAAAAGTACTTGTCATTAAAATATATCAAAATATGACAATACATGACAAATTAGAGTAGTGTTCTTTTATTTTCAACTGTGCCATGTCTAACAATGAAAAACAGTATCATGGGGGACTCGATAGAAATGCTCCAAAATTACTGAAAAATTAGGCAAAAGAGAACAAAAAATCCTAAAAAGAAAAATAATGAAACTGGAAACTTGGTCCATCCATTCCTGGGACATTTTAGACTTCCCTGGTGAAGGCACAGTCTCCTTGACACACAAACATCTGCAGGAGAGAGAAACTATTCCCAGCTGAAAATCACCCGAACACGTGCCTGTAGGAAAAGCATGTTTTGGAGAAGGGAAACACCCACACCTTCAAAGACGTCAAAGACAATGCTGAAGCTACCCAGGCACCCATGACACTCAGACAAATGCAACCTAATGAAAATCATGTAAATATATTGCTCGGGTGAAAATCACCCGACGATAGTGTTCTAGGGTTAAGGCAGCTCTGTATAATATAATAATGAGCTTTTTCTTAAGAAAATATCACCAAGACATCTTTTTTTTTGAAGGAATCCTGACCTGACAACAGCTCGAGCCCTGGAAATGTTGCCCTTAAAAAGGACGTAACAGATTAGTTTCACATCCGCCATTGTTGTTGACAAAGCTGGTATCAGAGTCCCACCCCTTCTTGATTCTGATTGGTCAGTGTGGGAGAAGTGACATTGACGACAGCGTTCCAAAGGTTGAACTGTTTTTTTCATTTATTTTGTATTTATTTATTTTTGCCTTTATTGGATAGGACAGTGGACAAAGTAGGAAATCAGGATGAGATCAAAATTCTAAATAAAAGTTTAACATTTTTATTTTTAAATGCAAAATTATGTAATTTCAAACATGTGATTAAAAATCGGAATAGTCATGATTAACTTGTAAAATTTTGTGATTAATCATGATTAAAAATTGTAATCCTTCGACTACAATAATTGTTATAACATTTGGAGATATTTTATTTGTATTTTATTTTTATAGGATAATTCCCTTGAGATGTACCATCTCGTTTTCAAGGGGGTCCTAACAATATACTGTATATTTTTTTAAGATTTATTTTTAGGGCTTTTTATGTCTTTATTTAGAGATAGGACAGTGGATAGAGTCAGAAACCGGGGGGGGAGAGAGTGGGGAATAACAGAGTGGGGAAAGAAGCCATAGGTCGGATTCGACCCCGGGCCGCCTGCTCTTGAGGACTTTAGCCTCTGTACATGGAGCGGGCGCTCTAACCACTATGCTACCGATCTGGAGAAATTTCACTTGTATCTGGAACTGTTGGAAAAACTCAGCACTGGGGGCGAATCTAATCTATATTCTATGACATTTACTGTCCCTGTAAACAGGCCCAACTTCAGCTGGGGTATGTCGGCAACCAGGAAACACAATGACATCTACGTGTATTGGTAAAGGGTATCTTAATACTTGACATATTCATACATTAATCGGGCATTTCTCAGTGGATGCAGCAAACAGAAATCCCTCTCCTGATCTCTGTCACTTATTATAGAAATAGAATTTATTCCAGACTAACCCATGGTACATACCTCTCTCACGTTGTTATATAATGAAATGCCGTTGGTTTTTTTCCCTCCAACTTCACCATTCATGTGTTTGCATCCCTGTCTTTGCCTTCAGGTCATCTGTCTGAAATTCCATCTCAGCCCCCTTTCTGTGCCTTAAACAAGCTTTTCCAGTCCGTCAGCCTTATTCCATGACAGCCAGAGAAATAAAGGTGTGCAAAACAAAGAGTGCAGGAAAACTGAATGTGTTGAGCACAAGTACCCCTCCAGTGATTGCAACTAGATGCCTTTAGTTGTGTCAGAAACCCTATAGAGAGATGGTAACCACTCGGTTTTCAGTGCAACCTCTGAAACGGATCCTTTCAGCCTGAGGCCCTGAAAAAAGGTGTCGTACAAAACATTATTTTCAACTGCTGCTGCTGCTTTTACTTATTGAAGGTATTTTTTGTAGCGATCATACGAAGAATACGTTTGTAATCAGCAAAAGGTTTGGTGAAATGTTCGAGTACTCTGACATTGCCGTAATAACGTCTGACAGTACAAGAAACACAGGCAGTCAAACCATCAGTCAGTCCGTAAAACAGGCTGTCAATAAATCTGCCAGCTTAACCAAATGACTTTATTTGCAGGGACGAGTGAAAGCCAACTGTTTCCAAATGAAGTTTACAGTAACAACAGACAGTCTGGGAGACCTGAGGGCTTGTTCTGAAACCGGTCGTATCACTGCTCATGTTTCTGTTTGAATGTTTTCACTGCATTCAGAGATCATAAAGCTCACATCTCTTTAGCTATGCTGTGATACACAACCATTGACACTGCTCGACTTGTCATAGGGGTGTAAAGCGAAGATGAGCCTGTTTTGAAGTATGAAACTTTTACATGGTTGGTTAAGAATCTATGGTTCAACTTTGACTTTATTTTTCTCAGCTGGCCTCTTCTCTTCGGCCCACCCTGTGAGAAACGCCATCACAAGAACAACAGGGTCGTACAGAAGCTCCTCCATCATTGTGTCTGTTAAGTCACATTGGGTTACAGCATTGGGGAAACACAACATGTAGAGAACCAGTGTGAGCTCTACATTCACACACACTTGGACATGCACACACAATCAGCGCTGCCCTCCCCCGCTGGCTCCACTGATCCCATCTCGCCCCTGTAACGCCTTTGTAACTACCTTATGTTACAGAGGTGGAAAAACCTCATTACGTCTTTATGACAGTCGTTCATATTGAAGGAGAGACGTCCTAGGGGCGTAAATATCCTGCTTTGGATGGCCAGTCTGAATAGGGCTACAGACTACAGAGTGCAGATGTCTGTGTAGCCATATATCTTCTGTGCCGGCACTCAGGCCAGTCTCTCCTTAAAGAGGGCCAGTGTGCTGACCAGCATCACCTGTGGCTAATACACTGACCACAAGTACCTCATACAACCCTGTTTCAAAAATACCAACTATCCTTTAAGACATGTGAGGCCAAAAGTGGAGCGGATTTCTGGAGGGATGAAGGAGGGCTAAAGCTGTTAATACTTTATACATTTAACATTATTTACATATTGCTTATAGAATAAATAATAAATACTAACATAACTTATTTTTTGTTGTTTACGTTGCCAGGGGCGTGTCCAGACTTTTTGGACTGGGGTGGCCCAACTGGGGCAGTAACTTGTACCCCATCTCTGCACTGATCACATCAACTATTATTTAATAGCCAATAATAGTCAAGGATTTTGTGTTGGCAGCTGGGGTGGCCAATCAGATTTCAAGGGGGGCCCATGCCACCCCTGGCCACTCCTCTGGACATGCCACTGCATGTGGCTGTTCTGCTATTTTACTTGATCTCTGTGGGCATTTTTCTACTTCACTAAGACGTCCTTCACTAAATTTGCACATGACAAATAAAGTTGTTGATCTTGACACCGACTGATCCCCGAAAATTATGAAATTTGGGGAAGTGGTTTCAGATGTTTTTCCACAGTTTGGGGAGCTCTTTCTTTGAAGCCCTCCAACCTCCCTCCTCTTCTCTGCATAAGTAGGAGGAGCCCCCCTCCCCCAACACACCCCAGTTCCCAGCACCCATAAGCCTGTTAATAAATCCAGACTCGCCAATTGTAGTCCAGCTGTTGGGTAAAAGTTGTGCCATGATCACAGACTGATGTGTGAGCTGATGTGAGCACAGTCTGGGGCCCGCACACACCACCTCCACACACAATGAACCACCCAGAAGCCCCTGAGGTGTCTAATCCTTTCCCACCATTGTCCAAATATTCCTGTGACCACGATGAAATCCATCATTCATACGTTTTCATTTTTCTTGTTGCTGTTGCTGCAGTCGAGCGTTGTGTTGAGCACTCTGCTTTGGTTTCCCCAGCAGTGCTGTTTGTGCCTCTGAAAATGCTGGCCTCCTTCACCCCGTGCTGTTTTTCAAATGGTAAGAGACTTGTCTTGATGTGACTCACAAAAGCAACTTGATTGCAGTCATCCCCTGCCAGACCCTGTTTCTTTTTAACAGGTTTTTGACTAACTTCAGAGCCACTGCTGCCAGTGCCCAGGCGTCTACATAACCTACAATGTGGCCAAGAGACGCGTTCAATCACCGCTTGAAAAAGTCAGCTCACACAAAACAAGTAAAGATGATATAGTGAGTGAATATTACTTAAAATGAGTTAAATTAAGTAACAGAGAATTAGATTTCAACACAGGCACTATATCATCAGACATTAAGTAAACATGCTATGTTGAAGTGCTGGCTTCTCTGACAACAATGCAGCAGCCAGTATGTCCTCTTTCTAAGTTTAGATTCTGGTCCTGAATGTTCTGGATTTGTTTGGACCAGAGAAGGTAGGCGGTTTTAAGGCACCCCCACACAGCCGTTTTGGACGCCCCTCAGTTTGCCAGATAAGAGACCAGTTATCAGGTCAAACCAACAGGTGTTGCAGCGATGGAAGCGATCAAGAGAACTGGTTCAGATAGAAGAGATTGTACCCGACCTAAAAAGCCTCTGAATGTTTCTAATAAGCTCCACGAGCAGAAACGTGCTCAAACTAGGATCAATATTGGAGATGCTTTTGAAAAATGGAGAGAGGTTAGAACACAGAAAGGTTTACAGACCGATGCAGAGCTGGATAAACACTGAAACTTCAGTATCCTCGAAATGTCAACCAGCGTGCAACATAGACTCTTGGGGGGAGGGGGGAGGGGGGAGACAGTTATCTCCAAAGTTTTTGAATTTGGACTGCAGTACCCATTTTAAACACTGGGTGTCAGAGTAACATATTGCTTGTTTAACGCCTGATACAAAAAATATTTTTGGTCTCATTAGACAACATCTTTATCGACTCACACTGTACGGGGGGGAGGATTTTTTTATAACTCATCTGTTTTGAGTTTATGAAGGATTAGAGTTATTCATAATAAGACGCGTGGCTGATCTGACTTGCAATAAACTAACTGAAAATCTGTCGGGACCAAAACATTGCAAGCTAGTGTGCAGGAGTTGTCATGCACTTTTTTAAGTACTGTAAAATTGTGACTTTGAACATACTCCTTATTTTTGTGTCATTATAACATTAAGCTAATGTTGCCGTTATCGTGTGTTATAGAAGTAGATATGATTGGTGAAGTGAGAAAGGCTAAATCATTGATATTTATTTGTGTGTGTTTGTGTACACATTACACTTCAGGCCACCCCTGCATAAGTCAGTTCCCCAGTTGGGCCACCCCAGTTAAAAGAGACTGGACACGCCCCTGCTTGTAGTCATGTGTAAATATGTGAAAGGATAAAATGCCTGAAATAAGAACGTTCAAAAGAAGTTTTGTACTTGTCTTTGTTGATTAAACATCTTTAACAATATTAGTTCCAAGCATTCAGTTACACAGAACCAGGAAATAAAACAATTTAAAGATCTTGTTATGTCATGTAGTTATAAACTGCCTGGAAAAAGGACAACAAACAGGAATAAATTGCCCTGATTTCAGATCTTTCTTTGTGCTGTAATTTTTCATGATGTTGTCTTTCACAGGAAGTCTCATGTCCTTGTCGACCTGTGTCACTGTTCATATTACCAGGCTTAAATAAACACTGGATCCATAGAGATGAGCTCATTGCTTAGTTTGGGATTAGCCCGCTCACATCTTTTCACAAATGGATGATTTCGACCAAACAGGAGCTTGTCACATTGGATCACCGCCCGAGATCACAGAAGGCGGTATTAAAACATTGAACAGAGTTATTTTCAGCACAATCCATGAATAATTTCTGCAGCTGTCGACTGCTTCCCTCTTTCATCACAGACAAAACATTTGCTGTTATCTGCTTGTAGCTAGCTCCTTCAACACAATCTTTGCCTACCAGGCAGAAGTGTCAGATTCAGTCTTTTGTAAAGAGATATGTGTGGAAAAAAGTGAGACGGGTAAACGAATCAATTGAAGAGCTTGATGTGTCAGCTGTTGTGGCTCCAGTATTGTGTGGTTTAGTCCTGCACCGTCACTGCATTCAATGGTGCAAAGTTGATGTGAGGAGGCATTTGGCAGCTGGTGGCCCTCTCTTTATGAAAGGATGTGAGAAGAGATATTTCCCCCCTTTTCCTTTCTCGTCCTGTGCTCTCTCCACATGGCACCAAAGACACAGGAGGAAGCAAAGCGGACACACAAGAGACCAAAACTCAGAATTAGGAAATCTTCTAAATTCATGTTTTCAACTTCTATTTGTTCCTTCACCCTTCTTTGGACCATTAGCAGCACTCAGCTTTCTTTGCAACATAACAAAGAGGAAACTTTCATGATTTCTGGCTGTCTCAACAAAACTCAGTCCGGTTTCAAAGAACAGCAGCCCACACGATGCCCGGCAACAAGGTGCTTCATTGTATTCTGTATACTGTATGTCCAGTCCAGGTGCCTTTGGATAAAGCTTCGAATTCTGTACATGTTCCCCAAGAACCAGAGTGATCTGACTGACAACATGTACATACCGTGCCAGTGTATGAATTGACTAAACACATGCAAGGAATGAAAATGTGTCCTGCAATTGAAAAGAAAATGGTGCAGTATTTACAGAAATGTACTGCAGTAAGACAATAGGCCATATTCCCACAGTAGCCTGTGTTGTAACACTTGGGTGGGAAGTTGAAATGTCATCATCAGAGCTGTGCACACGTCCGTTAATCCATCTGGTGTTAATTTGTTTTCATTCATTTGTAGAGCCGGGCTGCACAGTGGTTAGCGCAAAATACACTTTATCATGTTTTTCAAACACTAATATGTGTCCCTAGTCTGTCTACAAACCCCCCAATTAGGAGAAATGTCCATCCTCTCCGTCTTTTGTCTGCTCCACTTTTTAGAAAATGTGTGTTCAAACAGGCCGTTTGGAGATCCCGTCATGACATCACAAAGGGCAATAATCCCTCCCACAGCTAGGTGTTTTGCTTAAAGTCACCAGTTAACACGGTCACTCTTAAAACCATAACACCAGTTAACATTAATGTTCAGGTAATTATTAACATAAAGAACTGACCACCTGCTATGGAAGTTTATATCTTTGTCAACGGTTAACAAAGTTTGATTTTGGATTAACAGTGCCCACCTCTGGTCATCATGTCACACTGTTATATTCCAGGCGGTTAGTCAAATAAACATTGAGAATTATCATGAACTCTTTTCATTTCATGGTGACCTGAATAAAAAAGCAACTTTAAAGACAATGGATTAGTGTTGTAGGCTAGACTACACTAGCTGAGACCAAGACATACTCGAGACCAGAGTGCTCCGAGACAAGACCAAGACCAAGGCAGGGCGAGACTGAGACAAGACCAAGACATTTAGGGATCCAGACCGAGTCAAGACCAAGACCAAGACCATAAATATCACTGATAAATCATCACCTTGTGTGCAGCAGGCATGTCACTCACTTAGACCGTAACACCGGGAAGGTTGCAGCCGTAACCCGGTGGATAAAAATGTAATTATGAATACATTGAAGTTATTAGTTCTTTTAGAAAGGGGTGTTTTCCTTCTAATCACAGTAATGACGTGACTTGATTTAAAATCTGGAGTCAGAGACCGAGACAAGTCCGAGTAAAAATGCATTCGATTCCGAGACAAGACAGAGACCTTCAAAAAGAGGTCTGGAGACCAATACCGACTTCCAGTACTGCAACACTACAATGGATGCTGAACATTCAGAGAGAGATCAGTTTTTAAATGACATGTCTTAATGTAGAGAAGTGTGTTGGGTGATTTTCAAAACATGTGACGCTGAGAATGTGCGTCTACTGCAAATCTGGGCTGGGGATTTTGCTCCTTGTGTGTCCAGTTTTAATATCATTTTTGTGTGTAAAAAACAAAGATTTGCCTTTCTGTCAGGATTTCTTGGTTTGACGGATTTAAGCTCTCAGTAAGCGATGTGTGAGCAGCTTCCTAACTCTCTGCTCTGTCAGTGGGTTAATGGGACATGGACTTGGAGTATTAGAGTTAAAATCTCTTAGTCATATCTTCTGATATGTAGGTCAGAGATATAGTGCTGCTCTGAAGAAGTGGGCAGTACCCCAGAGGAGCCACAGGCTGTATTGTATCCCGGCTCCCTGCCTGCATGAAGCAGCCTGACTAATGAGAGCTATCTGTTTGGATCTGCTCTAATTAGGCCTGACAGGGAGGCTGAGAGCTGTTACACCTGCTAATGAAGCGAGTAAGAGAGAGAGAAGGAGAGGGAGCAGAAGAGGTCGGAAAAGAGACACACCTTGACCTGCAACATGAGAGTGTGACTTTCCCACAGACACTTGGACTTGATCAGGATTACTGCAGAGCTGCATGGCGGCTGAACTCTCCTGTCGGTCTGCTGGGTTTTATAAGAATTGCAGGATTTTTTCCTTCCTGTTAAAATGAGCAATCAATTATTTGAATGCATTCGTGGCTCTTGTGAGTCGTTTCAGTCAGTGTGTAGTGCCTAACCTTGCTGATGGTTTTGCACTTAAAGACTTCTTCATTTCTTTTTTCTCAAGGACTGGAAGAGACCGGATAAGAGGCTGATTAAAAGTAATGCTTAGGGAGACCATTAATCATAAAAATAGAGGCGAGTTGAGGACAAATCATCTTCATAAAGAATGAATCAGAATCTGTTAGAGTCAACTGAGGACTGGGCCTGGCCCTATGGTTGTTTTTTAAATAAAGAGCCCTAACTGAAAACCAGCCAACTTTCTGTAAAGTGATAATCTTGACGTCCTCTATAAGAAGGGTGACCGTACGTCCTGATGTGACAGGGAGCATCCTGTTTTCAATCTCTGTGTCCCAGGTCCCCACAAATATCTATAAAACACTTATGTGTCCCGGTTTGAACAGTCCCTGTCCCGTTTTTAACCGACCAAAACAATAACAAACACCATGCTTGCAATTTCATTGCATTTGTCTGTAAATATGTCAGTCAATGTCGATGCCAAGGAGGTTCACACATGCACCTCACAGCTGCGACCCCCCTTCCTGTCGGACAGAGGGAGGGATGGAGGGGGAGCCGCTGCTGTGAGGTGCATGTGTGAACAGCTAGATCCAGAGGATGTCAGGTGTCATGTGAAAACGGCTCCAATGTCAGCCCAGTGATTGGCCTTGAATCAGTCCACGGTGTACCCCACCTTTGGCCCAAAGAGAACTGGGAATGACTCCAACCACCTCGACCCCAAATGGTAAGAGCTGTATAAATAATAGATGGATGGTCATTTCAACCCCACACTTTGCATTTTAATGAGGTTCATTCAAAAACTGTAGGCAGTGGAAAGAGAAGAGGAAGAAAAAAAATGCCAACACATAAAATGTAAATTTAAAAGAATTTATTGGTGTTTCTTAATCTTGACTGTTATGATTCTCTTTATCGAAGACATCTGTAATTGTAGATCAGCTTTTGTCTTCTTTATCATTTTGATGCAGTAAGTTGCTGCTGATTGGTTGCCTCTAATTCTTCTTCAATTCGTTTAGGAACTAGTCGCTGCACCACGATGAGTCTTTCTCTAGTAGCAGGAATCCATGATGCGCCTCATGCTCATGAACCTCATGCTGTTGGAGCCCATGTTCATGAAGCTCCTGTACTCTCCAGGCCTCATGTACATCATCCTGCCTCTGTAGTTGGGCTGCTCGTACATCAGCCACTGGCCCTCCATCACGTTGCAGGACATGAAGTTGCCCATGCCGAAGCGGTCCATGACGTTCTCGCAGTCCTCCATCAGCTCGTGCATCTGGCCCTGGAAGCTCTCCCTCTCGTAGATCCTCATCCTGTAGGAGCCCCTGTGCATGGGGATCATACGGCAGGACCTGATGCAGTCGCTCATGCCCATCATGCTCATGTAGTCAGCGTACTCGCCCCTCCTCATGAAGTACTGGTTCCCCATGAAGTTGGTGCGGTCGTACACCATGAAGCAGCCCCTCTCCACCCTGCAGGAGTGGCAGCGGTTCAGGTAGGAGGACATGTCGGGGCAGTCGCTCATGCACTCGTAGGAGCGGCCCTGGAAGTTCCTCTCCTCGTAGAAGACGATCTTGCCCATCATGTTCATGCCACTGGAGGTCATCTTTGCCAGGTAGGTGTTGTCGCTGGGAGCGATGCTGCTGCTGATGGTGCTGCTGGTGCTGGTGGTTGCTCTTGGAGCTGAACTGCTTGTCTACCTGGTTGGAAACCTTCCTTTTTATACCTGACAAGCAGAGGGCCCTTTTGTGAAAACAGCCTGACCCAGCAACATACCATAGAAGGCCATAGAGCACTGAGGGTTGTCCACATTTGCTGCTGTTCCCCCAAAAGACCTTAGAGAGGCGGTTTCACTTCAAATGCCGCCAAACAAAACCTTTTCAAAGGGTTAACAAGGAACAAAGGCTCCTTTGTGACACTTGCTTTAGTCCCAGCAGAGCATAAAACCATCCTTAGCTGTGGGATTCTTCTTTGTTTTGTCAGTTTTTTCCCAGTTTGCCACGTCATCCATTAACATTGTCAAGCTGAGGTTCATTATGAGAAAAGACTCCAGGTTTGAAAATGTCTAATAATTTATGAGCGTTTTCTGAATATTTGGGTGTGGTCACTTACATGATATACAACGTGAAGTCTCCACAGTCAGGACTGTGACTGATGTTGTAGAAGAACATTCATTAGTCGGGTTGTTTCATTAATCAAGGGTGTAATTCACTTACACCACAATGTAAGATTTCATTCATTTAGAATCATTTACATTGATATGTAACAGTATAAAGTAACATTTTTTGAGGTAGATCTAAGCAACAGTTTTTACAGCCCATGGACAACTGTGTACATTAAACACGCAGTTTAAAAAAAATAATAATCTGTTTAACAGCTTGTAGATGGGCTGGCAGAATTTCAGTCTGTAGGGACTTGGATTGGGAACCGGAGGGTCGCCAGTTCAGGTCCCGGTGCGGACCAAATCTGGAAATTGGTCTGGTAGCTGGAGAGGTGCCAGTTCACTTCCTGTGCACTGCTGAGGTGCCCTTGAGCAAAGCACTGAACCCCCCCCCCCCCCCACCAGCCAAGGAGGGCTCGCTGTGGTATCTCTCCATCAGTGCATGTCCATAGGATCCTGTTTGTGCATGTGTGTGTGTGTTACAGCCTTTGTGTGTGTAGCATGTTTCAATAACAGAGGGTGAAATTGAATTTCCCCTCGCAGGATTAATAAAGGACATCTTCTTCTTCTTCTAGATACAGCAGCCATTGATGGTTTAGCCAAGTGATGGGCGACTTTGTACCATCAATACGTTTGCATGCAGTGATTGAAATGACATTTTATGTCGACTGATTGAGTGCTTGTTCGTATCATAACTTGAGTGGTTTCAGTTCGGTATGGTTACTCTTTGGCTAACTGGTTAAACAATAATGCAGCTGAGAGAAAACCATTTCAATGTAGACACATCTTGACTGTGTCTTTACAACTGTAATTTCAAGAGATTCACACATCTGGCAGATTTAAGTGTTTTCTTTTATAAAACATGACTTCAAGCGAGGGTTCAACTCAATGTGAAAACAGGGGTTGATGAAAAGATGGTTGATGATGTCATCTGAGGCTGTTGAGATGATAAGCTGCTCCAACTGAGCAATGGGGTTAACCGGAACAGCTGAAGATATCGTCAGGGGCTGAAGGGATGAGGAGGCTGACCAAACTGCGGAGACTGGGGTTGACCAGACGATGGCTGATTCTGTGATCGGAGGCTGATTGGATGAAGAAGGTGATGAAACAAAAAACAAAAATCACCCCCCGTACAGTGTGTGCCCATGATGACAATAACTAATCAGACCTATTTCGTTTCTTGTACCAGGCTGTAAACATGTTGTGTGTATGTGACTTCCGGTGTTCCTGCAGCCAGCCTCAAGTGGACACTCGATGAACTGCAGGACTTTGCACTTCCGCATTGGCTTCATTTTTCAAGACCGGAGGATGCCGCTTGGTTGGACCCTTGCCGATGCATCAGGACAGTTTTTTAGGGAATATTATAATCTTGAGTGTACATTACATCTTCAAGGGTTAGGGTTAAAATACATTGTTTCTTTGTCAGTGGTAATTGGTCTTAAGCTTGTTTATTTATTTTCTAGTCTTCTGACTACTCAAAGATCTTTTACACCGCAGGTCACACCTACACATTTACACACTGATGGTAGAAACTGCTTGGTAAAGAGACCATCAGAATTAATTAACTAATCCATTCATACACATTCACACAACGCCAAAGAAGCAGCGGGAGCAATTCAGGGTTAAGTCTCTTGCCCAAGGCAAATAGGACATGTTGCTGCAAAAATTTATTATTATCTATCTAGTATTATTCTAAGTCTAGAAGACAAAACGTTAAATGACCTGGTTTATCTCTTGTGTTACAAATGAGAATATGGATCAATGAGTGCAAAAACAACAACAACAAAACATTTGAAGATCAGTCAACAATAGGCAAAATCTGACAGGCCTAGTAAACACACACTCCGGTTAAACAAAAGGTTACACAGCCCGAGAGTCACACAGAGAAGTTGTGGTTGTCTGAAACTTGCTCCAGTTTCATGTAAACTTTGACCGTCTCACTTTCACTTCTTGTATTGCTTCATTTTGTTTGATTTCTCTTCAGATTTGTAGCTAACATGTTTTTCCTTCCTCGGCCATGAAGGATGAAAGCCTTCACGCCCTCAGTCATGAAGGACTTGGAGCAAATGTAGCTTAACCTGTTTAAAAAAAAAAAATATGTCACTAAAGATAAAGACTCCCTGGAGCCCATAAAGCTCAGCTGCTCCGCATGTATGTTGAGACAGGGATGTTGCAATCAGCTGACTGAACCATAACACTGGACGTTATCATACTGCCAACAACAGTTTGCTGTGTGGCCACTCCATTAAACTCAACATGGTTGTTAAACTGAGTTATGGAAGCGCTGTCTGCTGTTCCAGGTTGAGCAAACAACAAATGTCAGCACAAAGCGCTCATATTCTCCTGCAGTGTTTGTCCACAGAAAGTATAGGGTGTGGAGATCACGGAGCAGCAGAGGAATTCTTGTATTTTTTGCTTTAAGGAATGTGTGCCTCGTCTCCCGACACCTCTCTAATGTGAGGTCTAGTGGAGTTTCTGTGCTGTAATTGGTGTCAGAATTACCATAAAGGAGGAATAACAAAAGAACAAGACATTTTTGAAATACTTTAGAGGGGAATAACCGTGTTTTTAAGAACGTTTTTAACGTTTCGGGATTTCAAGAGTCAAGCACTTCAGCCGACAGTCTGAAAAAAACCAGGCTGCAATAGTTATTAAATGTCCCAAATCAAAGTAGATCCACCAAAATATCTATTTTTTGCAACTGGAAGGCTAAAATTGTCATTCTTAGTGCTTATGAATATCTAAAGGATCACTGCAAAAAGACCTTGATGGTTTATGCTAACAGCCTGTCCTAACAGCATGCGATGCAAGCGAGCGTCCGCGATGAAATCAGATTAATCCTATTGTTTCCAAATTGGAGTGTCCTAACTGCAGACGAGTGAAGCAGCATGACGCAGCGCGGCCAACTCAACATTCAAACCCTGATGCGGCGCTACCCTTTCTGTTGCTGGCGTAGACGGACGAGGAAGAAGGGGGCTCTACAAGGCACTGACCCTCGCTTTTCTCACTCAACAGAGTTTGTTAGCTTGTTGTACAAAGTGATGAATTAATTATATCTACAGCCGTTGAAAGTGGTGAGCTTTGACTCGTTTCAATACCGGAGAAAAACTTTATTCAGCTCACTGCGAGCCGTTTGTTGAGGAGCCTCTGAGTGTTGAGATTTGAGTCAACAGCTCATCAACACAAAGCACCACACTTCTGTTTGTCCACCTTCAAAATAAAACACTATGATTATACTGAAATTCACAGTGAAGAGAATTAAATATTTAATGCAGGGGTTCTCGACTGCTCAGGACCCACCATCAACTCCTTAATAAGAAATTGCGACCCAAATTTTGGATATTTTTTAACCAATCAGATTTATTGAATGAAAAATAGTGCAGTTTGGACCTCGGATGGTACGAAACATGTGACGGAACAGAGCCAACATGTTTTAAGAGCGCTTCATAGACTTTTTGCCACATCTTTTTTTCTAGTCACATGTTCGGTACCCACTGAAAACAGCTCCGCGACCCACTTTTGGGTCCCAAACCCACCAGTTGACAGCGATCCTGCGCGATGCGATGCAATTACCATACTTGCGTGCTTCTAGGACACTGTGTTATATGGAAACCAGAAACAACCATGACATTGTTCTCTTCAAAGCCACCAGACTTCATTGACAAAAACAGTCATTTTACTTTGAATATGGAAGTTGCGGATCAACAGCTTCCTCCAATTGTTACATTACATTTTACGTTATCTCTGCTCGTCAGTGTCACAGCCGGCTCAAAGCCAGCGACGTCAAGCTGGATGGAATATAACAACCTGGACAGGAAGTCACACAGAAACGCGCAGAACGTCTGGTCAATTTCAAAATAAAACAATAAAGGGACTCACACTCGTATTTTCCATCACTTTATCAACATAACATCAAAAACAGGAACCAAAAGAACAACATCATCCTCAGAAAGATAAAGTGTTTTTCTCTTTATTCCAGCGTGATCTTGTAGTTCTCCTGTGATGCGTGTACAGCTGCTCATGGATGCGCTCGTGCTCCAGAAACGGACCCAGGGAGCGCCCCGTCAGACGGAGCAAAACCGTGGCGTTGGCAGAACACAGCACGCACGGACTATGTGGAAATTGGCAGTTATTCTGTTGTATTTCTGAGAGAGCAGGAATTCAAGAGGTGTTTACAGACTGCTTTGCAAGGTGACCTCGAGTGTTTTGAAAGGCGCCTATAAATAAAATGTATTATTATTATAATTTGCCAACTTTCATAACCCACAGATTCCCCTTTCAGGATTTGTAGGAAAGCATAAAAGTGAAGCAGCTTAAATGCAGACAATAAAACTCCTGAAACAAAGATAAG
This sequence comes from Tautogolabrus adspersus, assembly GCA_020745685.1. NCBI lineage: Eukaryota > Metazoa > Chordata > Actinopteri > Labriformes > Labridae > Tautogolabrus > Tautogolabrus adspersus. Next base: position 6,473,867 of record CM036543.1, on the reverse strand, counting down.
GTTTTTTGTGTTTTTAACACAGCTGCTAATAGAGGATTGGTTTACTGATAAGAAGTGCTCAGCTCAGTGTGTCTGGAGTCCTGACTCACACGCTGCTCGCTCAGGATGAACTCACACACAGTGCTGCAGTGGCAGGGGGACTTAATGTTAACTTGTCATACAGAGTAATTGCTGCTCATTACACTGCACACAGCTGGAGACCGGCCCGCTCAGCCGCAGCCTAACTGCCGATCTTTAAGCTACAAACCAAAGAAGTCTCCTCCGTCCGTCTCCACTCTCAGTGAACAGCTGTCAGTGTTCGACAAGAAACCTAAAATTCTAAGCGATGCACTGAAAAGCAGAAGTGAGAGCGTCCAGGCTTGTGTGCATGTTGTTGCGGTTATTTAAAGCTTGAAAGGAAACTGAGTTGAGAGATGAGTTTTTGTGTTCAGAGCTGTCTCTAAATTTCCTCTAATCATGAACAGAAAGGGAACTTAATCTCAGTCAGAGCATTTCCTTATAATGGTGAAGTTTTCAGAATCAATTCAGCTCCAGATGAAACTTAAAAGTCTTTGCCATGTTCATTCAGTGCACTGTTCATACAGATGTAAAAAGACTGGTTGGAAGGGAGATTGTTTTCTTTTTCAAATGTTGTTTTAAAAAGTATCAAACCATTTAAATCCTTTGTGCACGTTCAAGTTTAAAACCAAAAGACAGTGTAAGAGAACTTAGTTGAGGTTCCAGCTTAAGTTTAGGAACTAAATGTGTTTGAAATTTCAGCTGAAGTGTAAACACAGATAGATGAAATGCAGGGGCGTGTCCAGAGGGGTGGCATTGGCCCCCCTTAAAATCTTATTAGCCACCCCAAAATCCTAGACTATTTTTGGCTATTTGCCTGGCCATAGGTGGGACTTATGCTGAAATCCACTATTCAGGCTGCGTTTTTAGTGTGCAGATGTTTGCAATTTTTGCAAAGTCGATGTGATGAGTCCAGACAGGAGGGGTAAATAAATGCTCTAAATTCATGTGTTGGCTATTCTTTCGTTCCCATAACATTTGCAGAGTGCGTGCTCGGCTGTCTTCGGAGTTCCCCCGACACACAACATGAGATCAGATCCTAAATATCGAACGTTTAATACATGCAATCAGGGCGGCCTTGACGTCCTTCCGAGGAGATCACATCACCCTTAACACCACAGGAAGATCTGACAAGACGAGCTGTAGAACCTTTAAACATCAGGACTTTGCTTTGGATTGGGAGGAGGAATCGGGCCTTGAATCATCCTGATTATCTTATGGTACCCCACTTCACAAATATGTACTGTGAGTGGATGAGTTGCAACACTTTGCCCTGTGGATTTAAATGGTACAAATTGGTTCCAATATATGTTTTGTATATAAAAATGTTTTTCTTCAGAAACGCACTTTTGTGTCGTTGTGGGTAGTGAAACTTGCAGAATCACTCAGAAACAAACAGATGCTTCTTTGAGGCTTTGGCTCAACCATCGTTTTTCCATTTAATAACTGCAGAGTCGGCATTATTGTGACCTTTTATTTGTGTCTTAAACTTCTGTGCTCTCAATAAATGTAAAAATAAAATAAAATAAAGGAAGCAGTGGTTTGTGTGTGGAAGTTGGTCCGTTTTTCTGTCAGTGATTGGTTTGACTTTGTCAGTCAGCACTTTCCATGATAGAAAGGAAATGTTACGATAAGAAAACATTGGTTTGCACCGTCAAGTACACAGTGAAGATTAAACTGGGTTGCACATTTACCCTAATGTGTTCCAGATAAAAACTGCATTGATTAATTAAGCTCTAACTGATGACTTTTGCTGAAGGCGTGTGTACTCCAGCAGAGAGATAAATTACACTCCTTAATGGAATATAAAGCTCGAGACTGTGGGAAAAAAGGGAGTTCAGTCACACAAGCAGGCACGTTTGCATCGTCTGCTGAGCCTAAAATCAGACCGCACATGACTCCCTCTCACAAGAAGAGAACATTTTGCTGCACTGTTGAATTTTTAATGCTAATTTTTAGGCTGCAGTTTAAGCACTTCCTCCTGCGCTGCAAAATGAAATGCCACTTTTATAGATTTCCTCCAAGGCTCTGCTGCATCTGCATAAAAACACAAACTCCCTCATGGTTTTCCTCTTTATACCCCACATGTCTGACTATGATTTAACTGCCTGTGAGGTAAAGATGCAGTGAGAGAGCTCGCCATAGTATTGCTCCTGCAGAACAAATAAGGTCCAGTCAGCGAGGGCAGCTGCAGCTGAGCGCTAACACGTTTAAGAGCGTTCACAGAGGTCACTGAGAGGCAGCCAGGCGCTGATGTGCTCAGTGTCGGGTCGTCCATAGAGGCTCAGCCAGCCGTTCCTAATGACATCGCTCAGTGACGACGCTGCTGATTATGTGGCGCTGCTCTCGTCAGGCCGGGGAATGAGTGTTGACAGTCACATTGTGTGCTGAATGCAGGTTGACCCCCCAGAGGTCAGGGGAAGAGTTGCACTATGATGTCACAGGTCAGCACGTGTTGCCTCCAAAGTGTGAGAGACGGCCTGTCCAAAGAGCTTCAGCAGAAGTAAAAGTTTTTAGTCCTCATTTAATGTGTAAACACAGGCTTCTATTTATCCCTTAAACATCATATCTGGCCCTACAATGACAAAAGATTGTAGCATTTGTTAATGCTTTATTACATTTTGTAGTTCCTGGAAAATGTTAACTTAATTCATGTCCAATGAAACTTTCTCTTTGAGTAGCATTGTCCCTGCAGGGCTCTACCGTGCAACATATATGTCGCAAGTGCTACAAGAAAATGGTTCTGTGCTACGAATGATTTTACCTCATCGCAACGGTGCAAAGAGAGGCAGAGAGACCCTGTTTTTTTAGATAGGCATGGTGCCACTTAAGCCTTTGCAGCACCGATTAACACCTCCATTACAGAAGCTCCACAAGCTGAAGGTGTGTTTAAGCTGATGTCTAATTGTCTCAAGTCCAAGATGATTAAAAGAAGTGGGCTGTGGCGGTGACTCGTGGGCAGAGGAGTGGCTGTGAATGATGTTTCTCCAGAGAGCGTTATCGAGGATCAACGCTAAATGCAGCTCTACTAAAGCTCAGCGTGATAAACACAATTATTTCTGGAAAGTTCTTCACAATAAAAGTCCCTTATTACTGTATCTTTGATGTGCTTTTATTTTGTAGCAGTTGTATTTTCATTTCTAATAACCTAAAATCAAATGGATTCAGTTAGAAGCTATTTCCGTGGTTTGTGAATCGCCTGTGTCTGTTGAGGAGTCTGTCTTTGCGTGTTTGTTGGGGTTTCCTGTGTCCGGGTCCAAGGTGGTTTGCAGTGTGTAGTAGTGATCAGTAGTGAATTTCCCCATTCAAATCCTCCATTGATATTTCACTAAATCCTTATATCAAGAGATTGAAGCCTGAAACCAAGACAACCAGCTACCCGTAATACTTGTGACTATGAAACATTTGATTCAGCATTAAAAAAGGCAAAGGTACAAGACTGGGTACATCTATTTTCTTCCAGAGTCAAGGAACTACCCATCCCACAATCCATTGCTTCTTCTTAAGTGTAACTTTAGTCATTGTTTACTGTTAATACAAGTGTTGTACTATCTTGTTGTTTGTGTTGTTGAATATATAAACTACATTCACTGCAGCATGACAAGGTTATTAGTACATTTCATGTTAGCTAACTAGCTAGCTAGCCTGCTAGCGAAACTGGCCATTTGCATATGGCACTGAGGGCTGGGAAACATTGCCATGGTAACAGTGAGCTCCACCAATCAGAGACGTCGCTGTGACACTCTACGATCATGGTTAGTGTAGTTATTTTCCCAGATATCGAGAATAAACCATGTTTTTCTTACGACAAGGTTGATATCATACAAACTTGTGTCTCCTGCAGGAGCATAAACCATCGTTTCACACTCAGGTAGCTTGTGGTCAGTCTACCTTGGATGGTTATGACATTATGGCTAATAATCAAATCTGCTATGGAGACAATGAAAGGGATTTTAACTTCCAGAACTAGACTGTTAAGCTCTCGTCCACATGTACTGTATGGCAGTTGTCACTTGAGATAGAGAAACAGCTAAAGCACACACACACACACACACACACACACACACACACACACACACACACACACACACGAGCAGATGGACAGATGGACATGAAGAGAAAGGTCAGCTTCTAGTGTGATTAGAAAAAAGCAGCAGTAATTGAACTAGTAGGATATAACATCAGCCTGTTGCTCGCTGTGTGCTCGCCTCCCTGCAGTAAAACTCCGGTGGTGGTTTTTGACGCTTCACTCAGTACTTCAGTGCCATTGGCTGCTGTAAATGTATAATTTCCCGCCCTATTGTTCCTTCTTATATGAAACATCAATATTTCAGACCACACTCTGGTTGCTCTTTCTTGGGTTTATTAGGGGAAAATCCAGTATTTCAAACCTGGGCCCTTTTTAACACACTTAAAGATCCAGACGACTGAGGCCGGGCGTACCCTGTGACGATTGAGGCCGTTTCTTTTGGGGCTTTTTATGCCTTTATTTTAGAGATAGGACAGTGGATAGAGGCAGGAGATTGGGGAAAGAGAAAGAGCGTGGGGAATGTCACATAGGGAATTACACAGGTTGGACTCGAACCCGGGCCGCCTGCCTGGAGGACCACAGCCTCCGTACATGGGGCACGCACACTAACCACTATAGGCTACCCGGGCCTCATGGAGACCATTTCTGACCCAACTTTAAAGTAGCATGACTGGTTGTGAAGTCTGGCCTGATTTCAGCTCAAACCAGCGTCGTCTGCTGTGCAGTGTTCAGGGGGGCATGAGGGCCGATCGGCTGCTTGCAGTCAGATAAATATACATAACTTGTATCCATCAGAAAATCAAACAGATGAGTTATAAAAAAATATATTCACTCCCAGTACAGTGTGTGCCAACAAAGACATTAACTAATCAGACCAATTCCTTTTTTTGAACCAGGCTGTAAACATGTTAATTTCTGCTGTAAAAAACGGCTTTTTGAATGGGTGAGTATTTGACTACAAGGTTTATAGAGCAAGCCTCAAGTGGACACTTGAGGAGCCGCAGTTTTTTACACTTGAGCATGCAGAGTGTTTGAGGACAATATGTGAGCTTTGGATGTGAGTCTTAATTGATTCACTTGTACATTGTTAATTTGTAGTCCACTGCAGCATTTTTACAACAGTAGCCTGTATGTCCTGCCTTAGACTTAAAAAACTGTCTTGAAGATTGTTTCAGATGTCAGTCACAACACAGGCTGTAATCTTTCACTTTATTAGTCATAAAGTGTTAGCAGGAAATGATCATCTGACAGAAACTAACACCACTAGAGCAGCAAGCGTTAAGTAATAATTGGTACCTCGACTGAAATGTAATGACTGTATCAGTCGTTCACTTTGCATCATATCGCTCTTACTAATACCTAATACTTTCCTACAGCTGTTTGAAACAAAAAGAAATGTTGTGAAAAAGAACTCCGTGTTGACCGTAGTCATGACAACCGGGTGAAACAGACCTGAGGAAGTGAATATGTTTACTGACGAGCTAGTGTATCCAACTATAATTTACATGACGTTTTTATCACAGCAGCACAAACAGCGACAGTACGGCACCTTTCAGTAGCAGTTCACACTTCAGAAGTCTTTGACGTAATATCCAGTGTTTCCAGGACAATGGCCATGCAGGTCTGATAGGTGAGCCATGAGAGATGAGCATCTGCTGCTGGTCCGGTCGTAAATTAACGGTCACAGTGACAACATCGTCAACTGCTGGAGAAAAATCTGCTGAAATCTGCCGATTAAGAGGTATGGTCATTTATTTTCTAATTATGTTGTAGTTCCCTTTGAATGTGTAGGGGAACTTTATCTAACGCTAGCACTAAGTTGCAGCTAAAAGACAAACTACACTGCACTACGTTAGCTAGCTTAACAGCCTGCAGACCAAGTTAGCATTTAACGTTAACATTAGCATTTTTTTAAATTATTGTTATTTGCATACCGCCATGAAATATGAAATGCTGTTTTCTGGACTGAAGACCGAGGGTGTTTTTTGAAGATGTGTGTGTTCAGTAGAGCTAATGTTATATTTTTGACCAACCAGTTTGTGAAATATAGTGTGACAGTCTAGATTAAAGTAGCAATAACACAAGAACAAGCTAGGATTGATTTATTTGCTCTGTGATTTAAAGGTTGTTTAAAGACGTTTTTCTCTTGGAGATAAAAGGACTTTTTGTTCATATCAATTAGCTCATCTTCACAGTTGACATATTTCTAGACGTTCAAATAGGCAGAGGCAGAGCAAATTGCATTCAAATGCCACAAATGCTTGAGATACAATATGTGTTAATTGTGTTATTAAAAGTGATGGAAGATGTCGGTAGTTAGGTAAAAATAAACCTTTGTAGATACTGTAAATAGACATAATTAGGTCCATTGTTGACACCTCCTTTCTTTTTGACTTTTGAATGGAGTCAAAGCTGTTATTTAAGGGGTTGCAGAGCCCCACAAACACCTGTACTTTACACACTGATTCTAACCCAATTTGACAATGATCCTGCTTGATGTTTGTAGTTATAACTATTACTTCAAAGTGAATTGACTGACTGATTGAGTGATTGAATTACATTTCCCCCAGGGATATTAAGAGACTTGCCATGAAGAGAAGCAGAGATATTCAGAGCTTCTTCTTAAAAAAAAGGAAAGAGTCAGAGCCAGCCACAGCTTCAACCAGCAGCAGTGAAAAGGCCCAGGCAAGTCAGCAGCCGAGGTACAGCAGTAGTGACGAAGAGCACCCAGCTCCCCCTGCACAGGAAGGTAGGTCATGCTTGGATGGTTTGAATTTACCATGTAGACTCACATTCAAGTTGTTTGTCACTCCAGTTATATAATTACAACAGTCTGAAACATCACTACACAAGAACAATAGTTAAAACAGTTGTAAAAGACAGAAGAACACAGCTGACCAGCCACAGCCAGAGGATGAGATAGTGAGAGATGAGTGTGATCCAGCAGTGTCTGGAGCTCCACCTGCTAAGCAAGGTATGTCAAATTCTGTTATGTCCACATTTGTCATTCATGAACAGTTACCTGAAGTTGTTGTGTACTCTCATACTTTAATTTTAAAAAGATAGTCCAATTTTGCCCAAAGTGTATGCGATACATTTGCTAATACACAACAAACCCCAAACTTAAACATAGACAATCTATTCTTTAAATCTCAATACAAAACATTATGAAAAGACAAAGGGAAATGTGTGACACTAATCTGTCCACATACAGTCTATGGGTGTAATGGTTATTGTTTTTACTACTTCAGGTACTTCATCTAGTGATTCAGAGGGCATGTCAGTAGGTGATGGTGACACTGATGACGGAGAGGCTCCTCATGTTGCACAAGCACATGCTGCCCCACCTGGACCTCACGGTATGTTGTGACATTTTATCTTTCAGTTTACACGGCATTATGAGTGCCTTCCATTTAAATAACATGGAAGTTGTCATACTGACCACAAATTGACTTTGTAACTAATCATTTTGAATGAAACTTCATAAAAACTGAAGTAAGGACTGATTACAATTATTTATGATTTACAGATGTTTCACAGTCCAGAGCAGCAGGGCCTACACAGCCTCATCTTAAGGTATTTCCGTGAACCATGCAAGGCAACATGGAGAGAGAGGGGATGTGACATGCAGCAAAGGATCTCCAGCCAGGATTCAAACCGCGGTTGGCTGCGTACGTGGCATTAAACTTTGCTATGCCATGGCCACCCCACACTAGCCTTGTGTCCCATCTTGGCCACCCCAGTAAAAATGTCCTGGATACGCAACTGCCTCCAAACCCTCTCCACTCGTGTTCACACGAAGGAGTTATCAATTAGAATGCACCATAATTAAGCACCATTAAGCACAAGCGGCCTGCATTGTTGTGTTAGCAAAATAATGTTAGCGCTCTTTAGTTAGCTCGTAGCTTCACATTGGACATACATTTACACTGAATGACCGTGATCTAAAAACGCTTACATGACATCCAAATAAGCAGTGAGTATGTTCTTCTTCTTTTCTCTAGTGCTCGACTAAAACTGCTTTATACACAAGGGGAGGAGCCGGCCGTCCCGTCCATGTAAACATGATGTAAACATGGCTCCGACAACGGTACGCTTCTCACTCATTGTAGACAGTCATGACTCAGAGACATTCACACAGCATACACTTGATTTCTGATATATTGATATTGATGTGTAAAATAAGCACATTCTTCCTTTAATACGTATTTTTATAGTTTATAATGTAATTATTATTATTGGTATTTGCATGTTTTTATAGAATGTAAAACTGAACATATATAATTTGACCTGAATATTAGAAATAAGTAATAGTAGGTAACGTTAGCTTGCAAAAGAGCTAGCTTTAAGTAAGTTGACTTCTATAAAGATATCTATTTAAAGTCGCTAAGCTAGACTCATACAAACCAACATCAGAAGCTGCAGCAGCAACATCTCTGAGTGAATTCATTTTTATTTCCTTTATACGTAACATCTCATTTGTGTGGACAGAATATTTCATATATCACTCTGAGTATTTTTAACCATTCAGAAATGAACATGAATTATAAATTGTTGATCTCATGACGCTGTGAGGGGCTTCAGCTCTTCCTGCGTCACGATCCTGTCACAGCTTCAGCTCATGGAGAAGATAAGCATCTAGTGTGCATGCACGACCATCACCCGTCTTCAGCTGGTACAGCTCATTACACTGGAGGTATTGTTTGCAGGGGGTGTGCATGCATATGTGCACAAACACGTACAGATGTATGTACACATACAGAGGAATGCATGTTCACCAGTGTGGGCTTGTTGTGTTTCCGTTCATGGCACTGTCAAGTCGGTGACCTCCTATAGGCTGGACGATGACAGAAGTCAGTATGAAGCTTGTTTGTGTTGTATCCAAGTCAAGCCATGACAACACCAAAGTCAAACACAATAATACAAACGTTGTTATAGAGTGTCAGATGTTGGTGTTCAATTGTAGCACAGAAAAGGACAAACTATTTGCTGAACTTCTTCTCTCCTGCCTCTCTGTTGGTACTAACATTTGCTCTGCTGCTGGTTTAACATGCTCAAATGCAGACCATGGCTGCTCAACAAAGTGAGACCCCCCCAAAACAGACTGCAACTGCACTGGTGTGACTTAGATTCTGGATTTATGACCTCCTGACATTGTTCAGGCTTGTCTTTCCTTAACATATAAACTCTTGAAATTTCCATGGATAAGATCTAGGAAACCTAGTGCAGAAAGGCCAAATCTTTTTAATGCAGAACTGGGCAACCAAGCAGCCCAGTGCACATGGCACATGGGGACAGCAGTGGAAAAAAAAGCTCCCATCCATGTGTTGGTAACTGTAATTACATCCCACATCCTGATGTGAAGCAGATATGCACCAAAGGCTTTTAATAGGCTGTGCAAAGAGCAGCAGGAACAGAATTCAGCCGAAATGCTGAGTGTGCAAGACATGTTCACCACAGCTCCTTGTGCTGCCGTTACCCTCAGGTTGGGTGAGTTTTAGGAGAAAGATGTTCCTGTGGTGGACTTTCTCTGTTACAAGAAGTGACAAAATGTTTCCTCAAGTTGAACAAGAAGAAAGTTAGGGACTTTCTCTTCCCTCTGAAGCTAGTCACTCAGTCTACTCTTTACTTCAGCTTTTTTTACGAGGAGATATCCATTTCTTTGTCAGTTTTCTTATACACTTTCTTCCTTTCAGATCTTTTTTAAAGCTAAAAATGCGTCAAACTAATACTGGATTATGCACTGACTTTTAAACTGTGTATGTGGCGTGAAGAACAGGCCAAACAAAGCGGTTGGAAAAGTCGATTTTAAACTATGATTAGTCGTCATTTTTGTCTATTTACAGGGGAAACGTGTAATTACAGAGTTAATATTCCACTTTCTTCCCACGTGTTGCGTTATTATTGACAGCAGCATGAGGAAAGGATCTGAATGAGCTCATAATTTGAATAGTCAACATGACCTCATTGGTTATGCTCCACATCCCTGCATGCTGGCTTTATTTCATACTGAAAATATCTAGCCCTGTTGTCACTGTGTGTGCTGTGTTGAAAAAAAGAAAAACAAGCAGTTTTAGCCTGGATTCAACCACAAAGAATGCAGAGCACCTACAGGGTTTCCAGAGGGACACACAGGGCCGTGTGCGGCACAGTCAGACGGGCAGAGCCGACTCTTTACAAAACCACAGATATGCAGACGCTGGTTTCATTTTCCCAGGCTGCACATGTACATGCAGAAAACATGGAATCATCAGGATGATCGGTTGTCTTTAAACACAACTAGTAAGTTGGGTTTTTAAGGCTTCTTTTGGGGCTTTTTATGCCTTAAGTAAATGGTAAATGGACTTGAGCTTGTATAGTGCTTTTCTATTCTTCTGACTGCTCATAGCGCTTTTACACCACAGGTCACACCTACACATTCACACACTGATGGCAGAGGCTGCTATGTAAAGTGACCATCAAAAGTTACTTATCCCATACATGCACATTCATACGCCGCTGACGAAGCAGCGGGAGCAATTCAGGATGTCTTACCCAAACACACATCGGACATTTTGCTGCAGGAGCTGGGGATTGAATCCCCAACCTTAGAGACAACTGACTCTACCAACTGAGCCACAGCTGCCCCTGGTAGAGATAGGACAGTGGATAGAGTCAGAAATCGGGACGAAAGAGAGTGGGGAATAACATGCCGGAGAGGAGCCACAGGTTGGATTTGAACCTGTGCCGCCCGCCTGGAGGACTATAGCCTCTGTTCATGGGGTATGTGCACTAACCACTAGGCTACCAGCACCCCAGTTAGTGAGTACATTTTGACAGAATACATGCATTGTTTTCCTTTGTTATGAATGTTTCTAAATCAACACATTCTCACTCCTTATTAATATTATGGCCTTCCATGCGGGTTAAATGTTATGCTCAAACTGCAACGCAGCCACTCGCCACTAGCAGGAGCTGTAGCCATAGACTGGCCGGTAGCTCAGGTTAATGGGCCTGCTCTCCCAGATCTACAACCTGGATGTAAAAAAGCACAATAAAGAGATAATATCTCAGAGCGGTAGTACTTTGGCAGTTTTGCAGTACTTTGATCTAGAAAATGCAGAGAAAGTTGTGTGTAGTCTGTGTCAGGGTAAACTGGCATATCGACCAGAACAATGCGTAAACACATGTAGCACATTTACGCATGAGAAGAAAGGCAGCCATCCTGCACATAAATAGTTAAAAGCAAGTATATCTCAGGCCGTCTCATAACACACTTGTATAACGTTGCTTTAAATTCTTAAATTGTTCGTTTCTATTTATCTTTAAAGCCATTAAAAGCAACTTTCTACATAAATCACCTCCACCTCCACACTGAACTTTAGAAAACATCAAAACATTGCAGAGAGCTGTCTCCCCCCGCCCCTCCTCTCTAGAGTTGATGCTCACGCAGGTTGCCATGTCGTGGACACTGAAGCTTCAGTGTTTATCCAGCTCTGCATCGGTCTGTAAACCTTTCTGTGTTCTAACCTCTCTCCATTTTTCAAAAGCATCTCCAATATTGATCCTAGTTTGAGCACGTTTCTGCTCGTGGAGCTTATTAGAAACATGCAGAGGCTTTTTAGGTCGGGTACAATCACTTCTATCTGAACCAGTTCTCTTGCCCGCTTCCATCGCTGCAACACCTGTTGGTTTGACCTGATAACTGGTCTCATATCTGGCAAATGAGGGGTGTCCAAAACGGCCTGGTGTGGTTGCCTTAAAACCACCTACCTTCTCTGGTCCAAACAAATCCAGACCATTCAGGACCAGAATCTAAACTTAGAAGGAGGACATACTGGCTGCTGCATTGTTGTCAGAGAAGCCAGCACTTCAACATAGCATGTTTCCTTAATGTCTGATCATATAGTAAGGTCATTGTATCATTTAATTCAGTAGATATCTTACATATTGCTCCTTGAATTATCTTTTTATTTAATCTTTTTTTTCCAACATAAACTGTTTTTTTTTAGTGTAACTGTTTTATTGATTCTCTTCACATAGTCAAAATGGAGCCACAGCGGATTTTTTGAAGAATACTAAGGATTCTTGCAATAAAAAAGATGTCCATTCCTACATGTATGTGTGTTTGTAAAAACATTGTGCACCTAAAAGATGTACAGCCCAGACAGAAACACCCACAAAAATAATAATGTGTCTGTAGAGAGGCTAAGGAACACAAAAGTCCTGATTTATGTTTGTCCAAAGAACCAAAGGTTGGAGTAATCAACATTTCTAACATGACATGAGGGTTATGTAGAGCAAAGACATTGTCTCTTCTCTTTGGGAAGGAAAAAAGACTGGCTGCTCCACTTTAAGCTCCCCTTCCCCTCCCCCACTCCCATCCTCAGAATCTGGGAAATTGTGACTTCTTCCCGTATGATTTCAATGCCAGGCATGCCCTCAATTCAGCCTGTGAAAGGACGCATTCCTTTCCAGCTGAGCAGGGGGTAGTGTTGTCCCAAAGATTAGTCCTCTTCTCACCCTCCTTCTGGAGACGTGCAGCTCCGCTCTGAATTCCTGCACGGGTTGTCTTGGTGTGAGTGCTTTTTTCGAGTTTCTTCTTGCATTCCACGTATCCCCACAGAAAACACTCACTTCCTGTGCTGCGGTGGATGGTTTGTCTGTCTCTGTGGTGACCCTGAAGAAGTTAAAAAAAAAAGGAGACACAAACAAGACTCACAAGACAATCCTGCCAAATTCTCCTCCCTATATGCACCATTGGAAAACATTGTATGAACTTGTGAAAATGAGGAATGATGAGAGGATCAACAAGCTTTAATTGGGCAGCTGTTAAAAAGGCACTTCACAGTATCACTGGCATCATCCACTCTCTTTTCAAACTCTGATAAATAGCCTGTGAAAACACTCATTTCCTCTGAGGATTGTTTTGGATTTCCCCCAAACTGCCAAGTCTCGCTCTGAGAAGCATTCTGAGCCTGGAGACAGACAGAGTTACATTCCTCTTTACTTTTATATATTTGTGTTGTTGTATTTAGTTAATTGGACTGTACTTAAACAAACCGGACCGCTTGGTGGAAACGGGGCTTTAATGCACAATGGGAGGTAGAGCCTTCAGCTATCAGGCCTGGTACCTACAGTCTCTAAATGTACTATGGGAGGTAGAGCCTTCAGCTATCAGGCCTGCTCGTGGTACCTACAGTCTCTAAATGTACTATGGGAGGTAGAGCCTTCAGTTATCAGGCCTGCTCGTGGTACCTACAGTCTCTAAATCTACAATTGGAGGTAGAGCCTTCAGCTATCAGGCCTGCTCGTGGTACCTACAGTCTCTAAATGTACTATGGGAGGTAGAGCCTTCAGCTATCAGGCCTGGTACCTACAGTCTCTAAATGTACTATGGGAGGTAGAGCCTTCAGCTATCAGGCCTGCTCGTGGTACCTACAGTCTCTAAATGTACTATGGGAGGTAGAGCCTTCAGTTATCAGGCCTGCTCGTGGTACCTACAGTCTCTAAATCTACAATTGGAGGTAGAGCCTTCAGCTATCAGGCCTGCTCGTGGTACCTACAGTCTCTAAATGTACTATGGGAGGTAGAGCCTTCAGTTATCAGGCCTGCTCATGGTACCTACAGTCTCTAAATGTACTATTGGAGGTAGAGCCTTCAGTTATCAGGCCTGCTCGTGGTACCTACAGTCTCTAAATGTACTATTGGAGGTAGAGCCTTCAGTTATCAGGCCTGCTCGTGGTACCTACAGTCTCTAAATGTACTATTGGAGGTAGAGCCTTGAGTTATCAGGCCTGCTTGTGGTACCTACAGTCTCTAAATGTACTATGGTGAGGTAGAGCCTTCAGTTATCAGGCCTGCTCGTGGTACCTACAGTCTGTAAAGCCCAGTTTCCACAGAGCGGTCCGGTTCAGTTCAGTTCGGTACGGTACCCATTTATTGGCATTTCCACAAAAATTGGGAATGGTACCAAAATAAGGGATTCGTACCCTTCTACTTTTTTGGTACCCTTCTGTTGGGGTGCCAAGGGTACCGATCCAGCCCTAAAGGGTCCCTTGTTTACTGTGTCTCTTTCTTCTTCTTGAACGTTTAACTTAATTAATAGCGGGTTACACTGTTTGGCTGCTATGATGTCACATTATTACATAGCTGACGCGGCTATCTCCTTCTGGCTTATACTCCAATTACCAAATAAGGGCACAGTTTGCTGTGGAAACGCAAGCAAGATCAGGGTTTACCGCACCGAACTATACCAAACTGTACTGAACCAAACCGGACCGCTTGGTGGAAACGGGGCTTTAATGCACAATGGGAGGTAGAGCCTTCAGTTATCAGGCCTGCTCGTGGTACCTACAGTCTCTAAATGTACTATGGGAGGTAGAGCCTTCGGTTATCAGGCCTGCTCGTGGTACCTACAGTCTCTAAATGTACTATGGGAGGTAGAGCCTTCGGTTATCAGGCCTGCTCGTTGTACCTACAGTCTCTAAATGTACTATGGGAGGTAGAGCCTTCAGCTATCAGGCCTGCTCGTGGTACCTACAGTCTCTAAATGTACTATGGGAGGTAGAGCCTTCAGTTATCAGGCCTGCTCGTGGTACCTACAGTCTCTAAATCTACAATTGGAGGTAGAGCCTTCAGCTATCAGGCCTGCTCGTGGTACCTACAGTCTCTAAATGTACTATGGGAGGTAGAGCCTTCAGTTATCAGGCCTGCTCATGGTACCTACAGTCTCTAAATGTACTATTGGAGGTAGAGCCTTCAGTTATCAGGCCTGCTCGTGGTACCTACAGTCTCTAAATGTACTATTGGAGGTAGAGCCTTCAGTTATCAGGCCTGCTCGTGGTACCTACAGTCTCTAAATGTACTATTGGAGGTAGAGCCTTGAGTTATCAGGCCTGCTTGTGGTACCTACAGTCTCTAAATGTACTATGGTGAGGTAGAGCCTTCAGTTATCAGGCCTGCTCGTGGTACCTACAGTCTGTAAAGCCCAGTTTCCACAGAGCGGTCCGGTTCAGTTCAGTTCGGTACGGTACCCATTTATTGGCATTTCCACAAAAATTGGGAATGGTACCAAAATAAGGGATTCGTACCCTTCTACTTTTTTGGTACCCTTCTGTTGGGGTGCCAAGGGTACCGATCCAGCCCTAAAGGGTCCCTTGTTTACTGTGTCTCTTTCTTCTTCTTGAACGTTTAACTTAATTAATAGCGGGTTACACTGTTTGGCTGCTATGATGTCACATTATTACATAGCTGACGCGGCTATCTCCTTCTGGCTTATACTCCAATTACCAAATAAGGGCACAGTTTGCTGTGGAAACGCAAGCAAGATCAGGGTTTACCGCACCGAACTATACCAAACTGTACTGAACCAAACCGGACCGCTTGGTGGAAACGGGGCTTTAATGCACAATGGGAGGTAGAGCCTTCAGTTATCAGGCCTGCTCGTGGTACCTACAGTCTCTAAATGTACTATGGGAGGTAGAGCCTTCGGTTATCAGGCCTGCTCGTGGTACCTACAGTCTCTAAATGTACTATGGGAGGTAGAGCCTTCGGTTATCAGGCCTGCTCGTTGTACCTACAGTCTCTAAATGTACTATGGGAGGTAGAGCCTTCAGTTATCAGGCCTGCTCGTGGTACCTACAGTCTCTAAATGTACTATGGGAGGTAGAGCCTTCAGTTATCAGGCCTGCTCGTGGTACCTACAGTCTCTAAATGTACTATGGGAGGTAGAGCCTTCAGTTATCAGGCCTGCTCGTGGTACCTACAGTCTCTAAATGTACTATGGGAGGTAGAGCCTTCGGCTATACCGCCCCTTTCCTTGGAATCATCTTTGTTTTGGTCGTATTGTTGCTCTTCACACACTTAAAGGGAGAATGTGTGACTTTTTGAACCAGTAGATGTCGCCCTTAAGCACCAGCATAGAACCAAAACAAACTGCTGTTCGGGGACACCGCCTTTCTTCCTCATGAGACACACCTCAAACCCTCCTCCACTCGCATTCACACCAAGGAAGTGCAAGCAGTAGACAAAAAAACACTTACATGACATTCAAATAAGCAGTGAATATGTTCTTCTTCTTTACTCTAGTCTAGTCTAAAACAGCTTTATACACAAGGGGACGAGCCGGCCATCCTGTCCATGTAAACACGGCTCTGACAACAACACAGCCAGCGGGACTCGAGCTTCTCACTCATTGTAGACAGTCATGACTCAGAGAGACATTTACACAGGATATACTGGATTTCTTCCTTTAAGGAACAGAACTGTTTAGTCTGTCAATATTTTCCATCATGTGAGGGGTTGCTCACCTTTATATGTGAAGTACAACATAAATCCAGTCTGAATTATCTTCAAGCCTTGATGTGAAAACTAAAAATGAATTGGACTGTCACAGCGGATGTGAATCTACCAGACTCCCATCTTACAATGCATGCTGTAATGGAGTCCAAACTCTCAGATTTTCAGCAGTAACAGAGAACAAAAGCAGATCCTGTGGATGCCAGTGTTCTTTTTTTATAGACAGCACCAACTCATCTCTGCCACCCACCCCTGGTTTCTCTGAAGTACCAAAAACGTAGAAAATTCAATAGAAATCGGTGAGATTCAGATTTTTGGTGGAAAAGGCATGTGATGATGTTTTGAGCTTCAGTTCAAAGACTTGTTATCAGAGTGACAGGAAATGAGAAGCTTTTCAAAGTATTTCCTCCTAATTTACGTCTAACACCAACAGTTAATGATGTACCTCTTTGAGTCATCTGTGTCTCGTATCCAGTGTTTCTCCTCCTCTCTCACCATATGGGCTGTACAATGTGTTCAGATGAACTGAGGGAGATCAGTTGTCACGTCATGTGTGCTGGGAGAGTTTTCCTTGGATGTCGGCCCTGACGAGCTCTGTAGAATTTATAATCTGTGCGGGGCTTGTTAAATCCTCTAGGGAGCTCGAGTACTCTGGGATAACACGAATGGAACCATCCCAGCACATGTAGGGAACATTTCTGGAGCCACTCCACATTCGATTCAATCATCTATGTGCTCCTTACGTTTAAGACAACGTATACCATAAACTATGAAGACACAAGAGGGACTTAAACCTCTATGTGTATTGCAGTTTTGTTTATCGGGGGTTGAAGTGAAGTGAACACGAGAAGGGAAGAGTTTGTGAAAGATCATGTGTTTAAGCAGAGTTTTCTCTGTGCTTCACATTCCAAATTCATGGTTCACCGACGTGGTTTGCTCATTGGGCCGTTCTGTCTCACTGCCAACAGCAGAAAGAAACCTGCAAACACAGCTCTGCATATCATTTTTCTGTGGACAGCTAATGGATTTAACACTTGTAGTCTGTCTGTGGAGATTTAAAAGCACCTGGAATTGTCATGAAGTGGATTTTAATTATGTTTCCTCTTTTTTTACAGTCCACCAAAGATCTTCAGACTGTCCTGACGTCTCTCCTTTGACTGCTTTTTATTTGACGCTTTGGATTGAATCAGTTGAGACCACTCCGACAGAGTGTTCACACAGGAGGGAACATAATATATCTGCACTTTGGGTTTCGCTGTCTGAAAAGTGGCCATGTTGTGTAAACTCTGCTTATGTGGTTTAAGTTTTACAGAGAAATAAATCATTTCAGTTTTGAAGCACTTCTAAACAAGACACAAATGTTTGTTGCATTAAAGGTCACATTTTTTCCTCATTTTCAACCAGTTTAAATAAGTCTCAGAGCTCCCCAAAACATGTCTGTGAAGTTACTTGTTATACATCCACTCTGATCCTGTATTTGATCATGTCTATAAACTCCTTTATTTCAGCCCTCCTCAGAACAGGCTGTTTCTGTGTCTGTAGCTTTAAATGCAAATGAGCTGTGTCTGACCACGCCCCTCTCTGGAAAGGCTTGGGTGGCTCGGGCTTTCTAGCACCATGTCCTATTGTTTACGTTGAGAGGGCACGCTCAAACAGCAGAACAAACACCTAGCTGTGGGAGTGTCACCCACCTGGGGGAGGGGTTACTGCCCTTTGTGATGTCATGAAGGGAAAATCTACAAACAGCCTGTTTGAGCATGCATTTTCTGAAAAGTGGATCACGCAAAAGACGAAGCGGATGGACTGTGGGGGTTTGTAGACAGACTAGGGACACATATTAGTGTTAGAGAAACATGGTCAAGTGTATTCTGCATAAAAGTGTGACTTTTAAGAGACCAGTCCGCTAATTCTGCAGAATGTCAAGCTTTATTATGGTTGAAATGAGTTACAGAAGAAAGTCAATCCAGCCAGTTGTCATGAATAGAGAGTTGGGCCAAAAAGTTGTTTTGTACCAGGCTGTAGATGAGCTTGACATTTTAACAAGGCTCTCTATTGGATTTGACTCTCTTTAAGGGTAAGCCTCAAGAGGCCATCTGTGGAACAGCGTTTATTTGTGATAGGTGTCATTGTTTTTCCAGGTTGCTGCTTGCTCCTGTCTTTTGATACCTCCCTGTTAAGACCTCCAGCCTGTATGTCTGCTCCGGTTTTCCAGTCTGCTCCCTGTATGATCTGTTTGCCTGTTTGGAGGGCCTTCTCTGTGTTGACACCTGCTGCCTGTTTTGAGTAATCCTCCCAATATATCCCCATAAACACTTTAATCTCAGCCTGCTTGTGTCATGATTTGGTCTTGTTTTAGTTTTGTATTTCAGAGTTTTGATTTCTTATCTTGTTTAATTCTCACTTTCCCCTAGTGTTGCTTGTTTCCCTGTGTGTTAATGTTTGGTCTTAAGTGTTACCTGTCTTTGTAATGTCTGCTCTTGGTGTTTCCCTTGTGTGTTCTAGTTTAGTGTTTCGTATGTTATATCGTAACTTTGTATCCTAGTGTTTCTTTATGTTCTAGTGTGTTTTTGTTAGTCGTCAGTGTTCATGATTTACTTTGTAGTTGTCCATAGTGTTTCTGGTTTTGTGTTCATTACTCCTGCCTCTGTGTGTTTCCCTCCTGTCTGATTGTCCTCACCTGTGTCTTGTTAGTTTCACCTGTGTCATTAGTCTCACCTGTGTCTGATTACCCCATGTCTATTTAGTCTCTGTGTTTCCTCCCCTCTGTGTCGGTTCATTGTTTTGTCAAGTGTCTGTGTTGGATGTTCGTTCGTGTTTCCTTGTGGCTACCTGTTTTTTGACATTTTGATTTAGTAAGTTTTGCCTTTTTGCCTTTTAGTTTAAATAAATCTTTTGTTCATCTGCATTTGGGTCCTCCTCCTCATTCCAGCCGTGACAGCTTGTCTGCTCTTCGAGCGCCCCTCCTGTTGGTCTGCTTGGCCTCTGAGGACAGTCAAATTAAATGAAAAGGGGCATTACTATATCAGCTGTGTATCTTCCTCCCACTCATAAAATCAAATAATAAGAAAGCTGTCAGACCGCGGCTCCTTTTTACTGAGATCCTAATTACTGCGATGATAGAGCGCCCAGTGGAAGGCAGGGATGCTGCTGTTTGATGGCGTCTCTAACTCCTCGCCATGATTTCCCAGAGGAACACTCTTATTAGGTAAGATGTAGTAACAGCCTGCCTGTTAAACAGATGTCCACCAATATTAAGCTAATGAACTTGGCGGCTGAATGCTCGGGGCGTGCCTCTGCTGTCACTCTGAAGTGCACGTCCCCGTCTAAGCCGCTGCCTTTGAAAGTGACACTTGCAGCGGGATCGTTGACCTCTGCTGGCTGACCTCTCGCCATAAAAGAAACGCAATAAAGCCGAGATCACAGCTCCGATACCTCTGGGCCTAATGGAGGCATTTAAGGAGGAATGCGTGGTGTTATTGTTCGCTGTCACTCGTGGGGAGGAGTCTCACTTTGTGGAATTATCCTTCATCTTTTTTATTTTCTTGTAATTGAAGTGGTGTATTTTATCTTGTTGTCCTGTCGGCTGTGACAGTGACCGTGTTTCAAGGACGAGTAGGCGCAATTAAAATGATGGAACAGAAAAAAATATCCTTAAATCACACTCGGCCTCCAGCTACAGTTTATTATCTGGATTAAGATAAACCGAAACCATTTTATTTTGTAGGGTTTCTTTCTATCAATGCATGTTTTTCAGTCTCATTAGTTTTTTAATGCCCGGTGGAGGCTTTGCAGCAGAGAAAAATACAGGGCCCGCAGATGTTTAAAGGTCAAAGATCAATTTTACATTTCCCTCCTTGGGCATAAGTATCCAACAGATTATCTGCTGAGCTTCAATTCCAGCCACTTAACCTCTCAACTCCAATTAAACTTGGCCTGTCCTGAGGTTAAGCCACTTATACCTCTGCTGGTGAGAGAGCTCTCTGTTGTTATGTAAGAACAGAAATGTGTAGCTAAAGGCTGACGATCAAAAGTTTACGACTGGAAGTGACTATCTAAAGCCTTTAATATGTTTTTCACTTCGAACACAAACTGATGCATGACGACTCATCGAGCAAATCATTGAAGTATATTCAATGATTTGTTTAAAGGGAACATGAGACTTTTTTTTTGACACTGCCTAGTTGCATTAAAAGTCTGTAGCTTTATGTCGCCCCATAAAAAGAGGCAATAGTCCTAGTCACAGCGGCTGTGGGTTCAAATCCGACCCTTTGCTACATCTCATCCCCCATTCTCTCCTCCCAATTTCGACACTGCCTATAGTTGCATTAATTATTAATCAATCTTTATTTGTATAGCGCCAATTCGTAAACATTTTTATCGTAAGACACTTTACAAGAGAGCAGGTAAAAGACCTTAATCTTTGTTATGTTACAAAGACACAACGTTAATCCATCATGAGCACTAAGCAACATTTAGCAAAGTTACAGTGGAGAAGAAAAAACGTCGTTTTTAGAGGCAGAAATATTGGGCAAAAAGACTCATGAGTAATAGCCGTCTGCCGAAACTGTCCAGAGGAACCTACGAGACAAGAGAGCTCAGGAGCTCCCAGGAAAATATGTGGTTAGTAACGTACATAGGACATGAAGATTTACAAAGAGTGACATGCAGTAATATGATGTGAATGCACAAAAAGTGTGTGGCGAGACACAAGTGGAAACTCTCCAGACAGTCAACCACCTCGATTATCAGTGTTATGAGACAGTTGTTGTATTAAGGAGGTCTGTCTGCTAACACATTTAAAAAAAATGTAACTTGTCTGACTTAGCGTATGAATGGAGACATTTGGCTGGAAGTGTTTGAGAGGTTTTGGTCATTTAAGCATTGAGACCTTTGCAGGACGGTATGATTGACATTTCAATCAGGAGAGACAAGTGAATAAAGACAATTATTTATTTCAATGGATAACATAGAAATGTGTCTTGACAGAAGGTCTTTGGTGTTTGGAGAATGACAATTCTGAGCGGCAACAGAACAAATCCCCCCATGGAGTCCAGACACAGGTGGTGTTGTGAAGCTGCTGACTTGATGAGACCCGATGGGTGAAGAATTGATGGATGATGATTCTTGGTGGAGCAACAGACGTCAGCAAGAGGGAACTAAAGTTAAAGAAAGAATCTTATTTGAAAGCGGAGCAGATCGATGATAGGCTGACGTCATGCAATTAGTAAGTTGAGGCCAGCTGACCAGACAGCTGATTATCTAATGACAGCGGTTATGTGAGAGAGCATGCATGAGATTGATGAATAAGAGATAGACCCGACCGTTAAGGCAAATATAAATTCTTCCTGACTGAACTTACGCTAGAGCTCAATTTAAAGATTTAATTTTGGGAGCTTTTTGTACCTTTATTGTAGGGATAGGACAGTGGATAGTGACAGAAATCAGGGAGAGAGAGAGTGGAACGTAATGTGGGAAAGCAGCCACAAGTCGGATTTGAACCTGGGCCACCTGCTTGGAGGACTATAGCCTCTGTACACTAACCACTACGCCACGGGCGCCCCACTGGAGCTCCATTTAAATGACAAAAAATTAAGATATGCTCTTGGAGTTTATAACTCAAGCGTTTCTGCTAATCAAAGGGCTTAATGACTTCACAAATTTACACAGACGTGAGAATGATTTGGTTGGTAGGAAAATAAATTACTCTTTTTGACTTCCTGGTTGGTTTTGTGACCAGTCATTGTAACCCTGTATTGACCTTATAGACTGAATACAACATGGCAGTAGTCTCAGTGACAGAGTTTTGCAGCCCAATGACGGAAACTCGAAGATCTGCAGTTTTAACAAACCTGCGTTGGCTTCATTTTTCAACAACAGAGGTTGCTGCTTGATTTAGCTGCTCCTCAAGTGGTCCAGTTCACCTGGTAGTTGGTCTTCTGACTTCAGTGTAGAGTCACAATGTGAAAAGAAATCAGAAAGGTTGTAAGGCTTTACAGCACTAGTTTCAACACCAGTCTTCAGTTTTAAAAAGAAGCCAGTGTCGGTTTTGTTTAAAACAGCTGAGAGGAAGAGGAAGAGGACGGTGATGGATAAAGCTAAGATGGCAAGAAGCAGAGTGTTCATCCCTCTGAAGTGATATAATCTGATACTATTCACAACTCACAACAGATTGTGACGATAGGCTCTATCATTATCTGTGTCAGAAACCCTTTTCAAGCTCCTTTTTTTTTTTGCAAAAGTGCCGTAACTAAGTTCAGCCATCATCACATCTATGTACATTCATAATGATTCTGCATCGGGGTAATATTGGTGTCCCAGTTTGTGAATTCAGATTTCCTTTCAGCGTTGCGGAAGCATGGCACAGCGTGAGGTCCACATAAACACAGCCAGACAAACACAAACACAAACACACAGCGCTGCGCTCCCCAGCTGGCTTTGCTGATATGTATCATATGTGTGATCAAACAGCCCGTTTGGAGATTTTCCCTTCAAGACATCACAAAGGGCAGTAACCCCCCCCACCCCCCCCAAAGGTGGGTGACACTCCTACAGCTAGGTGTTTGTTCTGTCCTCTGAGTTTGCCTTCTCAATGTAAACAATTAGGCATGGTGCTAGAAAGCCCGAGCCACTTACCCTTCCAGAGATGGGCGTTTTGGATTATGCCTGGGTAATCTGCCATCCACGCAGACAACATTTGCACAACATTCGACGTTTAGAAGATCTGCCATCCGCAGCAGGTATTGTCTGAACAACCAGTACAAAGGGTGTTTCAGGCAAGTTATTAAATAGAGAAATATGTGCATGTTGAATGTGAACACACCCTAAAATATGATCGTTTATAAGATATGTTGTTTTTTGAGAGAGAGATTTAAATCTCTTGGCGTGTACTTGGGACGACGTAAAGCATTTCATCATATAGTGAAAAGGAGTAAAGCTTCCATAACTTGTGTGAAGAAAAACAGATTTCAACACGAGATTCCAGATGAAATAACTCGGAGGAGGCTGATGTGTGTGCTGCCTTCAGTGAACCTTTGCCTGACTGAAGAACATCAGTGAGAATAAATCTTCACAGGCAGAGAGGAGGTGAAGGAGAGAAACACTGTGCATCACACACAGGAGGAGCAGAAAAGAGGGGCTGAAGTTCACCGTCTGAAAGTGAGAAAAAGGCCAAAATTCCTTCCACCCCTCGGGTCATTTTTGGGGTTTTTTGGTCCAGTGAAACTCCTGAATTTCACTCTCTTTCTGGCCAAATATCTATGCAAGCTCCACTTACGTGTGAGGCTTTGGTTTGGAAACGAGTACGCACATCATTCATCCCAATATGAGTTACAGATACATTCTCTGAGTGAGTGAATTCATTGACTTGGTTAACCTATACAATAAAGACCCTTAATGGATGTGAGGAGAGATTCAGTTAAGCAGTAAATTAAAGCTACACAGGCTTTTATTCCAGTGACAAAATGGAAGCTGTTAAGCATATCCATGTTGTTAAATGTTTAACAGAGGCGGGCTCTGCTTTCAGTGAGTGTTCGTCTATGTATTTGTCAGTCTGCTGCTGGTGTGAATATGTAAATATTTAATGTCTTTGTCTGTATCATTTTTGCGTTACTTTATATGTAACCCCCATTTCCACATACACCGTGGTCCATCAACGCCACGCACTACGCTGCCGTTCGCTGCCACTCTAGTCAATGATTGTGTTTCCACAGCCATTGACTCCGACTCTGCTCCGTTTCAGACACACTGCGAGTCTATTTTCGACAATTTACGCTGCAGGCACGTGTCAAGCTGGACAGAATCTGACAATCCAGACAGGAAGTCAGACAAAGGAAACGCACAGAGCGTCTGGTCAATTTAAAAATAAAACACAATATAGTACTGTGCTGTAGGTTGATTTTGTTGCAGAGAAAGTCACATAAAGCACAGAAAATACAAAAAATAAACACACGGTGAATGAGCGGTACGAAGGCAGAAGTGCGCAGATTCAAATCCAATAACTGCATAAATAAGATGATCTGTAAGGAGCAACACCTTAAAGCCAGAGAAATCTGTAAATTTACAGCTGTAACGGGAAGTGTCTTGTCGTGGCGGCCACCATGACAGACACGTCGTTGCCGTGGAAACACCGGATGTTATGTCAAAGACATAAGGAAGCGTTTATTGCTACTGAAAGCTGCCGTACTGTCAACTCGGAGTTTGTTTTCATCGGAGGTGGGGGCGGGGGGAGTAGCAGAGAAACTACACGTTTTAAACTTCGCTGAACACAATAGAAATCGTCACACAGGGAGACAGTTTAAACCTTTTACCCCCAAAGACAGACTGCATCTGATACATCAGTGCGACTCATATTTACTATTCTATGGTAAGTAAACTCTTCTCTTTTCCCCTGACATTGGAAGAATATCTGCAACAGTGAAATCACATCAAAAGTAATTTGCCGTAAATGTGGCATTAAGCTGTTCATCTGTTTTTTTTCCCAAGATATATTTTATTTTATTTTGTATATGCCTTGGGGCGCCACCTAACCGCTAATGACCAGCGCCCCTTGTCAGCGTTTTTCATTACTTTCTATGGCTTAGCTGTTTAACAAGCAAGATTTCTAACCCAGACACTGGTCTGCATTATAAGCTAACCACATCCTGACTGACCTGACTCAGAGAAGCTGCTCACAGTCACTGATCACCCAGAAAGAATTCCATCATGTGACCAGTTTCTCTCTTATTTTGAAGGTAATGTGATTCAGCAAGTAATAGAGGGACTTTATGTGTGTCATGGGGCTGATTTGTTTAAGCTGGATAGCATGTTCTGAATTCCTTTAATACTTTCCAACAGTGTTCATTCAGTTTCTTTGTCTCACCTTAGCCACATGCTGTCTTGTTTTTCTTATGAGTGACAGACTTGTCACGCAGAGAGAGATTTAAAGGAGCAATCAGTAAGATGCGTAATGACTGAAATGATAAAAGTAAGTTACTCTATCATCAGAAAATAAGGAAACATGCTATGTTAAACTGTGGGCTTTTCTGACAACAATGTACAAGTATGTCCTCCTTCTAAGTTTAGATTCTGGTCCTGAATGGTCTGGATTTGTTTGGACCAGAGAAGGTAGACGGTCTTAAGGCACCCCCACACGGCCGTTTTGGACGCTCCTCAGTTTGCCAGATATGAGACCAGTTATCAGGTCAAACCAACAGGTGTTGCAGCGATGGAAGCGGGCAAGAGAACTGGTTCAGATAGAAGTGATTCTGATTCCACCAGTGTTTTAAGTCCATTAATATTTTGACTTAAAGTTAAGTCATTTCTTGGTGTATTTGAAATGCTTTATATCTCTAGTATCTGTAAAAACAAAACTAGGACAAAGCAACTTGATAACAATGACAGTTCAGGCAGAAATCTCATGTTTGTATTGGTTTAAAATATTTATAGTAGCAGCAGAACAGTTTATGCTTGGCGTCTAGGCTCTGACCGCATCACTCCTCGCAGTTCTAATTTACATGCAGAAATTTGAGGAGTGATGGGATGATATCTTAAAACCCCCAGTCGGAGCCTACAGGTGGATGCTGTGGTGGTGGTGAGGCGTGCAGGACTGCTGCAGGTCAGAGATTGCATAGGGAGAGAGCAGAAATATTGCAGCCTATAGACCACTAATGGAGAGGAAGTGTTGAAAGGTGATTGTGGATAATGACGCATGTCAAGTGTGAAAGAAGTGCAGCTCGAGTTGACTGGCTGAACTAGCTCGCAGGCGTCACCTAATTATTGGAATTATGTTACATATTACAAAATTATTACCTGTTTTTCATCAAATTTAGCAAAATTATTGATCTTAACAAAACTAGAAATGTTGACAAAATCATTCGTAACACTCCAGAAGTGTTTTAACTCAGTTCATTTTAGAGTGCGGACGGAGCAACTTGGGGTTAAGTGTCTTGCCCAAGGACACATCAGACATGTGGCTGCAGGAGCTCGGGATCAAACCCCTGACCTTCCGGTTGAGAGACAGCCACCAACTAATCCACAGCCGCCTCAAAGCTAAATTAGTTCAGTTTCTTGGAGTATCCTTAAAGTCTTCACAACCTTTTGTCAGTACAACGTAGAGGACACAGATCAGGGATGCTTTAACGTTTATTAGCACAAAGCTAGCACAAGCTAGTTGTGTTTTTATGTGAGATCCATTAGAGCAGCATTATGCTAACGAAAATCTCCCCAGGCTGCCTTTGCGTTGTCGCCTGTTTTTACACAGCATGTAACAGGATGAACTGACGACATCAGATGATTGGCAAGGTGACTGCGCTAAAGATGGAAGCCTTTCCAATGTAAAGGAATAAATGTTTAAGCTGTTACATTGTCCTTTTTTGGGAGATCAATTTACAACAGATTATATGAAAAACGATATCCATGTATACGTGGTGGAGGCTATTTTCATTCGGCTGAGAGGCTTCTTAAGGCTACAGAGAACACATGACATGAGCCAGAAAAGCTCAGGCTTAGATGTAAATGTTGTTGTTTGAATGCAGAAACACGGACTGTATTTCAGGTTATGAGCCAAGACAGAAAGAAAGCTTTGGGCGATTTCACAGACAAACCAATTTCAAATCAGATCCAGGCTGCGACAGCTTCTGCTGTTCGACTGTGTAATGGCTCCATATGATCCTATCTGTCTACCAACAGCTATTCCTATCAATAAGAGCTCGCTGTTTCTCCTTGTAATGCTGCATTATAAGATTAAGCCTGAGCTGATAACGGCCACAGGTGCAAAAGTGTAATATGACTGATCTAATAAGAATGAACGGGGTTGTGAGGCCAGTTAAAGGGGGAAGCTGTGTACAAGCAGGTGTAAGAGGGTCAAAGTGGACATTGATAAATAGCAAGGTTTACTCGCTCTTGTTTTCCACTCTCCTGCTGATAAGCCTCACAACATTTCATGTGTTCCTCCGTGTTGTTGCCTGGCTACAGCCGCTCTCAGAGTATGGCATATTTTTATCACAGTTGCTGTGTGTTCTGTGTTTCATGCTCAGACGTTGTTATCTGGAAGACGACCCGGAGTATTCTCGATTGCATGTGCAGCTCATTGTCTCTCTTCTTGTTTGTCTTGCAGCAGGGTTTTTGTTTCAGAATTGTTCCTTTTTCCATCTCATTGTCTGTTGGTGGAGTCCCTCCAGAACAATTACACACCTGCAGTCCTGATAAGTGACATGGCCATTAGTGCGGGCCGCGCTGTCATCAGCGATAATGGTGGCCATTTCCTCAGACTCCCACAGTCGGAGATGATGATGAACCATTACGGCGGTCACATGTGACTCTGATGACGCATCCTGCCTCTGATTAATTCAGACATTTATTAATTAGCCGTTTCACATAATTGATGCCAGGAAATTAATGGCTACCTTTAGCATCCCAGTGTGAAGCTAAGGTGGACCTCTTCAAATAAATCACAGGCCTTTAATTCAGCGCCACCTTAATGGATGCTAGCTTTGTGGCGCATGACAGCCTAAAGACAACAGCCTCCGGAGGCTCAGCAGTAGGCAGACAGCAGGGAGGGCTCGGGCTGCACTCCAACTGATTACCTGAACCACAGGCAGACAACGTGCTCTCTCGCTCCCTCTTTCCTTCTCTCACTCTCCCCTTCATGTCTTCCCTCCCTCTCTCTCTGTATCCCCCTCTCTCCGAGCATAGACCTGGCTGCACACACCGGGAGTAGAAGCCACTTAGCAGATAATGACGCGCTGCCTCACCAGCCTGTGACACAAATAAGGCAAGTGGGCATGGAGAGGGAGCATGCCCATCTGCCACGGCTTCATCTTTTCCTTGTATGCCATGCGTATCCCTGGGAGACCAGCAGGGGGTTGTGGGAAGTGAGGAAGCCATTACCGGCAGTAAACAGGCTGCTGGCTAGCCTTCGTCATGCACTATTGTAACTGTGGAGATGCAATTAGAAATAAACAAAGCCGCCCTTTACACCTGGCATTAATACTGTGTGTGCCTCGCATGCTAAGTAAGTGGAATGTGTTTACGTCTAGTATAAATATCCACTTTAGTATGCACATATAAAAAGCATTTCTCATTTTCTTGCCAAAATATATATTAATATTTTCAGCCTCTTTTTTTAATGTCAGTAAATATTTCCTGTCTTCTGTTGAGTAGATAAACATTAACTGTCACACTGTCTTGAATATATTCACACTTTCTTGTGGAAAAGAGAAACCAACTGGATCCCTGAATCAACTCAACTCATGTGCATTGATGATGGTTAAACTGACTGCATGGATCACAAGATGTCAGTCGTGTCGCTATCTGTAAATCTCAGTTACTGACCACATCATTTCCTGGGAGCTCCTGAGCTCTCTTAAGGTTCCTCTGGATCGTTGGTGGACGGTCTACCTGAACAAACCCCCCCCCCCTTGTTCCCTATCCCTCTTCCTGCATCTTATCCCATCTCCCCCTATCCCTTTCCAAGCCGGCGCAGTCTAGGCCTGTGAAGGCTGTTTCGTCATGAGCCTGGGATCCCGCCGAAGATTTCTGCCTCTTAAAAGGAAGTTTTTCTTACCAATGTAGCTTTTGCTGCTTTGCGAAAGTGCTCATGATGGGTCTTTGTAACATAACAATGAGTATCGTCTTAACCTGTTGTTTTTATAATATTAAATAACAAAGAGTTAGGTATTTTACCTGCTTTTTGTAAAACGTCTTGAGAAAAAACTTGTTATGAATTGGTGCTATACAAATTGATTGATTGATTGAGTCACAGTTTAAATATTAATCTCACTGTTCTTTAAAGGTCACATATTATCCTCCTTTTCAACCAGTGTAAATAAGTCTCAGAGCTCTGAGTCTGTGAAGTTTCTTGTTCTAAATCCACTCTGATCCTGTATTTGATCATGCCTATAAACCCCTCTATTTCAGCCCTGCTCAGAACAGGCTGTTTCTCTGTCTGTAGCTTTAAATGTAAATGAGCTGTGTCTGACCACGCCCCTCTCTTGAAGGGCTTGGGGGGCTCGGGCTTTCTCACTCCATGCCCTATTGTTTATGTTGAGAAGGCAGACTCAGAGGGCAGAACAAACACCTAGCTGTGGGAGTTACACCCACCTGGGGGAGGGGTTACTGCCCTTTGTGATGTCATGAAGGGAAAATCTCCAAACGGAGATGTGTAAGCAATTAAACATGGCAGCTGACTGAGCAGCAGTGTCCACATGAAGAAGAAGCATCTTAAAGAAAATAATGTACAGGCCGCCGGATAGCCTAGCTAGCCTAACTAGACTAGTGCTTATGTTGCCCGCCCCATTTATGGAGGTTATAGTCCTCATCGTAGCGGCAGACCTGGGCCCTTTGCTGCATGTCATCCCCTAGTCTGTCCGCCCAACCCTTCCTCTCTCTCTTCAGCTGTCCTATCTAATAAAGGCAAAAATGGCCCCAAAAAAATATTTAAAAAAAGAAAATCCCATACACATACAGTATTTCATCTCAGTGAAAGTGGGAATCCTTTCTGTCTCTATCAACTCACTGAAATGACCCCGATCCAAACCACAATTTTGTCATTAACCTCTCCAGGGGGGCTCGCCACCACTTCCCAAATCTGTTTTTCCCGCCCAAGCTGTCACTCACTTCCTCAATCTTGTGTGGCCGAGGTGCTGTCCGTCCTGAGGGGAGGGTGTGGAGGAAAAGGAAGCCGAGCTGGGTGTGTGTGTGTGAGTGTGTGTGTGTGTGTGTGTGTGTGCGTGCGTGTGTGTGTGTGTGTGTGTGTGTGTGTGTGTGTGTGCGTGTGTGTGTGTGTGTGTGTGTGTGTGTGTGTGTGCACCTGGGGCTCAGGTCCCCGCAGGGCTCGGGTTAGTTTTCACTACGCTAATCCAGGACAGACTGAGGGAACTGTGGGCTTAAACAGACATCTGGCTGCTCTGTCTGCAGCATTGTCCTTCCCAGATTTCAGATTAGATTTAATGCAAATAAAAAAAACAAAAAAGAAAGCTTATATTGAATACAGTATATATTGTTTTACTGTCAGCTGTCCAACCCTGAGTGGATGTTTGTAGATAAAGAAGCAGAGGAGCTGGGGGAGTTGAGGTTGAAGCAGAGGACAGACAGCTGCAGCTACAGGGTTTCTGTGTAGGTGAAAATGTTCTTCCAACATGACTGACTTCTGCTATTAGTGCGTGCAGTGATGTGATGAAAGTAGGTTCTTTCACTAATTGGGTGTATAAACCAACCATTCCCCTATTAGCAACACTTGGAAGGGTTTAAATGTCCAGTTTGGCCTCTAATCATCTTAATATCCAGGTCATGTGTCCACATGAGCCTTTAAACACACAAAATGAAGTGACAGAGAACACAATCTGTAAGATATGTACTGAATAAAATGATAAAGTGACCTTACTGTATCATCAGACATTAAGGAAACATGCTATGTTGAAGTGCTGGCTTCTCTGACAACAATGCAGCAGCCAGTATGTCCTCCTTCTAACTTTAGATTCTGGTCCTGAATGGTCTGGATTTGTTTGGACCAGAGAAGGTAGAGAAAGTCGGTAAAGGCTCAATTAGGCCATTTAAGTGGAGAACGGTCCTTTCTCCCAGTATACATGCACCGAGGGAGTATCCATTTATGGACAGAAGTATGTCTGATAGGTGGCGATATGCCCCCTTTCATATACGTACTATTGGACCATCTTCCCGTTAACCTGTTACATACCAAACAATCAACAAACAAGTCAGCGAGCGGCAAACCAGTTGCATGTTTAAAACCTTGTTTTCAGCTTGTTTTTATTTTCTTCATGGCTTTGTTTTATTCATTTATAAACGTACGGAGTGCTTCAGGTTGATGGTGCTTTGCTGATGAATCCACTGAAATCTGCTCCTTCTTTATGCCAATATCTAATTTCTGTCACATATCGGTTTGTGGACTGCTGTTTTTCACCTTGAGTCTTGCTTTGTGGATCAGTTGGAAGAGTCGGTCGTCTCTCAACCGGAAGGTCTAGGGTTCGATCCCCAGCTCCTGCAGCTACATGTCCGATGTGTCCTTGGGCAACACACTTAACCCCAAGTTGCTCCCGCTGCTTCGTTGGCAGCGTATGAATGTGTATGAATGCATTAGTTAATACTGATGGTCTCTTCACACAGCAGCCTCTACCATCAGTGTGTGAATGTGTAGGTGTGACCTGCGGTGTAAAAAAAGCTTTGAGTAGTCAGAAGACAAGAAAAGAAATATACAGGCTCAAGTCCATTTACCGTTTATGTCCATCGCCATCTTTTGTCAGTGGCCCAATTTCCTCATAGTTAAAAAATCATTTTAACTTTGTAATATATGCAACTTTCAGACATTTGAACCATTTCTAGCAGCATTGTTTTACTTTTTAACTTGCTATAATTCATGTTCTAAAGGCTTTCACTGTCTAAAAGTGATCTTACTGGTTAGATTATTGAATAAAAACATTGTACTGGCATTAATGATAAACTGTAAACATACAATACATCTGAATCTTCCTAACTATAGCTTCCCTACATGGGGCACGCACGCTTACCACTCGGCTGCCAGCACTTCCAGACTACATTATTTTCAACGTCTAACTAATTTAAGTTGTGTATTTATGTTTGCTCACTTGATGCTAGAGGGGAACTTCTTATTTTGCAGTGAGGGCTCCTTGCAGAGATGGTGTATTAGTCAAATTGGGGGTGAGAATACAGTATGTTGGAGGGTCAGTCTTGAGATTCACTATGTCTTATATACACAGGATGGTTTATTAACTAGTCTACAAAAAGTAAATAAATACATATAACCAGGATGGGAGGGACATGACAGCTGAGTGACTGACAGAGGACGTGCATGCAAACAGTGTTAGGCAGAGTGGGTTTTCAGGGGGACACATTGACTGTGTTTGCAGAGGGGCGTGCCTTTTTCACTTTCTCTCTGTGGCCCGAGGGGGAAATAAGAGGAAAGAGACACGCAAACAGGGCAGGAGAAACCCAATCCCTCAGCTGCAGGGCTCCTCCCTGCTGAGCAGGTAGACTTTTTGTCTCAATTAGACACTGAAAGCTAGAGGAATAACAATCCTCGGATCTGTTACGTCATATCGTCCAACTATAGAAATAACCATGAAGTCTTCTGTTTCTGCTGAATTTGTAACAAGAAACTCAGGGTGTGTTGCTTTCTGCAAGCTGACGGTAAAACATGTCAGCATGTTAATGGGAATGGAGATGAACATGAACGTCAAACGTAGTGACAGGAGTCGTACACAGACTCTCTTTGTCTTCTGCATGTACAGTACATGGTACAGTACACGGTACTGTACATTGTCAAGAGAAAGCGAGGGGTGAGGAGCTGCACTGTGACTTCTGTATTATTCATGGTGCTACCACAATGATGCCAGCTGTACTGTATGGGCTTATTATCCCTCTGGAATGTGCAGAAAATCCTCCCACTTTACATACACTAACCATACATGTTATCTACTATAGGCTATATACAACATGCAGGGTTATTACATTTTTAGCATGCAGATATTTAATATGATGCCTACACTTCAGTGATTGAGCACTTCTTTTTAGAAGTCAGCTTTTATTTTATTTGTAGATGCTGCATGTTGCACTCTGCAAAACTGCTAAACCTGAGAAAGCGATGACACTGATAACAATACCGCCTAACGCTAATGTGGAGATCTGTTATGAATAATATCTGCAGGGACGTACTCTCTGCTGTCGGATTGTTGCTTACCCATTTACGTGAGAGGGATCATAATACCTAATTCTGGGTAGAAACCAGTTTGCAACCGTTAATCTGTAATATCTTACATGTTAAGACTGTTTATCTATCAATCAATCATTATTTGTATAGCGCCAATTCATTACAAGTGTTATCTCAAGACGCTTTACAGAAGAGCATATGGGATAATATGCAGGCAGGATTTCTCCTTTGTATTCCTCTCGTTCCTGTTCTCCACACGACCTTGCTGCTGAGGTGGAGGTCGGAGCCAGTCGTGCATGAATGAGGACGGCGGTGGTTGAGGGACGACTCAGTCCGATGTTGGTGGCTGGGCGTCAGGGATGTCAGGTGGTAGTAGTGCCATATCACCTGTTCACGGAGCTCCCGCCAACGTATAAAAGCCTGTCCAATCTTTACTCTAGTCCGGCTTCCTGCTCGGTCACTTTCTCTTTTTCTCCTCCTAGCTTTATCCCTCATCATCCTCTCCCGTCTCTTCGCCTATATTGCATCAGACTAGTGCTGAACGATTTATTGTTTTCTGATCGAAATTGCGATTTCAGACAACGCGATCATGTGATCACCAAAGCTGCGGTTTTTTGCAGTGCTCCTGACTGACCCAGGAGCTATTGTGTCAACTATTTTACACATACATGCCCTCTCCCTCCCATCCTGCCAAGCTCACCAATCAGAAGCGGCATGCTGCTCGTGGACAGGTCACGCTAACCAATCAGTATAGCCTGCTCCACCTGCTCTTTAATTTCTGAAATGGCTTCAGCTGGAGCAGACGCGGAGTTTGGGGATTTAATCACCAAGAAAAACAGCACGTCGGTCATTTGGGAGTATTTCGGGTTTGAGGCTGCAGACGTGCACCAGAAACAGGTACTCTGCAAAACCTGTCGCGCTAAAGTTGCAACATCCAGCGGTAATACAACCAATTTATACCGGCACTTGAGAAATCACCACAGGCATTTGCATGACGAGTGCATGACGAAAAAGTCCGGTGAAAAGTCTAGCGAAAATGATACTCAGGCCCATACTAGCAAACAGGCTACAATTACAGCCTCTTTTGCCAGTGTAACTCCGTATGATAAGAGCAGCCGAAGACACCGGGAGATAACTACTGCCATAACACACTACATTGCCAAGGACATGGTGTCTGTTAACACTGTCACCAAAGACGGATTTAAAAACCTCCTCCGCACGCTGGACAGAAGATATGTGACTCCCTCCCGCACCTACTTCAACCAGGTTGCCATCCCACAGCTGTACACAGAGTGTAAAGAGAAAGTGGTAACAGAGCTGAAAAACATGGAGTATTATGCCACAACTACTGATATGTGGTCAAGCAGAACGACCGAGCCGTATCTTAGTTTGACTGTGCATTTCGTAAATGACAACTTTGAGTTGAAAAGTCGCTGCCTGGAGACAGCATACTTTCCCACTGACCACACCGGAGAGAATATTGCCCTGGGATTGAGAGAGAGTCTGTCAAACTGGGGTCTGAAAGACGAGGACCAGACATGCATCACAACCGACAATGTAGCAAACGTCATCAAAGCTATGGAACTTAATCAATGGACCAGACTTCAATGTTTTGGACACAGGTTTTTTATCATTACTTATTTAACATTGTTTTTTTTTTAATTGTTTTGTATTTTATTTAACTTTTTTAACTAAACACAAATTTTTGCACTACAATAAGTTAAGACAGTCAAAGATGGCTCTTTTAGTTCTTCAGTTGTAATAACTGCCATTGGTCAAGGACTTAATTGAATGTAAGTGCATGTTTCTTGTTAATAAATAAATTTGAAATCAATTCTTAACTTTAGTTTTCATTCTTCCATTAGAGTAATGGCATTTCAGGTTTTAATGGTATGATGTAATTTTCTGTCATGTTTGTAAATGTTGCTGTACATTGTGAATATTGCACTGAAGCTTGATTTGAAGAAAATCGTGATACAAATCGAAATCGCAATATCTGCCAGAAAAATCGCAATTAGATCTTTTCCTAAAATCGTTCAGCCTTACATCAGACTGTACTGAGATGGCTGCAGGTGTTGAACTAGTGCCATAAAGCCACGGACTGCGGCCCACTGCCAAAGTTACACACTGAGGTAAGCAGGTGACTGGGCGCTAAGTGGACGTGAGAGAGACACTTTGATTGAGTTTGAAACGACTGTTTTAAGACGTTAAGAAATGTTAGATATTGTTGCTTTAAGGTGGAGCTCTATCCTCCCTCCTCATATCATATTTAATACCACTGCACATGTGTTTATATTTAAATGTACACTTGAACAATACAGCTGCTTTGAATTGTTTATACTTTATTAATCCCTGAGGGAAATTCTGGTTTACACTCTGTTATTGAGAGACATGCTTCTCACACACATAGGCCTGAATCACACACATGCACCCACAGGACCTGTGGACATGCATTAATGGACAGATGTCAGGGTGGGGCTGCTACACACTGCTACCCAGGGAGAGAACCTCGGCGGTACTCGGGAAGTGCCCTGGCACCTCTCCAGCTACCAGACCTGCTTCCATAATATGGTCCACATTGGGACTTGAACCTCTGGTTCCCAACCCAAGTCCCTACGGACTGAGCTACTACGGCCCCAAACATTTTAGCGTGTAATAGAGGAACAAGACCTGGGTGTTACAGTGGAGGTTTAACCTGCAACCATTGTGTAAAAAACTAACAAACATTTGACTATGACATAAAACATACAGACGCAAACATCAGGGAGGCATCAAAGTTGTTTTTCATAGTTTGTGTAAGTCATGAGAGAATGCTGTTTTCTGCATAGCTGTAAGAGTAATTGATTTAAAATGTTTTGTTTTAACGATAACATTAAGATGCCAAAAAAACATACGAGCATAGTATTTAATGCCTCAGGGTTACTGCTCCAATATTTACATGTTTGAGCTCATAATCACATCTGATGATGTTTTATGAGATGAAATGTGCTCCGGGGAGTCGGCCTAATTGTATCCATATAAGCAAAGCTGCATTTTGACATTATTTCAAATGTGGTCACTATAAACATTTGTGGTTACACCCACATGAGAAAGTCAAGAGTAAATCATCTGTGGCCACATATTTTCACTCAGCCCTCGAGATCGCCTCTCTCTGTCTCCACCTCAGCATCCATCTCTGCAGTTATCATCATTTTCTCTCATTCTTTTTGACAGAAGTTAACATTTGAATAACAACATGGGCGTCTAAATGTGACATTAAAATTGACTGTAAGGTCAAGGGCCAAAGTCATTTCATTTCAACTAAATATGTACGATAAGTGGATTGGCTCGTGGAGGCAACATAAATCTTTAGTCAACTCTGACACCAATTTTACTGTTTATAAAGCTCAAAGTGTCATGGTAGTGATGATTTCTGAGGGAAGGGGCAGAATCCAAATAGAAACTTTTAGTGTAACAGTGTGACCTTTTTTTATGGGTGGGGCATAGCTGGAGGAAAAACAAACCTCCAGACATGTTAGCCATTGCTAGCTAGCAAGTTGTTTTTGGCTTCCTTTTTGACATTGGCGGAAGAAAATACGAGTCTCTCTGAATAAATGAAGTCACTTACTCAATGGGAGCGAGAGTGTTACTAGAATAAGTAAACACTGACAAATAGAGCAGACTGGCCGACTCCTGCGCTCTCATTCAGTGGATGGAGGCGGGGCTTAGCTGCAGGCAAAACAGTCCTCCAGACACCAATTAGACACCCCGATTAGGCCGCCCTGTCCCCAGTTAAAACTGTCCCCGGAAATCGGGGACTGTCCCCGGAAATCAGGGACGTCTGGTCACCTTATCACTCAGTGGATGGAGGCAGGGCTTAGCTGGATGCAAAACAATCCTCCAGTCATGTTAGCCAACGCTAGCTAGCCAGTTGCTTTTGGCCTGCTTTCGTAATAAGCGGAAGGAAATACGAGTCTCTCTGAATATATGAAGTCACTTACTCTCTGGGAGCGAGGGTGTTACTGGAATAAGTTAACACTGAAAAACCGTACGCTCTCACTCAGTGGATGGAGGCGGGGCTTAGCTGGAGGCAAACCAGTGCTCCAGACACGTTAGGAAACGCTAGCTAGCCAGTTGTTTTTGGCTTGCTTTCGTCATTGGCCGATGAAAATACGAGTCTCTCTGAATATATGAGAGTTACTGGAATAAGTAAACACTGACTTAGCAGACTGGCCACCCCCAAAAGCTCTCACTCAGTAGACGGATGTTTAAACAGAACTGCTATAAAAACCAAGTATAGTTAAGACAAACTTTGATAACCTACCTTTAACTATGTTGTGAACACTATGTACAGGTCTTTAAATACCACGAGTTAACAAATTACTTTTTTGTCGTACGATCTGCCCAGCCAGCGGAGAGGACAGAAGTCAGCCATGTACAAGGCTTGGGTCATTGTCGATTGGGTCAATCGAGCAAACACCCACATCATGACGGTGAACTTGCATGGCTGGGTATGTAGTCAACCTACTGCATATATTTTAAAGTCAACCTCACTACATAACTGATATCTGTGTCTCTGAACATGTAAGGAAACAGCAAAACGCTTAACGACCATTAGCCAAACTTGTTATTTTAGCTATGTTTAGAGTTTAGCGAAATGTTACATGTCATTGATGGGCAGTGGCAGCTGGTATACGGTAGGATTTAAGTTTGGAAACATTGCTGTTTCCAAACAGAACTCCTTCTACTCTGGCACCCAACAACAAAGTAAGATGACAATTTAAGACTCCTATGTTGCCTCATACCCTGTGGTGGAGATTCATGTTTCCCTCTAGTTCAGCTTCATTTTGCCTCCAGCTCATACCGTGACGTGATTGTGACATCAGCCCTAAAAGGGTCTGTAGGAGGCGCTTTTTGTTCTACCTACTGTGGCAAGCTGGCGTGTCAAGAACAGGTCAGAGGTAAAGATCTTGATTTAACATACATCTACTGTACTAACCGCAACAGGGGGGGCAGCTTTATTCACACACACAAGCATCGCACCAGCCAGAGGTCTATAACTAAGACAGCTCTAATTTCACATTCTCTATAAGAGTGGAAATGACATCAAACATGCACAATTATTAACAACCACACGACTGAACAGTGACTTTAACGTTATTAACACACTTTTTCTAAGTGGACATTAACATTCCCATGAGCCTTTGCTCCACAAACTGTCCAATCTCAGAGTGACTGTCCATTTGGGGTCACTACAGTACAAAGCACTCTACAATAAAAGCATTTGCTGTGAGATAGAAGTGGATGAAGCATAATTTGTGTCATTTTTATCTATTTTTTAAGTCAGGTTAAAAGTCCATTGCTCCCTGGTGATCATTAAAACATTACATACATGATAAATTGTGTTAAAACAAGAAAATACTGTTAAATTATCGCATATTTATAGCTTACAATGCTACAGTGAGAATGAACAAAAGAGTGAGAAGTTATTTGATGATAAAACGCTACATTTAATAAGCGCTAGAGATTGTTACGAGTTTTGTTTTTTTTGCAGTTTCA
This sequence comes from Tautogolabrus adspersus, assembly GCA_020745685.1. Lineage (NCBI taxonomy): Eukaryota > Metazoa > Chordata > Actinopteri > Labriformes > Labridae > Tautogolabrus > Tautogolabrus adspersus. Next base: position 6,435,303 of record CM036543.1, on the reverse strand, counting down.
ATACTCTGAAGATCGCTTTCACTTGAACTCTGCTTTTCTTTCAACCCAGTGCAGACGTTATGAATGCTTCTTACCTCCACTGTGACAGCTCATCAACAAGAATGGCACATACCGGAGGAAAAACTTGACCTGACGAGTGAGGGGAAGCCTTCCAACACTTCCTTTCCCCCCAGGCAGAAAGTTACATAATGCACTTAAACTCTAAATTGCAACTACTCCTAACCCTGATGTCACATCGCATGATTCTCACCCCCAAAATGTAGTTGAATATTCACTCCAAGTCACAGTGCAGATTTTAAAAATTACTGCACTTCTGTTTTTAAGGGTGCATCAGATGTTTTCCCTTTGTTGACTATCAGAGTTGGCTCTCTCTGTGGGGATCTCTGGACATCCTAAATCTGTAGAGTCATTTAAGGCAATGGAATCTCCATTAGCCTTCAGGTTAGGTAAACAAGTCAGGCAGAGACTTTCCAAACTCAACCACCACACAATGTATCAAAAAGGTGGTCTCGTTTTCCTGAACCAGTGGTGCCGCCAGTGATTCATAACTCTTTTAAACTGCAGGTCACACCTTCCCAGTCACACACTGATGGCAGAGATGTGAAGTGTCGATCAGCATTAGCTCATACACATTCACATGCCGCTGACCAAGCAGCGTGAGCAACTTGGGGTTAAGTGTCTTGCCCAAGGACACATCGGACATGTGGCTGCAGGAGCTGGGGATCTAAACCCCCGACCTTCTGGTTGACAGACTACCACTGATCCACAGCCGCCCACATTTGAATGCCAATTGGTTTAATGTAACAGTCAGGTAGGCCTGCTTGAGGTTAAACAGTGCCCAGATTGCTAAGTCTGGCTCAGCGTAATACCAAATCTTTCAGAAACCAACTACAGGTTTTCCATTTTGGCTGTCCTTTCTCTATAACGATGTGCAACACATGACTGTCACCAGTCCTTTCCACAAGATGAGACAGCAGCTTGAACTTGAAGGACCTTGAATTTTATGTCTGCTTGTGCAAATGACACAATTGACCGAAAATCTCTTTTGATCTGAATTCTGAAAACCTGCACGCCAAAACATGCTGACATCACTCAAGGCAGTCTTACAAATAGAGCTCAACAGTGTGGTTCCAGAAATAAAAATCCCATTCATTTTCTCCATAGCGGATTTGATTATTAGCCATGACGTCATAACCATCCAAGGTAGAATGACCACAGGGTACCTGAGTGTGAAACGATGGTTTATGCTCCTGTAAGTTCGTATGATATCAACCTCGTTTTTAGAAAATCATGGTTTAATATCGATATCGGGGAAAAGAACTACACTACCCACAGTCCTAGAGTGTCACAGCAGCTGTTACCATGGAAATGTTTACCACCTCCATGAACTTTGGCTGTCGGCTGCTACAACTTAAGGTCCCGGAGGTTTGACACACTAGATAAACACAAACTACAATATGTGACAACATTATTATCAACAATATAAACCCTACAATAAAGATAAACGTAGAAAGAAGGTCTGTGTATGTACTAAACTGTCTTTTATTGGGTCAATCCAAATGGATATGGGATTCGTAGTTCCTTCACTCCTGAAAAAAATGATGTACACAGTCTTGTACCTTAACTCCATTTCCAATCTTTTTTTTGCAGCAAATCAAAAATGTTATAGTCAAGAGTATTCAGGTAGCTGGTTTGCTTTGTTCAAGGATTAAAAATATTGATATGAGGATTTTCTGAAATGTCAATATAGGAAGGAACGAGAGCTGTGGGCGCACACTGTTGATCTGCTCTATCTTCAGCAACAAAAGGCTCCAAACAATTTGTTGAACATATGCAGAAACACTCCCAAACAAATGAAAACACGACAGGTTGTAAATGTGTTGTTGGTCTGGGCTACCTTGCATAGACCATTGCTGCTGGTACATGACACTGTCTCCGAAAAAGGCTGACAATGTCATGAATGAACAATTACATTCTTGTAATTTTTAAAAAAAACATGAAGGCAAATGCCTGAAGTAGCTCTGCGCGTCATCATATGCAGCATGGGAATTCTAAGAAGAGGCCTTTACTCAGTTCCTTCATTCTTATCAGTTATGGGCCTTTTGTTCTTTGTGCACACACGCTGACCCTGGGTCCGACATGTCATTACAGAACTATTTGTGTTACAATATGGAGGGTGCAAAGTTAATGAAATGCCTTTTTAACAGCCAGTGTCCCTCTGCAGCCACCGCCAAAAGACAATGACACTGTTATGTCCTCCGGTTTTAAGACGGGCAGCGGTGTCTGCGGGGGAGTCCGAGGTTTTACGCCCAGTGAATGTACTTTTGTGATTGCTCTTCACAAAAGAGCCACACATCATGTCAGACAAGGCTGTGTACAATGAGAGAGCATTATGCTGTGATGTATAGACTTGCACCGTCTGGATTCCTGGCAAGTGAAAGAAAGCTGGTTTGGAAGCTGTGACTCTGGGCTTTGTTTGATTCTCTGAGACTTTTCATTAGGAATGAGTGCAGATTTATGTGGTCCGTACCCATCGGGGATGATGGCACACATGAAAATACAATGACTGCACACACAGTCGCAGATATCTAGGCTGAGCCCGATATAGAGATGAATCGTCTCTTTCAGTCTGCAGGTGTTGTATTGTGCCGCCAAAATAAAATCAGGTCAGCTTTGAACTCCCCCGCAAAGAAGACGAAGAAGAAGAAGAAGTTTAAGAGAAGCTGAGCTGCAGGAGGCTAAGAGTAAACGTGGTATGTTTGCTATGCAATACAATCAGCACAGTGTTGACATCCTGCAAAGACAGCTGACATTTAAGTGTCGTTCCAGCACGGTGACATGACAGGAAGACATCAGGCCTTAATAGACTGAGCCGTACAGTAGATCCAGACTGAGCTGCAGTATTGTTGTGCTTGTTATCAGGCCCAGATGTGACAGCGCAGCCAGCAGGTATTCACAGCTCTCTTGGAGCAGCGCCAAACAGGAAGCTGGAATAATAATAATAACCCTTCAGCTATATGCCACCGCCCCGGGACGGCGAATTCAACCAGCAAACATACAACCTAACACACCCGTGGTATGCTTGTGCGTCACCCCACTTCAGTCCTTCTGCCACGCTGGCCAACAAAAGCACAGAAATAAGAAGTCTGATGCGTTAAATTGTTGTTAAGGGACCGATCATCAAACTGGGCGTGCTCCCATACGCCTGTCATAACCCCCCCCCCCCCTCTTCTTACAGAAAGATAAATCTTTCAGGAGCACTTTAAGTGTGTTGTTGGTGAGGGATGATCGAATCGTTTATGGTCTCAGTGTTGAATAGGGGACAGCGTTTTAAGTGTCTCCTGTGAAATATAAGTTAATTTGATGCAGATGACGACTCACAGAATGTCACTGAAGTCGAACACAGAGAAGAGTCAAAGAGTTCACTCACATTAAAACACTTCAACAAGTAGTCTGCATGATGACATCCATATGATTTGTCTTTAATTTATTCATTTATTTTCAAAGTTGCTCTATAGGGCTATTCTAAACCTGCCTTCAACAGAACACCTGCAATAACCAATGAGAGCGAGCAGACTAGGAAGTGGCACCAGCCAGATGTTGCGTACTTTGACAGCTCACTGACAGTTTTTTGTTTTTCGTTGCTAAACAGAACACACGGCAGGACAGTCAGCTGACCACGTCGATCCTCCTGCATAAAAAATAATAAATGAATATCTTTATGTTTTAATATTACATGTTAAGATTTAAATTGAACATTTTGTCGCACATTGTCTCAATCAAACATGTGCCATAGATTGGATCTTATTTTAATCTGTAGAAATATGAATCGATTCCAGTTCTCTTCCAGCAGTTATACACCATCATTCCTGTATGTGTGTGTGTGTGTGTGTGTGTGTGTGTGTGTGTGTGTGTGTGTGTGTGTGTGTGTGTGTGTGTGTGTGTGTGTGTGTGTGTGTGTGTGTCTGTCCTTTTAAACCCACTTAGTCCCTCTCTCAGTGGAGGACTGCTGCATCGCTGTGGTTCATCTCATCAAACAGTGTGAGGCTCCAGATTCATGAGGGCAAATCACTTCTGGGCATCACGGTCGCCATGACAACCCGGATGTAGTGCAGCTCCATAATCAGATGCTCTCATGATCTCACATCTCCGTCTCCACTTTATAAAAAGAAACTGCTACCTTCATTTACAGAGAGTCTGAAATACATGGAGGCAGTAAACCTCAGCTGTGACAGTGGAGTACACGTAGTGAAGTTTTAACTGGTATCACCCACAAAGGTTCAGATTATATCATACTTAACTTGTGGCCTTAAATTATTTAATTCTAGATATGATTTAAAGTTTTCATGGCTGTAGTGCTTCAATGAATATCCTTATAGATTTATTATTAAAGAAAGGCGTACACTGAATGATTTCAGGCTGATTTAGACCCGTTGGACCAAATTTCAGCCCGATCACCCTGCGTCAGTCATTCAGTGTACACTGAGACACGACAGCCAATCACCTTTCGAACAGCTGCTCCTGATCAGTCGGATGCATTTCTGACATGTTTGATATTTTGGTCGTACGACTGCACACAATCGCACAGTGTTTGCAGAGCCACGAGCTGATTCCCCAACTTTAGGACTTTTTCACCCGGAGTTTACCTGCACATACTGACAGACAGCGTCTGCAATCACTATGGCAACAGCAGGTATGCCCTTTTTGTCCGTCTCCCTCCTCCTATCATGAAAGAAACTATGGCAGAAATATCTGCAGACCTCCAGTTGACAGGGAATATATGATTTAGCTGCTAGTTAGCTTGTGTTTATTGGTGATGCAGATTGTGTGTACATTTGTGTGTGTGTGTGTGTGCGTGTGTGCGTGTGTATGTTGGTGTGTGTGTGTGTGTGTGCGTGTGTGTGTGTGTGCGTGTGTGTGTGTGTGTGTGTGTGTGTGTGTGTGTGCAAGAGAGACAGAGAGAGAGAGAGAGTGCACTTTTGTGCCGGTGTGTGTAGCCCAGTTAAGCCTGTGCATATGAAATGACTGAAATCATACGTCTGTTTTTTTTCTATTGAAAATTGTGGACGCTCCGTCCTGACTCCCCTTGAATAGTGTGAGCTCTTAGGTCGTGTCCGACAATCGGGTCGTTCAGTGTGAGCTGACATTTCACCCTGACTTTTCTACAATCGTACAGTGTACTGTTGCAACTACCATAACCGCAGATGCATTCGGCTAAAAGTCACCACTTAACATGGTCACTTTTTCAACTTTAACACCAGAATAAAACAACAACAACATAAACATCAGCTTTCTTCAATGTCAGTAGATTTGAGTTCTTAACAGGCCGTAATGATGCAGAAAACTCAACATTAAACATGTGTCTCACCGCTGTCTTCACTCTAACTTTGCTCAGGAAGTAGCTTCATGTAGGTCAAGCAGCATTTCACAATAAAAGCGCCCAGAGCAAAGACAGGTATAGTGGCTTGTTATTCAATAAGCTCTCTAATTGACAGGAGGCGCAGTGCTTTTGGTCAGGTTGTCTGTGATCCATCTTACCATGTAGGAGCGGGGTTTGGACGTTAACGGAAACCAAATTATTTTACTGCTCACAACGGCCAACGACAAACTCACAGTATAAACTCTGTAATCGGTGATGCGCTCAGAGAGGAGGCATGATTGGTTCATCAAATTGGTACCTCGTGGCAGACAACTGCTACAGATGACAGATTTTCTTTGTTCCTTTTTCAGAGCACATGAGTTATTAATTTCTGTCAGGACCTAAAGACAATTTCAACCAACATCTTAAAAAGTCTATCTGGAGGAAAATACCAACCCTGCCTGTAACAGAAGTTAAAGGTTTGATAATCATTTCTACAGAAAAGTCTACATTATAAACTAATTAAAACATTAACGTGGATGATGAATGATTAATGGAGGTGTGCACAGCTCTGTTGATAAGAGAGTTGTATCTGTATTTGGCGATTGGCCCGGCGGTTTGTTTACTTTTGTTTCTCTCTGTTTCCTTGGATACTGTGATCATGAATCTTGACTTTGAGAGCTCCAAAGTGTGAATGTTTGCTCATGCTTAATGCCCAAATGTTTCTACATGTACCAAACTAACCGCTGTGTCTGCTGTGAGATATGTAAATTGTGTGGCTTCCTGTTTGTGTTGCAAACGGGAAGCCACACAATCTGTCTGAAGAAAGATCTCAGAATATTAATTTAGACGTCCAAGTTATTCTGATTAATCACAGTCCTGTTATAAATATGGCCATGCTCATGAACTCAATTTACTCAGAGACGTACATTTAAAAGATGAAACCAAAGACACAGTTTCACTTCTGCAAACACACACGTGCGTAATGAACTTTTTATTGACTCCTCTGTTAGTCTTTTATTTGCACCCTCGGATCTACAAATCTTCTTCTTCTGTCAGATATTGTTTTATGTGATGAGAGAAGAGATCCACAATACCCTTATCATGACTTTAATGGGACTCTTGTCTTTGCTCTCTCTCTCTCTCTCTCTCTCTCTCTCTCTCTCTCTCTCTCTCCCACAGACACACACATGTCACACAAACACTGAGCTAGTTGGGGTTACGTTTCTGGTCCGGGTCTTCCTGTTCTCAGCTGTGACCCCGCAGCACAGGAAGTCCTTTGCAGCTGTACCACCTTCCCAACTGTGACCGCAGCAATGGCAGGATGTCCTGTTTGAGCACCCCTCCCCCCCCCCCCCCCCCCCACCCGGGGAGGCTGGCAGGGTTCACCGCTCACGACACAAGGTGGTTACACTCGCACATTACACTTAATACACACAGGTATCATCATAATGCAGTTTGGTATGATTTAGGGATGGTGGAGCCTTTATTTCATATTTCTATAGAACGTTTTTTTTTTGCTTTATGTATTTAATTATCCAATTTTAAAGCTTCCTGCAGTACAGGTGTGAGCTTCACCTTCCTGTCAACAAACTCTGAACTCACAGGAACACCAGGAAGTGCAGTCATAATCGCGTGCGCCCTACCCCACTGGGTCCTTCAGCAGCTGTACTCCCGGGTTCACAAGATCACAGGAGAACTACAAAATCAGGCGGGAATAAATCGAACAACGTGAAAACAACACGTTATTTTGTCTTTACGCGGTTATTCTGTTGTCCATTTGGTGCCTGTTTTGAAGAGATGTTGATAAAGTGATAGGATATACGGTCAGGGGTCTATATTGTGTTTTATTCTGAAACTGACTGGGTGCTCTGTGCGTTTCCTCGTCTGACATCCTGTCCGGGTCGATCTATTCTGTTCCGCTAGATTTGTACTTGCAGCGAGCTCTGTCGAAAATAGACTTGGTGCATATGCGTAGCGGAGCAGAGTGGATTAGGACTGCTGGCAGGCGCCGGAGAAAGACCGAGGAGCGTGCAACTAAAGAGGGCGCGAAGTGCAAATCGCAGACGAGACGGGGTGTACACGGATCCTGTGGAAACTGCCAGTTCGTGTTTCTTCATTCTTTAGTCCTCTCGAGCTCCATTCTCTCATTCAAAACATTCAAAAAAATGACAAAATGAGAACGGCTCAGCTAAACCTGAGAGATAAAACTCAACAGCTGACTTAACAGTGACAAGGTGAACTTATGATTTACTGGCGTTTATATAGAAATATACTTTTTATTTTACTGAAGTTGAAAAATTATGTTTCCCATTCCTGCCGCTTAGTCAATATGGCATACACTTCAATTTTACATTTACTCCAATGCAATTGTGTTGCCTTTGCAGCTTTAACACATAACACATAAACTCATGAAGTATATTTAAATATTGTGAAGTTCAAAGTATTTATTTTGGTTATTTATTCCTACAACATCTCGCTTCAGTACCTCTTTGTAAAACTCAGACCAACTTACAGCCAGATATAGATTATATCACCGTTTAAAAACACTCCTCAATGTGTTGCAGAAACATCCTAAATATCATCTGCAGTCCCTCATACAGTACAAGTTATCGTAATCACCATGTCATTTGTGGAGATTCCCACATATTGAAGGACTATTAATAATAATAACAACTGGCAGTAAATGCAGCTATTGAAAGCTTTCAATGAAAATGTATTTGCAGAAGTCTTTAAGGAGAGGATGCTGACCTTGCAGATAATGAATGTTCTATACGGATATAGTAAAGCAGTTTGTTCCAGCAGTCAGTTATGGGTTAAACATGGCTGAAGTGCAAAGAAGACTGCTCCGTCGTTTTAAGGTGGTTTGGTTTGGCAATGATGGGTGTATGATGTCCGCTACAAGCGGAAACCTCCGCTGTTGAAAGATGAAGTCGATGCAGAAGTGAAAAATCCTGCAGTTCCTCAAGTGTCCAATTGAGGCTGGCTGCAGAATCACAGGAAGTCACATACACACCCATTCGAAAAAGACGTTTTTACACCAGAAATTAACATGTTTACAGCCTGGTTGACTAAAAGTTAGGTTGAGACAGCATTTCCAGCATGGAGACCGCCATCAATGGGACTTCAAAGCCCCCTGCAGGAACAGACGGCTCTATGGCTCAAAGTATGTGGCAACTAGAGGCAACCGTTCGATAGATTTCTTCCATTACCTTAGAAAAAACAGGCCAAGAGATGTACAAGACCGCAGCAGTCTGAAGAAAAGAAGAAGAAGCTAAAAGGCAGAAATCATGAGCAGCATCAAAGCGATTTAATCATTATCTGAATGAGTGAATGTGTGAAAAAAAAACCTTAAGGTTTGTATCTGTAGCCCTATGGTCCGTCACTTATCAAACCAACGCTATGTAGGATAAATGTCAGTCCTCGTCCAGATCTAAAGCGGGCCGGAGGGAAAGCTGTCTGAACAGGAGCAGGGCCAGACGTTTGAGCCAGAGCAAATAAAACGTAAGCTCACAGTTTCGTCTGGTTCCCAGGCTTTTGCTCTGTATCATGGAAACAGCAGTATTAATGTCACGATTAAACATCTTCATATATTGTTACCGTAAGTCATAACGTATAATGAGGGTTTAAGTAAGTTTGTTTCCACTGAAAACGAGGATTTCAGCTGCAAATATTTTCATTTGCAGCGTTTTCAGCACAGATTGATTCTACCTACAGGAAGCGTCAGTGACTATCAGACTGGAAATACCATTTGGGAACCTGTCTGGATTTGATAGACGGTGTCTGAGCTCAGGTCGGTCGAGGTGAAGGGTTCCGCTTCCTCGTACCTCGAGCCGCTGCAGGAAACGTGCAAAACTCATCTGCTGTATTTTCCTGTCTACAAATCATCACAGTGTCTCGGAGTGGGAATTATTTTTACTCTACTTATCTCAGGAGCATCCTCTTAAGGTCACGTCGTTTGGCACACAATCGGTCATACTTTACACGCTGCGTGCTTCTTCACATGGGAGATGTCTGAGCTTCAGATAAGACATGAAACTGTCCCTGTTAACCAGTCAGACGACGTGACTTGTGGGGGCAGTTTTGATAACGAGGGAATAGGGGGGCTGAGGCAGTGCTCAGGATGACACGATGACTGCATCCCATCAGAATGTCAATGCCCCCGGCCCAGCTGAGTCCAGCTCACTTCCTGTGGATCAGGGCTTTCTCTCATGCCCCACTGAATGGGGATGGTGTGACAGCGCTGAATCGAGTTCCTGTTTTGGCTCTTCAATTGAAAGTGATCTCTTTGCCAAGATTCCACCCACTTTTCAACTTTCCACCCACTGAAAAAGACCCCAGGAGCTCTCGGGAAAGGAGAAATGAAAGTCAGAAGCTTCTGCAGAAGAACCTGCAGGGAGCCAGGGGATTTTCCTCCCTGAGCACAGAAGATTAATCATGTTTAAAAAGGAAAAGCCCTTATTTTGAAGTCAATGTGAAACTAACTTACAGGGATGTTTTGAGGAAGGCCGGGTGTTTTTGGAATGTTGCATGAGATGTTGACATTGATGTGTTATGACAGACCTGTAGTTAGTTCCTCTGTGTTGACGTGGTTTTGGTTTCAGTGCACTGCATCCACACACAGAAATAATGTGTTGTTCTATTCATTCTATATACTCGTATATTTGTTTGTAAAGCACATTAAAGGCAGGGTTGGTAATTTTCTCCAGATACACTTTTTAATATTTTGGTTGAAATTGTCTTTAGGTCCTGACAGAAATTAATAACTCAGGTGCTCTGAAAAAAGAACAAAGAAAATCCGTCCTCTGTAGCAGTTGTATGTCTGTAAAAACTTCGACCAATGTCTGTCACGAGGTACCAATCTGATGAACCAATCACGCTTCCCTGCCTCCCTGCTCGTTCTCTACCTCTTGCGTGCACTAGCCCAGTGGTTCCCAAAGTGGGGGTCGGGACCCCCTGGGGGGTCGCGAGACACTGTAAGGGGGGTCGCGAGATTCCTCCAAAACCATTTAAAAATGGAAAATTGTTTAAAATTGCATATCTCACCAATTAATTTGAAAATATATACAAAACTATGATGGCGTTTGGGCTGTTGTGTGGTGTTCTAATGCCAGTGTTTGGAAAGGCCTAATAGTGTGCATGGCTATGTGCAATGTCAAATTTTTTAAGCACCTCCAGGGACAATGGGGGGTCCCCAGTCTCTAGCACCGTTATATTGGGGGTCGCGGTCTGAAAAGTTTGGGAACCCCTGCACTAGCCCACACTCAAAGCGTCACCGATGACGGAGTTTATCCTGTGAGTTTCCGTATCCCTGAATGAGACATGATAAGACGTAGTTTCTTCACAATGAAAGCGATGAGCTGAAGTCCGCTTCGTGCATGTAAGTGAGGGGCGTGGCTTTTGAGGGAGCACAGAGGGGAGGGGGTGGGTGAAGACGGAGCACTGAGGGAATGCTACTTTCAAAAACATGCTAGTTTTTTTAAAATTACCAACCCTGCCTTTAATGAGCAACACTATAAAACTTCAGGATGGATTTACTAAGAATGCTACTGTTCATCCTTTGTCTCTATGCATTTACCAAAAACAGAAACATAACGAGTGACAGACAGAAAAAGACAAACTACACAGTGCAAAATGTGTTTCTGTTCATCACTGCTTCTTTCATTCGCCTGAAAGGATCATTTGGTATTTTTTGAAGCGGGGTTGTATGAGGTATTTGTCAATAGTAGGCAGTGTTGGGACTAACGTGTTACTGTAACGCCACTACTATTTGCAATAACTATAGTAAAGAAGTAGTAACTTTACAGATTCAATAACAACGTTACAATAACTGACATTAAGGGTGGTTTCACACTAGGGACCCAAGCCCGGATCCGAGTTGACCACAAAGTCCGGTTCATTTGATCAGCGTGAACACAACCGTATACTGTACTCCATGTCGAGTCCACTTGAAGAGGTGGTCTCGGGCACGATTCATGTGTACTCGAGTACGGTCCGTAGGAGTTGTGAACTCAACCGTGCTCAAACAAGTGGACCGCTATATGACGTTATTCTAAAAGTCTCCTGACGCTTAAAAAAACGTCCTATCATAGCAGCACGGGCCTGTTTCATCCTCTGAGCTGCACGGTAGATGTGGACGTAAGAAGAGGGTCGTTGTTGGCGTCTCAGAAATAACAAAAACATCCACAGTTAGCAGGATGGACTCAATCCTCCAGTGGTTAGTTCATTCTTCTTCTTGCTTGTTGGCGGATTTGCAAACCAACTATATGCATACTGCCACCTGCTGTATCGGACTGTGTACATAAGCAAGTATACTTGGGTACGGAACAATGTTACTAATGTGAACACAGACCAGCAGGGGAGAGGGAAGGGGGGAGCAAAGATCTTGCCTCATGTGAAATAGCCTATGTGGTTTTCTGAAATTAAGTGGTCTGCTGATAGTACAGCAAAGAGCTGGAGTTTTTTCAATACAGTGCACATTCACCCTGATATCTAGTTTTTAGATCCGTTCTTCTTAAAATTGGCTAAATAACCCCGTACAGCTGTAAAGCCTAAAGGTTCTGTGATGGTACTCCAGGTGGTCTCTCCTTAAAGGGGCCACACTGACCAGCATCTTTTGTGGATGATATACTTAATATTGACATGTACCTCATACAATCCCACCTAAGAAATACCAAACTATCCCTGTAATACCAGAGAACTAGCAGAATATGATCTGGAAAGTCCCCGTCAGAGAAGGAAGGCGGAGGAGTGCTCTTATCTTGTACCTCATTACAATCAAATGTTTCTCTATCTTTGTCTTGATTTTTTTTTTTTCCCTCTCATAACTCAAACAAGTTATGGTACGATTTCCTCAGTAAGATAACTGAAGTGAAGACAAACAAACTACTGATGTAGAAGAGACAGAGGCCTGAATGTAAAACAAAAGGTTTCTTGGAAACCCCGAGCGGTTAAAATTGAAAGCAAAAGTGAAAACTTGGGACAGAGTCCCTCATTGTGTAAAGTGAATGCACACACGAGCAGAGTGTAGTTACTCATGAAGATGTAATCCTGCAAAACACAAAGACAAATAAAATGACACATTTAAAACAAGATGCACAAGAAAAGGTCAGAAAGTGGTATTTAGCAATGACGAGGACAAAGTGAGCACCTCTCCCTGAGGACCCTCACATGGACTTATCCTTCATATTGATGCAGGCAGAGAGGGTTCATGGGGTTTTCGGAGGGTTTACTGTCATATTTCTCACAATGGAAACTTTCAAAATGCAGAAAACTCTCCAGTTCCCTCAGCTCCATGAAGAAATCTTGTGGTTCACCTTCTCAGAAACCACATTTCTAGCCACTGCAGGCCGCGGTTTTCACACACACACAAATACAAACACTCACACGCACACACACACACACACATACCAGCATGACACTTGCATTATATCCATCCGCTAAATGTGGGGCTGAGTCACGGTGGCAGCAGGCTAAGAAAGTTGCCCCAGACTTCCCTCCCCCCATGTTTTCCAGCTCCTCCTGGGGGATCCCAAGGCATTTCCAGAACAGAAGGGATATGTAATCCCTCAAGCAAACTCTGGGTCAACCCCGGGGTCTCATCCTAGTTGGATGTGCCCAGAAGACCTCCAGTGGGAGGCGACCAGGAGGCATCCTGATTAAGATGCCCAAACCACCACAACTGGCTCCTTTCGATGCGAAGGCTCAGCGACCATACTCCGAGCTGCCTCCAGATGTCCGAGCTCCTCACCCTATCTCTTAGGCTGAGCTCAGCCACCCAGCCTCATGACAACAGATGAGGGTTGTAATGCAGATAGACCGGTAAAATCCAAAGCTATGCCTTCTGAAAACTGAAATGTATTCTGGTAAGTCCCTTTTACCTCTGGTGCACTTTCACTTCACTGGTTTGCAAAAACATTCATGCAACTTTAGATGATTGTATTCCCTGCATACTTCTGCAAAAGTTATTTTATATCCCCTCCTATCAAAGCTTGAAAAGTTTGTTGTTACAGTAGCAGCCTCTGGGATCCTGCAAATACATTGTGCATTAAATCGAGTCACTCAATGTAAACTCTACTTGAACCTCGCTGAAACAGAATCTGAGCATCAGATGCACTCATGCCACGGCCACAAACCCGCAGGAATGCATGTAGAGTTGAAAGCATATCCCAAAGAGGAGAGATATCTTTAATTAATTGCACATTACAATGGCTCTGAGTCAAATCACTCTATTAGAGCTCTAATGTTTCCCACATAGATGCAGAACATGTTGATTACTTTCTTTCATGGAGGGATGAGACAGTGTTGGAAACATTTTAAAACCCACAGGATTCCTGCGCAGCGTCCCACCTTGCTGTCCGTGTCACCAGGACTATATAGGAACGATTGATGTCGGAATTGGCAGGCCATGCTGGAGGGGAAACGAGACCTTTACACACATATTCACAGTAGAAAATGAAAGCACATTTGCTGAGGCTGTTTTTGCCATAAAGCTAAGGAATTTTATCTTCATGGCTGCCAAGAAAAGCCTGGAACCGATGTGACTTTTCAGTATTTGAATACTTTAATCGTCCTTTAACGAACCTTTGTGGACTTTTTCTTCTTTCATTTTATCACATTTCACCCTGCTCTTTTATAGAGTATACTGTATGTTTAACCAGAAAGATGAAGTTCTCTAGGAGCACTAATAAAAAAGAATATGAGCAGAGTTTGCAAGGCCTATTCAATATTTTGCTCCAAAGTGGCTTGGGAAGAATAAGCATCAACTCATTTCTCCGTGTAAAGAATCTCTGTATTGAACACAAAACTGTGTCAATGTTGACTCGGTGCAGAGAAGCAGCACCTCTCCCAGGAAGAAACGCACACAGCCTCACCGCAGCTCATCAAACAGTGTGGGGCTCATCCAAGCAAAAGGCTTTCTGAGTCACATCATCTCCATGACAACTACATGTGGAGCCGCTCTCCTGCGTGTAATAAGCCTCTTTGTGTGAAGCGAAGACTTAAAATTGAAAAAAGGATATGAGAGGGAGCTGTAACCTCAGCTGTTTATCGTGGGAGTACAAATAAACGGTGAAGAAAGCCCCGAGTACAACTGTTTAAAACTGTCTTCTCTATAGTGGATGTTAAGTACACTTTAGTTTATTTCAGATATCTGTGTCAAAGATTTCTGTCCTAAACCCAGATTTTGTTTTGGAGCTAACTTAAAGGAAGAACGTGCGAAATTTTACTCATAAATAAAGCAGAAATCAAGTATGACTGTCTACAATGAATGAGAAGCTCGAGTCCCGCTGGCTGTTTTGTTGTCGGAGCTGTGTTTACATGGACGGCTCCTCCCCTTGTGTATAAAAGATGTTTAAGTCAAGGACTAGAGAAGAAGAAACATACTCACTCACTGCTTATTTTGATGTCACATCCAATGTCACATTAGTGTTTTTAGATCACGGTCATTCCATGTTAATTTATGTGCAATGTGAAACTACAAGCTAACCAAAGTGTGCTAACATTAGTCTGTTAAGACAACAATGCAGGCCACAGGCTATTGCAGCTAAAGCCGAGGACATTTTGTTTTTCCTTAATTATGTTGTGTCCTATTTGATAACTCCTTTGTGCGAACGTGAGTGGTGAGGGGTTGGAGGTGTGCTGCTTGAGGAGAGCAGAGGCTTCAAAATTGCAGAGGTGTGGCCAAACAGCAGTTTGTTTTGGTTGAATGCTGGTGCTCAAGGACGACATCTACTGGTTCAAAAAGTTGCAAATTCTTCTTTTAAGTAAAAACGTGAAGTGTAAATCATTTTATTGCAACATGTAAAGTTGACCTATCATGCTTATCACATTTATTAAACTCACATATAGTGTTACAATGCTGGATGCTCATACTAAACGTGGGCAAAGTTGCAGATCATGAGGTAAACGTATGTTGGAGTAATCCCAGGATAAGTCTGCAGAGGGCGCTAAACGTTTGTTTAGCTTGTTCTGCAAAATCACACGGCAGTTCCCCGATATTAAACCAAGAATTCAAACGGCTTCAAGCCTCTAGGTAAGCCGTTGAAACATCTTACATAGACTCTCTTCTCCCAGCCCTCCCCTGGCAGCCCTGCAGCATTCTGCTCCCCGGAAGGCTTCCAGAGAGCTGACCAATCAGAAGAAAGTGGGCACTTGAGGAGGGTGGTCTTAAAGAGACCGCAGCTTAAAGGAACTGTTTCAGGCAGATGCTGAGGTGAGGGTTTTACTGACAACAGTATATGATAAATAGGGAGTTTTTATTGAACTCTAAATCCTGCAAAGCTGCTCTATAGGTTTCACAGAAGGACAACATGAGTGGTGAACATGAGGATTATATGGGATATTTAAAGAAACAATGTGTCCTCTGATTGTGTTTTGTTAGTTATCCTGAAGAACAGGTTAGCAGCTGACATTTCAGAGATGGATACAGTACGTCCTAACCTGCCTTCATCAAACAAACTTTAAGAGTACTTCTGTTTGTACAGAAGCAGATCATGTTCCCGTTGAGTTGTAGGGAAGTTATAGTTGAGACTGATTGCCACTAAAACATTTCATGAATACCATCCACAGATATGCCACTGCTTTAAATTCCTTTAAATCTCAGTCCGTTGGTTTCAGTACAGGGGGTCCCTCTGACACTCATCATTGCTGCATGACAGCATTGGTTGGTTTTCTTTTGGCAAACCTCTCGCACAGATTTCACCATCAGATACCATCTATGCTGGACTGGAACACAGGACCAGATCAGATTCAGAGTTAACGACTGTGCCTCATACAGCTTCACTTCAGGGTGCAATTGTTTTCACTTGAATGACCTATTTGTCATTTGTGATTTGTTTTAAAGCAACAGAAACAGCATCATTTCCACCTTAAAGTAGTAGTGTCATAGTCGATTACTTTAAACAGTTCAGTTCAGTTCAGAGTTCAGTTCAGACCTTTATTTTCCCTGGAAGGGAAATTTGATTTACAGCAGTGGACACAAAAAACACAACAGACATAGGACAGTGCAACACAACCAAGAAAAAGAAAAAATGTCACTGTTCGTTGAAAGTTTCACTGGAATGGTATAAATAAATATAAAGTAAGTGCTATAGTGCTGCTTGAAAGTGCAGTCATGGATTAAAGAAGATTAAGTGCATTAATTGCACGAGGAACATATGAAAGTTTGTATCTGTTGCTCTTGGCTCTGGGCAGGCTGTACCTCCGTCCAGAGGGGAGAAGAACACATTCCTCCAAGAGAGGAGGGTCAGAGCTGGACAAAATGTTTTGTTTTCCTCACAATTTGTCTGTTCCATATCTGACAAGGAAAGCTGCTGAGTGCCAATTATTTTACTGGCTGTATTGACGATACTGGAAAGACGATTCTTGTTGTGCACTGAAAGGTAACCGTACCACGAGATAAAACAAAAGGTTAAAATGGACTCACTCAAAGATCGGTAGAATAAAACCATCAGTGTCTTGTCCACATTAAAAGCGTTCATTCTGCGCAGAAAGTAGAGTCTCTGCAGGCCGTTTTTGCAGATTGCATTTGTGAAGAATGACATTTCTCCCATGTCCACAGAGTGCTCCAGTCGCCTGCACTATGTAACTTTGGCAGCAGGGCGAGGTCATCTCATGAGAAGTGCTTACGGCTTTACGAAACTATTCAGCACCAGCCTTCAGCTACAAAGCAGCCAGTTAAGCTGTCTCTGTACTGTTTGATACGACAGCTAAGGCTACGAGACGGAAGAGGGGGATGACGGATGAAGCTAGGAAGCTAGGAAGAGAACAATTATTAGTGACCGATTGCATCATAACGTTAGGCTGTACCATTATCGAAGTCATCGTTGTCTTATGTTGAGCTGCTTTACCGGGTGCAGAGAGTGATCGAACCCAAGTTATGTCTCAGGTTTGATACAAATAAATCAATCAATCTCACACCGAAAAGTTGTCTCTTTCCTCGTTGTTCTTCAAGTTAGCTTTACAAGTTTGGAGCCTTACAATCTCAACTAGCATGTCATAAATTACCCTCCCCATTTAGCCAAAGCCTATAGACACCATGGTAACAGTTGAATACACATATTCTCCACATGTTTTTCTTTTATGCTTCAAAAATGAGTACAACACCTACACCTTATTCTTTCTAACATGCTGATGATCCAGCCAGCACTTCATGATTTGTGGTTTAGTTTAGTGGCCGAGCCTGCAGGAAATCAGGCCTTGGCGACTTGAACATGATCTGCTCTAGAGTTCTGCAAACCACACAGCACCAAAATAAAAGGTTGAGTGAATTACAGGCCTCTTGCGATGGCCTTGTGTGTGGGGAGACAGTCATTATGCATGCTCTGCCCTGCCCTGTCATTACTAACAACACTGCAAGACCCCGGTGACAGCCTAATGACCACTGCCAAATTGTGAGTCATGCTCTGGCTGCAACTCTGCATCCTGGGCAGGATGGCTGATGACCAGTCCTGATGGATCAAGAGTTACAGAGAGGAAACATCTGATTAGAGCCTTCAATTTCTGCCAGAGTTATTGCCTTCCCCTCGTGGATGAGTGTCTTTTTCTATTCAAGTCACTTGTCATAATACTGACAATAAATTGCTGCTACAAAAAATGGGTATCTGCTTATATGAAAACTGTGGGGTTTTCTTTGCTTAGTTATTTAAGTATAAGAAAATGAAAAAATGGCCATTAAATTAACATAAAGTAACATTTTAATGACTTTCTTTGTCTGACTTACAGTTTCAAGACCTCTAATTTGTTCCAGGACAACCCGTCACAGAGACAGCAATGTGTTGTTGTAGGTTATGATTGTTTAGTGTTTTTGGGGTTCTGCCAGGTTCATTACTGGGTCCTGTTTTGTTTACAATGAAAAATCCAAAATCAGACACGCACATTCCTTTAGTGGGTGCTGGACCAAAAAACACCAACAGGTAAGGAAAGCAAAACAAGGTCCGCACAACAACAAGCTCTCGTTAGGAGGATTTATTAAGTGACGTTTCAAGCATGTTGAAGAGCATGTTGGCTCGAAACATAGGGAGCTTCTTAGTGTGGGGATCTTGTTTTGCTTTCCTTGTTTAAAATGTATATCAACAATATTTCATTTACTATGCCAAACTGTAACACCCATCTTTATGCTAATGATACACTCTTGTACTGCTTTGCTAACCCTGCACATTCATCGAACGAAATCCACGAGCGAGCTTTCAATCGATTACAGCATGTACTGTTTAACCTGAAACTGGTTCTCAACCCTAACAAGACCAAACACGTCATTCTCTAGAACAGGCAAGATGCCTTCCAAAACACAAATAAAAATTGTTAATGTTTTCAAATTTGATATGTTACCCATCAATGTAAAAATATAAACTAAAAAGTAGTTCCATTTTAAATAAAACAATAGAAGAGATAAATATATATATATAATATAAAAATATCTTGTGCGCACAAGATATTTTTTGGGGGAACTTAAAGGGCTCTGTAGTAATGCATTATAGTTTAATTATAACACTAACCACAGCGTCTTTCTAATTCTGGCTCTCATGACACATTGTAACTCCCACAACTTGATCCAGTTCTAAAGATTCGTAGATAAATGATTCAATGTTTTATAAGAGGTTCTGATTTATTTGCCTCTCAATACTCAATAGTCTTTTTATCACAAGGACTAAAGGGCTGTTCAGTTTTTGGCTGTTTGGATTGAAACAACACCGTCATTAAACCAGTAGGTAGGACTGGAGATAAAAAATAATGACTCCTGCATGGTATTTAAACTGTCTGTGAGAGAAAAACAAAATATTGTAAGATGTCTGTGCTCTCTTTATATTTGTGCAGAGTCAGAGAACAGGGGTCCCACGTGCATGTTGCACAGATCCAAACCCTAAAGGTTTTCTGGGGTGTATAAGAAGTTTTACCGTTTGCATATACTGTATCTTTGAAAGACTTTTGCAAGTTAAGAGGAGTCTGACTGGGGGCGACGTACATCCAGGGACTATGTCAGACCAAAAACATTTGGAGAGCTTTCTTCAAAACGTGGAACTCGTGCCTGTTTATTTGTAAAATGTAATTAGAGCAGTGGAACACAACCCAAAGTGCCTGAAAAAAATGGCTCCCTGCCTCTTTCCACAGCAGCAAAACAGGAGATTTAGTTATTCAGAATTTCATCTGAACCAAATATGTGAACTGATCCTAAAACATGTAATTATATTGGCATAAGGAAATAGATTTGACATTTGATAGGCAGTAGAGCGGGATCAGAAAAAACAGGAGGACCAAAGTAAACTTGGAGTCAGGAAGAGATTGAAATCTTAAGTGGAGGGAAGCTCATATTCAGTTTTATTATTAACGTTTGTACCGTTACCTGGCACAGGCTCTGAGAGGAGGACAGATTCAGTGTGACTGGAGACAAATCCATTCACCTCTGCCAAGGTGGAAGGTCAAATCTGCTTTTGACTCTTTTCAAGGCTGCCAAAATAAGAGGAGCCAAACACAGAGAGAGAACTAAAAGTGAAGTGAAGCAAATGAAGGAGAAGTTTTCCCCGTGGTTTGTATCCAAGCAGCTAAGAAAACAAAGGTACCATATGTTTTTCAGTCTCTTCTTCATACAGAATTCTACATATTTTGTCTAAGGATAGTCCAGACATACGCACCGGTGTTTGCAGGTTGGAGTTGTTGTCGCCATTGCTGCAGGGGAAACAAATGCCACCTTTGGACAATCGGAGGTTGTATTAGGAGCACCACGCACTGGTTTGTATGACTGTCAGTGCTGCAGAGGCAGATTACTGTCCAGCAGCTCTTATCTCCCTCAGACAGATTCCACTGGCAGGTGGCTCAGAACTGTAGATTTCCATCCCTGTTTACCTCAGCCATCGTAAAACAGACTGAGCTGCAGCCCTCTGTGTAACGCCCCGGCTACAAATATTGACTGTATCCCAGGATTTGCTTAAATGATGCATTTTATAACTCATATCAGCAGCACATTTCTTATAGACATTTTCAATAAGGCCATAAAGAACCCATCCATTACTAGGCTTTGCTTTTCACACTAAACGGTGAGTAACAACAGCTACATTGTGGGACATATTTCATCAGCATCTGCAACATCTGCTTCATAGACAATAACAAAGATCTTTAAGTGAATGGTAAAATGGACTTGAGCTTGTAGAGTTCTTTTCTAGTCTTCTGACTACTCAGAGCGATTTTACACCACAGGTCGCACCTACACATTCACACACTGATGGTAGGAGGTCAGAGTCGGTTGTCTCTCAACCGAAAGGTCGGGGGTTTGAACCCCAGCTCCTGCAGCCACATGTCCGATGTGTCCTTGGGCAACAAACTTAACCCGAAGGAAACCCCAAGTTGCTCCCGCTGCTTCGTCTGCGGCGTATGAATGTGTACGAATGTGATTAGTTACCTTTGATGGTCACTTTACATAGCAGCCTCTACCATCGGTGGGGGGGTAATTTTATACATTATGGCCTTATGTATTATTAGAATTTACGGCTTTAGATTTAGATTTAGACAGGAAATTTTGGGAGAAGAGAATGAGTGATGACGTGATAAATGTCGGGGTCCAGACTTGAACCTGGCAACCGCTACAAGGACTATAAACTCTGTACACTGGGCGCATGCTCCAACTGCATGGCTAAACCAGTCCCCCCCCCCTCCCCCAAATGCAACAGTTCAATAAACTGTTTTGTTGTATATTTAAAACATGTTATGCTAGTAGCAGCTCCTAAGACACTAACTAGAATACTCTCCTCTGTCGCCACCTGGTGGTGGAACAAACTACCAAACTCAATTTGATTTGCAGAGTCCCTTTGCACCTTTTAGAAAAAGCTAAAGACCAAGCTCTATAGTGAACACCTACGACCTTAATGATATTGATGATGATGATGATGATGATGATGACGATATTTGATGCTGATAGAACTCTGCAGAACAGCTGTTGATGTTGTGCTCTGCCTCTGGTCACTTCCTGTCAGCACCTGTGTGTCTGACCGGACTTAAATCTGTTTGTTTGCACTTCCTGACGTTGTTTCCTCCTCTCTAGATCCTTGCTTGTGTTGTTCTTACTCTCTGGTGTTTGTCGCTTTGGATAAAAGTGTCTGCTAAATGAATTGTAGAATTGTAGCAGCTACTGAAGTCTAGCTTCTTGACTCCAACAGCTTAAAGGAGTTCTCTGTGGAGGACAGCGAGCTCACTTATTTCTTACTCCACACCCCCTTTGTCATTTTCAAACAAGCACTCCTCCTTATTAAACCAAATAGAAATGTGGCTTTAAAGGTTGTTTCATGTCAAATTAGCCTTCATATTTCTTCACACTGACCTGCTCTTGCTGTTGCATCCTTTAGGCTCTTTAAGTCTTGACTTCATACTTGAGTATTTTTTTTTCTGTTACAGTTGCACAATGCACATACAGAGAGTAAATGTTTTGTCACTGTTACAGGCTAAAGATGCTGAACAGTGAAACCTTTGCAGAGCAGATACTGAACATGAGACAGGTTTAGTGGAGAACAAACACTTGGAAGATAAGTTACAAACCAGCAGTAAAAGTCAGAGAAAATCTGCAGAACCACTTGATGGACAAGAAGAAAGTGTGTGTGTGCGTGTGTGCGTGTGTGTGTGTGTGTGTGTGTGTGTGTGTGTGTGTGTGTGTGGGTGTGCAGTCAGCAGTATCTGTGCAGCCTCTGAGACATTGTAGAGGGAAAGCAGACCTTGAGTTGGGGAAATTGCTTCGCAGCACCCACAAGCACGAAGAACTCTCCATGACTGAGATACAATTCTTGAAATAATGTGGGAGACAAAATCTGAGAAAATCACCCGTAGGCCTCGCAGCCATTAGAGCTCATCACCTCTTTGTCTGCTCTTGATTGCAGGGTGACAATTAATCATCAGCATTCATAAAAAATAATGAACAATGAGCGTCATTGTCTTGTGTTTTTCATTTTAATGTTAAAGTGTTTAATATTAGTCTTCATTTTTAATAGGGCCAACTTTTTTAGATTGAGCACGCCACAAAAGAGCTGCAATGGTTGAATGTTTGGATGCCTTCCATATCAGTGAAGTATGTCGAAAAAAGTGCCTGAGCCTGTCACCGACCGGCAGGTTTGTCTAAAAGGCTTTACAACATTTCAGAAAGGATCCCCACAGAGATAGACTCTTTGTGCCGAGGTGAGATCCTTTATGTAACAGCACATGACTCCCTTCAAAACCAGCAAACTTTCTTTTCAAAACAGCAGACATGACAGAGTACCGCTGCCTCAGTCTGTTGGTTTGTTTTGTCATTGTGAGGCCTTGTTCCAAATGGTAAGCACTGACCCTAATCTCTATGCACAGATTCTACTCAAATATACAATCTGTACTTTAGGGTCTGGGTTTTTCAGCATGGGAAGTGATCTCGATAACGATTGTAGTCAAAGCTGTATTGACCAGTTGGAGATGCCATGTACCAGCAGGCTTTGGTGTATGCATGAAACACTGTCTGTATTGAGAGCAAAAAACAGGCTGTAAAGAATTCCCGCTAATATTATGGTGGCTCCCATCTGCGGTAATCTGGCCATGACTTATTTATCTTTATAAACAGATATCTGCATAAAAGTGCAGCCACCAGTCCATTACAGATCAAACATTTCTGCTTAAGCGACAAATCTGTTTCACCCTGTGTCGGTAAAACCAAGCAGCTATGAGTAGCCTAGTCTGAGGAGAAGACGAGAAAAGTGCTATACAAGCTCAAGTTTATTTACCATTCACATTGGGCTGGTGACATAATGGCTATGCTTTCGTCGCCCAATGCTGGAAGTCCTTTAACGCTAACCGCTGGCTGTTTCTGAATGACCAAAAAACTGGCATCCAATCCCAGAAGCAATTATTACCATCAAGTGATGGTAGACAATGATCGTCACTATACTTAAGAAAATGTTAAATTAAACACAAACCCTGCCTTTCCAGGCAGCTATAGATCAGAGTGGGGTCTGGTGTCTGCTGTTACTGTACTGGCTTAAAAAACACAATTTACTATTTCATTAAGGTCTCATCTATAGTAGTTTACAGACACTATTCCATTTTCCTATATGAATTCATTATAAAGATCCTAATATATATATAGAGCCAAGGGTGAAAAAGAAAATCTTGAGAACACTTTAAGGACAGTAAACATACAGCATGTTGCTTTTTTGCGCGCGCATATTTTAAGAAGCAAAGAAGAAACTCAGAACATTTATTTCCCTGTCCAGCATGCTAATGAGGTTTTTGTACTGCTCTGTTTTTAACAAGCAGAAATCTACGAGTGTCTTCGTATCTTTGGCCCCACTTGTACTTCTTTATAGACCCTCTCAGTAATTGTAACGGACAGATGCCGAAACAGTCACGTTGTTAGCAGGAATGTCAGTCCATGCGATGGAAACATTCCCCAGAGGTCATGACGTGCAGCTCACTCTGCAGCATTAAGGAAAGTCTTTTTTTTTTCTTTCTAAATGTATTCGACACAGTTCTGTTCGGTGCGTTCTTCATGTCCTAAGATGACCATGAGGGTAACCTAGAGTTCACTGTTCTGATTTCCCCCCTCTAAAAATGTCTCTCTCTGAGGCTCTGCTTGGCATCTGCTGCTCTCTGGTTTTCCAGTTTGGCCGAGCGCTCGTAGACGTGGCTGCTGAAAACCATGACACAGGCACATTTGTAAACTCTTGACACAGAAAGCCTTCCAGGACTCGCATCTGATGACTTTACAGTATACACAGAAGGCTTTGAAGGCACATTCTCAGTGACATTTCATTTGGCCTTTGTGGTGACGTGAATGACAGATGAATCTGATTTGGTTCATTGATGTTTCCATTGATTTAAAAGACATATTTCAAGGATGATTAGAAGTGTCAAAGGTTATTCTCACAAGATCGTGAGTTAAGTAATGCTGTATTAATTCAATAATGAGGGATGCAGCCTTGAGAGTTGTTTAAGATTGTTATCCTTTCAAAGCCTTGCAACACAGAGTTGCAGGCATTCAGCAGCCTTAATCACAATTGAACAAGGTAACAAGTTGCGATTAAATTATCTTGAAGCTTTAATTTCTAATTTGTTTCAAGACATCCTGCCACATAACATTCTGTGTGCCTGATGCACATTCTTGTCCTATTGGGTCGTCTCGTCCTTTTTTTTTGTAAAGTTAGCAAAACTGCAGCCTCACAAGATGTTTACCCAGAACATCTGTGTCCTGGGTGACAAGGAAACAGCTTTGCTTTGTTGGTTACAAGGCTCATAGAGGCGTTCATCTCTACGTCCTACAAAGCAATGGAAATCCAGCATAAATACTATAGTTTAAGGAAAAACTATCCAAGACTAACAGGCAGGTTCTGTGTGTGTCGCTGCCTTGGGGGAAATAACTCCATACCCAGCCTGGAGGGCACAAAGAAACTGTTTTAACTGTAAACACTACAGAATCAAGTCAGTATTTTACTGTAACATACTCCCCTATCAATAGACCTTACAGACTAGATCAACATGACAGGGGTTCTGCTCCCAGGAGACAAACTTTAGGACAGATTTAATCATGTACCAAAGACTGCTCACAAACTGCTGTCCTCTTTCTGTTCTGAGCAATTACCCTCAAAATAAGCAGCAATGTTTCTCTCATTCAATCCAAGCTCTGTTTTTCCATCGGTGGATTCTATCTTTGACCCTACGGACCATTAAGCATCAATTATCTGTAGTGTCGGACTAAATGAATGCCTTCACAGCTGAGATGCAGCTGCTGGCTTACAGCTGGTCTGCACTGAGGTTATGTGACCTTACAGCCAACAGACGGTTTGTCACAACACTTACTCCTCCTTTTTTCATGTCCCCAACACAATATCACTGTTTCCCTTTATTTTCTAAGATAATGTGAAAATATATGGACGACAAACACACATGCACTGATTCTCTGGAGCAGAAAACATTTCTTTTTTTGTGTGAGGTAGACCAGAATTGTATGTAACCACTAGATGACACTAGATGGAGACACAAAGTATATTTTTTAATTCGTAACCACTCAACAAACTGCGCTGGCAAAAACAGCAGTTCCACGAGTGTCCACCTTCGGATTTCAAAATAAGTATTTTTTTTGGGGCCATTTTTGCATTAATGGATGCTGATGAGAGACAAGAATCAGTGGGAGGTGAGAGTGGGGGATGACAAGCTGCACAGGTCCGTAGTCGGATTTGAACCCACTGTCACTGCAATGAGGACTATAGCCACTGTACCAGAGACGTGCAGTCAGGGGAGGCAGGTCTGCAAAAGTAAAAAAACTAATAGTGATAAGGTAAAATAAATATTAATATTTGTCTTCTGATCTGATGTGATTCCAAAAATGTCAATCATTTTTATGATCAAAATCGCTGAATTTGCAATACTTCCTCCGTGGGAGACATGCGAGTTGAGGCAGCGATGAGCTGAGCCTCATCTCAGATTGTGCAATCCCTCACAAACTGGGTTGAGCGTATGCCTTTTGCTTTCTTAATGTTTGTCACCAATGTAATGTTTGTAGACACTTTTCTTATACGTCCTCACAGTGAGTTATATGTAGTGGACTATATGCACTGAGCCGGATCAATGCTCGAAAGGCTGCTGGTCCAGACGGCACACCCGGGCGCGTGCTTAGAGCATGTGCGGAGCAGCTCACTGGGGTCTTTACGGACATTTTTAACCTGTCCCTCGCCCAGGCAGCTGTGCCAGCATGCCTCAAAGCCACCTCCATTGTCCCAGTGCCGAAACACTCCAACCCGACGGGCCTAAATGACTACCGCCCTGTAGCACTCACACCCATCATCATGAAGTGCTTTGAGCGACTGGTCCTAGCAAGCCTGAAAGACTGCCTCCCACCCACACTGGACCCATACCAGTTTGCCTATCGCAGCAATAGGAGTACAGAGGATGCAGTCTCCACTGTGCTGCACTCTGTGCTCACACATCTGGACAATAACAATACACACGCACGAATGCTGTTTGTTGACTTCAGCTCAGCATTCAACACTGTCATCCCCTCCAAGTTAAACACTAAACTTGGAGACCTAGGCTTCAACACCTCCATCCGCCACTGGATAATGAGCTTTCTGACCAACAGACCCCAGTATGTTAGGTCAGGACACTCCTGCTCTACCACCATCACACTCAACACAGGCGTACCACAGGGCTGTGTGCTGAGCCCATTCCTCTACTCCCTCTTCACCCACGACTGCAGACCTGTACATGAATCCAACACCATCATCAAGTTTGCAGACGATACAACGGTGATTGGCCTCATCAGCAACAACGATGAGACAGCCTACAGGGAGGAGGTACAGCATCTGGCCGCTTGGTGTGCTGACAATAACCTGCTTCTCAACACCAGCAAGACGAAGGAGCTCATCGTGGACTTCAGGAAAGAGAGAAGAGACACGCACAACCCCATTCACATCAACGGGATGGCTGTTGAACGTGTCTCCAGCTTCAAGTTCCTGGGGACCCACATCACAGAGGACCTCTCCTGGTCCACTAACACCGCCAGTCTGGTCAAGAAGGCTCACCAGCGCCTCTTTTTTCTGAGGACACTGAAGAGACACCACCTGTCTTCAGCTGTCCTGACCAACTTCTACCGCTGTGTGATCGAGAGCATCCTGACCAGCTGTGTCACAGTCTGGTACGGAAACTGCTCTGCTGCAGACCGTAAGGCGCTACAGCGGGTGGTAAAAACTGCCCAGCGCATCACAAGGTGCCCACTCCCCGCCATTGAGGACGTCCAAAGGAAACGCTGTCTGCATCGTGCTCGCAGCATCCTAAAAGACTCCTCCCACCCTGCCCACAGACTGTTTGTCACTTTGCCCTCCGGTAGGCGCTTCAGAAGCCTCCGGACCAGAACCAGCAGACTGAAAAACAGCTTTTTCCCCAGAGCTGTCTCCCTACTGAATTCTGCCCCCCTAACCCTGAACTCTGTCTCCCTTACGAACTCTGCCCCCCGCTGACCCCCCCCCCCCCCATCTCCTCTCACCCACCATCCCCCCCATCACCCCTCCTGGACACACACACACACACACATCTCTCACCACCTGTATTATTGTCCACTGCAACAAAATCTGTATAATATGTTCATACCCTCAATAAGTTATTAACCTGTACAATCTGTCAATATTCTGTATATTCTGTATATTATCTCTTACCTAGCATAGCATGTCTACTCCATTTTAATCTGTATATTATAATCTGTAGAATATACCTATACTCCTATTTATAGCATTATTTATCTCACATTACCTGTAAATTCTGTAATTACTTTTGTACATAGCACAGCACTTTCTGCTTATTGCACTTCTGATGAGATGCCAAACCTCATTTCGTTGCTCGTATACTTGTATATGTGTAATGACAATAAAGTTGAATCTCATCTCATCATATAGTGTCACGGTTGGAATGAGGAGGTGGAGGACCCAATTGCAGATTGGAACAAAAAATAATTTATTTAAACTAAACAGGCACAAAGGCAAAACAAAAACTTACTTCCAAAATTAACTCCAAAAAGGTAGCCACGAGGAGTCACAGGAAGACTGACACAAAAGCACAAACGACATCCAACAAACAACAAACGACAATGAACCGACACAGAGGGGAAGAAACACAGAGACTAAATAGACACAGGGGTAATCAACACAGGTGAGACTAGTTAGACAGGTGAAACAAACAAAACACAGGTGAGTACAATCAGGGCAATCAGAACAGGGGAAACACAGAGACAGGAATTAAGACAACACTTAAGACAACAAAATAAATCATAGAACACTGAAAGCACACAGAATGTAAAAAAACACAGAGAGACACAAGGAGAAGAAAATACAAAATAAAACAGGAAACACTAAAGACAACACTAGGAAACATTAACACACAGGGAAACAAGCAACACTAGGGAAAAAGAGAAATAAAACCAAAAACTAAACTAAACTCCAAAATACAAACTAAACAAAGACCAAATCATGACATAACCCCCCCCTCAAGGGACGGATCCCAGACGTTCCAAAACGTCAATAAACCAAAACAGGGTGGGTGGAGGGGGGTCCGGAGGAGGGACTCCGGACTCTCAGGCGGACGGCCTGGAGGCAGGGCACATAGCCCGGACAGTTCGGGAGGGTGGCCAGGAGGCCGGCCCAACAAGGAGAACAGCTCAGGGGGGCGGCCGGGAGGCCGATCAAAGACGGGGAACAGTTCAGGGGGGCGGCCGGGAGGCCGATCAAACACGGGGAACAGCTCAGGGGGACGGCCAGGAGGCCGACCAAACACAGGAGACAGTTCAGGTGGGCGGCCAGGAGGCCAACCAAACACAGTGAGCTGGTCAGGTGGGCGGCCAGGAGGCCGACCAAACACAGAGACCAGCTCAGGGGGAGTCCGAAGGCCTTCTGACGATGGCGCAGGAGTCTGCAGGACCCCAGACGAGTGCTCAGGAAGCTGCGGAGTCGGCAGGACCTCTGACGGAGACACGAGAGTGGGCAGATCCTCCAACTTGGAAACGGGTGTTGGCAGGGCCTCGCACAGAGACATAGGAGTGGGCAGATCATCCAACTTGGAAACGGGTGTTGGCAGGGCCTCCCACAGGGACATAGGAGTGGGCAGATCCGCCAACTTGGAAACGGGTGTTGGCAGGACCTCCCACCGAGACATAGGAGTGGGCAGATCCTCCAACGGAGAAACAGGAGCGGGCACAACCTCCAACTTGGAAACGGGTGTTGGCAGGGCCTCCCACCGAGACATAGGAGTGGGCAGATCCTCCAACGGAGAAACAGGAGTGGGCAGAACCTCCCACTGAGAAACAGGAGTGGGCAGGACCTCCCACTTGGAATCAGGTGTTGGCAGGGCCTCCCACAGAGACACAGAAGTCGGCCGGACCGCCGAGGGGACGTCAAGAGTCGGCCGGACCGCCGAGGGGACGTCAGGGGTGACGTCAGGAATTGGCCGGACCGACGAGGGTACGTCAGGGGTGACGTCAGGAGTCGGCCGGACCGCCGAGGGTACATCAGGGGTGACGTCAGGAGTCGGCCGGACCGCCGAGGCGACGTCAGGAATCGGCCGGACCGCCGAGGGGACGTCAGGAATCGGCCGGACCGCCGAGGGGGCGTCAGGAGTCGGCCGGACCGCCGAGGGGACGTCAGGAGTCGGCCGGACCGCAGAGGGGACGTCAGGAGTCGGCCGGACCGCCGAGGGGACGTCAGGAGGGACGGCAGGAGTCGGCCGGACCGCCGAGGGGACGTCAGGGGTGACGTCAGGAATCGGCCGGACCGCCGAGGGTACATCAGGGGTGACGTCAGGAATCGGCCGGACCGACGAGGGTACGTCAGGAGTCGGCCGGACCGCCGACAGGGAATCCGGAGAAATCCCCCTCTCTTCAACAGGGGGACTACGGAGCTCAGCAGTCACGGGCAGCAGACGGCGCTCTGCAGGGACGCAGTGAGGCTGAGGCCCTGGGGCGCAGGGGGGCAAAGTCACTGGGGAGCACAGGGGCAGAGTCACTGGAGCTCTGGGCAGTGAAGGCTCGGGTGAGCTGGGCAGCGTAGGCTCGGGTGAGTTGGGCAGCGTAGGCTCGGGTGAGCTGGGCAGCGTAGACTCCGGTGAGCTGAGCAGCGAAAACTCTGGTGAGTTGAGCAGCGAAGACTCCGGTGAGCGGAGCAGCGAAGACTCCGGTGCGCTGGGCAGCAACATAGGCTGAGGACTGAGTTGAGGCTTTTGCTGAGGCCTGGGTTGAGGCCCCGTCTGAGGCTTGAGCTGAGACTCGTGCTGAGGCCTGGGCTGAGGCTCAGGCTGAGGCCTGGGCTGAGGCTGTGGCTTGGGCTGGTAGACAGACTGCTGAGGTTGAGGCTTGAGCTGAGGCTTGTGTTGAGGCCTGGGCTGGTACACCGACTGCTGGGGCTGTAGAGACTCTGGGGTGCTGGGTCGTGGAGACAGGATAGGACGATGGGTGCCATTTCTCTTTCCTCCACGGGTCCCAGTAAAAATGGCCAGGCGGGTGCCTGTCCAGGGCGACTGCTCTTCCTGAGCAGTGCCCCTGGCCATGCGAAAAAAGTTTTGAAAATAAGCTACTTTTTGGAAACAATCCATCTCATCCAAACAAACTGCTGGGTCCATAGCTGGTCGGTTCATTCTGTCACGGTTGGAATGAGGAGGTGGAGGACCCAATTGCAGATTGGAACAAAAAATAATTCATTTAAACTAAACAGGCACAAAGGCAAAACAAAAACTTACTTCCAAAATTAACTCCAAAAAGGTAGCCACGAGGAGTCACAGGAAGACTGACACAAAAGCACAAACGACATCCAACAAACAACAAACGACAATGAACCGACACAGAGGGGAAGAAACACAGAGACTAAATAGACACAGGGGTAATCAACACAGGTGAGACTAGTTAGACAGGTGAAACAAACAAAACACAGGTGAGTACAATCAGGGCAATCAGAACAGGGGAAACACAGAGACAGGAATTAAGACAACACTTAAGACAACAAAATAAATCATAGAACACTGAAAGCACACAGAATGTAAAAAAACACAGAGAGACACAAGGAGAAGAAAATACAAAATAAAACAGGAAACACTAAAGACAACACTAGGAAACATTAACACACAGGGAAACAAGCAACACTAGGGAAAAAGAGAAATAAAACCAAAAACTAAACTAAACTCCAAAATACAAACTAAACAAAGACCAAATCATGACAATATAGTGCACTCACTCGTTTAAAGTTAATAAATACACATAAAATATTGAATTTGAGATATAATGAAACATATTTTCTGACAAAAACTCATCTATTCATGCTCACAGACTCTGGTCTCGTGTTTGTTATCATCATTATGAGGACCAACTAACGTTACAATCGTTGACGATCTTTCACTCTTTATTAAAACAGCTTGTAGATTTCAGTAAAAATCCAAATATGAACTATATTGTGTTTCTCGTCCGCCTGAGAGCAGTCGAGTCAAACGCTTCTCTCCGCTCGTAAAAACTTTGAACCGCAATGCATGATGGTATATATTGCTCGGATAGTGACCATTGGCTGAACACTAATTTTCACAATACATTGTGGGATACACTGAGTGGACTACATTGGGTATGAACATGCTCACTCAGAATTCCGACAACACAACAAATTGGTGTATTCATTATATAGGAATATGAAGTTAATTGCACACAGCCCATGACTTTTCCTTAGTCGTCACCATTAGGTCAAAGGTGCAGCTGTGATTATAGTCACAAAAATGTTACGTAGAAAGTATTTTACATGGACCAAAATAAAGATTTCTTGTGTTGGCCGCAGTGTTGCCAACTTGGCGAGTTTCTCGCTAAATCTGGCGACTTTCCAAATCCTCTTGGTGACTTTTTTTGTCAAAGCGACAAATGTAGCGACTTTTTCTGTTGGGTCTACAGCATTAAAGTCATGAAGTTATTTTGGGAAGTGATGGCCTATTTCAATGGCAACATTAGAAAAACAAACCAAGAATCAACAGAAGAAAGTTCATCTGTAGTTCTAAATATATTTAGGGTGTTTTTACTCACTTTTTGGCTCTCCAAAGACGTTATTCTTCTCTCCTACAGCGTACATTCAATTACATGCAAAATGCCAATTATGCAAATTAAGTGATGATGTCATTTAGTGACTTTTAGGACAGCCAATAGCTACTTTCCTTACTGAGGAGTTGGCAACACTGGTAGATAATCTAATGTCTAATGTCAAACATAAATGTTTCTATTGGGAGTCATATTTTTGATGTAAACAAAAGCTTTTAAGAATATTTTTGATATAAATATCGGGCAGCAGTATCTCAGTCTGTAGGGACTTGGATTTGGAACTGGAGGGTCGCTGGTTTCTGTCCTGATGCAGACCAAATCTGGAAATTGGTCTGGTTGCTGGAGAGGTGTCAGTTCACTTCCTGAGCACTGCAGAGGTACCCTTTAGCAAGGCACCAAACCCCCTTCCCCATCAGCTAGGGAGAGTGCTCACTGTGGGCAGCCCTGTCACTCTGACCTCTCTCCATTAGTGCATGTCCATAGGATCCTGTTTGTACATGTGTGTGTATTTCAGCCTGTGTGTGTGTAGCATGTCTCAATAACTGCGTAAAATTGAATTTCCCATCGCGGGATTAATAAAGTATATCATCTAAAGACAGAAAATTGACTTGTGAACTTATTTAAAATTACGTAAGTAGCAATGCCTACATTACAGACTTTACGACCTTCTTCTTCCCAGTATTGGGATGCTTTAACTCTCCCTGTATGTATACATATGTACTGATCTTACATTGTGGTGTGAAAAAGCCCTTATTCATTAGTAAAGTAATCAATCAAATGCAATGAGTGCAGCAGGGTAACTAGTGGTTGGCCAATCAGCACCATGGTAGGATGTTTAACGTTCTCAAGCTGTGTCAGAACCAGAGCAAAGTTGTAAACAAAAGACAAATGTTTTTTATAAAGATTACACGATGTACATGCTCTTTAGTTGTCAGGTTTTGATCCTCATCTTGGTTTTAAACCTGATGATGGTAATAGGATGTAATGACACAATGAAGCCTCAATGTGGCGGATACATTTAGCTGGTTTCCTTCAGCTGTCTGCAGTCACAGAGCTGGAACAGAGAGTAGGGTAGACACAAAACTACCACTATTTGTATCATTGAATTAATATTATAATTTAATATGTTTTATTCAAAATAAGTCACAATAAAAAATCACTTCACTAATCCTGTACTGAGGTATTTTAACAGCATTCTTTAAGATTCATGACGAGGACAAAAGTTGTATTTCTTTAACAATAAAGGCTTACAATGATTCAGCAAAAACATGGCATGGTTTACTTTCAAATATTTATTTATTAATTAAATATTATTATTATTATTATAATTATTATTACTACTAATTTATTGACTTGAAAAGGTTGCAAGTCAATCACAGTCAATCTTGTCTATTGCTCTCACTCCAATTAATAATATGGACAATTTAGAGTCACCAATGAACCTAATGGCATGTCTTTGGACAGTGGGACAAACCGGGGCACCCGGAGAAAACCCCTTATGCACGCGGAGATCATGCAAACTCCACACAGAAAAAGAACCCTGTCCAACTCCGGACTTGAACCAGGAACCTCCTTACTGTGAAGTGACAGTACTAATCACTGCACCAGCGTGCACATCCGACTGGAGATCAAACAATCGAACCAGATTTTGACGGTATCTCGTCGGTCTTGTGGAAGAAGAATTGGCAAGTGTCATTAATCACTTTGACAACTGTTCCGAACCAGCCGACGTTCTCAGTTTTGCTCTCAGGCTGGATCTCAACATCTTCAGAGTCTGCAGCCAGGGCTGCATTTCCTCTCTGAAACATCCTGTATGGGGTCATTAGGAAGGATTGGAAGGTCTCTCTAATCCTTTCGATGACTCGTCTGAACCAGCCGACGTTCTCTGATTCTACAACTTGGGATGTGTTTCCTCTCTGGAAACAGCAGCTAGCCTCTTCAATATCCGTCATATCGATGCAGACTGCAGGACAGGAGGGCGGCTGATGGTTTCAGGGACGGCCTCTTCAGTGTTCGTCACATCTTTGCAGACGTCAGCACTGGAGTTCTGAGGAAGGCTGCCAGTCAGGAATGGATGCTGCAGGACCTCCTGGGTTTTAATACACTGGTCTTGGTCCAAATGCATCATCCTTTTGCTCAGGTCCACCAACAGACCGTGATCACTGTTGTGTCCTCTGTTCAATTCCATCAGCTCCTCAAGATCATCCAGACTACTTACAGTTTACAGATTTCTCAAAACTGGATTTTCAATCAAAACGTGAAGTGATAAAGGAAGGATAGGCGAATGGACTTTGTTTACAAGTAAATTGGTAAGACCATGAATACACCGCAATATATAGCCTACTTTTATTTTTATTGAATGAGTATATTTTGTGGAATTGTAATTGCAAATTAAGAAAACACGGAGGGTGCAGCGCAAATGCGCTCTCTGAGGCGCTATAAATGTAACGTTCTCCCTTGGCCAAATATGTAGGCCTACCTTACCTCAATGTGTGTGTAAATAATGCTGATATGAGATATGAAACACAACCAGTAGTCAATGTGCAAGCTGCCAATTGAAAGGTGAATTTAAGCTACTCTTTCTATGTAAAAGGTCCATCAGTATTAACTTATCCTATTTATAAACATTCACACCCTGTCAACAAAACAGCGGGATCTACTTGGGGTTGAGGGTCTTGGCCAAGGACACATCGGACATGCGGCTGCAGGAGCTGGCGATCGAATCTCTTTACTTCCGGTTGAGCGACGACTGACTCTACCACTGGAACTACAGTTTTTTTGCACTTCCACATTAGTCTCATTTTCAACACTGGAGGTTGCAGGTTGGGATATTTCAGCTTTTTTGGCGTTGGCTTCATGGAGGTTTCCACTTGCTGTTTACTCAAAGTAGTCAACAATTCGTTGCTACCCGGTGCACACTGGCAGATAAAACTTGCCCTTGCTTTATTTTTCTCCTTACACATGCTTTGCAGGGACTACATGGTAGCTGTTGATGGTCTGTTGTAAGGCTGGTGCTGGAAATTGTTTAAAAATGTAGCTCTACTGATAAAATCTTGCGATGGATTTGATCCATTTCTTCACATCAGGTTTGAACAGACCAGTCTGACAGATTCTCCGGCCTGGTTCACACTTTAGATGCTCTGCTCAGTTGAACCAACGACCTAATAATATTTTACAGCTTTAATGGATCCACAAACCCCCATTGAAGACCGTACAGGGTGATTTGGATGCATCTGAATGAACCCAGCCCTGCAGTCCCATGAGAATGTGTTTGTCAGTGGCGTTTAGTGAGTGATTTTGTTTATTTAGATCATATTTATTTTACTGGAGTCCAAGCAATAGTTGTGAAATGAAAATCCTTTTTTTTTCCATCAAGACGACATGCCTGCTAATGCTTATTTACCCAGTTTCAAGAAGCTGAGAAACGCAAGTGTGTCATCTCCATGGCAACTGTTCCACAAACACAATTGAAAAGCCTGCAGTGGTCATGGTCGCTGAATGCATGAATCATCCTGCTCTACGAGGAAGCGAAAGAATGACAGCAGGGTCAAATAAGAGTGGATGTTTTCAGTCACAGGTGACAACAGAGTGTCGTCTACAATATGATGTTTTTGTTTTAGGATTTCTTACACTATTATTACAGTAAATATCAGATTTCAAAGGGCCCTCTAAAGCACAGTCACTATCAGGTAAAGGTTTAATAGCACACTTAATACTGTCTCGTAGTAATTTTGCAATATAACAATCCAAAAACAGTGACCTACAAACATCAAAGCTATAAATGCTGTTAATTAAAGACTATTAAAATGTGATAATAAAGGAGCACACCTATCTTTTGGATGGATGGATTGGTGGAGGAAGGAAAGGGGGGAAGGGAGTGAGTGAGGGAGTGAGTGAGTGAGTGAGGAAAGAAGAGAGGGAGGGATGATCGATGGATGGATTGATGGACGGACGGTCAGACAGTCGGACGGACGGATGGATGATGTATGGATGATGAATGGATGGATGATGGACGGACAGTCAGAGGGACAGACAGATGGATGGATGGATGGATCATTCTGTTCCGCCCATTCGTCTTGACTACAGTCAACTCAGAGTTCGTTTTTATTGGGGGTGGAGTAGCAGAGAGAATAACTTCCCCGCCAGCCTCAACGTCATATTTTGTTATTGTTCTGATCGAGAGCGGTGGCGGTTTTTAAATATTGTGCGTTCAAAGTCAGGAAGACCCAACTACTCGCCCATTACAGCCTTAAATATGTTAATCAAAGGGCCAGATATAAAACCTCTAGAATTCCTCTTGGTGTAATTTATAATCTAAGTAAAGAGAACAGACTTGGACTGAAACAATTCTGAATGCAATCCAAAATCCAAGCATCAAGGTTCACGAGCCCGCAAATGTTAAAACTGAAACCCTGAAGGCAGCACAACTGTAAGTTGTGATTTGAAATATACACAATCTGTTGTATCATCCTGTTATCTATTCTGAAAAAAAGAGCGATTACACTTTTCTTGACCTCTTGGGATCTCTGGGAAGACCCATTATGCCCCTGCAGCCCAAATGACAATGTTCAGTGTGACAGACCAAAGTTGTTCTTGTCTTTATCCCACTGCGTGTCTGCGTTTTATCCGATCTGACTTTTGTCTCACATCAGATCTGCTCTTTGTCTGGATATGAGGGGAAAAGGTTTGGGAGCTGGGTATGGGCTGAAATCTCACGCACTGTCCTCAGCTTCAGCTGGCCCCTCAGGGCTTCTCCCATCACCCTCAGACTGATCCACATCTGGAATGTGGGCTGGAGCTTCAGGACGCTCCTCACCACAATGGGAGTGCTTCACTGTTTAATGGAGGTCTTAAGATTCCTCAAATTATTCCCAAGTAAAGCCCATGAGTTTTAGTGCCTGATAATGATTCTCTATGGTTCATGTAATGGACGCTCTCAGCAGGAAGTCCTTTGTGCTCTGCCAAAGTAACGTCCTTTAGTTTAAGGGCAAATCCCTCGCTGTGACCGGGAAACACGGCCCAGTTGAAATCTTAGCTGAATTTATCAAAATAAACAGCGGAAAAACAAACATTCCACTGGGCTCCTCACACAGTCTCTTTATTCTTTCATATTAAATAGCTCAGCTTCCTTTTAAATTAATGAAAGTAAACAAAGAATCCAGCATTGCTGCGGCTGTGCCTCCAAATAATAAATAACAGTAACGCAGTAAAGGCGAGACTAAATAATGTGAGCCTCTCTGATGTCCCCATGAGTTTGCAAAGCTCATTAAACATCGCAACATGAAAGTGTCGGACCCACCAAATAACACAAGGAGGATTTTTCTGCTCAAATCAGTGGCAGCAGGTGATTGAAATTACAGAGAGGGCGGAAGAAACCAACCTACAGGGTCATGTTATTTGACACTTCATGGATGTTTATGTATCTACTTCTCTTATTTGAATGGAGCTGAAGCAGAAAACCGTGGTTTGGAGATATCATCAACACAACACGTTGTTACTCACTTTAGATTAAACACCTGATGCAGGAGACAGCAACAAGTAGAAGAGCTCCACTTGCTATGTCAATGCTCAGAATACTTGTTTAATCAACATTTGTAATTCTCTGCTATGAAATAAAACTAAAAATAAGAAAGAGAGCTTTTGTTGTTAATAAACAGTTGTATAAGAAAATTAGAAATGTGGGCGTGGCTTAAAACCCGCCTCAGCTCCAGCTCTCAGCCTGTCGTTAGGTTGACTGAAAGTTAGGCTGAGACAGCATTTCCAGCATGGAGACCGCTATCGATGGGACTCCAGAGCCCCCTGTAGTAACAGATGGGTGACGTCACTCAAGCTTCATCCATTAATATTTACAGTCTATGGATCCTGCGAGCTGCTAGCACTAAAAAAGCCAGAAGTGAACACGAGCCCTGAAGCATAATACATGATAACTGAACAATTCAAACTGTGTCACAGATTGAAAAAAAACACATATAGGATCGTATGTAATGAAATGCAAAGTCGTCATCGACTTGCTCCCCTAACAAACGACATGATGACTCGAAAAAAGACGCCTTAGGCCTCTGCTGAATAAAGCGGATGTTGGTTTAAGTTGCTAAGTTGCACTTCCTGTTGACAGTGATTCTGTATTAAACACTCTTAAACAGAGTGATGGCAGAGCTGAGCCTCACACCACGCTTGTTTTTTCACACTTTACAACCAGCAGCACATTTACACCCACTGCTGCCCCGGTTTTCTTGTCAAGACATCTGTCAAATATTTACTCGCTGATTTAAATACATGGCAACAGTCCACTACAACTCCACTGTCTTTGCTGTATATCCAACAAGACTTCAGCTTCAAGTACTGTAGAAGGTGGAGGACATTTGTCAAATTACAGATTTGAAATGGAAATTAATCGTTAATTTTATTAAGCCTTGTCTGATTTGTATGGAAGCCCAAAGGGGGCCAGGCCATTAAAGAAGGAGGATCATTTTTTCATTTCTGATTTTGCAATTAAAAAACAAAGATGCAGAGTAGAATATCAAAATACTATTTGTGGGCGGCTGCGGCTCAGGTGGAGCAGTCATTGTCTCTCAACCAGAAGGTCGAGGGTTCGATCCCCAGCTCCTGCAGCAACATGTCCGATGTATAAGGCAAGACACTTAACCCCGAATTGCTCCCGCTGCTTCATCGGCGACGTATGTATGTGTATGAATAGGAGTAGTTAATACTGATAGTCACTTTACACAGCAGCCTCAATCAGTGTGTGAATGTCAGTGAAATCCCTCATCTTAGCCTCTGCCTGAAACAGTTCATTTCTGCTGCTGTCTCTTTAAGGACCCCCTCGGCCAGCTCTGTTTGCAGTCTTAGGGAAATTTGAGTGAGCTTCCGAT
This sequence comes from Tautogolabrus adspersus, assembly GCA_020745685.1. Classification (NCBI taxonomy): domain Eukaryota; kingdom Metazoa; phylum Chordata; class Actinopteri; order Labriformes; family Labridae; genus Tautogolabrus; species Tautogolabrus adspersus. Next base: position 6,396,533 of record CM036543.1, on the reverse strand, counting down.
GGGGGGTTCCTTGAAAGAGCTGCCGGGGTTTGGCGTGTCCTACAACGTTACTCCACGCGTTGTTCTAATACGTCATTAATGTCATTTCCGGCCAAGTCTCGATAAGCACTCTTAACGTCTCGTTCAGAGCAGCAGGAAATCACGTCCTGGGATTACGCCAACAACTGTGTATCTTGTGTTTCAAAAAAACTTTGACGAGGATTAGTTTGGACATCAACATCTTAACATTATATGTATGTATTTAAATAGGGATCAGCAGAATAGATCTCCTTTAAGTTAAAATTTGTCTTTATTCTCTCTGGTGGGCTGTGATGGCCACGTGGTAGTGAAGGTCTACATGATGGTGCACGGTGGGCGGTGAGAGCTAGCATGGAGGGGGGTTGCTCTGGGACGCCACAGCTCACTGTCTGGCCTTCCCGAGGTGTTGTGGGACCAATTAGGCGAAACACCAGTGAGGGGAGGTTCCCGCTTGACAACCCTGGTGATGTCCTGGCTCTTGCTGTCTATCAGCCAACACGGTTGAGTTACGGGGGCCAGAAGGGGCCATGTGGTAGGGTATATCGGCGTTAAAGATGGCAAGGCTGTTTGTTTGCGGTGGCAACGATAAGGGCCATAAGGTAGGTTTTGTAACTTATTAGTAGGGCATTGGGGCATTATTTGGATGAGGGAGAGCGCTTTATTAGGGTACAAGAACTGAGTTTATTTCAAACACAAGATGTCCCAAAAATGTTCCTTTCATTTTGTTCCTCGTACTGAAAGTTACTTCTTCCTTGACATTTCTAAATTCTCAAAAGTTGATCTTAATCCTTGACATTACGATTTAATCCTCACAACATAAGCTCTCATTCACACCATTTCTCAAAACCTTAAAATAAAAGAGAAAACGATTGATATTTTCTCTCACCTGGCAGAAATGTTGGAGGTTCAGTTTTGATCTTGACATTCAGACTTCATTCATTAAACCAAAATAAAAAATGTGGATGTGTTCATAAACTATACCTGAAATCATGCTGCTCTAGTCTTACACAGTTAACCCTTTATAGACAGTAAAGCAGAGGTGTGTGACATGCTCTCTCTCTCTCTCTCTCTCTCTCTCCTCGCTGTCCGTCAGCAGCAGGTCAGTGTGTCAGAGCAGAGAGTCAGCAGCTCTGTTAGTTTTTGCAGTGTAAGCTCTGGCTGTCAGTGCAGCACAGACATTAGATCCTCTCGCTCTTTTTCAGCCCCGCACTTCATCGGAGGAAAATGTTCTCAAACTCGTATCAGCCTGCTGTGTTAACTGGCCCACCACAGCAGAGCACACATCCATGCACGATAATAACAAGCAACCAAATAATGCTGCTCTTCTATACAGATACAGATTATGGGCTGTCTTTTATGTGTGAACTTGATCCTTGATCCATCTTTGTTGCTCTGTTTGTCTCTGTCCCTCTCTCTCTCTTCCTGCATCTCCCTGTCTTCCACTTTCCAGCTCCAGCACCGTTTCGGCAGATTGCTGTTTAACACGAGTCTGGTTCTGCTCGAGGTTTCTGCCTTTTAAGGGCCTGTGTCCACAACCTCCTTTGCTAGGTTCATGTCCTGCTATTAAAAATGTGATCAATCTCCTTTAACTATTAAAATTCAGATTATGGCGATTAAAAAATGAATTGTTCCCTGGTTTATTGCTTGAATAAAAATGTATTCTATTCCATGCTCCATGTTTGTCTCAGTGCTGTGATGACATGAAGAGGTTCGAACAGACCACAACCATCATAGTTTAATTAATGTTAAAGCAAAAAGTGAGGCAGCGTGACGACGGTTTCTCATTTGTATTCAAGAGGTGGTTTTTCCCTAAAGCACCTGTCACATATTCATCTGTGCAGTAATCGCTGTAATCTCTATAAACAGATGTCTGCAGAGTCTTTATTTACGGGCTCTTCTGGTACATGGGGCACGCACACCTACCACTAGGCCATCAGCACCCCCTGCCTTCTGATCTTTCAGTGGGCTTCTAATTTTGCATTCTGAGAGAAGAGCAAAAAAAATCTCATGCAACACTTTTACCTTTTTATCTACGCTGCAACTTTGTCTTATTGTAGTTTAAAAACTTCCATCACACTAGTTATAGGCCTCATTTACCTGTCAAGTCTAGATAAGCATCTTACTTGAAGATATAGAAAACAAAATACAAGTCAAAATGTCTGCAAGTAAACTTCACTTGGTGAGTTTCCTGAAATGGGATCAACTGTTATTGAAGTTAACGTTCAGTGTCAAACTAAGTTAAAGTTCCTGTTCCCATCTCTGACTATTTCACATTTTACAGACTTAAAAGAAAGGTTCTGTCATGGATAAGGAAAGTTGTTTGTAGTTTTTCTAATGCAGCTGAAATCAATCAGCTACTTGTCGTAAACAGCAGGACTAAACTAAAGGGGCGTGTCATCTAGTGAAGGACTTCCATGAAGGCCTGTTCCTCTTACAAAGTCTCCTCTTCCTCCTAAATCTTGGGAGCAATAATCTGTCAAACTTTAAACGTTCCTCATGATGGTGGGCCAGAACAAATTCAAGGTCAAGCAGAAGGAGCAGAAAACAACCACATAAAGGACAGACGATGTGTCCCGGACCCCTCAGTCCCCCCTCCCTCCCTGCCTGTCCAGACATGTGACACATTAACATGGGGCAAACTGACGCGTGTGTGTGTGTGTATGTGTGTAATTGTGTGTGTGTAATTGTGTGTCAGGGGGCTGAAGGGTTGCAGATAATGAGCTTGTACACAAGCTGCCATTAGCATTGTTCCAGGGCAGAAGGTCTGAATTAGTGTCATTATTGAAGCAGCCGTATGTTTACATCGTTTGTGTTGTTTTGTGTTGGACAGCTGAGCTAAAGTGTGTCCTCAGTGTGTGCAGTTTAAACCCCCTCCAACTTGCTTTATCTCCCCCCTTTTGGACAGGATTAGTCAGCAGCACGTTTTAAAGTTTGCATATTATACAAAAATACACTTTACCATGTTTCTCCAACACTAATATGTGTTCCTAGGCTATCTACAAACCCCCCAATTATGAGAAAAGTTCATGCTCTCCATCTTTAGCCTGCCTCCAACTCAAGCAGCGAACAAAATTGTCCTTAGCTCGAGATGCAATTGCCTATTGCCTGAATAGCTGTGTTAGCGAGCTAACGTTAGCGCTCTTTAGTAAGTTGTAGCTTCACACACGATGTGGATATTAAGAGTCACACTTGCAGACACACCGAGCATCTTTTAACCATGTTGTAGTAACAAAATTAAGGTCATAATTTTACCGCGACTCAACCCAGGTGAAAGTTTGTCACCCGACAATTTTGTCACATTATCAGAATCTACAGCGTTCAGAAAATGTAGATCTTTTGATCTTCGAGTTAATATGACTTCATTTTGGAAAGACTTTAGATATCTCAGCCTCCAAAGAGGAGACAAGTACTTATGACCAGGATTACTTTAGATCATATTTCATATTTACGGTTTAAATTGTCGTAGCTGACTCAGTAGCTGTTTCTGATTATTCCTCAAAGTGAAAAGGTATTCATCTCTTAATATAATGTCGCTCTCTGTCACTTTTCTGATAGAGTCACTTACTGTTTAAGTCCGGAGGGTTTAATATGTCCTCAACAGAACACAAAGCTGCCATTCATTTTCCACTCTTTGTGTTCCCGTGTCCCCAAAGGGAAACTCTTATCCCTGTGAACATTATTTATTTCCCATTATTGTGTGAGATGGCTGTTTGTTCGCCAAGTATAAGTCAGGTGTCCTCGGAGATGGGAGCACAAAGGATCCCCCTGGGTGGCTGGGAGTTAATTCATCACTCTATAGCTTCATCCCACCACATCCCATCAAGCTGACACATAGCTCACACAGGACTCAGGGAAATTACACACAAGAACACAATCACACCGGCAGTGCCCTGTGAGGAAACCCAGTTGGACGCTTTAAATTGCATGGAAAAGATTGGCTCAGCTAAATGCACTGCTCTGTCTCTCCTCGACACTGTTGTCAGGTTGGGATGGCAACAACACAAGCAGTGAAGCTCACTCCCGATCCAAGCCTTATCTCTCCTTGACCCCAAACAGACTGTAAGTCTAAAAGTGAGGGAAGATGCAGAACGGGTTGTTATTACATTTGCTCAGAGTCTCGGAGTCTTCTGTTCTCCTTGCCCTCGCAGGTGATCTCCAACTTTTCGTTGGATTGACGACAGCTTCCAACCAGCTGCGGTTTGTCATAATAGGCACATTGGTCGCCGCCAACATCAAGAGAAAAAAGTATCGGCGCCTGTCTTTAAAAATGGGTTTCCAATCATACTGCTCTATCTCTTTGTCAATACATTTACTTTCTGGTTAAGGGATGCCGGCAAAATGGACTCCTGCCTTTCAGCTAACTGAGTGACCAATAACACATCTGTAGTGTTACAGACTGCAGACACGCCCTGTCCATCTGTGAGAAAGAGCGCCACCAGAGAATAACGCACCAGCCACCACTGCTTCCAAAACACAAATTCTAGGGTTAGGGACCAGGTAATCAAATGTTGTCAGACTGTTGACTCTACAGTGAGTGATGCCCCACCTCCCCACCCCCTCTCCCCCTCTGTGATCGGTGCCTGGTCGTACACTGATCACAGGGACTAAACATCACTCCCCCTGACGGGTTCTAAAATACGCTCACTTGGACATTATGTTGGAAAATATACTAAGGGTCTGGCAGGAGAATCTCCGGATAAAGTCCAGGTGAAAAATTCAGTTGTTTGCGTTCACACATGTAGCCCCTTCTGCAAATATCACAAGTTTTTTTAGGAGTTTTCTGCAAGTGTGAAAGCTTTAATAATGACTGGAATGAACTGGAGGCAGGGAGAAAGCCATGTTTAAGTAGACAGCGTTATTATGAGGGTAAACATTAAGGTGTGTGGCAGTGCCATTGGATGGTTGCGATCCAATGAAGAGGACAGTTGATGTAAATTGAGAGTGAGCAGGCTTGAAAGCAGGGAAGGCTGAATTTCATGAGAAAAAAATCTCAGGAATTCCTCGAGGTAATATCTTCCAATTTTAAACAAAACATCTATATCTAATAGGACACAATTATAGAGTGGTGACATTTTTTCAATCAAAAGAAAAAAGGTCAACTCCACTGTGAAATGATGAGTTCATTGACAAAACATTCCTGACCATTATTCCCATCTCATCCATGAGGACTAATATCTGAGGAACGTCTTTAAGGAAAATCTTCAAATTTGGCAACAGGTCCAGTTAGACTCAAGGATGTGCAGATCAGATTTTTGTGTTTAAAGGTCTCTGTGACCTTGAGTCCATCCCACTCTCAATGATATCTTCAACGCCTGGAGGGAATTCTATTTGACCTGGTCTCTCCGATATTTGGATAATATTGTCATCTCCCATGCTCTAACCCTCACATACCTGTCCGTTCTTTTTCTTTTTTTGCAAGAAAGATGCACCAACAATCATCTGAGAGAGATGTAAATAACTGTGATGTGAATGATATAATTCAGAACTCCTGTTGCCTGTAGGTGTGAGTGTGACTGCTTGTTTGTCTTGTCTGACCCTGTGATTGACTGATGACTCGTTCAAGCCTCTCGCCCAACGACAGCTGGGATTTACTTCAGCCTCCACGACCATAAAAGGGGATAATCAGTAAATGATGGACGGAGAGATGGACATTTTTTAAATATTTAAACAATCTGATATATCTCCCATCCAGACCACACATCACAATCATTCTGTGGGAGTCACATGGTGGGGTGGGAACTGTAGCTTGACTAGTTAGAGGCATATAATGGTGGGGCTATAAATCTATATAACTAGTCTGTCGTGATTCCTCCATCAGCATAGGCTCCTAAATATTACTTTAGGCCCCTGGGCTGCAGACATTTTGGAAGCACCGCCTTCCAAAGAACCTCCCTGAAAAAATCTCGACTTAGATGACGAACCTAAATCACACCACTAATTCATCATATACAGAAAGAAAGCTGTCACTTTAATAATAAGGCTCTCAAGTGTATTTAATGGACTACAGCTTGCAACAACTTCCAATCTTCTCTTCACAACATGTCACAACATTTAACATGAATTCAGAACAGCCACAAATACTCAGTCCTCCTAATCAGTTCACACAACATTTAACACGTCTACAAGGAATTTAACTGAGTTTCAATCAGGAGAGACAAGTAAATGATTCAAAGATAAATATTTATTATACATGATGATGTGATATTGAACGATTGTCAGAGAATCTTTGGCGCTTGGACTCTACAGGGAGATAGGGGTGATTGAAGATGTCCGTCCTGACCAGCAGCAAGATCTATCCCCCATAGAGTCCAGACACTGGTGGTGGAGGCGTTAGCTGATGATGTCGTCTTGGCGTATGGGATGAAGAAGCTGATTGAACTGTGAAGACTTGGGTTGATGAGAAGATGGTTGATGATGTCATCTCAGGCTGAAGGGATGAGGAGGCTGACCAAACTGCAAAGACTGGGGTTGAGAGATGACTGATATTGTGATCTGAGGCTGATTGGATGAAAAAGGTGATGAAACTGTGAAGGCTTGGCAGCCTGGAGGTGGAGGGTCGCTCGTAATGATGGCATAAATGAACTGGTGGAAGAGAAAGCCATATTTAAAAAAGACAGCATTAATATGATTGGCTAACAATGAGGAAGTGAAGCAGTGCTATTGGATAGATGTGACCAGGTGGTGATTACAAGAAAATGAGTGAGCATGCGTGGAGAATATAGTCTTCCTGGCTGAACTTTCGCTAGAGCTACATTTAACAAGCTAAAAAGAAGAAAACAACAAGTCAGAAAACACAGCAGCAACAGGATTGGATCAGTATTTCCAATCAAAGGAAGGAAACTTAAGATACAACATAGTTTTTACTGACATATATGGTACACAATACTTTGATTCTTCTTTCCTTATACAGTATATTCGCTTTGTGGCATCTTGGAGGTCCTTGGGTGTAAGAAATAGACCCCGAATGATCCCATGATTCCACGTAAACATGACGTTTACTGACAAACCATGACTGAAAGAGGAGAAGCCACTTTTTTATGACATTTTTTTGTTCTGTCCCAGTCGAGTGCCACCTTCAATATCAAGTGATTTAGGTCGCTTTCACATATAAAGTCTGTGGACTCGGTGGGATTCAGGGGTGAAGTTCCAACGGTTCAATTTTTCATCTGGTTTCAGTTTGATTTCATACTGCACTTTGTCAAGTGCGGTACGCTACGGTTGTGTACCGTAGTATTTTGATCTATAAAATGGAGATAAAGTTATATGTCTGCTGTGTCAGGTTAAACTGGCATATCGAGCGGAGAGATGTGTAACCACATTTAGCACAGGCATGTGAACGTTAACCTGCACGGACGACTGACGGCTGGTGCTGTTAGCAATGCTAACCGTTAGTCATGCTTGTCAAACCTATCTGACATCGTTTACAGACGGCCAAATTCAACCCACAATGCATTGCTTTTTGGATCACTTCCCTTGTTTGGTTTTGGTTTGAGTTCTCAACTACAGCGAACCTGAATTCTGGAGCACTTGGAAGCGAAGTGAGACCTCCTTTTCCAAGATCGGTTCTTTGGTCTGCACAAGGGTTTGTTTGAGCATTCACACCACCCTAAACCAAACAAACTTTGTAACAAAGAGCACCAGAGTTAGTTTCAAAGGGACCAAACAGCTCAGGTGTGAATGCACCCTAAGTGACACAGATATTGAGAGAAGCTACATCCCACAGTTGCTACCATTGTCTCCTTCTTTAAAGGTTCATGGACTTCACTCTGCCTTATTTCCAGACAACAGTTCAATACTCGTGAACAGAAACTAAAAACAGAGCAATGAGTGACTTAAAGAGGCCTGAGGGTGTTTTGAAAAAGAGCACATGTTTAGGTCAGGAATGTTCTCCTCTGCTCTGAAAAGACGTCATAGTTTTGAAGGGTATGGAATGTGAGGTCTGAAGGAGAAATCCTAAACATGTGTTGATCATTATTTGAAGAGGAGGAGGAGGAGGAGGCGCCAGGGAGATGACCTGTACGAGAGAGAATCTACCCGGAAGGATGTAATGATACACCTCAGTACCTCGGGGCTTTAAGTGGGTGAGCATGTGATTGTTGTTGTGTACACATACCATACATTTGTGCTTGCTCCTGCCTTTTTCTGAGATACATGGTTTCAAAGTTTATATGTTTAAGGGTTTGGGCTGAATGTTGGGGTCTATTTTAATCTCATTTTCATTCACTGATTTTTTATCTTGTCATTAAAACTATGATCACACCATCTGCCATGAAGGCATGTATTTATCAGACCATACATGACCGGGGGGAGTTCCCAATCAGAGGCGGATCCAAAACCTTTAACCCCTAATGACCAACAATAAAGTTTAGTATGGCCGTTTTCACATATGCACTCCTGAAATCCTCCTGATCTGGTCGTTCACACATGGATGTCACAGAGGGAGAGACTATCCCTGTTGGACTTGAGGGGGGTCGGGGGACCCTTTGAGGCAAGGCATGACGTTAAAAGAACGACACGGAAATGCTATACTGTGAATATTTGACTTTTTCTCAATGCTATATAATCTATGCTAAACTATAAACACATTATATATATATTAAAAAAATTCGATTGAATGAATAATTGCATATTTTCTTTGGTATTTTTGTCATAATAGAAATATGCAGTGATGATTGCTGGGTACTATGGTAATAAATCACGGGTAAAATGGTGTGTGTTTGTGTGTGTGTGTGTTTACTGTAACTAGCATGCACTGGGGCCTGTCGTGATACCTTACGCCCCTGCACTGAACCCCCTACAGCTCTGGCCGGCTCCCTGTGTAGCGGCCCCTCTCTGACATCTCTTCATTAGTGCATGTCCACAGGTCTTGTTGGTGCATATTTCAGGCCTATGTGTGTGAGAAGCATGTCTCTCAATAACAGAGTCTAAACCAGAATTTCTCCTCGGGATTAATAATGTATGTAAAATTAAAAATAAATAAAGTGAAGAGCATGTGCAAACCAACACTTTGCCGTGTCATAACTTGCTAACTTGTTTAACACGAAGAAGGTCCAATAGTAACTAGCTAAAAGGGGGCATATTGCCACTTACTGAAGTGGAGTTTGACATTTTTCCATCAATAAATCGATTATCCCTCAGCGCATGTAAACTGGGAAAGGGCAGTTTTCTAATTAAGAACCTAATCAAGCTGTCACCGACTAAATTGCGGATGTAAATGTACTGAATGATGACATGGCAACACAGGTAGGCTGAGGTGGACAAAACATGCTAGAGTACAAGAAGAAGCAGATCTGATTTTGATCGGCTTTATTTCATTTTGAGTGAATTATGGCGCCCCCTGTGGACAAAGTTTTTTCTCTTTGCTCATCTTGTTCTTGACAAAGTCTAGTAAGTAGTAAGTCTGTTTATTGTCAAGCATATCACTCACTGTGAACCTTTGCTGTGTGTTTCTGCAGCCTTCTGTGATAACCTCGTTTGACAGCGGCAGCAGTAACATGCATTAAATATAAGTATTCAGAAATAGCCACTTTTATAGGTCAGACTGAGGCATCTGTATTTTTATATCAGTCTTATTTTCTTAGCAGGTTATAAACAACTCACAGGAGGTTTAAATAAATGTACTTTAGTTAACTCAACAGAAATGTTCATTTCTTTGTTACTGCTTCCATCAGTAAGGTCACACCCTCCACTCTGCTGCTCAGTTTCTATTTTTAAACAGAGATGCTGTTAAATTAATGAACACCACGTCCAGCTAAATTATCTAAAGAGCACATTTTAAACCAGTGTTGACTGAAGTGCTCTACAGCTAAATTTAAAACACAATCATTAATTAAAGTAAATGTTGAATTATATCAAAGGAAAAGTCTTTGACATTGCTTAAGGGCGTCAAGAGGGGAAAAAACACGGGGTCACTGATAGGATTCAACCTCTTTGGTCTATGGACATCTGTGCCAAAGTGGCCTGGTTACCATGGCAACCAGTAGTTGAGATATTCGGCTCCGGACATTTGGACTTGACGTTGTCGTCTCCAGAGCCAAGGCCAAGTCCCTCGCTTACAGTCGGGCCTTCAGGCTGCTCCATCTGTCAGAGCTGTAATCACTGAGAGTCTGAAATCACTGTCATTCCAACCCCGGCAGCATGAGGAAACTCCACATTCCTGACGCAGCCGTGCAAGACTGAGCAGGCTGAAGACAAGCAGAGCATGTCGCTGATGCCCAAGCTCCCAGAATTATCCCTCGGTCAGTTTCTGAGAAGTGTGATCTGATCTCAGCAGTCTTGTCTGATGCCTCGTTGATTCAAATCAGCTGTGTCCAGATCCCTGCTCTCCTGCTTGAGGCCCCGGGTTGCATTACCCTGGGATAGCCTTAAACGCACCGAAAAATCATCCAAGCACTGATGGGGTTTGGAGGTTTATTTCTTTGGGGGGGGGGGGGCTTTTTATACAGTAAGGAGAAAGAGAGAGTGGGGAACGTCACGTGGGAAAGGAGCCACAGGTCGGATTCAAACCCAGGCTCTCGAGGAGCCAATCCTCTATATGGGGTGGTGCACCAACCTCTATGCCACTGGCGCCCCACTGACAGGGTTTTGTCTTGACTGTATGAACCCTGGTTGGAGCTAAATGGAACTTCTGTTTAGTCAAAGAAACCATAAATTAATTTCAGCAATGGTGCAAATGTACGTTTTATCAGGATTTCCAGGTGGGAATGGTTTTCACATCCAGGACATTCCACATCCGCTAAACATCCACCTCACCCTGCTTCCCTCAGGACGAGGTACAGTGTACTGAGGTGCAGAAGGGCTCGCCTTGGGAAGAGCCTGATCCCTGCTGTTATAACTGCCCTGAACAAAAGTCCTCACTGAACAGGCCAGAGTGGGAACTGTTGATTGTTGTTTGCTATTTTTTGTTTAATACACCGTGATTTGTGTATGACCTGTTCTTCAGCGAGAAATGGTCTGTTGGACAGAAACAGTGCTGTGAAAAGGAATTTCGCCATGGGGACAATGAAGGCCAAAACAGTGTTCATCAAGTGGCGGCTCGCGGGCCACATCCGGCCCCCCAAAGCTTCCTATTTGGCCCCCAGAATATAAATCATCTCGGGTGATTAAAAAATAAACAGAAAAATAAAATCACAAGGCTAAAATACTCACAGTAGGTTAATGGGAGAGGTTATTTTTCCCCTCTGACACCAACTTCTTCACATCGGTTTGACAGATTTGTGGTTCAAGCTTTTTTTAAAGTCCGGCCCCCACAGTGTCTGTCAACAGAAAGCTGGCCCTTGTATAAATGTAGTTGATGACCCTTGTACTAATCAAATTTCTCTGTGCAGAGAAATCATATGAGACCCTCATTCCCATAATAAAGCCTCTGAAGACCCTAAACCAGAACACCCTTCTAAACGTTGTTAATGGTCTTGTGAAACGGGCTTCCAATTTCCAGATATTTACATTTTTCCACACTCGAGATTCTGGTAAGTTTCTTTTTTTTGTCTTGAAATCAGATGCGGTTACGCTCAGATATTTTTATTAGGAAAATCTAACAAACAAATCATAAGAAAAGTCACATGGCAGCTGTATATCTGTTTACAGCCAGAGTTCATGTTGTCCCCAGGCCAACACTTGGACTGCTTGAGTTTAGTTACGGGCCTGACAAACTGCCTGTGACTTGGGGGCGCAGATGGCCTAGCGGTAAGGTTGGGCCCCGTATACGGAGGCTATAGTCCTCAAGTGGGCGACCCCGGGTTTGAGTCCGGCCTGTGGCTCCTTTTCTGCATGTCATTCCCCACTCTCTCTCTCTCCCTGGTTTCCTAGTATATCCACGATCCTATCTAAAAAAGGCAAAGAGCTCAAAAACAGATCTTGAAAAAAAAACAACTGCCTGTATGTATGTGTGTTCAGCCATTCACACATATGCATGCCCTGATGACAGATCCAATGCCACAAAGATCACACATAAACATGAAGATGATCCACTACATACAGATCCATTTTTCATCTGCATTTTCAGGAGTTCTGCTTTTAGACAACGTGCACATGGATCCTAAAAGTGCTGTAGTATAGTATAGTGAAGCTGTACATGCCAGGCCAGTGGTTGGTGGTGTGAAATTGTTATGTAAGAACATACATCTTCCTTTCACAGAGCTGTGAGGTGTAAACATGCAAATATGGCTAAAGGCTAATCGCCTTTTGGCCGCCCTTCACAGATGTATAGGTGGCGCAACTTAGTAATGCATCATCATGACTAAAGGGAGGGTGCAGTAATTCTACACTTTGATGGAGTAGCATTGTTTAGTCCAAAATAGTGAGCAGCACAATCAGAACTCAAAGTTCACCATTGTTGTTGTCCACCTACTCATGCATGGCTATTGACTGGAAGTGTAATGCGCTCGTGTAAAGTGTCTCTGTTTTCAGAGGAATTGCATAATGCCAGTCAGTGGCGTAAGGTAGTCACCACAGGCTCCGGTGCAAGCTATTTTGACTGACCCAAGTGCTAGCTAGTTACAGTGAACACACACACACACACACACACACACACACCATTATTAAGGGCTAACGTAAAAGCTCTAGCCTCTAGGAAGGGGCCGGGGGTCAACTGTGGGCTGGGGACTGTTTGTGAAACCAAAAGAGTCTAGTTAGGGAGCTTTGCTACCCTCTCCTCCTGTTCCTTTCTCTCCTGTCGTTTTTGGCTTCTCCTTTTGTGAAAGGCGTTTTGAATTGCTCGGTCAGCTCGGAGATGTGCACTGTGCTCGCCTCAGACTTTGGCCAAAACTAGCGACATCACATGATCACATATTACCCAGCATTCATCACTGCATATTTGGATATGACAAAAATACCAAAGAAAATATGAAATGATTCATTTAATTGAATAGTTTTAATATAAATAGTTTGTTTATAGTTTGTGTAGAATAAGCATATCATTTTGTTATAGATTGTGACTGACAATAACACAAACAAAAAGAACCATGATGGAGATCAGTCTGTCTCTTCAGCGAATGGCACCATCAAATTATTAACATGTGCTTCTCTGGACACAAAGTTATCTCTGACAACCAGTTTAATTGACATTCATTGAATAAGATGACAAGCTAGTGTAGAGGGGGCTGCTTGCAAGCACACTGACTGTACTGTTTATACGCCACTGATGCCAGTTTACACATCACTGGAGACAGGGCTGTTTGCACACTAGAATCAGTTTTGCATTTTCAGGCACCTAAAACATTGTTGTTGTGTGTAAAGAAACAGCCAAAAGGAAACAAAAGGTCACCGTTTTCGGCTGAAATTGTCTCGTAAACAGGGCCTAAGACAACCCCACACACAAAGACTGCTTTCAGGCTCAATTTGGAGTTCAATATCTTGTCCAAGGACACCTAAACGAGCACAGATGATCCTACTTCATTGTATTGGCTGATTAAATGGATTTACAGTGGACAACTTCCATCTTTACTAAGGTGTTCAAATAAACATCGACCTCTCTCCCACTGAGTCTAATCCTCGCAGGGTGTCAGTTTCTGTCAGTGGATAACTGTAGAGAAAGTGTTTGGCCTGTCACACTGTGAAGGAATTTGCTGCTCTGCTCCAGCCTGCAGGTTGTCACCAGGTCAGTTTGTCCCTGGCTGTTCACAATAATGAGTGCGAGTAGCATTTTGCAGGCGTGTCAGTCTGTATTTGTGCCTGCCCAGTAAAATGCCAGTGTCCTGACCAGTAGACCATGGGAGGGAATGTGCTTCGGGTCAAAGACGGGCCATGTGGTCATTTCAGGCCATTTACTGCCGACTCACGGGCAGGGAGCAGTCGACTGTGTCCACTGACTGGCCCACATCCATATTGATTAGGCAGGACGAGGACGATCTGAAGCTGTGCTCACTGCTCAGTCCTCCGAGGACGTGATCAAATGAATCCAATCACCCTTTGAGTGTCATACATTGTTGTTTTTAATGAGTTTTCTCCTGCCTGCATTAATCACAGTCTTTTATCCCTGGTTGTGAAAGATGCGTTTGGGGTTTCAGTTACAACATGAAAGTCTGTTTGTTCAGCTGTTCTCCCTCGTCTCAGATCCATCCTCGTGGTATTCAGCGAGAGTAGACGCTGTAAGCAGCCCCACCCGAATGGTGTCAGACCAAATTTAATTAACAAGATAATAAGTTCATAAGTTTGATGATCTCCAAGTGTTGATGTTTGTGCTTAAATCCTCAGTTTAACGAGGAATTCTGATGGTTTAACATTTTTGCCCTATTTCTTTTGAGCTCTAAATTATTACAAATAGGCTGGAATTTCTCCAGCAGATTACGTTTATTAACAGCTGTGAATCATGGAATAAAGGTTGCAGTGTAACTGCACAGAGTTGAAGATCGTCCCACTGCATCTGTGTATGCCATGTCCTATCTGTGCCGTGTACTCTGGGGCTGATCGCGCTCTTTCTAGTAAATGCTCGTGTTTCACTCATAAACTGTTAATATTAACGGCAAAGCCTGTGACGTCTCCCATCAGTTATGGCAGGGGGCTCCGGAGGCTCATCGGCAGCAGCCGCCATGCTGGAAATGCTGTCTAAACCGAACTATCAAGCAACCTAACGACAGGCTGAGAGCTGGAGCTGAGGCGGTTTTAAGCCGCGCCCACCTGTCGATCAGGTCAGCTACGAGCCTAACTATGGATATCACTTATCGTTCATACAATCAAAACGGATGAGTTATAACAAAAATCCCCCCCCCCGTACAGTGAGTGCCCATGAGCACAAAAACTAATCAAACATATTTAGTTTTTTGAACCAGGCTGTAAACATGTTAATTTCTGTTGTAAAATCAGCTTTTTGGCAGTGGTGTGTATGTGACTTCCGGGGCTCTTGTTGGAGCCAGCCTCAAGCAGACTGAGCTGAGCTGCGAAATAGCCACAACCAATAGCACCATTCGGGCATCTAAAACTTGTCATAATGAGCCAGCACACATAATGTATGGCTTTAATACATTAAGTAAGAATTGCAGTGCAGTAACCAAATGTGTTCTGGGTCTCGAGGTTGTAATTAAGAAATGTTGCAAGAGGTGGGGTCCTCACCTGAGGTTAATGCTATTTGGGGTCCTCATGGTAAAGTTTGGGAACCCATGCTCTCCATCAATCAATCGATTAATCAATCATTATTTGTATAGCGCCAATTAAATGTTATCTCCAGACGCTTTACAAAAGAGCAGGTAAAAGATCTTGGGATAGGGGGAGATGAGATAAGATGAAGGAAGGAGTTTCTTCTTTGTATTTATCGCGTTCCTGTTGTCCACACTTCCTTGCCGCTAAGGCGGAGGTGGGAGCAGGCCGACGGTGGTTGTGGGGGCAACACAGTGCGATGGTGGTGGCTGGTCGTTAGGGACTTCTGGTGGTAGTAGTGCTGGATCATCTCGCTGAAGGTTGGGGGAGCTCCGTCTACTCATGAGCCTGGATTCTGCTGCCGGGACAAGGCCTCCTGGGCTTCTAACACACTGACGCCAGCAAGTCATGACAGTCTTTACCCTCAGATTTGAACTGTGCAGTCCATGTTACCAACCCATGCTGAGGGTATACCTGTGGATATTACTAAACCTTATGGTTAACCAGGCCTAAAAGTATAGTGCCCATGTTCAGAAATATCAGTTACCTGTCATGTGTTACAGTTTGACCCAGAGCTACCCAACAAGCCGACTTGTGGTCTTAGAAAAGCAGTTTCCTAGAAGCAAGCTGATATTTTGTAATTTGGAAAATACAGTCTCATCATGTTGTATAAGCAATGTAAGACTCCAAATAAACTCCCGCCCACTCAGATTATTGTTCTGTGAAGCCAGAACAACAATCTCAGGCAGCTCTGGAAGACAAATATATTTGTGTTTCCCTCAGCACCTCAAAAAATAATCCAACAGGAAGCCAAGACCCACAGAAGTCCTCAGGGCCTGCACAGTGTTTGCAAATATTCCGCTCCGAGATGTTTGGTATGTTGACATGTAAAGAACACACACCGGTCTGAAATTGGGAAATATAAAAAGGAGATTAACTCTTAGACATTTGGGAATCATGTTTAAAAGTGTTCGTTCAGAAGTCAGATGAGGTGAGGTGGAGCAGCCCCATATAGCTGGAATGGCATAATACTTGTTTCTTAACCCATTTAATCCCATCGGTCACAATAGTGACCGAAAATAATATTGTCAGTAAAAGTGTCCTAAAAATGTTATGAAATGATTTATCAATGCATTTCAATGAAAAACTGACAAAACAAAAGCTCTCAATGACACATGTGCAGTTTCACATGTTTAGTGTGAATTTTCACATGACCAGAGTTGTTTACGTTCTTGTTGCACCTTCGGAGAAGAATGGCTGTATCAAAGCTCAGACAAAATATGTTAAAAAAGTATGTTAATATTAAGATAATAAAAAGATTTTTGGTACACATTATATTTAACTTGTCTAGTATTGATATATGTATTCATAGACATTTATCTTTGTTTAGTGTAGTCACATGATGAGTGAACATGTTGATGGCAACAATAGTGACCGGTGGGATAAAACAGAACTTTTAGATATACACAAAATTATGAATATAAGAGTTCTTGGTCTACATAACTTTCTACTCTGTTCTCTCTTTATATTGAACTAAGAATATAATTCTCTGTTGAAACTTGTGAACCATCCAGACAATACATTCAACATTGTAGGTATCTGTCCAAATTAGGGAGGTTCTTTCTTCAGACACTGTGATAGAGATGGGTCAGATACAGATAATTCGGGGAAAGAGGCCATTCAGCCGGCCTGTTGCATGTATACATGTGTTGAACAAATGAAAAGAGATAATGAAACAAACAAGTTTATCAGTGATGATAACCTCCCCCCACCACTACCCCATCCCCAAATTTAATCTAAGCAATTTATAAAAGACAAACCAATCTGTTTGTATAATAAGCCTTGCAGCCTTGCAAATGGTGGTTACATGCATCACATGAAGCCATATTTTGGTTCCCATACTCTCCTCCCTGTGACTGGGTTGGGTCAGGGACCCAATGTGTTTTGGTCTTGCCGAGCAAGCTCAGGTGCCTCAAGGTATGACTTCTTCTATTACAACCTCTTGACTTCGCTTGCACTATTTGATGAATGATAAAAATAGGATGTGGGAGCTCTGTTTGATGTCCCATGCAAGCCATAGAAGTACTTCATGAAGTCATTCGGGGGAACGTCTAAGGTTCTGACCTGAGCAGAAGTGTTGCTGGTCCTTTGGACAGACAATAACATTGTCACAGTGGCAAAAAAACATGTGAGAGACATTCAGCGTGACCTCTGTCAAGAGAGAGAAGATGAGCAACCTCAAGGTGTTAAAAATGAAGGGTTTCATTTTTTATAACTCACCTGTTTTGATATATTATGAAGGATACGAGTTATGCATAGTTAGGGGTTCGACCGATCTAACAGCAAGTGTCTGCGTTGTCGCTGTATGTCTGGAGGCTTAAGGCCTTCCTCGGCTCCACCTCTTTGCCCTGTGTTTAGCTGACTGAATGTTTGATCAAGTCAAAATTTCCAATATGGCAACTGCCATGGATGGGCTTGCAAAAAAGCAGTTTCGTAAACAATGGGTGATGTCAGTCAGACTTCGTCCATGTTTATATACAGCCTATGGTGAGCGAAGTGCCTTTGACAAAGTCACACAACCAAAATGCATCAACAAATGGAGCAATTAGGTGGTGCTGGGCCTCTCAAGACACTTGTCCTCTGAGGTTGTGCTGTAGTATCTGGCACCAAGACAACAGCATCAGAGACCTATTCCTGTAACCTGTAACCAGGTTGATGGGACTTCCATAGATCAGAGTTGGTTGTCTGGCACATCCCATAGATGTTCCATTGGAATGAGATCTCGGGAATTTGAAGGCCAAGTCAACACCTTAAACTCTTTGTCGAGTTCCCCCAGGCCACTTCTTTCATTGGTCCGTCGTTTAGATCCAATGTTCCAACGCCCATTGGTGGCATGGTCCCCCTGATCGGCCTGCAGCTACACGGCCAATGACTCAACAAACAGTGATGCACAGTGTGTTCTGAAAAATGTACATTAGAACCAGCATTCATCCAACAATCTTACGTTGAAACAGATCACACAGACCAGACTTAGCTTCCATGCCCATCAATGGGCCTTGGCTGGAGATGCTCCGACCCAGTCATGTAACGGTCACTAATTGGGGATGTCAAGATCAATGCTATTCACCTCACCTGGTTAGCACACTCACACGCATATATATGTACTGCATTGTACATGTATGTGTATGTGTATATTTAAAGACGTGTATATTCAATATATACTGTATATGTATATATATACAGATATTCATATATATATATATGTGTACAATATATACATACATACAATATGATATATATACATACAGTATGCTATACATATACTGTATATTATAATATATATATTATTATTATATAATAATATATTTAATAATATTATTACTATTATATACAGTATTTATATGCTGTATATATACTGTATATATAATATAATATATATATATATGTACTGTATATATATATTATATTATATACTGTATATATGTAGATAGAGAGAGAGAGAGATCTCTTTGTGTTTGAAAACTAATTATGAAATAATCTGAATGACTGCAAAGGAGAAATATGTAAATTTAGTATACACATTATCCCACCGGTCACTATTGTGACCGATCATAAAACACACTTTTTCACCTATTTTTCCATAACAATTAATAAAAATAATGATAGTTTATTTCAAAGGGCTACTAATGACATATGATTTGAGTATTTTCATGTCTGGGAAAAATTTGGGATTAAATGGGTTAAGCAGGTGTTTGACTTTGAGATTTGCAGTTGAATGAGGCTCTTTTGGACCAATCTTTGAATATTCGGTTATTTGGGGTCATCCCAAGTTCAGACTCAGGGTGTACTTGTCTTATTTGGGGGAAGTGTTCCTCTCACAGCCTGATATTTGGTGCATGATGTGAGAAAGTGAAGCTCTGTCTCTACCTGTGGGTGTTACAGAGTCCTCAGCCCCCAGCTCTTTGTGTAGCGACCCCTCTCTATAGCCAGACTGTGTTCACTCATCATTGTCACTTTGTATAAAGAAAAATGTGCATTGTTTTATTAGTAACTATGCAACCTCAAAAATTAAAAAAAGACATCTTCAATAGATAAAGAAAAAGAAGGAAAAGGGATTTTATTGCATCTTTATTTTCAGAAAGTGTAAATAAAATAATCATATTTATTCATAAATTGACTTCAATCGTGTTTCAGATCTCGATAAAACTCTGGATAAAATGGTATCCTTATTCCAGTAATGTGATACGTATCATGAGTTGTATTGTTACATCCCTACTGGAGCTTTATCTTTGTGCCTTTAATGGGACAGGGGAATGATGGCTAATTTCAGTGTAAGCTTATTCCTGTTATCAGAGACAGGCTGCAGAGTAATTTACTCTGCAGTGATGGTGGTGGAGATAATTGGCTGCAACCTGCCATCTCTCCATGACCTGTAAGCTGTCAGGACCCTGAGGCGAGCAGGTAATATAGTTGCTGACCCCTCACATCCTGAGACCGTCCCCTCCAGCAGCAGACTGTGATCCATGAAGACCAAAAACAGTCTCTTTAGATCTGCTACGAGTAACATGCACTCCAATCCAGCTTAATAGTCACATGTTACAATAGAGCCACACATCTGTCTCCTACAGGTGTTACATTAACAGTTCCTCTGGAGGAGTTTCTCTGCACATTGCCCTTTATCTCTGTTCAGTGTTGTCAGAGGGTATATATGTGGTGTAAGGGCGTTTTCCCAACTAACCTGTTATCGACTTGTGTTTGTGCGAGAAAAATATCCCCCAAAAAACAAAGTATTTGTGAGAAAGTATTCTACAGGTGTGCGAATGTGTTTTGCACCATATTCACTGCAACAACTAAAGCAAAAATGTGAGCGTATGAGTTTCCTAATTTGTGATTCGTAAAATATGATTTGTGCACCTGCAATGAAGAACTTGAGAAGATGTAACTGTTGTGTTTGTCGGAGAGACAAAAAATCTACAAGTTTGCAACTCCTAAAGCATTTTTCTCTGTGACTTCAAATTTACTGATACACCTGTGTGATAGTGGTGGGCGTATCGATCCAAATATCGATAGTATCGATACCAAGGTCAGTATTGGCATCGGATCGATACTAGCGTGATGAGATCGATACTTTTTGTTGTAGTTTCTCTTCTATAAGTTCAGCAAATCACTCAGATTTCTTCACAGAGTTTGTGTGAGCGCAGCGTCTCTCTCAGTCCTCATGCGCAGCAGCGCTCCTCTCTGCTCTCTCTCAGTCTGCTTGCTCACTCAGGTCCACTAGGCCCCTCCCCTCCCCTCCCCTCCTCTCCCCCTCCCCTGCTGCCTGCCAGGCAGTTAGACTCAGAGCAGAGACGGACTGGTGAGATGGCGGAGACGGAGAGGAAGAGCTAACTGCTAGCTGTGACATATGCAGTAAAGTTTTAAGAACCTGTGGTAACACTACAAACCTGTACAAGCATTTAAAAGTTGTACACCCAAACATAAATGCTGAGCTGCAAAGCAAACGGAGGGAGGAGGAGGGAGCTCCCCAAACCCAAACCAGACCCCTTGCACAGAGACAGACGTCACTGACAGAGGCCTTTCAAAAACCTCAACAATATCCAGGTAGCAATTTCTAGAAGTGAAAGTTATTTCCAGCATTAATTAATGTTGTTTTTTCAAAGTGTAATTGGTGGTCAGAGATGTAATTTAGCAGAGAGATTAAACTATTATCGTATATTCAGTCAGTTGAAATAAATCTTAATTGTTTTACTAGAACTTTTCAAGAAAAAAGTATCGGTATCGGCAATACTGGCCCTATAATTACTTGGTATCGGATCGATACCAAAATTTGCAGTATCGCCCACCCCTACTGTGTGACTATTTTCTACCAGTACAAATTCCACTCATCAGCTGCTCAGAAGTTTGTGCACCAACAATACCTTCATAGTTCGGTTCGGTTACAACGATCTCGACCTTAGGCAGACCTGACGGATCTTCAGAGACTATTATGTTGGATGAGCAGGTCATAGTTCATCGAGGATTAAGGTGCGTCGTCCTCTGAACTGTCCTGATAAACGCCTTCAGTGATGTCAGTACATCGACATTATATTTTCGAGCTGCAGTTGCGCCTCATTTCCTAACTGTATCGTTTTCCTTCAGTGATGAATGCAAGCGATCTAAAAACCATGAATCTGTGTAGTCGTCTGTCCATTTAGAAATAGTAAAGGGTCTTTGGAGCAGCCACAGCCAATCAGGAGTCGACTAGTCTTAGCTAACTTCTGGGATTTTTCCTGCAAGAAATTCGGACCAATCAGCATTTTCCTCACGCATCACAAATTTTGGTCCGCTTATTAATGTCTCTGTTTGATCTCAGGCCAAACTTAGCGTGTTGGTCCATGATTCAGACTAGAGCCAACTAACGAGAGGTGTGAAAACGCCCTTAATGGAGAACCAGACCAAATCATTTAGCTCATTTGAGCAGGAGAAGATAACTTTCTCGAACAAGGCTAACCAGAGCATCTGTTGTTCTGACCTGAAGTTGCAGCTCTGAAATGTTCAGATCTCAATGCTTTTTATTCCATTGTTGTAGATTTACGAGGATTCGTTTTCTCTTTGCCTCAAACCAACTGAAGCCCAGCAGGAGTAGAGGCAGCCTGTCGATCCCGCCATCAGCGGAGTGGGACACACACCCTCCCTCTCCCTAAGGCGCTCCTCATTAAAGTTGCATTAGTGAGGATTCAACTCCGCCGTACCACCCGAGTGACAGACTTTCTTTACCCCCATGTTCAGCAAATGCACATACAATGGAGGCTGAAAGACCAATATGCTGGGCTGAGATCAGTTTGACATTTGAAAGGCCGTGGAGGCTAAAGCAGAATAGGAAGTAGGGACTTGGTGAGGGGCCACTTCCTCCTTAGCTTTAAGGTTTAAAAATAATTTGTGACTCATCATGTTGTAAAGGAGTCTGCAATAGAAAAGGTTTAAGGCTGGACATTAAGGTTTAGTGCTGAAATCCCTGGAAGGTTGATACTATGACTTTAAATTGAGTTTAATTCACAAAATGCTGATAATGCAGGATTTGTAGTCATGTTTGTCTCTCCCTCCAGGTTTCACATGAGTGTAAGCGGGCTGCTTTCAGATAAATACATAATACCATCAATCACAACAGAACGAATGTTAAGAGAAAGTCTTTATGTTCAGAACTATAGATTTGGTAAATATGAAGGTTTGGTGACCATTTCTGACAGAAGCAGCACGTAGTCTAACAATGGACCTGACCTTAAACTTGTGTATCTCTTTTTGTAAGAAAGTTGGGTCCCTGACTAGCAGTGTTGGGACTAACGCGTTACTAAGTAACACTTCTGTAACTGTAAGGCCACTAACGTATTTCACTAACTAGTGACAAATGAGTTACTTTCCAGATTAAATAACTGACATTCAAAAGCACTCGTTACTTTATGTGAAACAGACGACAACAACACCAGATTAAGGTTTACTGACATCGATTCAGCGGGCCAGGTTACGCTAACATCAGCACAGTAGCATCCTGGGAGAAAGAACGTTGCGCGCTGTAAACAAACACAGGCAGGTGTTCATTTAGCCGTGAGCTTTCTGTCTCGGAAATACCGACATTATTTTCCCCTGCTTGAGTTAAAAGACAAGAATAAAGAGGTGAGCTGTGATCTACGTATGTGCAGGAAGGAAAACTTCTCTCACAAATTAGTGAGAGAACACGCAACCCACTTCTACTAACCTATCTGTCAGAGAGCGCCATGCTGCGGACACTGCAGACCCAGGTGCAGCTCATGTTAGCTCTGCAGATCCAGGAAGAGATCTAGGTTGGAAATTAGCACCTGTCAACCGCCAAATACGGGTGTTTTTTTGCAGCTCACGGCATATCATAATAAATGTAAGACCTCCAGCGTATGTCCGCATCGTACTGTAAACATTTCTTTTTTTGAAAGAACTGAACATTAAAGGTAGAGTCATTAGAAATGTTGGTTTGCAGCGTATAAACACAACTTTCAAACCGGGCCCCTCCTCCTGGGTACACTCACTGCAGGACGTTTACTGCTTGTACCTACACTGCAAAATATCGCCAGCTAGCACAAGCTAACCACCGGTGTTGGTCCAACAGAAAGCAGACCAACTCCACGTCTGCAGTAGATAGCTAACCCAAGATTCACCTGTTTCAGAACAAATTTTATCTGCTTAGTGTTTTGCCCCACTGTTCTACAATTTTACATTTCATTTCGCAAACGCATTTAACCAAAGCAACATACATCAGCGAGTAAGTACAACACAAGCAAGGGTCTAGAAAGGAGGAAACAATGTCAGGAAGTGCAAACAAACAGCTTTAAGTCCGATTGGACACACAGGTGCTGACAGGAAGTGACCAGAGGCAAAGCACAACATCAACAGCTGTTCTAATCAGCATCAAAAGCATCCTAGATATCGTCAAACAAAACCATCATCATAATCATCATCAATGTCGTCATCAATAATATCATTAAGTGTGCAGGTATTCATGAAGCAGCTGGATGATGATGATGATTTAAACTCACCTGCATGCTTTGGGAAACGTATCCACTCCCCGCCAAGAATTCCAGTTTCAACCAAAACAGTAAAATCCAGTCAGAGGACAGAGTCTCTGCAGACACAGTCACCACCACACATGTATGGAGGAACATAAGTGATGACTGAGCAGCTTTACTTTTGTATAAGTCTTTATTTTATTTTTTTATGAAAAAGAAACAGACTCTACTGTCATGCTAAAGAAGTCAGCTAATCACATTGCTTTGTGCAAACGTTGAAAAGACACTGATACTCTACATGGATTAAAGAGTTATGTGAAAGTACCTGTGAAGCTCGAAGGGAGATCTGCACAGTAACCGTTACGTTTTATTATTTAACCTAAGTATGTAAAAATAAGACTCTTGCTCTTTAATTTCCTGTCATCATTAGTTTATATATGCCAATATATAAACACGATGCTGATACCGTATTATCTACGATTATCTTTCAAAATCATCATAAATGGTATGTTAGGAAACTACCTGACTTTATTGGTGTACGGTAACAGCACTACTGTAAATAGTTTGGAGTAAACATTCACTCTGAGTTAAAAGTGTTAGCATCCAGATTCCTGGATGAGAGCAAAACAAACCAGACGCCTTAATCACAGTGTAGAAATGTTCGAAACAACAACACAATATTCTGAGGTCACAGCTCCGACCTGGGCAGCGTGGCCGCCCAGTCTGTTTACACTGGGAAGGGGAAGAAATTGCAAGTGTAACCACATTGAAAGAATGTGTGTGTTGATTGCTATCTCACGTGTCCCGTATACATTCTGAGGGGAGGAATGCTGGTGGTTTTTCCAGCTAAATGGTAACAGCTGTTTCTGAGTGATGTGTTTGATGGAGGTCGAGAGAGCGCTCGGCTTTTATTTACTCTGGCCACAGCCTTGGAAGGGCCGTACTTCAAACGGATGCAGACTGCCATCAGACGCCAGGCCCAGCAGTCAAACATTCTTTGGTTTCCTGCAGCAAAACATGGCATGTTACCCTGGGCGTTCAGTTTCAACGGGAAAGACCCAGTTTGTGTTGGGCACCGCAGGGCCCACAGCTGGGATTTTACAGGTCAGCACATTTCAGACGGAGGCTTCACGTCCGATTAGGGGAGGGGAAAAGGAAACAAAAAGATTTACCTCGGCCTGGGAATGTGTTTACAGGCTGCTGGTTACTCTCACACACTGTATGGAGAGTGTAGCGGTTTGTAGCTCACACTCAGCATGTTTACGTGCACTTAAATAACCGTTAAACTTCTGTTTTCTGCAGTAATGTGGTTCTTTCACATCTTAAAAAGGAGAAAGCAAGATTATTTAATGAGTCATTCAAAGTTGGCACTTTTAAACCTGGACCCTATTAGACATATGGTGGAGTCACAATCACTACAAGGTACAACAGGTTATGGAAACAGGCTGTAATGGCTGCAACATAATCCTCATGGGAATAAACGCTCAGACGGAAAGAGCTTGTTTTAGCCAGTGACAGATTGTTTTTTTAAGTGTCTGACAATCTTACAGAAAAGATCCCTACAAAGGTAAAGCACGATTCCAGAGCATGCACAGTCCAAACAAAGCACGCAAAATAAAAGTTTTCCTCAGAAAAACATAACAAATGCCATGAGGGCAACACATATTACACACAAGAAGTATTGAATGTACACATCACACCTCCTGTGTCACTGAGAGTGATGGAGCTTTATCTTTGTGCCTTTAATGGGACAGGGGAATGATAGGTACTTTCAGAGTAAGCTCATTTCTGTTATCAGAGACAGGCTGCAGCCTATAATTTACTCTGCAGGGGTGGTGAAGATAATTGGCTCAAACCTGCCATCTCTCCATGACCTGTAAGCTGTCAGGACCCCGAGGCGAGCAGGTAATATTGTTGCTGACCCCTCACACCTCAGACTCAAACCATTTGTCCCCTCCAGCAGCAGATTGTGATCCATGAAGACCAAAACCTCACAATGCAAGAACAGCCTCATCACTTAGGCTGTCCCATCAGTAATGCCCAGTAACACGCACCCTAAACCAGCCATATAGTCACTTAATGTTACAATAGAGCCACACATCTGACTCCTATAGACATTAAGAGTTCATCTGGAGTATTATCTCTGCACATTGCATATTCTCTCTGTAACTCATAATGTGAACTTTAAAACACACCCTGGTTATTGCACTATTTACCTTTTGAATCTACTATTTTAAGGTGGAAGAGTTACAGTACATATTGTTGCTTTGGCACACCAGCTAGAGCAGCTACAGCTGGTAAGTTTCTGTACTAGAATTCTGACCTCCAATGATACATATCAACCCACATATCAAAACTGGATCGTGTTTCGAAGGAGACACGTCAGATAAGAACTTCCTACTGGGCTGTCAGTGTTAATGCAAAGACCACAAAAAAAGCATCTAATTAATACTCTGACACTAGGTAAAAATTGCTCAGTACCGTGGTGAAGCACGATTGCCACGATTGCCACCCCTCCCCATCTGGCCTGCTTTCACCCTGATCAAGGAGTAACCCGGCTTGTACATAATGTCGTTATACAACACATACATGGCTCATAAAGCATGCTTGGTTTACAACACGGGTACTCAGAAAAACAAAAGGGACATGCGGTCGAGTCCGAGTCCGCACATCAGAGAACAACACAGAACATGACCCCTACTTAACTGACTTTGTGGCTTATTTTCAGTCATTTTAGTCAGATACAGCCAGAAGAGTACATATAAGATACATATAAGAGTCATGAATGTGCTCTCATCAGAGACTCTGTTGTTTCAGGAGCATTTTCTGCTGCACTGTGAAGCTTCTGACCTCATGACAGGTCTGTGTGAGCTGCATTTAAATGCTTGTTTCCTGTGGTGCAACATCCAGTTAACTTTGGAGGAAGACTCCCAAACAAACATGCACTGTGATTATGTTCAGCACCCTCCATTTGTCTTTCTCTGTTATGTTGTGTGGTATGTCCCGCCTCAGCCTCCACACTGTAATGACCGACTGCCTGAGATTTTTGACGTGTCTGTAATGCCGGTGGTTCTTCGCTATGTGTGCTATCTAGGAAAGCTTACATTAGAAGGTTTACGGATGGGGGAAAGATTTTACATTTTGTCTTTGCAGAAACAACACAGATGTCATCGATTGCATTAACAGCTCTGTGTCATGGATGACCTTAGAAGCCAGCATACACACACTGAAACTGAAGCAGCTTCATGGAAATGATTGCTATTGTTGCTTTTGTAGTCAAATATCCTGTTTGCACTTACCTTTGCTCTGCTTGTGCTCAAATGGTTTGCATTCTCTTAGATATGGTTGCATGCACAGATACTCTGTGCCTCAGCTCTTGTATCTCACGATGTTTCAGATCAGACCTGTATCATAAAACGTCTGTTCTAATAATTGTTTTGTTCTCTTCTTGATTATTTGTGTAACAACCCTGTCAGAGTCCTCCAAAGAATACAATGCAGGGTTCAGTTTTGTCGTTTCACGAGCATCACACTTCCCCTGCATTTTTTTTTTTTTTAAGATGTATTTTTAGGCTTTTTGTGACTTTATTGGAGAGATAGGACAGAGATGGAAATCAGGGAGAGAGACTGGGGATTGGCATGCGGGAAAGGAGCTACAGGTTGGATTCAAACCTGGGCCGCCCGCGTTGAGGACTACAGCCTCCATATACGGGTCGCACGCACTAACCACTGCGCCACCAGCGCCCCTGCAAACTCTTTTTAAACAGGCTATGAGTCCCATCGATGGCGGTCTCCATGCTGGAAATGCTGTCTCAGCCTAACTTTCAGTCAACCTCACTACAGGCTGAGAGCTGGAGCTGAGGTGGGTTTTAAGCCTCTTGACAAACCGTTACATCACGCCCACCTGTCAATCAGGTCAGCTACGCTCCTTATTGTGAATAAAGCTAATCCTTCATGAAATCAAAACGGATAAGTCATCAAAAACATAAAAATTACATGAGCCAGATAATTGGATCAGAATTTGTTTTGTTTCTTATAGTGAATACATTTTTATCTCTCAGATTCAGTCAACTTAACATTTAAAAGCAGCCCAGACACTTACTATTTTCAGATCACACAGCTACTTTAATTCAGTGTATGCTGCCACATTGCACATGATAATGTTTCACAAAGGTTATGAGCACTCATACATCACTGTGACACCCAGACTGACTGACTTCAAGACTGTAGGAGTCATCCAATGTATGTCTTGATTGTGTCCATGTGGTACACAGACACCCTGAGTACACATTCACAGTTCTGCTGTGTCTGAACAGACTTTTAATGCATAATATACTGTAGAATCCAGTTAATTGCTCTGAATTTTAAAATGTTTTTATTTCTATATTTTCATATGTTCCACATGTTTTTTAGAGCAGTAAAATCGTTAGTGGGCCATGAAGTGAAAGGCGTCTGATTCCGACCTTCACAACAGAGCCCTAAGTCTCTAACTAGACTCTTCTCCTCTGTCGCCCCCCGGTGGTGGAAGGAACTTCCAAACTCCGTTCGATCTGCGATCTGAGTCCTTTTGCATCTTTAAGAAAAAACTAAAGACCCCGCTCTTTCAAGAACACCTACGACCTTAATGATATTGATATTAATGAGGATTTTAATTAAAACTCTCAAGAACAGCTGACGATGTTGTGTTCTGCCGCTGGTCACTTCCTGTCAGCACCTGTGTTGTCCAATCAGACTCAAAGCTGTTTGTTTGCACTTCCTGACGTTGTTTCCTCCTCTCTAGATCCTTGCTGGTGCTCTCTGATGTTCGTCGCTTTGGTCAAAAACGTCCGCTAAATGAATGGTGGAAAGTGTTTTTAGCTCTTTTGTATTGGTGGTTGTAATTAAACGTCAGAGTGTAATTCTTTTCACTGGTCCACATTCTCAGTGAGTGATTTTTTCTACAAGTTAATCTCCGGGGGGGTTTCAGCGTTCATTATGGATCGGTGTTCCGGAGTTGAACAGTTTCTCGTCTGGGCTGCATATTCGTTTTCTAGAATCAATCAGACGTACAATGGGACTAATGTAATCTTTTTATGCATGGGAAGGTGAAGTTGAACTTAGTCAACTCTGGCAGTAATCTTTTCTTCCTACACTGTCTTAACCCCCCTGTTCCCCCACCCTCCTCCTCCTCCTCCTCCCTCTGAGACACAGAGAAGACAAGTGGGAGCTGAGGAATGCACTTTAGAGCCGGCACAATAGAAGCCTTTTGTGAAAGATGAAAAGAATATTAGTCACCACTAATGAGATTTGATGTAGGACTGCCATTGTCAGTTCAGGCCAGATGGGTAGGGTACATGCTGGAGCAGCCAGTCTGCAAACATCAAAGACAGGGGATCCCTGTATTGCGTAGTCTTGTGGCATTTAATGCAGTGACAAAAATGAAGAGATTAATTAAAAGCTCGGCTTTTGTCAGCGCCGGTCCTAATGAGCGAGCTGCTCTGTGTGCAGCCTAAAGCAGGAGCCACCTACGATCCATGACTGAGGTCTCCGCTTTGAACTTGACAACAAAACATCCTCTCGGGCTGCGTTTCTTTTCATCTCAGAGACTCCTCATTTGGCCTCCTCTGATTATTATCTCACGTTGGTTCACTCTCCCTCCCCTGCTCTGCTTGTTCGCTCACATACTGTATGATGACACAGTCCTGAAAGTTCTGTAAATCAACCTCACGGTATAATAATGCCAATATACAGTATATCCACAGACGCAACTAAGACCGGTCTCGTTTTCTAAATAACATTCATTTGATTAACTCTGTTTGGTAATTTTTTTCATTGCTTTCCCTGCACATGCATGATAACCAGCTGC
Source organism: Tautogolabrus adspersus (assembly GCA_020745685.1). Classification (NCBI taxonomy): domain Eukaryota; kingdom Metazoa; phylum Chordata; class Actinopteri; order Labriformes; family Labridae; genus Tautogolabrus; species Tautogolabrus adspersus. The sequence goes on along the minus strand of CM036543.1, from coordinate 6,367,086 downwards.
TTTGTTACGCTGATGACACCCTGTTATATGTGAAAGTGGATGATCACAGCAACCTGCAGTCTGTACCTGTAAGGCTGTCATTCACTCATACACCCTTCATCTGGCATATTGTTAAGGGTGAGATTAAAACAAAGTAAAAACATGCAATAATTATTATGATGATTACAATATCACAAGAACAGAGAAAAGCAGTTTAAATCGTCCAATCCAAGAGTTAAAGGCACGGTTGATCATTTTCTCCAGATACACTTTTTAAGATTTTGGTTGAATCTTGAATGCCAATCAATCGATATGACATTGATACCGTTTCTATAAACCAAGAATGAGCGACTTTTTGATCCAGTAGATGTCGCCCTTTGAGCACCAGCATGACACCATTATTTTAAGTTTGACTTACGAGATGTGTTTGTTCAAACATTAAGATATTTTGATCTTCTGACGGCTCTTTGGGAAAGGTACACTTGTTGTATTTATTGTGTATTGAACCGTATTTTGATGATCGATGATAGTATTTATTTTTTGACCTGTGATATTTATTCAAACATTCATGTTTTGTGACTTTTTCTAGGTTTGAATCCATCACAGGATGGCAGGATGATGATGACACTTCTCAATGTGTGCGGTATAAGGTTACATGAATATTCAACATCTATTGTGCTTTATCATGACCTTTGAACTCTTCCCTCGATGATGATGGACTAAACAGCTTCAGGTGATCATCAATCTCAGTGACTCTCTGATTGGGTGATTGGAAACTGAGGCAGTCTCTTCAGGTTTAAATTTACATGGAAATGTTTTCTTGCTGCCTCTATGAAGGTCGGTTAGACCGAAACGTTGTATGAGCTACTACAGCTGAAGCGAGACAGCATGCGGGAGCCTCTCTCATTGTCCCGTACAGTCCAAACGCCAAAGACCTTCTGTGAAGACACACTTTCATGTCATGTGATGTAATAAATATTAGTTTTTATTCACTTGTCTCTCCTGATTGATAAAAGCCCAGTTACTGTAAACTGGAATCTTCCTTTGTTTTACACCGTGACGTGTTACGTGTTACGGTGTATTTTGACTTTTCTTTGTTGAGTGATATGAAAGTTCATCAAACATATTAAAACACTGTCTGTGATTTAATTATTATAGCCGCGATGTTCCTTTGCATCAATCTTGACAAAGTGTCCTGGATGTAAATAAATAAATGTGTGGAATATCTCTTTGGCTGTCCTAAAGCTTTATTAACGTAGAGATAAAGCCTTTGAGCCAAACAAAGTAGAAGTTCCTCTGTGTGATGATGAAGTATAGAAACAGGCGGAGTTTATGAAATGTTTCAGTGCACTTGTTCTTCTCTTATCAGGGCTGAAATTAGATTTATTTGACTCTGCTGAAGTCTGCCAGCACCTATTACGAGATGAATGGAAGACTTGTAATATACAGTATATTGATAGTACAATGAGGTGTTGAGTTATACTTCATGTAATACATAATGTGATTAAGATGAAGAGATTCCCTTCAAGTTGGATGTGATCCAGGGTTCTTTCTGCAGTTTTATTGTAAGAGCAGAGCGATGCTAAAGGAGCATGACTGGTCCAAATCAGTTGTTCATTTATCAGCCGTAATGTCGAGATGTCAAGCATCACAGCTACATGTGATGCATGTTATGTATTTCTTATGGATATCCTTTAATCTGTGATACCACTGGGCCGTGGCATTGTTCATTAAAGCTGCTCCGGTATTGTTGTTTTGCCTGCAGTGAGAACATATACAGTGGAGTCTGGTCTGTTGCTCAGTGATGAATGTGATATCCTGTTTTTTCTCTGTGCAGAGGTCACCAGAACAAAAAAAAAGAATTGTATCTAAAAAGAATTAAAAGTGGGGGCACCGCTGGCCTGGTAGTTGGTGCACGTGCCCCATGTGCAGAGGCTCTGGTCCTCCAGGCGAGCGGCCCATGTTCGTGTCCGACCTGTGACTCCTTCCTTGCATGTCGTTCCCCACTCTCTCTCTCCCTGATTTATGACTCTATCCACTGTCCCGTCTCTAATATACAGGCATACAAAATCCCCCATAAAAAAACTTAAAATGGGTACTGGAGTCCAAATTCAAGACATTCGAGGGAGCTGTCTCCCCCCGCCCCCTCCTCCCTAGAGTCGATGCACATGTAGAGTCATAATGCGCAGCTCGGCTGGTTGCTCGTTGTGCTGAATTTAAGTTTCTATTCAAATAAACCATCAGAGAATTTATGCTCACTCAGGTTTCCATGTCGTGGACACTGAAGCTTCAGTGTTTAGCCAGCTCTGCATCGCCCTTGAAACATTTCTGCGTTCTAACCTCTCTCCATTTTTCAAAAGCATCTCCAATATTTATCTTAGTTTTCAAGAAGGATGCAGAGCTGGCTAAACACTGAAGCTTCAGTGTCCATGACATGGCAATCTGCGTGAATATTGACTCTCTGATGGTTTGTTTGAATAGAAACTTAAATTCAACACGAGTGACCAGCAGAGCTGTGCAGCATGACTCTAGCCGAACTGTTAGCTTACCATATGTTGTTTGTGTAAACACATAAACAACCAGCATCAGTAGTGCTTCTTAATGTAATGTTTCTGTGGGTTATAATGTTGGTATAGGTACAAACCAGCTGTGTTGAGGTATGGGTTGTATTACAGCAATAGGCGGAGTCAGCCTGCAGTTTATAAAAGCAGTTTGAGAATCTAGGTGTAGATCTCAAGATGTCTAGAAATACTTTTTTATAGGGGAACTTTTGGATTAACTGTAAGGCATCACTTCTGCCTGACTAATCAAAATGTGGGACTTAGAGCCGTTTAGTGAGATTATCTTAAACGCACAGTATGTAAATTCCTCTTAATTAAAAAATAACAAAAGATGACATCAAGGCTGGACCACTACCGGGTGAAACAGACCTGAGGAAGAGAATATGTTTACTGACGAGCTAATGAAGCCAAGTATCATTTACGTGACGTTTTTATCACAGCAGCACATACAGCAACAGTACGGCAGCTTTCATTAGCAGCTCACGCTTCCTTATGCAGCGGTCTTTGACTTAACATCCAGTGTTTCCATGACAACGTTAAACATCTTGTGTCTGCCACGAAAGACACATCACATTAAAACTATAAAATTAATTTGAGGTCAAAAATTAATTTGAGGTAATGTAAGTACTCAACAACAAAAATATGTATAACATGGGTTTAGTCCATATTTTATTATTTGAGATATTTTAGTGTAAAATTCTAATAAAATTCTACATATTGTACTTCTAAAGCCCAGCACATCCACCATGAACCAAACACATTGTGTAATGTCTTAGAACAAACCTTGTAGTGTTGGTATAATTAGAAGAAATGAGACAAATTCCTGTCAGCGATATCTCTCCTCCGCAGGGATGGATGCATCAGCTCTGTATTTGTTCAGCTTCTTATTTCCCAGTGGGTCACTGGTCCCAGACAGGGTAGCCACAGGGATGTTTACTTGACCCTGCAAGGAGATAACCCAGGCTCTGTTGTAGTTCACACAATGCAGCCACTTCCTGTCACAGGCCCACCCGCCCTGATTGAGAGGAGAGGGTTCAGAGGTTTGATTTGTAAAAAGGTGCTGTATGACAGTACATTATTTATGTCGATGCAGCAGCCTGAATCTGTGCTATGTGTTTTATTCACAATTTGGAGTATTGATGAGGTAAAAAGATTCTGAGACGTTAAAATATCTGCCAAAGTGTTGATGGCCTTTTTTTTAAATCCCAACACCCAACTTTCAAGATGACAATAACATTTAAATGTGGAACAGTTTCATGGTTTTGTGTCTGTAAGGAGCAGACAGGAATTTCCTCCTGCACTGATTTCTTCACTTATGTGACCAGACGTTGGTTTGGCAGGATCTGGCCTCTCTGAATTGGTTTCACAATTCAAAATAAGAAAATGAAGTCCAGGTTTAGGGTTAGCGGCGTCACGTCAAGAAGGGAATTCTGGGCTTCTGATGGTTTTGTTTTCATACTTCAAACTCTTTCTTTTAAATAACAGCGTGGTCAGTACTCATGGTCTCCTCCAAAGCTCTGTGAACAGGCGTGTTCACTGTGTATTCTCTCTTTTGTTTGTCCACCTTTTTATTAGTACATAGCGTTAGCCCTAATTCTTGCTCCGGATGATATTGAGTTATAAAGACAGCAGCTGTTCTTGGTTATTTGAAGCCTGTAGAGTGGTGATACAATGCTGATAGGAGACAGCAAACTCCATGACTTCAAATTCTTCAAACATTTCACTTTTGTTCTCAAGTGTCTCTCTGAACGAGGGCTGCAAAAGCTCTCTCTCCAAACGTTAAATGGAAAATGGAATTTCAAGTGCAAATACACCCTAAAAGGCATTCCAGTCCGTTTGTAAACTTGTATTTCCTTGTTATTTTCTGTAGACGCATTCCACCTGAAAGATAAGCACTTGAAGCTTTATAAAAGGAGATAATATGATGTGAATCACAGCTGAGCCAAAGGAAGTCACCAATGAGGAGCTCAGACAGTTTAAGGTCCTGATTCAGTTTGAGGAGATAAAAAATAACAAACGACTTCTTATACTGTATATTTATAAAACGCTTTACATGACGGTGGTTCTTTGTGATGAACTTAGTCCCCCCGCCCCCCCCCACAGAAACACTACCAGTGGACGGTCAGTGAGGATCCCTTTTATTAGAAACACTAATCTTCTAGAAAGTCTGGTGACTGTGTATAAAAAGTCATTAGTCCAGTCAGGGTGAAGGATTAGGGGGAGATGTGGAGTTCTCACAAACACAGGATTTACTTTGACCCAGAAAATCGAGCACGAGTCCTTTCTAGAGCTCAACAGTGACCGCACACTTTTTTTTGCGGCTCTGCTTCCGGAAGTAAATGTCTCTGTTCAATAACCTCCATTGACATTTCACAAAGTCCTTATATCAAGTGATTGAAGACTGTAACCATGACAACCACCTACCACAATACTAGTGACTATAGTGCATTTGATTCGGGGCCATTCACGGCATTAAAAAAACAGAGAAAAGGGCAAAGGTACAAGACTGAACATAAATATTTTGTCCGTAGTTGAAGAACTACCCATCCCACAATCCATTGCGAATGGATGTAAACGTATCTTTAGTCGTTGTGATAGTGTTTATACTGTTAATAAAAGTGTTATACTATGTTGTTGTTTGTGTTGTTGAATATATTAATTGTATTCACTGCTGCATAACAAGGTTATTCAGGTTCAGGTTCAGGTTACTTTATTTGTACCTGTAGGTAAATTTGGTTGCAGGGAGAGTCACTCACTGCCGGGCGCATGCGCACGCAGCGACCGGCAGTAAGAGTTTGGTGTCTCTATGTTTGTCTTTTTAACAAGGTTATTAATAAATTTTGTGTTAGCTTACTAACCAGCTAGCCTGCTAGCAAAACTATCTGTTCGCATTCGGCGCCGAGGGGCGGGAAACATCGCCATAGTAACCGCGAGCTCCACCAATCAGATACATTGCTGTCAGGCTCTTTGGTTGTGGGAAGTGTAGTTCTTTGCCCCGATATTGTTAATGAATGTTTGTTTTTGTCCAAGACTTCCTTCACCAAAAAAATAGGACTGAAAAGATCCGAGCTTGTAATGACCCGTAAACACATGTCCAATGTTAAACATGAAGCCCATGGGGAAGTTCAGAAAACTGCAGTTCCTCTAGTGTTTATCGGTAAGAACTGTGCAATATTTTTTTTCATTTGTTGAAACGACTGATTCTGTCATTCTTACGTTCAAAGAGTTTTATAATTAGGACAGTCATATTGCACATAACCTTTTTAATCAGTGTCAATTCTCAGGTTTTATCTGACTTTTATCAAAAATGTCTTAAGGCTGCCAACGCAAAACCAAGGTTCAGAGGTCCTGCTGGGAGGGTTAACTCCAGTTTCTCTTTGAGCTGATGGAAATGTTTTACTCCCCCACTTCCCCCAGTACTTCCTCTGCCCATCAAAAGAAGTCAATCTCCTCAGCTTCCAGTAACAGAAGCTGCTCAATCAGTTTCCAGATTGCACACAGTGAAACCAAACTGCTGTAACAGAACGTCACTGTGGCGAAAGGAAACGCGTTTATGCTAAATTACAGCTGACGCAAATCAGAGAATTCTGCGGTGACGGGAAGAAGAGCAAGGCTATAATTTGGACTCGTCTTTGTGCCTGGAAATGAAAGCTGGTTTGGAATTGACACTGGAAATGAAAGTGCGGGAGAGTTCAACAAGCTGACATTGTGTCTAACAAGAGAGGAAGCTTAAGAGGATATTTTTAGAGACATCACACTCTCAATGCACAACGTTTCCTGTTGATTTTCCTCTATCTGTAATCAGCTCTGCTTACCCGACCTGTTTCCTCAAAGACCCCGACCTGGGCAGGACCAACAGGGCGGTAATGACTTCTACATGTTCACATCCAAGCTCACCAAACCTTGAGTCAACTGTTGTTTTCAGTCAAAAAGCTTAATTAATATAGACACGCTTTCAGTGCCCAGCTCAGTGCCCAAAGCGCTTTTACATCGCAGGTCACACATACACATTCGTACGCCACTGATTAAGCAGCGGGAGCAACTTAGGGTTGGACATGTGGCTGCAGGAGCTGGGGATCGAACCTCCATCCTTCCAGTTGAGAGCAACCGATTCTACCAACTAAGCCACAGCTGCCCCCACATGAAGTGACAGGGAGAGCAGAGAACTGCTCGCTATGCTGTTCTGTCAATCACAGCTTGGTGTCCATTCTGCTTGTTAATCAATGTCTCCCTCATCTAAATTAAATTATATTAGTGCTGATTTGATCATCCCAGGAGAGTCAAAGTCAGGGAGTCTAGTTTCAAACTGGGTAAAGATTTGTTAAAGATGAAAGTTTGTAGGACGTTATTTGAGTCATTTGATCCTCACCAAGCCATAAATACTTGGTTTCTGCCTTATAAAATAAAATTAAGCTTCAGGCATGTCTTATGGGTGTTCTTTAAAGTTTTTCTGCAGCCAGCCTCAAGTGGACACTCAATGAACTGCAGGTTTTTGCACTATGCATTTTACAAATGTGCAGTTACACTAAGAGACCTTTAGTGGGCGCCAAAGCACACCAAACCAAATTCCTCTATAAAGTCGCTTTAAAGCGAGCAGAATTCAAAGATGGAGAGAGGAGATAGTAAACTCCATGACTTTTAAATTCCTTTCAGTGCCTCGTGAATTGGATCAAATTGGTATAAATGCTCCCAAGAAGGGAAAGGAAACTGGTATTTCCAGCCAGTCTCACCCAGACACTGAACTCATTGCTTGGACCATTCTGGAGACTCTTTCTGCATCATCAGCGCTAAATGGACCAACATGAGGAAAAGGTATTCCAGGGACTGTGTTTATTTTTGTTCAGGAAACACCACAGTATGAGTAGTATGTCTTTTAAGAGGCTGTCCTATACTGTAGTTATGTAAGGTGTTCAATTAATTTGTGGAAATAAAAAAAAAACTTTGAAATAGGAAACTCTGCTGCTCCCTTAAAAAACAGCGACAAAAACACCTCCTCCTGACCTAAACTCTATAATCCAGGACTACACTCCCTCCCGCCCACTATCGCTCTGCCAATGGAAGGCGTCTGATCCAACCTTCACAACAGGGTCCTAAGACGCTAACTAGACTTTTCTCCTCCGTTGCCCCCCGGTGGTGGAACGAACTTCCAAACTACATTTGATCTGCAGAGTCCCTTTGCACCTTTAAGAAAAAGCTAAAGACCCAACTCTTTCAAGAATACCTACGATCTTAATGATGATGATGATGGTCTCGATAGATGATGATGATGATGATGATGATGGTAATGATGATTGTTTTGTTTGATAACAACAACTTTTAAGATGGTTTCTATACTGGTTAGAGCTCTTAAGAACTGCCATCAATGTTGTGCTTTGCCTCTGTGCGTTGCCTGTCAGCACCTGTGTATCTGATCAGACTCAAAGCTGTTTGTTTGCACTTACTGACATTGTTTCCTCTTTTCTAGATCCTTGCCTGTGTTGTTCTTACTCTCTGATGTACGTTGCTTTGGATAAAAGCGTCTGCTAAGTGAATTGTAGAATTGTATAATTGTAAATATACACAAGTTACTGACTCAAAATACCCACTTCAAATTAAAAGCGCAGCACTGGGCAACTACAGATGGATCAACTAAACACATTTCATTCAGGAAACCATGAGCATGTTTATGATTTATGAACTCAAATCATCATGAAGTTACGTCATGAACATGTCATGTGCCAACTTCCGTATTTTAACTGCAAGCACAGCCTGTTCCTTAAAGGAGATCTATTATCTTCACTTTCACCATTAATGGTGACAGTCCGCGACACCTTTTGAGTAGCGTTGCGAGATGTGTAGCGCAAAAAAAATCTCCTTATTTATCTTTTGACTGGCGTCAGTGAAATCCCTAATTTCAGCCTCTGCTTGAAACGGTTAATTTCAGCTTCTGTCTCTTTAAGGCCCCCCTCCCTACGTGCCCACTTTCCTCTGATTGGCCAGCCACATGCAATCGCAGGGAAATTTGAGTGAGCTTCAAGATGGGCGTGTCCTCGAAAGAGTCGACGGGGTGAGCATCACCTAAAACTTCCCGCAACATCTCGTTCAGAGCAGCAGGACACCATGTTCGGGGATTACACCAACCACAGTGTATCTTGTCTTGAAAAAAACGTTTCTGAGGTTTAGTATGGACATCCAACATCGTAACATTATGTATTTAAATATAGATCAGCATAATAGATCTCCTTTAAACAAAAAAAAACGGCTGCTGTTTTTATTCTGGCACCAAACTACTCAGTGAAGATTTGGAAAGGATCACGGCTTCAATGTGGATATCTGGTTTCAAATTGGACACAACCAGCAGTCTCCTGCAGCTTTCAGAGCAGAAAGTCTCCGAGCAGATCAATCATCATGCTGACAGACAGGAAAGAATTGATTTGTTGCAGGCTCAAAATATATTACGTTGAAATATTGGTTTAAAATTTGTGCTAAGTGACAGAAATGAAAATAGATGTGTCTTTGTGCATGTATGACTGTGTCAATGTCATGCACTGCTGTAGCAGGTATGGACATTAGCTCTCAAAATAAGATTGTTCTCAAAGGTTTTGGTGAGTTTTGCATCATTTAAATGCAGTTTTAACTGTTACAAACAATGCTGCAACCTGCATTCAGCACTGATCCTATAGTGCCCCCTCGAACCAGTCCAGTGGTGATCCAGACGGAAGGTTTTCAGAGAAGACAAAGAGCAGGGAGAAGTCTGAGGATTAGAGAGAAAAGAGAGTTTTTGTTTAGACCCTCAAAGGGCCCCAGCGTCCGTCTGTCCCTCCCTATCTCCCTTCTGTCCAAGGAGGCAGGGGGAGGGGCGCACGGTGACTTTTGACACCGGGCATCTGCTGCTTAACCAAGGAGCTCTTTCTAGAGTCCATGTGCAAACTAATACTGTACCAACAACCCCCCCGCCTCCTCGGCCCCCCCTCAGCGGCTTCTGACCCGTAACACATGGCCCACACTTCTCAGGTTAATGCTGGACAAAACATCAATGGATTCTGTTTCACTTTAGCCGAGCAGTGTTTCACTTGAGGCTCAGGAAAGTCTGAAAAAATCTCTTCTTAACGTGCTGAAGCATCTACATTTACGACTTGTTTTATTGCAGGCAATTAGTTAATGACTCCATGTTTCCCTCCAGAGGATGCAAACAGCTCCAATGTGCTAATGTGGGACGAAGATAGTTTTGTCAAGTGAAGAATGCACAATCTGTCTTCCATTTGAACATTAACAATGTCATGTCTCTAACTGGTTCCCCGTGTATGTCCTGTAAAGCTGCAAATGAATAGCACAATCTGCTCCCATTAGGATAAGCGCCTCAGTCGTTGTCAATCTGTGCTTTTCCTCTTAATTAAATAAGAGGTGTTCCTACTCTTTTTTTTTCTTCCTTTTCTTGCTCGGTTGAGTAAGTCCCATTCATTAACAGCACTGCTGTGATTAATGGCTGCACTTCAAGCGGGCAGTGTGCTGCATCTGTTGTCCTCTCGGTCAGGGGGAAGCAGAGTCCTTTTCAGCTCGTAGGGGCACAGATTTGACCGGGTGGATGGCGGTGGAGACGTTGGAATAATAGCCAGGACTTGAAAAATGAGCAAGCAGTTCACTGAGCAGTCACAACGAACATGAGCCTGCTATTACTGGAGTAGACACACACACACATTTTAAATAAATCACTAATAAGACTGGCCCTTTTTTATTTTAACTACTTTCTTTTTGCAGCAAAGCTGCTGAGATGCATCATTCTCAGATTTTTAATCGTATTTAGTCTTGAAAAAACACAGTCGGCTCACACTGACGTCACTGGCGGTGAACTGCAAAGAGGAAACGTGTTTATTACTGATTAGTAAATAGACTTCTTAGTACTCAATGCGCTTTTACACGGCAGGTCACACCTACACATTCACACACTGATGGTAGAGGCTGCTGTGTAAAGTCATTGACTTGACAGTTGAGAGATGACCGACTCTACCAACGGAGCCACAGCCACGCCTAGTAACTCCACGATTCACAAATCTCCTGTAAAATAATTGCAAAGTTAAAAAGTACAAAATCTGAACCCTAATGAGGTTAAAATAAGCCAAAACAAGAATTGAACTGTTTTGCCATGTCATCTCAACAGAATTCTACGTCTTCACATCTTATTAAAAAAGTCCCTTAGCATGTAACCTCATACTTTTAGATATGAATCTTTTTTTATATTTTTTTTTTTGGGCCATTTTTGCCTTTATTAGATAGGACAGCTGAAGAAAAACAGGAAATGTTGGGGAGGAGAGAGTGGGGAAGACACGCAGCAAAGGTCTGAGGCTGGATCTGAACCCACGGCTGCTGCGACAAGGACTATAGCCTCCGTACATAAGCCCTAGGCTGTCCAGCACCCCATGAATCTATCTTTAACATCTTTACACATATTGTGTTAGTTTAACCTATGCAATAATTTACCTCTGTTTTTGTTGATATTAGAACTGAGCAAAACGACTAAAATTTCAATTGAGTCAATGCTGGATGCCCATACTAAAGGTGGGCAAAGTTTTACCTCATGAGGTAAATGTATGTTGGAGTAATTCCGGGATAAGTCTGCAGAGGGCGCTAAACGGCTTTATAGCGTATATAGCGCTTTTCTAGTCTTCTGACAACTCAAAGCACTTTTACACTGCAGGTCACACCTACTCATTCACACACTGATGGTAGAGGCTGCTATGTAAAGAGTCCATCAGAAGTAACTAATCCCATTCATACACATTCATACACCGCCGACGAAGCAGCAGGAGCAATTCGGGATTAAGTGTCTTGCCCAACGACACATTGGACATGTTGCTGCAGGAGCTGGGGATCGAATCCTAGACCTTCCGGTTGAGAGACGACGACTCTACCAAGTGAGTCACCCTGTATGAAAGGAGGCCTGGGTAACACGAGAAATATGCAACACACATCAACTTATTTGTGACATTTCACGAGGCGGCTTCAGGCCTTTAAGTAAGCCGGTTTAACCTCTTACATAGACTCTCTCCTCCAAGCACTGGAGAGCAGCCCCGCTGGGAGGCTTCCAGAGAGCTGGCCAATCAGAAGAAAGTGGGCACATGGGTAGGGTGGCCTTAAAGAGACAATAGCTGAAACGAACCATTTCAGACAGAAGCTGAAATGAGGGTTTTTACTGACGCCAGTATCTGATAAATAAGGAGTTTTTTGAGCAGCAAAACATGCAAAGCTGCTCTACAGGTTTCACAGACTGACAACATGAAAGTTGAAAATTATTTCAACATGGGATCTACATCCTCTTCTAATTCACAGTCCATTAAGGCATCAGAATAAATGCAGAGATTAACATATCAAATCTTCAGCATCTAACAGTATTTCACATTGATATGTTTCATTGTGCCGCCTCGTTGGTCCATCCTTACTGCCGGTCAGTTGATGACTGTGTTTACAAAATATGGATTGAAAGCTTCAAAGAGGTAGCATATGAGACGCAAACTGATGCCAAAGCTCATGAATGAGCTGCCATTCTAAAGAAGAAAAAAGCTACACACAGAAGCCTTACGCGATCTGAAAAACCTCCACCTTTATTTCACTGTTACGACCTGTCTGTCTCGCTACACCTGGATCTATCGGCGTCTTCTTGCTGCTACAGAACTAGTTCATTACACTTCAGTCTACACTACAGTCCGACCTAAAACTGTAATTATCAGCGCAGCCCTGCAGGCATCTACAGGCCTCTCCAGCCTGACAGGGTAATACAGTAAGTCACTGTGAAGGATCCAGAGAGGGTTTCTCAGGAGCTGGTCTGCTCGCTGAGCCAGTGAAAGCTGTCAAGTGCACCATTAAGCCGAGCGAAACAACCAATAAATCTGCCAGCAGAGATGTGTTACAGATGTCCACTTCCAAACACAAGAAATAACAGACGGGATGAGAGAGAGAGCAGGCATGGAGGGGTTTGAATGGTGTCTGTCAAACATAAATCTGGGTGGAAGTAGACCGTGCCTCCTCTTCTTATGTGGACGCAGCATTATAGGATGTGACACTAGAGTTAAGCCGCACTGTCACATTAGGAGGAAAATGTAGCTGTAGTTTAGAGATTATGATCTTGTCTCAAACATCATATTAAAGAGGTCATTTTATATTTCTAAACCTTTGGCCTTTTTTTTGCATCTTTATAAAATGTTGGCGTCTCAAAAAGTAATAAATACATTAGATAGTTTCAAGATAATGATTACAATTCTTGGAGAATAAATGTGCCAAATCAAGGTATGTTCATTAAAAGCACCTGTTGTTATCACTGATCGTCTCAGATCGTTAAAATAAGGGCGCATTCACATGAGGCCCAGCTGCCTTGAACCGTGCTAAAGTACGATTGTCCCCCCTCCCCATATCCCGCTGGCCTACACTCACACTGCTCCAGAACTAACCGGGTCTGAGCACAGTTACCTCTTGTACATAATTTCCTAATACAACATGCATGGCTGTACGTGATCATGAAGCGAGCTTAAATTACAAGACAGGCAGACTAAAAAAAAAACAAATAATGCCATGCAGAACATAAAAATAACTGGTTTGCCTCCGCCTTAACTCACCTTTTTGGTTTGCAAAGTGCGTCCCTGAACACGTCACCCAAAAGGAGTCAGCAGAAGGACACATCCCATGAACTGAGACTTAAAGAGCGAGTTGTGCAGTGTCACTGGATCAGAGCATTGACAGTTTATAAAGATGGATCAGAGCAGCAGACCAGACTAGTGTTAGCACCAAGCTAACAAACTTACTGTACATCATGGTTCAGCTGTGATAAATGTAGCCCTCCCTGGACAACAATGCACCAGCCGTCACGTTACTCAACTACTGTACTCCTTTCCTCGTCATTATGATGTAGGCGTGACGTCAGCAACTCAACTTCAACTTTATTTGTCCCCGAAGGACGATTGGTTTTTCAGCAAGGTAATGGACAGAAAAAGACAAAGACGAAATATATGTAAACACCAAAAATACATGTAAAGAGCTAACAAGGTAAAAAGGTAAGAGGTGGTCGTCTCTCAAAGGGAAGGTCGGGGGTTCGATCCCCAGCTCCTGCAGACACATATCCGATTTGTCCTTGGGCAAGACACTTAACGCTGACTTGCTCCCGCTGCTTCTGCGGCGGCATGTGAATGTGTGTGAATGGATTAGTTCTGATAGTTTCTTTCCATAGCAGCCTCTACCATCAGTGTGTGAATGTGTAGGTGTGACCTGCGGTGTAAAAGAGCTTTGACTAGTCAGAAGACTAGAAAATACCTATACAAGCTCAAGTCCATTTACCATCCATTAAAGACAGAGTGCTGAGTCAACAAGAATACAAACAGGTCACTGTTAAATATTCATCACTAGTAATAAAAGCCACAAGTGCACATTTTAACATAGTTAAATACATATCGTACAAAACCACAATAATATCAGCCTATCTACAGACACAAAGTGAAACTCAACAACAGAGCTCAACCGTGACCGTCCATCTTTTTTAGGCCGCTCTGGTTCTGAAGTAAATTTCCCCATTCAAATCCTCTATTGACATTTCACATGGCACTGGGCACCAAAGAGTGCCTGTGTTGGTTTTTCCAGAGGGAAATCTGAACGAAGAACCAGAAGGAAGTAACTGATATTCAAAGTGAAGGGGGTGAGCACAGACTGACAGGATGGACTTTGCTTTTTGTTGAACATGTTTATTGTGCAGGTCAGTGAGGCTGCTTTGCTGGGCACCTATTGGTTTCACCCACTTACCTTCACAGTTTTGGATGGTGCAGTGGCCTTAACACGGAGGTTTCCGTACCAGCAGATCACACACAATGTTAAGACCGATTGAATACAGGATTTATAAAACATAATCATATTCAATCTGTTTTAAGATCGTGTGTGATCATTGACCAAAATGGTTGATGTATCATTACACTGTAAATGACTAATTAACGTGTAGGTTTTACATGTTGAAAAATCACCTTAAATAGGGCCCATTCTTGTTTCTACAAACCCAGACTGTGCTGGCTTTAGCCCGAGTTCATTGTGTCTGCACAGAAACACGAGGTGAAGAGTTTAATCTCTGCAAAAAAGGTGTGGCGTCTTCGGAAAGGTCACTTCCTCCTTCAGGGGGCAAAGCCGAGAGGAATCAGTGAAAAGGACTGAAATATGAGGAGCTCGGGTCTTCTTTGTGGATAATTAAAGCCTATAAAAGCTTAATCAGAGGGAACTTGAGTTCAATCATCCATGAGAAAGGAAAACTTGAGGTTAAGGGTGTGACGTCTCAGGATGGACCCTTCATGGACACACTGCTTTTTCAGCCCCAAGGTTTCAGTTTTCATTTCAGATAATCAGGTTATAAACCCCTCACCCAGACTCGCCAGACTATGATGTCATCCTCTGAAGAATATCCTCGTCATTATGTTACAGATAGATGGCAGAACTTCTAATGATAACACCAGGTTCCTGCTAATCCAATCAGGCTCCTTTTCCTTCTGTGGCTTCATGCACCCGTTGAGTTAATGTGTTTGCAGTGGGACCTGGCTGCCTGTCCTCTCTCCTGAGCTGTTTACCATCTGCTGCTCTTTTGGACGTCCGACGGACCACATTTGTCTCTTTGCATGCCTGGACTTGTGTGGGACTAATTTGGAAAATAAACAGTAACATACAGCACAGAGGAATGACAAACATGCTGACAGTATGTTGGATTTAAAACAGAATAAGTGCTTTCAAGCTTTAGGAAAAGCCTCAGACTGCTATGCTGGTGATAATGATACAGCTTTTAATGGAGAGTTTTCAGTGTTTGAAGGGGAGTTGTCTTTAGGTCAATATCCATACTAACTGTGTTACAGACAGTTGAGAAGGGGCATGAACCAGGTATGGAACAGCAGCGGGAAGAACGACACAGAATTATGTCAAAGTGGAAGTATTTTAGCCAAGGAAGTGTACCGTGCTTGAGCCCGGATCGGAGCACTCACACTAATCAAACAAACTGGACTTTAGGGGTGAAGCGGATTGCCTCGTGTGAGTGCGCCCTGAAAAAGACCCACAAAAAGTCAGTAATAGTTAATTAACGCTACAATAAGAGTATTTTCACCACATTGACTTTGGTTCCCTGCTCCTATGAACGGGACGTTACGAGAACTTCTCCAGTTTTAACCAGAACCTGACGTCAAGTTCTGCCGGCGTATTACTGCCAATTTCCACATGTGCCCTCCGCATCCGTTTCTGGAGCGTCAGCGGAGAGCAGCCATGATCAGCTGTACACACATCACAGGAGAACTACAAAATCAGGCGGGAATAAAAAGAAAAATGTTCAAACTTCATGTTGCTTTGTCATTCTGAGGATGATTTGTTGTTCGTTTGGTGTCTGTTTTGACTTTATGTTGATAAAGTGATGGAAAATACGCGGTCCGCGGTGCTTGCTGTGGAAACACATTCATTGACTAGAGTGGCAGCAACGGAGTATGTGGAAATTGGGGGTCATGAATCCAAAGGTGATTGTTTGTATGCACTTATTTAATGTGCAGAGTAAGAACATTTCTAGACATATAAAAGTGAAAGAAGCCCATTGACCCTTGTGGTGCTGTTCCAGAAGTTGAACCGTTTTCAACTGAGAGCACAGCGAGCGACTGAAAACAGCTGACACTGAGGGCGTTCTTTATGCTTAGGATGCTGAATGTTGAAAACGCTGAAAGTTGAGGAACTGCAATGTTTTTTTTTCTTGAAAGTGGGCGCTGGCGGCTCAAGTTAACGGCCTTAGTGGGGTCATCTCATGTCTACATGTCCGTGTGAAGCAGCAGGGATCCTGGAGAACTTACAATAAAAACTAAAGCTGTTTTTTTAAATGTCATGTCTGGTCATGTCTGGTAAAGCCTGCCTATCAAAGTCATGGATATATAATGAAAAAGATATAAAATGGAAAGGGCCATCCATCAGAGCCCCGACAGGACAGTAATAAGCCCTTGTAGAGTTTTTACAGCTCCAGTCCTACTCAGTCATTGATGGGTTTTTGTATTTATGTCAGAAACACCTTCAATATCTCCACACTTTTTACTATTTTATCAAAAATAAACAGACCTAAAGAGACATAATTAGAAAGGTTTGCACTGAGATTTTAAAGGACTCACAGGAATTGTTAGATGACATGTTTCATGGAACACATACTGTAAGCAAAATCACCAACCAGCATTTATTTGAATCTCGAGTATATTTAAAGGTCACACATTAATCAAAATACACTTCACCATGTTTTTCTAACACTAATATGTGTCTCTAGTCTGTCTACAACCCCCCCAATGATGAGAAAAGTCCATCCTCTCTGTCTCTTGCCTGCTCCACTTTTCAGAAAATGTGTGCTCAAACAGTTTGGAGATTTTCCCTTCATGACATCACAAAGGGCAGTAACCCCTCCCCCAGGTGGGTGACACTCCCACAGCTAGGTGTCTGTTCTGCCCTCTGAGTCTGCCTTCTCACTGTAAACAACAGGACATGGAGCAAGAAAACCTGAGCCACCCAAGCCCTTCCAGAGAGGGGCGTGGTCAGACACAGCTCATTTACATTTAAAGCTACAGACACAGAAACAGCCTGTTCTAAGCAGGGCTGAAATAGAGGGATTTATAGACATGATCAAATACAGGATCAGAGTGGATTTAGAACAAGAAACTTCACAGACATGTTTTGTGGAGCTCTGAGACTTATTAAAACTGGTTGAAGAGGAGGAGAATATGTGGCCTTTTTAACTAAAATATACAACAGATAAGTACAAAGGGTGATGTCTTTCGATCCAGCTCTGTAAATCCAGTCTCTATGAGGATTTTTATATATCATACAGAAAATCATACATTGAAATATTCACATTCACAAGCGGTGGTCGATGCTTTAAACAAACAAGCAGCATGAGAAGTCTGCCTTCATACGGAGTGAGCGGGAAACAGAGAGAGGAACGGAGGTCACCTGCTTACTAGAGGGCAAAATGCAGTAAAATATTCAGTGTGGTTACTAAAAATAACTCTGTTCCCAGAAGCTCTTTAAAATTACATCCTTATGTCTTGTATATTTCATGATAAATATTTCATCAGCTGCTCTCTGCTGCAGCTCTGCTTTGAAGCCGAAGTCATTTTATTCCACTCGCTGTGTTTCCTTGACTTTTTGGTCGCTGTGCTGTGAGAGTGAGGAGACACCAGGAGGTTAGAGGGCTGGATTTTGTTATATACAGTTTAAAGTACGGACAGTTTGTTGACCTTTGACTGTAAATGTGACAGAATGTCTTATACTGTTATTAGGGAATGGACCATATTCCCATGGCGACCATGTTCCTGTGACGTCACGCTCAGGTTGGTCGGTCATGTGTTGTTATCATGTCGTACAGTTTTATTCTGGGATGTTAACCATATAAACACCAAGAATCTGACAACTGGGGGCGCCGTTAGCCTAGTAGTTATGTGTACGGAGGCTGTAGTCCTTCAAGTGGGCAGCCCGCCTTTAAATCCGACCTGTGGCTCCTTTCCCGCATGTCGCTTCCCCACTCTCTCTCTCGCCCGGATTTCTGACTCTATCCACCGTCCTATCTCTAACATACAAACCCAAAAATAAACCTTAAAAAATCTGACAACTGTTTTAATTTAGTCGCTTCCCGACTAGAAGTAACATGAACATTCAGAGAAAGGAGGCCACATTTTGTATTAAATAACATGTTTGATAATCCATTAGCTGCTTTCAGATCGCGGATAATGTTAGGGTAACTTTAAATGAAGGTCACAATATTCATCATTAACTAGTTGCTTATTAGCATGCTAATTAGTAGCACACTGGCTGCTTATTAGTACCTTATTCTACAGGACCAAAGTCTATTGCTAATAGGTCATTAACTAAAAGTTTGCCCTCAATACCTTCCTGATTACTGCTTACTGATAGTAAGTTAGGAAGTTGTTGAACATGAATTATTATGCTTTTGCTTTCTTACAAGGGCCTTACTAAGCGAAGCAGTAATTGGAAAGAGGAGTTAAACATTTTTCAAACGACACGGAGCCTGCCTGTGTTGGCTGCGGCCCCATAACAGTGATGTCTCGAGGATTCGCAACCTGAAATCGGTGCACGGCGACAAAAAAAGAGAGAGAGACAGAGAAGGAGAGGAATCAAAGCAAGGTGAGTGAACCGCTAAAAGATGTCTTGTTGTTAAGAGAGAATTACAACCACTGTGCATTGTTAATCTGACGTTAGCATACGCAGATAACAAGCTAACTGCTATGGAGTGTGAGCAAAGCAGGCGAAGTAACTGAGTAGTAATCTCTGTGTAGTGAAGTTACTCATCTCCCCACTTTACTCAGTTGTAATAAAACGAAATACTTTCCAGTTATTTTTGAATTTTCAGATGAAGCGGGATGATTTGGGGGTCCGGTTGGAGCATTTGGAGGGGGTATTGCCCGACCCTGGCCATTCCTAAAGCCAGGCCCAGGCACACATATCATCAAATTTAATGAAGCCACAATGTTACCAAATAAAGAAAGAACCATCTCTTATTACGGACCTGAGCGGAATAAGGCCCCGTGTCCACCTGGCGTTTTTTCCGGGGCAGAAAAGCGCTGGCAGTGTGATGGGTAGCACTTTAATAAGCGTTTCTGCACTCAGAAGAAAAGCACTGCACAACCCTCCTGTCTCTATGACAACAGTCTGTTGACAACAGCCGCTGTATGACCGACACTGCTGTGTTACTTTTAACTGTTGAAAACACTTGAAAAGACGCTGGCGCTCAGAAAAAAACGCTAGGTCGACACGGGGACTAAACTGATCACTAAAGAACTGAAATCTCCATCAACATTGGATGCACGTTTTTATGCTGCAGAATCATTTGCACCGACACTGCATTACCCAACAACTAAAACCTCTGACACCATATTCTGTGCTAACAAATAGTGACAGAGATGTGGGAGCTGCAGAGGCACAGTGACAACAACAAAAGTAGTTTGGTGAGATTGATGGTTAGAACTCTAAAGTAAGAACTGTATTGCACCAGGATTATTGAATTACGTGACGGGTTAGTGGAACCATTTAATCCCATGTTCTAGGTCTGAAAGCGGGTATACTTTCCTTTTTCTCTATTTGAAAGAGAAGGAAGCACTTTGTGCGGTGAGTCTTCTCATGAAATATTGATGATAAGAATGTATTCTGTATGCAACAACACCCTCTAGGTTTGCACAGTCTTTGCTGGGCATGAGCTTTGAAGCCCTGCAAGTCGCTGTTCGCTGCCAGCCATCTGTATAGGAAAAGGAGCTGGTTATATTTAGCTCTGCCTTGCATTCATGTGTAGTCACCCACCAAGGGAGTCATAGTCACTATCAATATACTTCCTGTCTGTGTCATTCATAGGCTGAGCTACAGGCTGCTTCCTGTGGGAAATGATCAAAACAAAGGAGGCGTGGGGGTCGTAAGTCTTACAAAGGTACGATACATACCAATTAATAAAAAAAATCAGTTTTTACATCATTGTGTAATCATAGAATGATGCAGTTCAAGGTACGTCACTCATATACAACCAGTTTATTTATAGGGATCTTTGCATTTCATGTATTTTATCCTATAGTGGAAAAAAAATGGTTGTCTTAAATTAATCCAAATCCGTGCCCAGCAGGCCACAAGGTCTTTCAGTCAACAAAATCCTCAGTGGCTCCCCAGGAAGCTAATTAAAATCCATCCCAATAAGAGGCAAACAAAAGGATTGAAGACTTGTTGAAGGGGAAGTAGAGAGTGAATAATCAAAGCGGGGGATGTGAGGTGAAGGCGTCGAGGGGAAGGCTGTTTAATGAGGCAGAGAGGGCCAGAGTCCAAGTTGAAAGAAGACAAAGCTGTTTGTTAAAGTTGCACAAAAGCTTTTTGTGTTCATCATTACGATTGTTTACTGTCCTGTTCTTGTCAGGGAATTTTTTTTACACAACAGTAGTTCTCTTAATAACTACCATATATTTATAACGATAGAACCGCCAGCAGGCAATGCAGCCGTCACAGAAAATCGAATTCTTCTTACTCAAGGAGACAGTAACACAAGTCGAGTCCTGGGTCGCTTCAGGGCAAAGATGTGGAACAAGTTATTCAAGGATCTGCAGAAAGACTTTCTTTTCCGTCTGGTTTCAACTTTGTCACAGAAAAACGTCAGACGAGGAGGTTTAACTGAGGATCAGAAGCATGTCGATTAGGATGTCGTACATACAGTTATCGGATTTCTCATAGTCGGACTAATACACCTCGATAATGACAGTGGAGATCAATTAACTCTTGCATGTAAACGCCTCAATCAGACCCAAACTGGACTAGGCGCACTGAGCATGCTCCACAGTCCTGCGGCAGGCTTTGATCCGGAATTCGAACTGCATAAGTGAGTAGCATAGCAGAATTCTCGTTGTCGTCTACCTTCAGATATCACCATAACCTAGAGCAGGGGTTCCCAAACTTTTCATCCCTCGACCCCCTAAATAACAATGCGAGACACTGGGGACCCCCTCTGTCCCTGGATATGGTTGAAGCCTTTAACGTTGCGCACAGCAACATACACTGATAGGCCTATCCAAACACTGACATTAGAACAACACTAAAGAATACAGTAGCCTTAAAACAATTATATTAAGCTCAACAGATATGTGACATTGTTACAGTCACATTTTTTTACTTTCATTTCAGCACAAATCTCACTTAAGGACTGTTTCACAATAATGAGTAAAATACTCAATTTAAATAATTTCAGCACCTCTCGACCCCCCTCCCAGTGTCTCGCAACCCCCAGGGGGTCCAGACCCCCACTTTGGGTACCACTGACCTAGAGGGATGGTGTGCATCGCATATGAACCTAAAGTAAAGTGCAGAGCATGTATGAAATGCACAGAGCTGTAAAGTTGTCCATATTTTCACCGTTCGACAGATAACCACCACGTTGCTGTTTGCTAACTTGTTAGCACGGTCAACAGGAAGAAGGTAGCTAGCTGAAAGGGGGCATACTGTATTGCCTTTTGTAGTGGAATCTGACATTTTCCCGCCACTAAATGGATCCTGAGTCGGTGCACTTATAATGGGACAATCATATTATTCTTATGAAATGACCTAATCGAGCTGGGGTCATCGGGGGTGACATTTTTAATAACTCATTAATTTTGATTAAATTCAGGCTAAAAGTGTTTTGTCCCTGTTTTCACCTTCGACATATAACCACCAATTTGCCGTTTGCTAACTCTTTAGCACGGTCATCATGAAGAAGGTCCAATAGTAGCGTAATAGTAGTGACAACAGGATTCATAGTTAGATTAAAAACATCAGATATAAGTACCTCAATCAGGAGACAGTAGATTTGACATATTAGAAAGCTTTCACAACAACAACCTGATTACCAGTGTTGGGCAAGTTACTTTAAAAAAGTAATTAGTTACAGTTACTAGTTACTTCTCCCAAAAAGTAACTTAAGTAGTTACTGAGTAACAAATTATAAAAGTAACTAGTTACTTTGGAAAGTAACTATTGCGTTACTTTCAAGTAAATTTTTAAATGCTCAAATGTGTTAAATAATTTGGACCCCACCTCCCCCCCTCTTTAACAGAACTTAAAATACATGTTCAATTATTTATAATAAATCTGAATATTATAATGAAATGGACACTTAATACAATCAATAATGAACAGAAACAGTGTACACAAATCTAAACTATTTTAATGTTGCTGTGGGACAAAGTGAGACTAGCCTCCAATCAAATGTCATGTATTATATTATAATAACTATGTTTATATAGTGGATCCGTAAAAATTGTTGTTATTAAACACACTAACAAATTATATTACTGTTTATTAACAGTACACAAAGTTATTGACTTTAAACCTTGGTAGCAAACGTTAGCTTTCTGGTTCAAAACTGAGCCAGTCTAGTCTCTTTCTCCCACTCTTTATCATATTATTTTCCCCACTTATTCCTGGACATCGTCACTCTGTCAGGTGTAGTTGTTCGTGTGTGTGGGGGGGGTGCCGGATCGGGCGCGCGTGGTAACCAAGGAAACGGGGTTGTAGACAGATCCTGGAAAAGGACAAACATAACTACCGTGTTCATGTTTCGCTTTATTGTGGAGAGCTGGGAGAGAATCAGTAGGAGCTCATACAGGGAGCAAAGCAAGCCCAAATCAGCAACTACACTTTAGAAAACAAGCCCAAAAACCAGCAACCCGCGACTTTACAGAAAAGCAAGCCCAAAGTCCCTTATAACAAGCGGACTTGGCAACGCTGCTCGCCATTCCTGTTTCTCGTTGACTCACTTGTGTCGTTGTGTGTCCGACTATGCATGCTTTCGAATTTGTGTAAACAACACCCGCCCAACTCTACCTCTGATTGGCTCACCATGAAATGATTCTCTACCTCAGCCAATCGTCATCATTTATGCGATTGTCTCGTGTCTGCACTCACCAAAGAGGAAGAACAGTAAGGCATATCTCTGCCACTCGGTTTAGAGATCTAGTTGGTCTGTCAAAGTAACGCACTGCATTTTTTGTCAGTAACGGTAACGGCGTTATAATGATGGGAAGAGTAATCAATTAGATTACTCGTTACTGAAAAAACTAACGCCGTTAGTAACGCCGTTATTTATAACGCCGTTATTCCCATCACTGCTGATTACTGAGATAATTTCATGAAATGCCTGGGGATCGACAGCTAAATATCCTCTACAGATTATTTTTCTTTTACAGGATTAAAAGATCATTGTTACAAGGTTTTTCTGTTGTAAACATGTTGTTTAATTGAAGTGTGAGCATAAAGCTTTATGGATTTTAGCCTTTTTATGGTCATAACATGCATGAAGAGGGCGTAAAGGTCAGCATCAATAAAAGTCTGCTCTCAAATGTCACTGTGGTCAAACATTGTGCAGTGTGCGACTGTTGTTGCTGCATTTGGTTTTATCACTTCCTCAATCTGCTCCCTGCAGACAGACTATCAGAGTCCACAGTCACCTCTGCACCAGTTGTTTTCTTGGTTTCATGGCTGCAGCTTTATGTGGGGGTAACTCATTCCTCAGTAATCCCCCCCCCCCCCCCCCCAGCTCTGGTCCAAGCTGTGACCCTCAGTGTCTTCCACTACCAAGGACTTGTGGGTGCAGCCACATAAATCATTGATCCCAGCTGCACTTTTGGATCAACCGGAGGACAAGCAGGCTTTTGTGAAGGGTCTCCAGGGTGACAGAAACACTGGTTGGTCTCTGCTCCACTGCATGCTCTATCTGCATTTTCTACTACCTGTTACCAGTCACACACACTGGAGATACCAACACAGAGAGTGGGGGCAATCGTGGCTAGTTGCTGGAATTAGTTTTATACATACATGCTCGTTTTCCTGCCTTTTATGATTTCCAACATAAGGTTAAGAGTGTAAGGTTGTAAGAGGTGTAAGAGGCTAAAAAGTGATGCTGACCTTTAATAACTTTAGTACAGACGTAGTCTGCCAGCACCTACATTTGTATTTTTGCTTATTATGATGTTTTTCTTCTTGTAGTGTTTATACTTTGCACCAGTAATATTCATAGACTGAATAAATAATGGACAGCACAACAAATCGTCTCCAAATGAAGCCAAGAGAATTAAAGCTCCTCCCATTGACTTGCTTCAGAATAGGTCATAAACTCTGCCTCCTACATGTTAACAAATGGGTCAGGGGTCTAACTATAAAATCAAACTACACATCAAAACCATTTTTCTCCTACCCGATTTTTTTGGGGTTGTTATTTATTATCACACTGATTTGTGTTTCAATAATTTTCCCCTGAGACCTTTCTTTTTAATAAGTCGTTTGATGCTTGAAAAAGGTGTAAAACGCAATGATTGACAGCGTTGGTGACGAATGAGGTGCGTAGAATTAGATTTACTGTGGTTGTTGGTCTTCCTTCTTCTTCTTCAATTGGCTATCATTTCATTCACGTGATAAAAAAATTGGGACTTTGCTGAGGATTGTCGAAAAGGGGGAATCTGGCCCCAAATCAGGCTGATTATCTTGCAGTGTGAACCCCGCTTAAAGGTCACATATTATCCTCATTTTTAACCAGTCTAAATAAGTCTCAAACATGTCTGTGAAGTTTCTTGTTCTAAATCCACTCTGATCCTCTATTTGATCATGTCTATAAACTCCTCTATTTCAGCCCTGCTCAGAACAGGCTGTTTCTGTGTCTGTAGCTTTAAATGTAAATGAGCTGTGTCTGACCACGCCCCTCTCTGGCAGGGCTTGTGATTGTGAAGCACTTTGTGACGTCTGCTCTTGAAAGGTGCTATATAAATAAATACTTGTGTGGCTCAAGGCTTTCTCTCTACATGTCCTATTGTTTATGGTGAGAAGGCAGACTCAGAGGGCAGAACAAACACCTAGCTGTGGGAGTGTCACCCACCTGGGGGAGGGGTTACTGCCCTTTGTGATGTCATGAAGGGAAAATCTCCAAACGGCCTGTTTGAGCACACATTTTCTGAAAAGTGGAGCAGGCAAAGGACAGAGAGGATGGACTTTTCTCATCATTGGGGGGTTTGTAGACAGAAAAGGGACACATATTAGTGTTAGAGAAACATGGTGAAGTGTGTTTTTCTTAATGTGTGACCTTTAAGGAATGTAAGCTATTGAAACCTGTAGGACAGCTATCCACTGAAACTTCAGACCAAACACTTTTCACCAATAAGCAGTTCAAACCATAAATATCTGAAGCGCTGTATAGACAATCTGATGGAAAAAAGGACAGTTTGTGTTTTATGTTCCAACCTTTTATGTACCACATACTCTTAAGTAATAATCAGATAAAGATGATCTTTTCTTACTGTGTCTTATGTAAGTCTTCATACTGCTGCTTATCCAGGCATTTTTCACTCCGCTCCTTTTACATTTAATCCAACATTTTTCTTGCAAAACCAAAACCACTAAACCACATGTCTATGGTGATGATGATCCCCTGCTGCAGCTCTCTCATTCGACAGGAACTCATTTCATTTTCAACTGGATAAATATTTCTCTGCGCTGCCTGATTTTACTATGAATGATGGATTTTTGTAAAAAAATCATCAGCGTGTCTCTGATTTTTTAACACCACTCACTACCTGACCTTGATTGCATCTCCATCAGTGCACTACAGGAAGAAGGCAATACTGCTCTGACTCATCAACGACAGAAGTAAAAAAATATCTGATGTTATTCAATAGGATCAACAAAGTAAATCAATCTGAAACGCAAGGTGGAAATCAAAACATGTATCCAATTACATAACCGAGTCCTGCTCGTTACTTAAAGGTAGAGTCAGTAGAAATGGACGTAGCATGTAAGTTTACTAGCTGTATCTACACTGCAAGCTACCTGAGAATATCACTTTTGTTGTAATGGAAAAGTCGATAATTAGCAAGCTAACCACCGCTTTCCAACAGAAAGCAGACCAACTCCATGGCTGTGGGTAAAAGCCAACAAAAAGTTTTGGAACAATCTTTTTCCCCTTGGTGTCTCTCCTCACTGTGATTAAATGTTATCTTCTTTGTCGCTACATCCGCGTCCGTAATATTCACCAGTTAGAATCGTTGAATTGTATTGTATCGTATCATTGGCTGGGGGAAACACACCAGCTCCCAGTCCAGAAACGTCCTGAGTTAACCAAAACAAACCAAAACATCACAATCCAGTCAGAGGACAGAGTCACCACCACACATGTATGGAGGCCCAAAGTGATGATTGATTACTTTAGTATAACTTTAGTATAAGTCTGAGCAAGAGGCTTAAAACCCGGGTGGGTGACGTCACTCAGGCTTCGTCCATTAATATTTACAGTAGCTGCCGCTGCACCTTTGAAAGGTTCATTTCACTTTAAAAAAAACTCCCAGACAGCTCAGTTGACAAGTCCAAAGCACCTTTGGACATCAAACATTTCAATCTTTTAACCGCTTCTTTGAGCTGTTTTCATTTACTATGATACGTAGAGAGCTCCTTTTGACGAGATTAAGTTAACGTTATTACTTTCGTTCTACAAGAAGTCCCTTATTTTTCTCTCCAGGTTTGTATCAGACAGGAAGTAAAGTATCTCAGCTTAATACAGTACAAAATACAAAATAAAAGCATAAGAAAAACAGCTTTGAGAGGCAAAATGTGGAATTTCAAACATGCGATTAAACTTTTGAAACTCAGTGATAAAACGTGGCTAAAAATGTATTGTTTGACACCCCTTGTTTTTCTTATAAAGAGGCTGAAGTACCTAAATCACCCCAACTGCAGTGGTGCATAGCTTAGCTTCAACTGGTATTAAGACAAGAAGAGTACTGGCTCAGCAAAACCTTAAGCATACTGGAAGTTAAAAAACAAATGAACCTGATAACCCTGCAGTGGAGAAAACAATTTATTTTTGGAGTTTCCGGTGGAGGAATGTAAATTGAACGGACAGAAAATAACCCACGCACTTGTTTTATATGGAGTTCCCCTATTGATTCAAGAGCCCAAGGGTGTTTCTGGGCTTGTTCAGAGGGACTTGTGTTGGGAGATTTCCAAAAACCAGAATAAATTAATCAGAACTTCACATTGCTGCCGGGCCCCTGAGGAGCAGCCGGAGCTATAATCAAAACAGGACTGGCAGGGGAGCGCTGTGTTTCCACGGGATCATCAGGAAGAAATCAGTGTCTCCACTTATCACACCAGTCACAGCGGAGGAAGAGACGGCACGCTTTAATAGACTTTCTTCACTGTGTAATGATGCAGGAGCTTCTTTATAACAGACTGCTAATACATTTTCATATGACGCATAATGCTGACTGGATCACATTTTTAATCAACATATGGCGTTCATCTTTCCATTCAACATATCTGCAAATTGTTTACTGCTTTCTAATACTCCACGGAAAGTATCTTTAAAACTTTCATTGTCCCCATAGCTCCTTTGTTTTCCTTTAAAAAGTCTCTTGAGACATTTAAATGATGGGTAAAATCGGCTTTATGGTGAGAATATAAATTAATGTACTCCTTCACACAGGCAGAATCCAGAAAGAAATACTAGAGCACACAAATCACTCAATGGAACTTATTAAGGTGCAAAATACGTTTTGAACTATATCGTGAACGTCTTTGGTCGTTCTCTCAGAGCACCGACCTCCATCAATGAAGCTCAAGAGTTTCCTTCTTCTTAGCTTCACGGTTAGATTTAGGACCCTCAAAGCATTCGATTTAGATTACAGGGAAAAATATGGTCATATGAAGGACCAATGTAACTCTGAAACCTAGTGTTTGAAATTGGTACTGCAGTCAAAATTTAAAACAGATTTAAAAAGAGAGCTGTGTCCCCCCGCCCCCTCCTCCCTAGAGTTGATGTTCACACAGGTTGTCATGTGGTGGACACTGAAGCTTCAGTGTTTATCCAGCTCTGCATCGGTCTGTAAACCCTTCTGTGTTCTAACCTCTCTCCATTTTTCAAAAGCATCTCCAATATTGATCCTAGTTTGAGCACGTTTCTGCTCGTGGAGCTTATTAGAAACATGCAGAGGCTTTTTAGGTCGGTATAATCACTTCTATCTGAACCAGTTCTCTTGCTCGCTTCCATCGCTGCAGCACCTGTTGGTTTGATCTGATAACTGGTCTCATATCTGGGAAACTGAGGGGCGTCCAAAACGGCCGTGTGGGGGTGCCTTAAAACCGCCTACCTTCTCTGGTCCAAACAAATCCAGACCATTCAGGACCAGAATCTAAAGTTAGAAGGAGGACATACTGGCTGCTGCATTGTTGTCAGAGAAGCCAGCACTTCAACATAGCATGTTTCCTTAATGTCTGATGATACAGTAAGGTCAGTTTATCATTTCAATCAGTAGATATCTTACACATTGGACTTTTAAATATTAAATATGACTTCTGACAGCATGTCATAACAAAATGTGAAACAAGCATCAGCGACAAAATTAGCTTGATTCTATTGTTTCCTATTTAAGTGTTCTGTCACTCGCTCTTCTGTCTCAACAGAGCTTGTATCCACACCCATGATTGAAATGTTGAGCTTTGACTCGTGTCAACACCGGAGGAAAACTCATTATGAGCTGTTTATTGACGAGCCTGAGTGCTGTGATTTGAGTCAACAACTCAGGCTGGTCAATACAAAGCACCACGCATCTGTTTCTCCACCTTCAACACAAAAGAACATAAGTAGTTGACAAGGTCGGCATTACAACACCAAAGTAGCCTGGTTCGCACTCTTCCACAGTTACAGTATGTTAGTTTGAAGAAGTTGAAAATTCCCATCACTCTTTCATTTCATTTCCTCTCGATCACCGCTGACCTTGATCAGAGTCTTCTGTGATTAAAAAGATGATGTGAGCCGTTACACCATCCTCAGCTCCTACGACTCATCAGTGGAAACAGAAAATGAAAGAAGAATCAGTGTGAGCCACAGACTCTCTTCCTGGAATAAGAAAGCTATTTTATTGAACAGACGAGCTTGTCTGCAGTGATGAAGAACGTCCTTGTTATCCCAGCTCTTAATTACTACCACAACATAAAGGAAGATATATAATGCTGTGCTGAACAACAAGTGAACACACACGTTGGTATGTGTGGCACTCACACTGTGGTGTAAACCTGCCTCAGTGGTAAAGTCATCTTCATCTGTGTCAGGGATGGACAGGAGGAGGAGTACAGGAGCCTGATTGAGGACTTTGTGACGTGGTGCAGTTCGAACCATCTGCAGCTGAACACCTCCAAGACCAAGGAGATGGTGGTGGACTTCAGAAGGAACAAGCCACATCTGCAACCTGTTTCCATCGGGGGGGTCGACGTGGAGGTGGTCAGGACCTACAGATATCTGGGGCTGCAGTTGGATGACAAACTGGACTGGTCACCAAACATGGACACTACCTGCAGGAAGGGACAGAGCCGTCTGTACTTCCTGAGAAGGCTGGGGTCCTTCAACATCTGCAAAAAGCTGCTGCAGATGTTTTACCAGTCTGTGGTGGCCAGTGTCCTCTTCTACGCTGTAGTGTGCTGGGGAAGAAGCAGCAAGAAGAGAGATGCAGCACGGCTGGACAGACTGGTGAGGAAGGCTGGCTCTGTGGTGGGCACAGAGCTGGACTCTCTGGTGACGGTGGCAGAGAGAAGGTCTTTGGACAAAATGCTCTCCATCATGGACAACACCCACCACCCTCTGCACAGCACCTTCACCAGGCAGAGGAGCATGTTCAGTGACTGCTGTCACAAGCGTGCTCCACGGACAGACTTAAAAACTCTTTTGTCCCCCTGGCCATAAGACTGTGTAACATCTCAATGTCACGGCAGGGATAAAACACTCAGTGACTCATGGACTCATTTTTTCATCTGTACTGCTGTCCTAAGAGTCAGCCTCTAGTTGGACACTTTAATGCTCATCTGACAATCACTTTAATGTTTGCACTGACTGTTTAATGACTGTTTAATGTCTGCTTTCACATATTTTTGCTTTTCACATTTGACCATCACTTTATTTATTTATTTTTTGCACCTTAAATGTCTGCACTGACTGTTTTGCACACTCCTTGCACTACCTCCATCTTAAACACTACTGTAACACATACCCTCAGAAGGTCAACACTCTCCATCTCTTATGTACAGGTCTAACTACAGATGCTCTTTAACTGTTTATAGGTTTCTTTTAAATTGCACATATATTTCTATTCCTGCACAGGTTTGTACATTTCTTTATATAAGTTGTATAGGTCTATTTTTAATTGCACAGGTTTAATTTTATAGGGGCTCCTAAAATCTTTGTTGTCGGGTTAATATATGTATGGGAGGGGGGACAGGGGGGTTTATGGTAACAATTGCTATGTGTCTTACATGTTTGTATACTGCTACTGGATGCCTTGAATTTCCCTCGGGATCAATAAAGTATCTATCTATCTATCTATCTATCTATCTATCTATCTATCTATCTATCTATCTATCTATCTATCTATCTATCTATCTATCTATCTATCTATCTATCTATCTATCTATCTATCTATCTATCTTCAGTGTGGCAGAAGTTAGATGCTGCTGATATTTTACAAATGGGTTGTAGAACAGCCTGAGAAACTAGGGGTCGCAAATGCTCATTTCAAATGTATTCTTGTTCATTATTTAATGAATCGTCAAATATTGATGCAGGAGAAAATCTGCCCCATATGTGCTTTATGGAAAAAGGGATCGTGTCCAATGATTAAGGCCAGGAAAGTGAGCAGCTTTGCACCACATACTTCATATTATGTAACCCCGTGTAGAAGATTATTTGACTTGTAGACTTGCAGTTAGATGGAGAGAAGGTGAGGAGGTGCAGTTACAAAGTAATCCTGAGCTTGTCATACCTCTGTGGACCGCTCCTTCTCTCTGCCTTAGGCTAATGGTTCAAGGCTATATTAGCTGTTACTAGCATAACACAGCAGAAGCCGTGACTGAACTTTTCTGCAGTGGAACATTTGTGAAGCTCTCTTTTGTTAATCTGACAACTTTTAGAGGAGGGAAATGCTTAAAGGAGCAATCTGTAAGATATCTACTAGATGCAATCATAAAATGACCTTACTATATCATCAGACATTAAAGGCAGGGTTGGTCATTTCCTCCAGATCCACTTTTTAAGATTTTGGTTGAAATTGTCTTTAGGTCCTGACAGAAATTAATAACTCATGTGCTCTGAAAAAGCAACGAAGAAAATCCGTCATCTGTAGCAGTTGTGAGCCTGTAAAAACTTCGACCAAGGTCTGCCACGAGGTACCAATCTGATGAACCAATCATGTCTCCCTGTCTCGCTGCTCGTTCTCTACCCCTTGCGTGCACGAGCCCACTCTCAAAGCGTATCGCCGATGACAGAGTTCATACTGTGAGTTTACTTACCGCTGAATGAGACATGCGACGACGTAGTTTCTAAACAATACAAGCGAAGATGAGGTCCGCTTTTGGAGCAACAGCGCTCGTGCATGTAAGTGAGGGGTGGGGCTTTTCAGGGAGCACAGAGGGGAGGGGGTTGGTGTAGACGTAGCACTGAGAGAATGCTACTTTCAAAATCATGCTAGTTTTCGAAAAAAATTCCAACCCCGCCTTTAAGGAAACATGCTATGTTGAAGTGCTGGCTTCTCTGACAACAACCCAGCAGCCAGTATGTCCTCCTTCTAAGTTTAGATTCTGGTCCTGAATGGTCTGGATTTGTTTGGACCAGAGAAGGTAGGCGGTTTTAAGGCACCCCCACATGGCTGTTTTGGACGCCCCTCAGTTTACCAGATATGAGACCAGTTATCAGGTCAAACCAACAGGTGTTGCAGCGATGGAAGCGGGCAAGAGAACTGGTTCAGATAGAAGTGATTCTACTCGACCTTATTTCTGAACTCTTTACTTTTGAACTTTAAAGTGGTTGGCGCCGGTAGCCTAGCAGTTAATGTGCACGCCCCATGTACAGAGGCCTTAGTCCTCAAGGGCGGGTGGCCCAGGTTTGTATCTGACCTGTGGCTCCTTTCCTGCATGTTGTTCCCCACTCTCTCTCTCTCTCTCTCTCTCGCTCTCAGATTTCTGACTCTGTCCACTGTCCTATCTCTACAATAAAGGCATATAAAGCCCTAAAAAATTAACCTTTAGATACTGGTGAATAATGTTAGTTTGCAGCTCTGATTATTGTTTGGTGGAGTTGTTTCTTTCATTTGTTAAACTTTTACGATGTTGCAAAATAATAATCTTTACAACTGTTTCTGGCCTTACACTATATGTATGAATCTTTGAAAAGAAGCCTCAGGCGAGATCTGTGCATGTATGGACCACTTTAGGGTTATTTCCATATAATTAAAGCTCCCTGTGGCACCGAGCGTCATCTAGCATCCAGCCTCAGGTCTCATTTGTCTGAGCAGAGCCATTAGCTCTGTCAGTGATACACACACCAGCGACTCTCCTGGGAGACACTCAGGACCATATGGTGGACGACACCAGACCCGCATTATTTATCTGGACCTGTGTGTGAGCGTGGGTTACACTTGCCTTGTTGTTATTTCCAGCCTCGATAAAAACACTTTAATATCCTGGTTCCATTACGGAGATCAGAAAGTGCTGAAGGAGAGAGAGAGAGAGAGAGAGAGAGAGAGAGAGAGAGAGCGGCGGGGGAATAGTGATGGTGGGTAAGTGGGAAGGAGAGGGTTGTCAAGGCAACTGGTTACTCAGCGACAAGCTCGCCATAGAAATGCACTCATGTTACATCAGTTTTATTACTCCATCACTCCCCTCCCCCAACAATTCAGACGGAGAGCTGTTTTAGTGAAATCAAATGGGTCATTAAAGCCGTTAATAAACCTCGTTTCCCTTTAACTAACGCCACGTCTTTACAAGGACGCCCACAGCTCCATCACACACTTCCTCGCTGTGAATAAAGCATGACTCCAGCATCTCATTAAAAGATACCGCTTATTTTTGTTTTTAATTTTTGAGAGCTCGAAATGACACACGCAGATCCAGTGAATCTACGCAACCCTCAATCTACAGTTATTGGGAAGGAGCTGCATTCGTGGCACTCTTTGCGTTGAGGAACACAAACCTGCACGGACAGCTTTGTAAGGGTTGAATGGTATTTGGGTTACCATGAAAACTTCTGGGTGCAAACCTGACATAAAGGGAGTGAGCGCAGCAGCCCTTTACTGGGTGACAGGGGAGTGATACTCTCTTTGTAGAGGAGAGGAATGTGAAAGGCAGCCTCATCTGTATTCTGGCGCATGAACCAACCGAAAGATATCCGATGCATAATTGCTGCCGCCCGAGGCTACTTCAGACTTAGAGGGGATTCTCTGCTTTCCCCTCTGCTCCGTTTAAAACTTCAACAACTCCATCGCAGGTTATTTCTTCCAACAGAGCTTATCCTGGACAATTAGCAGGTTAAGGCCCTGCACAGAAACCTGAAGCATGTCACGCGGGGAAAAACAACTTGTCCAGACGTCCAGGATGCGAGTCACTAAGTGGAATAATGAGGTGTCTCAGTCTCCAACGTTCAGTCGATAAATGTAGTTACAGATCACGACTTTGCTGAATGGATGTCTGTGCGGCTAATTGGAACATTATCGTGGATTCAGACCACTGTCAGCTGGATTTGAGTCACATTAGTCTGAGACATATAGGAACCCTGACACCTATAGGAGCGAGCTGATTGGTCGAGGAGCTGCATCACTTGGATTCCACTGTTGGCACACGTGCAGATCACTCAAGTGTCAAAACATGTTGTCATGCCAAGAAGCTGTGCTCGCTGATGTAATTATCATGACTGTGAAAAAACAACAACACATTGGTGACAATGCAGATGGTGAACTGTTGACTTGTTGTCACATAGGAAAGCATCGTTTGATCAGGCTTTTACCCATTATCCTATTGGCCACGTCATCAGCCTCTTTTCACTGCTTGAATTTTCTATTTTCCTGATGTTATTATTAAAATATACCTTTAGGCCTACTTAGAATCGAAAACTCTTTATTTCAAAGGAACTTTAGGTCAGCGTTGATTTTGGCGCCCCCTGTGGACAAAGTGGTAATTCTTCCTCTTATAATTTGTCCTTTAAATGTTCAAATAGTGTTTTCTGATTAAAAAAACAAACAAACGTCATCCTCATGTCATTGGGAATATTTAGTGTGGAAAATGCAAATAAAGACTGTTGGGACAGCATGCTTTTAATATTTATTTTTTTTTAGCAACTGACACCTCGCCTGCTGGCAGCGAGGTGTCCTGGACTTACCTGTAACGCCACTACTATTTACTACTACTATAATGCTGTAAGAATTACTGACATTTAAAAACAGGCGTTACTCAATTTACTTTATGTGAAACAGACGACAACAACATCAGATTTAGGTTTGTTAAAATTGATTCAGCGGGCGAGGTTACGCTAACGTCCAGGGAGACAGAACGCTGCACGTCGTAAACCAAGGGGTTCATTCGGCCATGAGCTTTCTGTTTGAGAAATACAGACATTATTTTCCTCTGCTCGAGTTCAACGACAAACATATACCACAAGTAAAAACTAGATTGTTTGCTAGCAATGTAGCTATCAAACATTATCATTTGCATTTCTCTTTACATCAATAAGTCTCTAGCAACATTAGAAATATAAGCGTTCTTATCGTATTGTGTAACACTTTCTGAAGGTTATTTTAACTTTGAAGTGGTTGAGTTTAATTGGAGTTCCATTTTTTTTGCTTTACCTTGACCTTGCAGATTTTCAGTGTCCACTGTGGTTGTTTCTGTTGCTGGTGAACCAATGAATGGATGGAGATTTTTTACATTTCTTATGTTTAAACAAAGAACAGTAAAGTAAATCCATCGAAGCAAGTCAACCCAGACTTCCCTCTTCCTAGCAACGTTTTCCAGTTCCTCCTGGGGGAGTTCAAGGCGTTCCCAGGCTAGAAGGGATATATATTCCCTCCAGTAAGCTCTGGGTCTACCCCTGGGGTCTCCTCCAAGAGAACGTCTTAAAGGGAGGCATCCAGGAAGCATCCTCAGATGTATGAACCACCTCAACATGGTTCCTTTCGATGCAAAGGAGTTTTGGCTCTACTCCGAGTTCCCCCCCGAATGTCCGAGCTACTCACCCGATCTCTAAGGCTAAGCCCAGCCACCCAGCGCTCGCATTACTGCAGACCCTGCAAGTAAAAACATTATAACAGCATTTGAGCTTCCCAGTCTGAGCCTCAAGTCAGAGCAGGCAGCCAACATGTGAATATGGTGTTGCAGATTAATGGAAACCACCACTGCTTACATTCCTGACTGTTTCTTTTTATCTGCAAATGAGAATGAGAAAAAAAATCCAAACTGCAGGCATTGAGCTGTGAGGAAAAGGATCTCTGCCCTACTTCCTTGGGTCAAACTCAGTCCTTGTAAACACAGCCGTGGGGAGGGGGGCCAACTTTGGAGGGAAATCCAGGTCCAAAACAGGAACATCCATCCCTGTGATAACAGAGCACAGATGCCTCAGATTCCAAATATTTTCAGCGTGCTGTATTAAATGGCTGCATTGACGTCAGGGCCACACTCTGTATCTTCTCCAGAATAGACAACTGGAAGTGTCCTGATGTTGCACTTCAAGACCTCCTCCTCCTCCACCTCCTCACCGCTCTCCTTCTTTTGCCTCAGCTCGTGGTTGACCCATGGGGGGTAAATGGGTGACCCCTCTACTTTCTCTGGTCACAAAAGCCTTTGATACCCAGCGGTGGGAAAGAGAGAGAAAGGGGGCTCATTCAACATTCAGCTGAATTTTGGGAGCCGGGGCCGGAGCACCAGCGGCCCTTTAAATGGACGCTGCCATTGATGGTTAAATCAATTCGGGATGGTGACAGCGTAGCAAGGCTCTAGACTGTAACAATTGCAGATTACAACAGTGCTCTTCCCCTCCCCCAACATTCCCCCATCCTCCAACCCCCCCTCCTTGTACTGCCCTTTTTAGATGAAGTGTGGGGACTTCAGAGGGGGTTGGAGGGTGAAGGGGGACTTTAGATGGGCGGGGCGGGTTTAGGGTGACAAAAGAGAAAGATCTCCAGTGAAAGAGAAGAGGGCGAGCGCAGAAAGGACACATTCGGCGCAGCTGAACGCACAATGCTGTTTCACTCTTTTCTGAAAAAAGAAGAAGAAGGAAAATAAAAGCCGGAGCGAAACATTACTCAGTGATGATAGAGAGAGCTGCTCCACTCAGCTGCTCTCCCTCCTCCTCCTCCTCCTTCGCTTTCCTTCCTTCTCTCTGCTAAACACATGCATTCATGCATGCATACCAGCACACACACACACACACACAGAAAGCATACTTTTTTTTTCTCTAGGTGATTTGATTGGTGGGGGGCGGGGGTCAGTTTGGTTTAAATCCCAGCCAGGGACTTTTAGTGCTGGATGGGTGGTCCTACATTCATAGTGTGGGTTGTGACACAGCAGGTTTGCGTGGATTTTTTTGTGTGGTGAAGAATTGTCAACAGTGATGCACGAGAAAAGAGGCTCAAGGCTGCCCTCTTCAGATACAACAAAGGGGGGAGTTTTTGCATTGCCATTTCAGCGTACATGAAGCTTTCACGCTGTTTGATGTGTCGTCGGAGAGGAGGTGAAATGGTGGAGTAAAAATCTGCCATCAGATTCACTCACTCTGCTATGCATTATATCTGACAAATCCACCTTAAATATTTTAGATTTTTTTTAAAGAAACACACCGTCATGCTCCAAAGGCTCAAGATGGCAGCATGTGTGTCTGTCTGTCTGTCTGTCTGTGTGTGTGTGTGTGTGTGTGTGTGTGTGTGTGTGTGTGTGTGTGTGTGTGTGTGTGTGTGTGTGTGTGTGTGTGTGCGTGTGTGTGTGTGTGTGTGCGTGTGTGTGTGAAAGGGGGAGTGGGGAGTGGGGGGGAGGGGGTATTGGCTGACAGATGCACTAGAAGCCAGAGGTGGTCCGCGGTTGCTATGGCGACTGTGTGGGCTGGAGGAACTGTGAGCATATTGAGCATGCAGAAAACGGGTCCCCTGAGATCTCTGAGTGGATTTAAGATGGCTGTCAGCGAGAGATCTGACTGTGCTCTCATTCGCTGTGATGGCAGCATGAGCAGACTCACTGCAGACGGATTAGAACTTCATTTCGTTTGGATTTTGGAGCACTGTACATGCACACACACACACACACACACACTCACACAGAGAGAGAGAGAGAGACAGGCTGGAGATGTAGCACAGTTTCTTCCCTTCTCGGGGAAAACGATCCGTTGATGAATCAAGTTTAGAAGCAGCTTCCTTTTCATCTCCACTCGGCTTTTATTTCAGCTCCTCCTGTTAAACGCTGCCTTCGCTCAGACCCCTGTTGCCATGGTCACAGTCAGGACGTGTCAAAGCACAGGAAGTGGATGATATCTTCACCAGATGTTGTCTTTTTTTTCCCCCCCTCTAACACACGGGAAATGAAAGGCAAATATTTCAAACGTGTTGATTCTCAAAATAATAATAAGAAAGAAGTGTGTTTACATACCAGGGAAAGTCTGAGCTGCACACTTTGATTTAGAAGGAGCACTCACTCTGCTCGGCTCCAACAGGTTCTCCTCCGTGTCGGATGACAGTCTTTATGGCATAAAAAAAAGAAATGTAACAAAAAAAACAACCTTTTTGTGTTTGATTTGATTAAAAGTGTAGAGAGGCACATATAAAGACAACATAAAGAAGAAGTAAAAGAAAACAAATCAACCAGATATCACAGAAGACTCTTTTACAGCTAAACTGATTCACAAAACCCGGCCTCCCCAGCTGGGACATACTTGTGAAACTATAATATTTGGATCATGCACACAGACACATTTTCCTTTTTTGACATTTTTGACAAGTTTCAGATTCAGGTATTTGAATGTGAGGCGTATTTCATGCCTGTAGCACAAAGATACGATGGTCGACGAGGTCAAACGAACGACTGTGGTGGAAAAGATTTACATAAGGATGTAATGTGCAACAAATGCAGAAATTATACAAACTGGAATACTCATGATGAAGTCCAAAACAAATGCAACTAAACTTGGAAAAAAACGTGCAAGTAAAAGGCTGAAACAACTCAGGCTCTTTTTTATTACTAAACTCTTCTACTTGGCGCCCTCTACAGGTCTGGAGCATTTCATCTGAAGGCTGAATTTGCAATATTTCTGAATATGTGCATCTTGACTTTTCATCATGTATTTGCAGTGCTTTTGCTGTTAAAGGTCACATATGATACTCCTTTTCAAAAAAATGTAATTAGTCTCTGAGCCCCCCCCAAAACATGTCTGTGAAGTTTCTTGTTCTAAATCCACTCTGATCCTGTATTTGATCATGCCTATAAACCCCTCTATTTCAGCCCTGCTCAGAACAGGCTGTTTCTGTGTCTGTAGCTTTAAATGTAAATGAGCTGTGTCTGACCACGCCCCTCTCTGGAAGGGCTTGGGTGGCTCGGGCTTTCTCGCTCCATGCCCTATAGTTTACGTTGAGAAGGCAGACTCAGAGGACAGAACAAACACCTAGCTGTGGGAGTGTCACCCATCTGGGGGAGGGGCTACCTTTGTGATGTCATGAAGGGAAAATCTACAAACGGCCTGTTTGAGCACACATTTACTGAAGAGGAGCACGCAAAAGACGGAGAGGATGGACTTTTTTAATAATTGGGGGGTGTTTAGACAGACTAGGGACACATATTAGTGTTAACGAAACATGGTGAAGTGTCTTTTACATAATATGTCACCATTAAAGCAGTTCCTTTGATTATTTGTGGCGCGTTATTTCATTTGCAGCATGTTTTTATAGGTGCTTTTGTTTCCGAGTTTTGCGAATCCTTTTGGATTTTTGCATCGTGTCTGAATTTGATGCTGCGAGTGAAAAATTCTGCAGTTTGCATTCACACATGCAGCTCCTCCTGCAAATATCAGGAGTTTGTCAGGAGTTTTCATCAACCCTAATACTGTACTTGTATCTAATACATTAAATAATAACTCTGTCTGTTTTGTAATAAAATGACTTCCCATTAGCAGCTTGAACAGTTCAGTCTTTGGTTCTATACTAATTAAAGTGTAACTCCCTGATAGAAATATGATGTGTGATATTACAGGATAAGAATCTATCTGCCGACCTCCACGTCTTTATAAGCTTTAAAGATGACATCGAGGGAAAGTCAAAGAAAACGAGGAGCCAGGAAAAGTAAATTAATTATGATTACAAAATTAATTAAGAATCTCATTTCCTCACAGTTTTGGATAACCTCCCATGCTGCAGTCATCCATGACGTCTCCTGTAGATCCTTTCAGAACATCATTACGACCGTTGACAGATTCCGATTCGACCTGAAAACAACTGTGTGCGATCAGGAGCTGCTGACAGGAGCGCTGCTGCCACAGAAACACATACAGCAGGGCAATAACCTCCGTGTTAGCAAAGCTTACATTCAGCTTCTTGGCAGCGGTCTGAACCAGAGCTACACATCAAACAGCTCGGCCTCCCATTCAAGCCCGCTCCATACTGTTATACTTATGAATTCATTAAGCTCCCTTTCAAAGCACCACCTCCACACCACTTCACATGTTCTGCAGGACTGTTTCCATCCGATCAGAGGGATCAGTGAGGGTGTGTTTCTTTCAAGGCCAGGACTGTGAACAGATGTGGCTCAGATTGAATTTTGTGCCAAGTAATTTACAGTATCTGCAGCATTTTAGGTTTCGGTGGAGTCTGGAAATAAAGGAAGAAAGACATTTTTTGGTTCTTTGAAAATCCAGATCGGGTGTTCATTGGTTGACATAAGGCCCCGCTCGGCTGTATAATGTCATAAATGAGGTCCCTTGTGGCAAGGGAGAGATAAGTCTAAGAGCACTCCACTTTGAACTTGAGGAAGAGTCGAGCAGAGCTGCAGCGCGACAACAGAATGCCGCCTTCTCGAGCGAAGTTACTTCAAACACTTGAAAACACATGTGAGGAAAAATTCGACATTGAGAAGAGCGTTTGTAATGATTCAAGAACGCCTCGGAGCTCGTTTTTACCCAGGCCAAACTTCTGCTTTTAAGTCGCTGCTAAGATAAATTTCTTTCTTGGCATTTTAAAAGTGTTGACTCACAACACGAACACAAAAACAACTGGTTTCCTGACATTGTGTGTCAGCCAAGGCCACCTGGATCTACCTCCCCTGAGCTGCAGTCCTCTGCAAGGGGCCTTTCTTTTTTATAGCACCTAAGGATCATGAAAGACCCTTTCGTCTACAGGTGCATGTCTTGCATTCACACTTATGTGCTTTGCTAAAACAGCTGTTAAGTAATGCTTGTTAGAAGTGACTCTTTTAACGTCCTCAGAGCTCTCTGACACAAAAACTAAGTTTCAGTAGAAAGACCCGTACTGAGTTTAGACAGAGATGAGCTGATAGACGTTGGCGCTATAAGCTAAGTTTATGTTGCGAGATGTCCCAGAGGACGGCTTTGTCAAATTGTGACCAGCCCTACTCTGCCACTGATTGGCTAACTCTGATATTCTCACCCCACCAACCAACAACAGAACAAGCTAGCGTAAAACTTCTATTTATAGACCAGGCTTTTATTTCCTTCAGTCCATGAGAGGACCCTGCCTTTATTTTGGTGAGGTGTCAATAAGAGACGGTTCTTTCATATTTTTTTTTATTAAGATTTATTTTGGGGCTTTTTGCCTTTATTTGATAAAACAGTGAGAGTAGAGTAGAGTAATAGAGATTGGGGAACGACATGCGGGAAAGGAGCCACAGGTCAGAATTGAACCCGGGCCGCCCAGATGGAGGTCTATGGCCTCCTAACATGGGGAGTGACCTAACCACTAGGCAATCTTCGCCCCCTTTAATAATTTTTAAATAAAACTCATGAAGCAAAGATGTGAAAAGGCTTTAAAATTGTAAATTTACACCAGGAAGAATATTTAACTGTGTGCAAAATTAGGATATCAACAAACAGATTAAATAAAATTACAAGTTTGATGTTGTTTTTTTGTAAAACAGTATGCAAACCTGCTTCACGGCCTGTACGCATACGAGCATTATTCTGAGAGGCGCTGCTTGTCAACAGGCAAGGATAGGCAACTGCTTTGGGCCCCAGACCAGCAGGGGGCCCCTGAGGGCTCACAAACTTCTCGTTGCCCTGCTTAGCGATGCATGCATGAAAACCAAAGTCCGTCAATGAAAGTCAACAATGACAAATTAAGAAGAATTATCCGTCTATAGGAGAGAAAAAAGAAACAGGACAAAACTGAAAGAGGCGTAAGCACTGGCGGACATCATGGTGATGAATGCTGGTTCGAGGGCCCCCCAGTTGATTTTTGCCTACAGGACAGGGCCTCGACAGACTCTGGAATCACCACTGGTTGTTCTGTCTCTCTTGGACAGATGCTGAGGTTCATCTCTTTTTTTGTGCCTTGTGCTTTTTCTCCTTATTTTTGAGCCACAAGCTATTCCAACACTGAAGGCACAGAGGCCTCTAATGGAGACCCTTTATTTTTCAAAATGTGCAGCAACACCAGGCTAGAAAAGGGAGTGGGCCTTAAAGTGGGATGGGCTTTCATATACAAAGTTTTACAGTAGTTAGAGATAGAGCAGGGTGGGTCATGCTTTCGCTATCCTAGGAACAATGCTTCATTGAAATTACAAACAGCTGCCACATCGCTCTCATTGGTGACACCATTTTTCATAAAAAAAACAATAACTTTACCTTGCAGAAGATATTAGTTGCAGGATCACAGTTGTCTCAATAGAGCTCAACAGTGACCACCCGCTTTTTCGGCAGCTCTGGTTATGGAAGTAAATTTCTGTATTCAAATCCTCCATTGACATTTAAATCCTGATATCAAGAGATTGATGCCTTTAACCAAGATACCAGCTACCCCTTTACTTACTGACTTTAAAACATTTGATTCTGTGCCAAAACTGCGTTAAATACTGTGAAAATGGCAAAGGTACAAGACTGTGAACAGACTGTGAGTCAACGAACTACCAATCCCACAATCCATTGCAAATGATACCTCTTCTCCTTAAATGTAACGTTAGTCGTTGTTATAGGGTTTATACTGTTTTATAAAAGTGTTGTAATGTAGCTTGAGTTGCTGAATATATAAATTACATTCACTGCGCATTAACAAGGTTATTAGAACATTTACTGTTAACTAGCTAGCTAGCTAGCCTGCTAGGGAAACTATCCGTTTGCATACGGCACAGAGGGGTGGGAAAAATTGCCATGGTAACAGTGAGCTCCACCAATCAGAGACGTCGCTGTGACACTCTATGATCGCGGGTAGTGTAGTTCTTTTCCCCGATATTGCTAATAAATCTTGTTTTTCTGAAAACGAGGTTGATATTATACGAACTTGTGTCTCCTACAGGAGCATATATCATCATTTCACACTCAGGTAGCTCGTGGTCAGTCTACCTGGGAGGGTTACGACATTATGGCTAATAATCAAATCCGCTATGGAGACAATGAACGGGATTTTTACTTCCAGAACCAAACTGTTGATTTGTCCCTACTACAGCGCACCTTGTATTACCCAACATTACTCGACACACAGTGAGCACGCCAGCTTTCATTCATAGTTTTTAAGACCCATGTAAATTAAATAATGTCCATTTAGGAAGACTAAAGTAAAAGCTTTCAAATCTAGATTAAAACTTGATGTTAAAACTTACTTAAAGGTTACTCAAGTCGTTTTAGAGTAAGTCAATGAATGAAGGGTAGAACAATCAGGTGTCACATTCGTCACATGTCAGTGAGAGTATTCGTGGGCTAGAGGACACGTTACTTACAGTCTGGTGTATGTTCCTGCAGTAAAAGACCCCCTCCTCTATACCTACTGTATCCGTAGTTCCTCTTGGATTCCACTCCACTTACCAAAGGTATGACCCTCCGGGCACAGCTAACATCACCTAAGCTCTTTGAGGTGTATACATTTACCCAGGCATTGTTCATGGATCATGTATCATGTTAAGTGCCGGGGGGCTAGGGTCCTTTTGGCTTCTCAGCTCAGGAGTTGTGTTACATACAAAACCATCTGCAGCTTGAAGCATTTTGACGGTTGTGAGTACAGAAAAATGTCAGGTTCTTCTCACCTGGACTGAGATCCTGTGTAAAAATAGATCTACCTTACGGTCGGACAAGAACGTGAATTTAAGGGTGTTTTCACGCCTAGAGCTCGTTTGCTTTGTTCTGATTCAGATGATAACATGATTCATTGTTGCATGTTACCCTCGGATCGTTTTGTGTTCACACTGCAATATTGTAAATTGGGCCAAAGTACAAAGCAACACAAGGCTGTCCATAACTGCCAATTTCAACATAGTCTGTGTGCGCTGCGTGCCGTCACCGCCACGTTTTTTGCTCCATCGGACGGCTGCACATATTAGTGCATTCTTTTTTGTAGTTTTAGGGATTAAGCATGAATGAAAACAGCCCGCTCCATGTACTGCTCTTCTAAAGTCTCAATGACAGCAGGCCTGCGGCCGTTGGAAACACGAATAAACTCTTCCGCATTCTGACGTGTTCAGATGATAGTGGTACTAACCAGTTGGTTTCACATACCATGCATTGCCTGCAGTTTCTGCCTCGCCGACATAAAGGACACTCTGTTTCCTGCATTTGGCAAAGGCTGTAAATCATGAGATGCACAGTTGTCCTTTATGGTTGTAATTGCTTGGCTTACTGAGCTGGGATTTATATAATTAGTTATGAGAAAAAGGTCATCCAACTTTCACTTCCAGAAATGCAACCCACTTTCCCCTCTTAAGGACTTTCCATTGCTTATGAGTGCATATCTAACAAACATAATAAAGCACAAGAACAAACCCCTGTTTGGACAGTCACAAAGAGACACTTCATTGGCCTGTTTGACACAGGAAATAATTGGATGTACATTCCCACAAAGCCTTACACAGAGGCTTTCATCCCAAGTATTGAGACTGCAAAATTGTCCATGATTTGATTAGGTGAAGGAACAACTCGCCTCCGCATTTGGCAGGACTTGATAGCCCATTGATACAGCTCATTAGCAAAAGAAATCTCCATGACATTGGAGAAAAATGTGCTTTCATAGGCCCAAGAGCAATGTTCCCTTTGACTGGTCTCACACAGTCGGTTCCTCTGTCCAGCCTTTCACTTCCCCTCTGGTCTGGTCTCAGCAGACAGCCCTGAGTGATCCT
Organism: Tautogolabrus adspersus; assembly: GCA_020745685.1. Lineage (NCBI taxonomy): Eukaryota > Metazoa > Chordata > Actinopteri > Labriformes > Labridae > Tautogolabrus > Tautogolabrus adspersus. Next base: position 6,322,927 of record CM036543.1, on the reverse strand, counting down.
GACAAATATCACATCTGCATATCCATAGTTCCTGCTTGGCCTTCCTTTATTGGTGGCCTAAACATGGCTGCTGGACTGAAACATTTCCAGGATGCACTTTTTCTGCTAATCTGTCTAATCCTGGCATACAGTCAGCACTAAAACAGGAAGAACTAGGAAAAAAAAGTTTTAGAAATCAGCTAATTAAAAAATACCGTTAGAGATCCGATGGACGGTATACGGGTTTCCTGCTGTGTACGTTTACATGAACGATTGTGTACACAACAGCTATGTGTATGTATAACTCGTGCCATACATCGTTTGAAAGCTTTTTGTGATCCGGACCATGTAAACCATTTCAAGGTCCACCTATTGCAGCAACCACAATCTACGCATCTGTCAGACCAACGACAAGCACATTTATAAATTACTGTATATTCAGTCACCATTTGAAGTTTTACTGTTCTTTTCTGGGCGTAATACTCCAACAAAAAATGGTCCTGCTGCATCGGTAAGAGTCCTCGCAATTCTAATCCAGTGAAAGATTGAATCCAAAACACGTTTCAGCGATATAGGTGCTCAGAATGCTACAAATTTGTCGCCTCTATCCTGATATTTTACTGTATTTTAGTAATATTTCATCAAATAATTCATTTTTTCTCTGCTTCCGAGAACATCAACATGGGGACCACATTCAGAGCTCTCGAATGGCCAGCCAATTGCTTGTGACTTTGTTGGTGACTGATGTTTGTTGTAGCCAATGAGAATCTGGACACGATCCTTCAATCAATACCTCGCATCCTGAAAGTGGGAAGAGGTTTTATGAAGGCAAACAGACATCGGTTTGTGACAAAGCCCGCATTATATCAGCTTTCAAAGGACATCTTATTTGTGATTGTTGTTGGTTACGGTTCGAGACTGGCATGAATTTATGTTGGATATGAATTTTTAGGCCGATTTTACAGGGTTCACAACTTGTTTCCCCAATCTTACCATAAAGAATCTTCACATTGCATGTACAATTACACGGAATGATATAAAAACACTTACTTGACATTTAAATAAGCAGTGAGTATGTTCTTCTTCTTTTCTCTAGTCCTTCACTAAAACAGCTTTTATACACAAGGGGAGAAGCCGGCAAGGCTTCGACAACAACACAGCCAGCTGGACTCGAGCATCTCACTCATTGTAGACAGTCATGACTCAGAGAGATATTTACACAGGATATACTTGATTTCTGCTGTGGACATGGACTTGTCAGCTTAATGTAGCTCAATTAAAGTGTAAATATATATTTTTAACTAGAAATTAGACTAATACACTTCCTCAGATGTGGGTTTTTGCAGTGTTTATTGACAACATATGAAAATGTGTTATTGTGTCCGAATTCTCAACAAGGGCAACACTGGGAAGAACCTGCCGATGTAATATTCTGTTACTGTTACTCATTAAGACTCTGAGATGGCCTTTCTGTAAGAATATGAGAGTTTTCAGGTTGTCCAAGACATTTCACCAAACATGGTACTGACGCAGTGATAGTGAGACAGAGATAAGGAGTCGCTGTCTTCCTCCTCCCCCACAGTGGAGTTGCGGTTCTGCAGGCCAGTCAGTCCTGGGGCCTCCCTGCTTCCTGACCCTGTGAGTCAGGGAACTCCAGGCTGCATGGGTGGAAAGAAAGCACTCACCCACTGTGAAATATTTGCAAAGTATTAGTATGGTCCGGCCACAATGGCAGAGGCCCGCACACAATGCAGAGAAGTTCTGCACAGCAGCGCGAGATGACACATCCGGTGCAGGCCAAAAGAACACATCATCCCATTGTACGCTGTCATTGTGTGGCCGGGGGGGTCGGGGGAGTAGAGGTTTCATGGGAAGAGAGGCAGGGCGCCCCCTTTGTCTTTATCTCTAACTGTCTTAATCCTTTGCTCTTTTCACTGAGAGGCTGTGGTCCAGGCTGAAAGAGCTCCACAGTTAGCAAGAAACCAGCTCCCACACTCTAGTCAGACCCCAAAATGACTTCGACTATCAACTATTTGTCTGTTGAATCGGAGCCAACCTGAACAGCATTTCATCTCATCGCCTCCTCCTGAGATACATTGTACTGCAGAGTCTTCCCATCGCCAGAGACCGATTACACGCTGTAATAAAACAGCCATTTTCCTGGCACTGTGACAGTTTGGCCCCAGGTCAGGTGGAGATCCTGCTGTAACAAGCCAGCTGCCACTTAGTCAGGACACTGTTTGAATTCATAATGCATCACTAACAGTAATCATTGTGCAACGAGACTTATGCAGCACATATGGATGTGCAATCAGAACGCAGGGACAAGAGTGTGCAGAAAACATTTACATGCTGCTCATCATCAAAACACAATATAACTCAGGATTAAGGCATGTGTGTTGCTCAGAATCCAGTTTGACAGGTGCATTAATTTAACAAATATAAACGTGGGAAAGTTGCACCAATGTTTTCTATAAAAATGTAAGTAGCACTGTTTCACACGCTGTATCTTGTGTCTGCAAGCATATGCATTTGTGTGGTATGTTTTTGAAGCGGGTAGAAATGTGTGCATGTGGAAAAGTCCTCAGCGAAAAAACTGGAACATTGACAGGAAGTAAATTATAAACTTGTCTTCCTGACAACACAGCAGCAGCAGCCGCCTGCAAAAATCCAGTTTGACAAAGTTTAACAAACAGCGCAGATGTTAAACAAGCGCAGACGGGGCTGTGGGGTGCCCCAAGTTTGTTTTAGGCGATGTCACGGCAAGAAGGAAAATACACAGGACCGCTCCGTGTGGCCGGACAAGTATGTCACGTTACATACCAACAGAAAATACAGCCTGAATCATTTCACAGGCAGAATATCTGAACCACTTAGTATTTCACGTTCAAGATGTTTGACATTATATAATGTAACTTCAGTTATGACCACTGATCATTCAGTATTTTTAGTCTTTGTTCAATGTGTCCCTAACAAAACATGATTCTTGGTTTGGGTTAGTCAACATGTGTTATCATTAAAATCAGGGATTTAAATTAGTACTAATGTCTCCATAACGTTCTGCAGAAGATCAGAGCATGGACACCTTTTTGTGTTTGTTGATTTTCTTCATGAAGTTTCCAAGGCTGCAGCTTTTACTGATTACACATATCTTCATCAGATGGTTACAAACTCTTCTCCTGTATTTGGATTTAATTGGGTCAATTTTCGGCAGACCATACCTCAAACAAAAGAAAAATGGCACACTGTCTTTTGATGAAATGTTTTTCAGGGCTGTCAGTGTAAACCTGCTAATTCTGATGAGATAAGGTCTAAAGTTAACGCTTGCCTTTTTAAATTGCATTGATTGTGTGCTTTTTTGTCCCTTTAGGCACACCGTAGCTAAGCCACCACACAGTGACAGCAACGTCTCCCTGTCTTGTCTTTAGAGGTATCTCCTCATTTATTACAGAAAAGTAAACACACAGGTATGCGGTCATCCTTCTGTGATTACTTTTCAGACGATTTTCAAAAAGTAAGATTTCACTTTCTGTTTAAAGGGATACTTCACCCGTTGAAACATGAATCTGTTTTGAAATTAGGTCATATATGTAGTAGTAGTTCTCCACAGAGCCTGTTAGCATAGCTTCCTAGCAAGATGGCGGACGTTGCTTTTAGATTCTGGCAGTGAGGTCCCACCCACTGATCTGTAATAGGTCTGTAGCTTCAGTGGGTCGAAAACACGAGGAACTAGCGATGTAGTTTCACCCCCTCTAACCACAGCAGCCTCCGACGACACAAAATGTCGATTTTTGCGACATCGGAATCTCCTTTTCAGACAAGAAGTGCGGAGCTTTCTCGTCTCAGGGTAAAATGAGGGCGGGATACACGACCATTCAAAAATACTACCAGGTTTCTAATGATACAAAGCTTAATGCAAATGGGTGAAGTATTCCTTTAAGTTTTAATTTCTTGATGTTGGTGCTAAAGTAAACATTAGGAGATTATCATAACCAGCAGAGATTATCCTCTGAGGACCATGAACATGCAGAGGAAACATAACTTTAAATTCAACCTGTCATCTCTGGATCCATGAACATCCATGCCATATGTAATGGTAATCTGTCCCACAGTTGCCTCCACTTGCATTGGACTTTATCTGTATGTACAAACACATTTCTGAGGTAGAGTCAAAAGCTGGATGGAAATGTTGCTAAATAGTGAGCATCAAGAATATCTCTATAAAACTGAAAGAGAAGTTTTATCAGTCTGTTACAATTTCCTCTCTGGCTCTGATAGCGGCTGATAAGGGAAGCTTTAAACAGGCGTTTGCTGTGGCCAATGTAAGCACTGACTTCCCCGTCTATCAGCATTTAGCCACGCTGCTTGGCCCTGCACCCCGTCCCGCACTCTGATCCGTGCGGTCACAGGGTCAGAGCTCTGAGCTGCTCCAGTTGTCGTCCTGGCCAGCCTGAGCGAGAGCAGAGCCAGAGCAGGGAGTGCAGCCAAACAATGCGGCCAGCTGGATGCAGCAGGAAGCTCATTTCTCGCCTGTTTTGAATTAAACCCAAAAATGGGCAAAGTTCTCCTGTTCTCTGACGAAAATTCAGTTCAAAGTCATTGTGGTGACACAGATGAATGGTGTTGTCCTTCATGCACCTGTATAAGCAGTGACGCTGAAATGACACTGTAACCAGATAGTGGAAAGAGAGCTCCAGAAAAACAGAGGATACAGTAATCAGCACGTTTTCTCAATGAGTAAGATATCAGGTTGAATCGCTTTGATGCCTTCACGTTTTCTCCTTGTTGGACTTAAGTTCAGTCACAAGGTAACTTTTCTTTTCAACGCTGCAGAGACTCAAGTTGTTGATGGTCTGGTCTCAGAAGTGAATGTTCAATGGGTACTTGGACAAATTTGACGTGCTGCGCTACTTTGAACGGATATCCTTGTCACTAAAAGAGCCGTATAACAAAGAAAGAAGTCATCCAGTCCAATGAGCCAAGTAGGTTTGTTCTGACCCTCATACCAGGAAGGTTTCCTAAGTTAGTCCTGATCAGGTAACAAGAACTGATACCAAGTCTCCAGCCCAATAACAACTAAACTACAGGAAAACGTTGGACCAATTTGATTAAGGTTGGACATTTAAACTGATTGTGTACGTTAAAAATAGATGCTTGGGCTATTTGTAAACTAATTCTGTAGATTAGGTTATGTACGTTGGCTTTGTAACATTCATAAAGTAAGTGACATTACGTTATTGACATAATGTACATTTCAGGAGATATACATGTAACTTTTAAGAAGTAAACACTGACACATGGATTATCTCTAGACTCAAACTCTGGTCTCTACATAACCTAACTAAGGACTGACCGATATGGGAATTTTGGGGTTAATGCCGATATCGATATTAGCAAGAGAAAAATCTGATACCCATTTATTGGCAGATATCTTTCTATGATCTGGATCTGTACAGATTGATAGCTATTTTTGCACTGATCCCTCAAATTCCGGTATCAAATACTAGTGGAAAAGATATATGATGAATACAAGATGGTCAGAGTCACATTAATACTCAAATGAAATGCTATTTGACTGGTGAATAAATCTAGTTATATTGGCGCATATCTGCAATAATAATTAGCTGATACTGAAAGTAAGTTGATATGGGAACATTGGCTAATATCGGCTGGCCAATTAATCGGTCGCTCTATACGAGCTTTCCACACCCTTATAATTAGTAGAGGTTGCTACGTATAAACTTCATGGGTTTGATAATGATTCATGCGCAACCTGTTTAGTGCAGAGAATCTACAATAAATCATGAAGGTCGTCTCTCAACTGGAAGGTCGGGGGTTCGATCCTCAGCTCCTGCAGCTACATGTTCGATGTGTCCTTGGGAAAGACACTTAACCCCAAGTTGCTGCGCCATCAGCAGCGTGTGAATGTGTATCAATGGATTAGTTAACACTGATGGACTCAAACGAAGTATTCATCTTAAACACGCCCCTGTGTCAAGCTGTAACCTTGCATTTTCAGAGGTCTCCTCAGGTGGTCTGTGACTGACAGCTACCTGCTGGCCCTGGCTAGACTCCACAACCATCCAGGCCACACCAGCAATAACAACTGGAGGGATATTGATCCTCTCCAAGGTCGTGTTTTCCTTCCACTGAGAGGATCTTCAAACACAGCCTCACAGCTGTCACAACACGGAGGATTCAGGAGAGAGTTCAGACGGAGGTAAATGGACAGTATGGGTTTGATGTGATGGTGCCACTGGGCGAGGGGAGAATGTCCTCTGTAAGAAAAGAAGACAAACAGCAGAAGAAGCTCAGGAGAAGTTTTAACAAGAGGACTTTCTTTATGATTGAAACTTTAACATCACCAAATCTTACGCTGAAGTTTAACCAGCCACATGTTGTCAACTAAAGTAATGAGATTTGAGATTGTTTTTTTTTTCTCAACTCTTTTAATTCACTCTTGATGATCATTTTACCTTGAAGGTAGAGTCAGTAGATTCTCTCTGCTAACAAGCCTGTAAAAACTTTGACCAATGTCTGCCACGAGATATCAATTTGATGAACCAATCACGCCTCCCTGTCTCGCTGCTCGTTTGTTTTTTACATGTATTATGATAAAGTTTAGTGTTTACTTACGGCTGAATGAGACGTGAGACGATGTAGTTTCTTCACAATTTAAGCGATGATCTGGAGGAACGGTGCTCGTGCATGTAAGTGAGGGGCGTGGCTTTTCAGGGAGCAGAGAGGGGAGGGGGTGGATGTAGACGGAGCACTGAGGGAATGCTACTTTAAAATCATGCTAGTTTTTCGAAAATTACCAACCCTGCCTTTAAAGGCAAAAGGACAAAACATGTAATATTTAAAAAAAGGAGCTGGTCAAGTCGTAGTTTGGCTATCAAAACACATCCATCCATTATCTTTACCGCATTTCCCATTTGGGGTCGCGGAGGGGCTGGAGCCGATCCCAGCTGTCATTGGGCGAGAGGTGGGGAACACCCTGGACTGTTCGCCAATCAATCACAGCAACAGCTCTAACCACTGCACCACCGTGCAGCCCGATATCAAAACACAGTCATCCCTATAATCAATCAATTTAAAGAAGTTTCTTTCCTCAAAAGAACTTTCTGTTTGTCCTCTGCAAACTCTGCAAAGGACAAAATCAATACATTGAAAAGTTAGAGTTTCTGAAGTGGAAAATACACATTCATCAAGCAGTGAACTGTCTGCCAATAATTTGTGTGTTGAACCATTTGTGTGTTGGCGTTGGTGGAGAGGATTGTGAAGAAGCGATAAATTGTCACCTCAACCGTTTCTGTTGTGTCCAAACAGCTCGGGAAGAGTCCAGAAGAGAGAGGGAGAGACAGATTCATTGCTCTCTGGAGATTTTAGTTCCAGAGCTCAGCGTCTCTCCGGGGAGAGAGCGACTCACACGGTCAAATGCAGCTGGAAGTCTCTCAGAAAGCGAGAAGTGGTCTCCATCGACTGCCTTCTAACATCTGACTTGGCCAGAAAACAGAGATGTGAAACTGCTCTGCTTCTCGTCAACACTTTTGGCCTCGCAGCGCTGACGTACAGTTCAGACGCTTTTGTTTCTGTTGTAATATTTGGATTCGCTGTTTGGCTGGATAAACCTTCTCTTTTCTCTTTTTCTGCTTGACTCAGCAACCACGCATCCAGCTCCACCTCCGTAGCCCCACCATCTTTTATCATCATCAACACGGTCATAATCAGCGCTCACTTCACATTAAAGCAGCGTGTTACTGATGGAGACCAGCTGCTGTTTTCTTACATTAATCTACAGACGGACAAGCCCACATTCTTCCCAATGATTAATGGATATATTTCCTATCATAAACACAAAGACATGAACCCAGGGCGTTATGGGAAAAATTAAGGAGGAGATAGTGACTGAACATCTAATGGGATTTCCCATCAGCCGCAAGGACAGGACAAATGCTCACATACAGTAAAATATCATGCATGTGTAGGGTTTTCCCCCCTGCGCTTTCTTCACCTCCACTGTGATGTATCGTAAAACATATATTTCCCCTCCCTTCCCTCTCCAGCTGTGAAAATATTTTCTCTGTCAAACATCTGTTGGAGGAATGTGGGGACAGAGCCAGCCCTGCTTCCTGTCAGTAAACCTGCAGAGTGGTACACACACACACCCTCCCGTCTGCCGGCTCCTTCCTGAGGAGGGATCCCAAACATGCCGCATACGTCCCTCTAAGCATCCTCATACTCACATATACCCACATCTAATGATCGCAGAGTTACTTATTCACAATAAGGAGTCCGTCCTCTTTCTTCACACAAAAGGGAAGAGCAGTCAAGGTGCAGTTTATTCATTTATTTATGGCAGGGGTCTCCAACAGGTAGCTCGGGAGCCTACCTTTTCAGCAGCTCGCCTCTAAGTTGACTGACTGTGTTATTCTTTTGGTTTTCATGGAGGCCACAGTTCAGAGACAAGGATTTATGGGTTAGATTGGGTTGCTTACTATATGTGGCACGATAAGAAGTGTAAAATATTCATGTTTTTTTCTTGGACCTTGATTTGAATTTAAGATTATTGATAAGCATTGGCTTATTGCAATTTCACACGTGTACAAACAGTAGCTTAATTCAGCTGATGTGTGCTATGTAAATAAATTCAAGCGATGTGATGCAAGTAGCTCTTGGCCACTTTCATTTTTTCAAAGTAGCTCTCAGATGAAGAGAGGTTGGAGACCCCTTTATGATAAATGGACACTTGATGGAGAGCTGTTCATGAGAACACAGAGGTTCCTTTATTGTGTTATTTATCCCTGCAGCAGAGGCAGCACATTTACATCTGATACAGACAGTGATGGTGAAGGGTAAATGGGATTTGAGCTTGTTTAGTTCTTTTCTAGTCTTCTGACTACTCAAAGCTCTTTTACACCGCAGGTCACACCTACACATTCACACACTGATGGTAGAGGCTGCTATGTCCAGTGACCATCAGAAGTAACTAATCCATTCATACACATTCACACGCCTCAAAGGAAGCGGGAGCAACTTGGGGTTAAGTGTCTTGCCCAAGGACACATCGGACATGTGGCTGCAGGAGCTGGGGATTGAAACCCTCAACCTTCTAGTTGAGAGACGACCGACTCTAAAAATGTATCACATTCATGACTATAACTGGATGTGCATCTGTATTTTTAACGCTTAGTGATTAGGAAAGAACTACTACTGGAGGCGTCCATGTTGCTTGTCCGACAACTGGAACGCAGTTAACTAGGTTGTCACGTCATTCCCTGCTCCGAGATCCGAGTTGCAAGATAATTGGAAAGCACCAGTAATCCCTGTTGTGTCCACCCTCTTGTTGCCAGTGCATCGTGTGTCACCTTGTGTCGCCTCATTCCCGCCTTTTCTACTCGTGAGTCTTCTCGTGTTTGTTTTTTTACCATTGCCTGCCTTTGGGTTTGTTTGCACCGCTGACTGCTTACCGGTGTACCGACCTGGACTCTTTTCGTTTGGGTCTGTGATCGATCTGGTTCTATACGGTTTAAATGCGATGTGATTCAGGTCTGCTCTAACTCTCCACTATGATTTCTTTTTTTTTTAACACCTTTGTATGCTTTATTATAACAGAAAGTGATTTCAAATGTGGCCATCCTGTGGCCTCCCAGTTACTGCTCGTATCAAATTTAAAACTCTGCTGCTCGCTTACAAAACAGCGACAAAAACGGCTCCTCCTTACCTAAACTCTTTAATCCAGGTCTACACTACCTCCCGTCCACTACGCTCTGCCAATGAAAGGCGTCTGATCCAACCTTCACAACAGGGTCCTAAGACGCTAACTAGACTTTTCTCCTCCGTTGCCCCCCGTTGGTGGAACGAACTTCCAAACTACATTTGATCTGCAGAGTCTCTTTGCACCTTTAAGAAAAAGCTAAAGACCCAACTCTTTCAAGAATACCTACGACCTTAATGATGATGATGATGATGATGATGATAACGATGGTCTTGATATTATTGATGATGATGATGATGATGGTAATGATGATGGTTTTGTTTGATAACGACGGCTTTTAAGATGGTTTCTATACTGGTTAGAGCTCTTAAGAACTGCCATCAGTTTTGTGCTTTGCCTCTGTGCATTGCCTGTCAGCACCTGTGTATCTGATCGGACTCAAAGCTGATCCTTTGCACTTACTGACATTGTTTCCTCTTTTCTAGATCCTTGCTTGTGTACTGACTCTCTGATGTACGTCGCTTTGGATAAAAGCGTCTGCTAAGTGAATTGTAGAATGTGGTTTAAACACAGGGTTAAATCAGCTAATAATACAGCAGGGGGAGAATACTGAGCATAACCTTGAGACGCCATAAATTCCTGTAAACCCCCCAAAACTCCATGACCATAAAGTTTGTCACAATATTATGTTACTGGTTTGCACTCACTGGGAGGGAGAAAGAACATCATGATGGATGTTTAACTCACATTTTTTAGAGGGGAACTACAAACGTGATTGGCCAATTTGTAACAATTAAAGTAATATATAATAATCCATTCTATTTAAGCAAAAACAACTCTTAACTGGAAGTGAAAAGTTCAAGGACGAAACAGTCGTCATGCAGAACACAGGCTGCAAATGATTAAAGACAAACATTCAGGACTTCAGGTTTATTCTTTGTGATTGTTGGAGGTCAGCTCTCTTGCATATAGGGACTCTTTGGCTGCTTTCACATATGCACTCCTGAAAATGTCTAGAGAATTTGAAGGAGGGTTGCCCCTGAAATGCTCCTGATCTGGTTGTTCACACATGAACCACGAAGCGGGAGGGGGGGCAAGGGGGTCAAAAAAAGAACGAGGCCGAAGTGACACACGAAGCAACAGAGTCCTATACAATACTATAATGGGAGTATTTGTCTTTATATCAATGCTACAGAATCTCAACATCAACAAAAGAGTAGAGAACAACATACTGGGGAACAGAAAACATAATGCAGCAGTTTTATTGCGTGCACGGAGATCGAGGCGGTCGTGTGCAGAAACTCTGGTTCTGCATCGATCGCAGGGAGTAAATGTCACCACCCCCTCCCACTCGCTCGAGGTGAATTCTCCTGATTATATCCTGCCAAATTCTCAGAAAAGCTCAATAGGACTTTCTGCAGGGAAAATATTAGTGGGGATGGAAGGAGAAACTCCTGATAAGGTCAGAGTGAAATATTTACCTTGAAAACTTCAGGAGTATTCAACCAGTGAAATTAGTTTTGTCTCCAGAGAAATGGTATCACAGTCACCGTCCTAAAGGTGTTCACATGACAGCTGAGGCTCAGCGGTAGAGTCGGTCGTCTCTCAACTAGAAGGTCGGGGGTTTGATCCCCAGCTCCTGCAGCCACATGTCCGATGTGTCCTTGGGCAAGATACTTAACCCCCAAGTTGCTCCCGCTGCTTTGTCGGTGTGAATGTCAATGAATGGGATGAGTTAACACAGCAGCCTCTACCATCAGTGTGTGAATGTGTAGGTGTGACCTGCGGTGTAAAAGCGCTTTGAGTAGTCAGAAGACGAGAAAAGAAATATACAAGCTCAAATCCCATTTACCCTTTACCATCACTGTCTGTATCAGATGTAAATGTGCTGCCTCTGCTGCAGGGATCCATAACACATTAAAAGAACCTTTGTGTTCTCATGAACAGCTCTCCATCGAGTGCTCGACCCAAAGACTGCTGATGGACCTCGTTTTCTCAGTTTCTCTCATTATGGACTTAAACTGAACCCTGATGTCTTGTTGATGTGCAGTCGATGCACACGGCTGTGATAACCCCGGAGTCATGAAGTGAAGACAGTTCCTGTCAGTCGCTGCCGTTCACTCACTGACAGCTCTTTGCACTTTTATCACAACGGGTCAGTGGCTGTCATTTGAATGTCAGCCCACATCATCAGGAAGATTTTTCTGTCTCTAGCTCTTCAGTTCAGTTCAGACCTTTATTGTCCCTGGAAGGGAAATTTGATTTACAGCAGTGGACACAAAACACAACAGGTAAAAAGACAGGACGGTGCAACACAACCTGATGGAACACAACCAAGAAAATAAATAATGTCACTGTTTGTTGAAAGTTTCACTGGAGTGGTAGCAATATAAAGAAAGTGCTATAGTGCTGCTTGAAAGTGCAGTCATGGATTAAAGAAGATTAAGTGCATTAATTGCACGAGGAACATATGAAAGTTTGTATCTGTTGCTCTTGGCTCTGGGCAGCCTGTACCTCCGTCCAGAGGGGAGAAGAACACATTCCTCCAAGAGAGGAGGGTCAGAGCTGGACAAAATGTTTTCTTTTCCTCACAATTTGTCTGTTCCAGATATCTGACAAGGAAAGCTGCTGAGTGCCAATTATTTTACTGGCTGTATTGACGATACTGGAAAGACGATTTTGTTGTGCACTGAGAAGTAACCGTACCACGAGATAAAACAAAAGGTTAAAATGGACTCAATCAAAGATGGGTAGAATAAAACCATCAGTGTCTAGTCCACATTAAAAGTGTTCATTCTGCGCAGAAAGTAGAGTCTCTGCAGGCTCTTTTTTCAGATTGCATCTGTGTTCTAGTCATGATTTAAGTTCTTGTCAATCACTGTGCCCAGGTACAAGATTCTCCACAGCTGTGCCTATGGTCATAATTGGGATGGTTGAGTGGGAGGTCTTCCAAAAATCGATGACCATCTTTTTTGTTTTTTTAACATTGATCTTCAAAAAGATGCCACTCTTGAAGTCGCACCACTCCACAAAATCTTTCACAACAGGCCCGTGATCGACCTCTCCTTCCTGTAGCAGACTGATTAAAACAGTGTTGTCTGCAAACTTCAGGAGATTCCTGTTGTCATGGGTGCTCCTGCAGTCATTTGTATATAAGATAAACAATAAATGGGACAGGACACACCCCTGGGGTGAGCCTGTGGATGACAACCGCTTCTCGGATAGAGCACCATTCTCACCAAACATCATGTATAATAGTGTTATTCTGGAAATGATAGGGTTTATTAATGAAAATGAATCATTTCTGTAAATTATGGACACACGTCAATTATAAGTCAAAACATTGATATTTAATGTTACCATATGAGGAGCCAATTTGTTTGTATTTAACTTATTTCGCTAACCTTAACACTGAAACTACAAACGTATCCAAGTATCCCATGCAGATTTGTCATTTATTTTTCTTCTGCCTCAGTGTCACACAAAGCTAAGCAGAGGTCCATCGCTCTCTCAGAGGTCATCCAGTCAAAGCATCCGACCTCATCCTTGGCCCTACATCCGCTGTCTGCGTGACCTCCAAGGTCATCTCAGCCAGGAAGCAGATGGGCAGGGGTCTGAGATAGCCCCACATGCTGGGGTCAGTTGTGATTGGCTGTGTTCCTGTGTGGCTGGATGATGACAGAGTGTGTTATCAGAGCAGAGTGTGAGAGGCCGGCTGTTTGGCTCCGGCTGCACTGGGGCCTGACAGGAGCAGCTGGGCTGCTGCACAGGGTTCCCATTATTCATGTGGGGTCCTGGCATTAACTCTGCTGCACACTGCTGCGCTGGGAGAGCTGCACCAACTGCCACTAACTGTACAACCAAGTCTGTGGAAGGACACAGCAAGAGAGGACGGGGGGTGGGTCTGAACGTTTCCTGCCAAGAATCCTGAAAGAAGGCCGTGATACTGTACAGTGGAAATAATGATGCTGTGTCACTGAATGCACTGAGGGGGTTCTCAGATCTTACACAAAGGAGGATATTTCTACAGATGCCCTGTAGCCCTACCATGGTTAGAGAGGAGTTCCTCATAACACAGGATTTCACTAAGCACATTAGCGTATACACCAGGGGTGCCAACCAGTCGAGTCGATCGCAAGATGTTTAGTCACTATAAAATACAATTATTCATAAAATTGCTGCGTGCGGAAGAGAACGAGAGAGAGAGCGAGAGAGTTCGAGTGACAGAGAGAGAGAGCGCGCATGTGAGAGTGCAGGCGTGCGGGGAACAGAGCCGTGAGTAGCAAAACTCCCGTTAAAAAACAGAATCACATCAGCTTCAGAGAAAGAGAGAGATAAGGTCCTCTGTCCGTACACCTCTCTTGTAAATGCACCTTACTCCAATCAAAACTGAAGCTTCTCATGCTTCGTTTTAATAATGTTAATGTACAGCTGCTTGCTGCTGATGCTGTTCTGAACTCCTTTAAATAACGGAACATCGAGTAGAACTTTTCAAAACGTGAGGCGTAGTCGTTGTGTATGTGTCTGTGAGCATGCGTGGATAAATTGAGCAGATTAAAGTGGTTTGTTGCAGAAACTAAAATAATTTATAGGGAAAACACATTAGATATAAATACAAATGTAATATTAAAATAAAGCCTAGGATTAGAGTAAGAAAAGAAAAAGTGTGTCAGTAAATTTATTGTATTTATTGTTGTATTTTTTGTTTGTTGTGAGCGTATCAAATGTGTTTGAAGGCTGTCGGTAATGGCTACGGCTCCCTATGTGGACTGGTAGATCTCGGCAGACTGGCGACTTTAAAAGTAGATCTTGGATCAAAAAAGGTTGGGCACCCCTGGTATACACCTTTAACATAACAAATGAGCTAGCAAACAAATAACTGTCTACAGTAAATGTAGCATTCATTTGGAGTTTAACTGCACGTCTAATATTCACTTGGCTTTTAGCTCTCGTTTGCTCTCCTTCAAAAAAACATCTGGCTCTGCAGACGCTGAATGTTTCACCACCAAGTTGCTTATTACGTCTTTTGTTTGGTACCTGGAAAGTTTGATACAGGGAGCTAATTATAACTTTACCACAAAAACAGATCACTGCTCCTGCTGCTTCATTTCCTCCATTTCTGTTATTGTGTTATTTTCCATCTTGATTTTAACATTTTAACCTCAATAAGAATCCATGATGTCGTTCCCTCAGTCCGTCAGTACCTGTTTTGATCTAGTTTGGTCTCACCTTGTTTATGGATTGTGGGGTAGGGCTGGAGGGTTAGGGGTGGGGGTCATGTTGTTGCTGCTTGTTTCTTTTATGTAAAGCACTTTGTGCTACATCACTGTATGAAAAGTAATGTGCAAATAAAGTTTGATTGATTGATTGCTGAAGGTTTAGAGAGACTGAATTAAACTGTAAAAGAGCCAAGGGCCGATATCTGTAAGAGTTTTAAAAGCTCTGCATAGCCGAGGAAAACTGCAAAGATAGACTAAAGACCCTATTGTAGTGCATCGCAAGTGTCTTCCTATTTTCCTCTTGATGCAGTTGTCATTTTTACGCCCAGCACTCATGTCGTTTAAATATTAAATGAACTCGCTGCCCCATTAGCTCCTGGGGTTGTGTTAGTTTAAAAATGAGGCGTGGTCAGGCGCAAATCTTGAGGACACAGAAAGTGACTGCACCTCAGACCACCTAAATCCTAAAACCTGGTCCAAAGTGTAAAGTCTGTGGTGCAGTATGATTCTGTTATTTAGATGACATATTAGAAAGATGGGAAGACATCAGCCAGTGCATAACACACTTCCACTGAGCTTGTTCCACTCACACAGGATCCACAACAGCACACCTTCACAGTTTAATATCAGGGATTATTTTTAAATATTCAAACTGAATTGTTAATGGAGATAGAGAGATGGAGAGTTTGTTTAATCTGTTTCTGTTGGTTTCCAAGCTCTCCCACGTGTTAGCTCGCTCCAATGCACAATGTCTAACACACGAGGAAACACACACACACCCACACGCACACACACACGCACACGCACACACACACACACACACACACACACACACACACACACACACACACACACACAGACTTTGAATGCAAAAGAGATCTGGACTGATAATAATTCTATAACAAGATTGTGATAAACGTGATAATTGTGCCCACAGATACAAATGCAGACTGTCCAGTGTTCTTCATGCTCGCATTAGATAATATAAATAAGGATTCCAGCAGAGAAAATAATTAAATAATTGTTTACAGCCTGTCTTGTTGAGCTCACAGAACATAAGGGAGATCCTGAAGGACTGAAGTCCGCCACGTAAAAAGCAACGTGTCAGCCTGCAGGTGCACGTGGCTCATAAAGGTAATGAGAGCTGACTATTTGATTGGTTTGTTTCATGTTACGTTCTAAACACACCCATGTATAATCAAGCAACTTAATCCATCCTCTTTGCACTCTGCGTAAAGATCATGCGCTTCGTAACTAGAAAAATGTTGTCTGACACGCCCCATATCAACCTGCGCCGCTCGCTTTAGACAGAGGGCATTACACCATTAAAATATGGCCTAAAGTTTAAAGATCTTACTAAACATTGAGTATTCACAATGGTGGAGAAATGCACAAGAAACACTGACGCTAGAGGGTTACTGACATCTGAGTATTTGAGCCCCGCTGCTGTATTTGACCAGTTGGGGGAGATAAAATGTTAATGTAGAAATATTTCTATAAGCTTTGAGAATAATGGAGTCATCACTTTTTCATCGGCCCGCCTCCTCTTTCCATTAAGTGTGATCAACATTACTTCCCTTTGTTGCCACAGACTTGGTTTCGCTGTATTTGTAACAGGCAAAATCTTTTTATTGTCCTTTTCACACAACAGTCCCAGCTGCACCATCATCTATTCCACCGGGACTCCATCTGATTACAGTTGTTGCCTCCTACTCTTCCTGTCTGTGAAGTATACCAGCACTGGTCAATTTGTCATGCAGCTTGTCCTCCCTCTGAGTCTCCCCCCGTTTGAGTGATGAGCGTTCAGATGTGGACAGTGAGGATGTGGCATTAAATCTGGGTTAATCACCACTGTCCCTTTCTTCTGTTCTCGGCACCTCTGCTCAGGATTACTACCTCAGACTTCCTGCCAGGAGTTATACGAGGATCCTTTTTATCTGAGCACACTTGTAAAATAATCTTATTACGGGGCCACTGAGCACATCAACTGAAGGAGCACAAGTCCTCCTCACCACCTCATCCTGTCGTTCAGTATAATGGTTCATTTAATGCTTAAAGGTTTTCCTGTTTAAGCCAATCAGCCAAGTCTTACTTATTTAAGAGGCAGGACCAACACTCCCCTGTATGGAAAATATAAAACTACAGCTTGAACCAAATGCTCAGTCAAGCAGCAACCTAGGGTTTTCAAAAATGAATCCGATGCTGAAGTGCAAAAACCTGCAGTTCCTCGAGTGTCCACTTGAGGCTGGCTGCAGAAGCACAGGAAGTCACATACACACCCATTCAAAAAAGTCTGTTTTTACAGGAGACATTTACATGTTTACAGTCAGTTTCAAAAAACGAATTATGTCTGATTAGCTCATTTCTTACACACAAACTGTAAACCTGTCTGTTTTGATTTTATGTAGGATAAGAGTTATTCACAATGACGTGCGTAACTGACCTGATTGACAGGCAGGTGCGATGTTACAGTTAGTCAAGAGGTTTAAAACCCGCCTCAGCTCCAGCTCTCAGCCTGTCATTAGGTTGAATGAAAGTTAGGGTGAGACAGCATTTCCAGCATGGAGACCGCCATCGATGGGACTCCAAAGCCCCCTGCAGGAGCAGAAGGGTGACGTCACTCAGGCTTCGTACATTAATATTTACAGTCTATGTGCTCAGTGCAGTGCGTTGTCACTAAACATTTCTCAAACATGCAGCTAAAGATTTTTCTATTTTATTTGTTAAAAGAGTCCCCCATTTCCCCCACCACCATAACACTACTTATGTATGTGCTTATTCTATCTGAAACACAACCTTTTTCTACAAAGTACACTTTTAAAAAGATGAAGCACATTTTTAAGGTGACAAACCTATTCTACAATAACTAGTGTTTTTACACAAACTCATAGCTGCTGAAAATTTCTTGACATTTTGGGTTGCGCTGCAGATATGAAGGGAAATGGCTGAATTTTCCACCCATAATGACATGGAGATTCTACCAGCTCATGAGTACATTTTCTGCGTGAAGTCAAGCAGGAAGAGGAGGAGGCAGCAGGAAATATTCCGGAAAATTCAACACAGTTGAGCAGGAAGGGGTGGGGGGGGGGGTGATGTTTATATCCTGCGACCAGCATGCAACTGGTGTCATATGTGGACATAAGATAACTGCTTCATAATGTTTTCTGTTTGCCAGAATGTTCCTCTCTGCTCTTTGGTAGATACTGTGAATATGATGAACTACAGGTAACACTGATATTAAGGCAAAAGCTTTCCCCAAAGCGTCTGCTTCTGTTGCTTCTGCCATTTCCCCATTATTCTTCTTCATCATGTCCTGTATCCTGAGGACAACCCCCCCCCCCCCCCCCCCCCCCCATCCGTCTGACGAGGAGAGTCTCCCAACGTGAGGTTCATATGTGAAAAACAAACTCTGCCTGGCTGAAGCTAAGGTTACACTTTGTGAAGTTAGAAATGCTGTATGGATTGTGATTGGTTGATGTCTTTCATTTTGCACAAGAGCTAATCCATCATGACCACTAAGAAACATTTAGCAACGTTACAGTGGAGAGAAAAAACTTCCTTACCAGATACAATGTGTAGATTCTGCCGCCAGTGAGCTCTCAATCAATACTACAGTAACAAGAGAGGATGTTGAGGCTGGCGGGGAATCATGGGAGTTCTCTCTGCTGACATAACATCCAGTGTTTCCACGGCAACGATAAACATTCTGTCCGTCATGGCGGCTGCCAAGACAAGACATGTCCAGTTACAACTATAAAATGAAGGATTTTTCTGGCTTTGATAACTGTTAATGTAAGAACTCAACAACAAAATGTATATGACATAGGTTTAGTCCATTTTAATTAATTTAGATATTTTAATGTAAACATTGTCATAAAATTCTACATAATGTGCCTCGAGCAGAACCAGACTCATGATGAACAGTCATCTGCAGAAACTGTGTTGGGCTTGTAAAGAGGGAGAGAGGGAGATGCAGGAAGAAGGATAGAGACAAACAGAGCAACAACAAATTCATATATTTCTGCGTGATCAGAATGTCTTTACCTAAAGGGCGAACAGACAAACCAAGATGCCATATAAAGCAAAGCTGCTGGCTAATCTACATGTAATTACTGCTCATCAGAGGTGGTTTGGGCTCATTTTGTTAACCTTGGACAAAGACAGGTGTTATACCCCGTCTAGGGGAAGCCAAGACACAACATGAACAAAGAGCCAAATCCCTCACTTCCCAAGCAGCCACGGAGAACAGTTTAAAGCTTTCAATCAGGATGTGGTTTATTTTGATAAATTAGATAATAAACAAGGATAGTAAGAATATGAAATAACTAAGGATAAGGGCGAATCTGTGTCCAAACAACAAACAAAACGGAAGCTAACTTCTAAATCAAGGAAAACAAAAGACAACCAACTTACCTCCCTAACTAACCAACAGGAGAAAACACGGAGTAAGTAATTGATGATAGACCCCAACTGCTAACACAAAACAAACTAAGAACAGAATAACGAAGTAAACATGGCGTGGTCGGTTGGAAAGCCAGGAAGATGGGGTTCCCCATGCGCCACAGTGACATCATTTTCCTGCTCTTATAAAAGGGAAAGACCTCTATGCAGCGTACGATTGGTAGGAGCAGGAAATTGATCAGCCAATCGGCTCCTGGGACTGGCACAAGAATGAAAAAACACAGCAACACACAGCCTATACACATTACGGCTCACAGTCGTAACGCAGGGTAGATGTTGAGTCATTTGGTCGGTCATAATGCTACAAGCAAGCTCGCCTTGTTGGCTGCTGGCAGAAAGGAAGTTTGTTCAGATTTTTAAAAACCCAGAAAAGATCATCTCATCGTCTTGCCTAGAAAGCCAGTAAGTATATTTCCCAAAATGTCAACCTATTATGTACATCAAATATTTCTAAAATTAAGCGATGCATCACTGACACAGTCTTCAATGTTTTAAGTCATTTACTCCCACAGTGAGCCGTAACATGTTACTGTGTCTCTGCAGGTGGTACTGTTTTCAAATGAACGTAACTCTTCAGTTCCTTATTACGAGGCATGCCATAAAACTGGGTTAATGTTTGTTCAGAGACCGAGGGGTTATAAGCAGAAACAGCTGTGCATGTGTTGATGACGCCCCAGTGTACAGAAAACTGCTGTGGCCTCTGGTCAGTGTACGCAACAGCTGGCTGAACTGTACTGTACTCCAGCGAGAGAGGAAACGAGCGGGAAGATTGACAAGAACGCTCTGGGTAATTTTTCTGAACGGTTGTTTCATGTGTAATTACGAACTAGTCCCTGTGTGTGGGAGTCTTTAATCTTTTCTATTCAAAGGTGATCAAAGCACTTCCAGTTTGGCTCAAAACTACAGAGTTCTGCTATTGAAGTGGGTTTTTTTCCAACTCCATGTTTTTGATAAAGAAGCGTTGGAGTGTGTGCTGAAGTGAGAACATTTAATCACTCAAATGCCCAGAGTGGACGTGACCTGGTCGGATAAAGAGAATTTTATATGAGCGAGAGCTAGAGGTGAACAGATTTTCCATTTGAAAAGGGGTTAAAGGGGAATGTGTGTCAAATTTCTGGTGAATTAGAGTGAAGTATAGTCTGTGCCGGAGACCTGAGCAGCAAGAGAAAGGTCGAACCAACGCAGCAGAGTGAAGAGAACAAGCCTCGTTTTAAAACTGGCTAATCTAACCATTATTCATTATTCCTTTTTAAAACCTGCCTTCTCTGGAGATTAGAGATTCATCCTCATTTTGCTATGCGTGTTATTCCTCAGGGCCGCTCCTTTAAATCCAGGTTTCCAAAACTGTAAAGAAACTCCATTATGTGGTTAAAATTGATGCAGGCTGCAGATCGGAGCTTCGATTCTGGTCCCACCTGCGTGATAAATGAAAGGGCACCCCATTCTTCTATTGTGACGTCCCTTCCTCTCGGCTTGTATACAGGTACGATCAGTTTGGTTTGACTTCCTGACTCAGCAGCCAACAGGCAGGGTCAAGAAGGACATCAGGTAACTGTGTACACCTGAGTTAATCAAGCCTCAGCCGATTTAAGTGGCTTCCACTCTAACTTCTAATTTCAAAAGAGAAATGGATCACTTATTAATCGCTCTTCAATAAAATCGTGGGTCCACATTGAATTCTTTGTATAAATATTGTATAAACATGTTTCAGGGCAAACAGCAAAGGACGTTTTCAGTATCATCATGAAGGGCGGGCCTCCTCTTTAAATGTTTGTCAAAGAGGAAGCCCAATTTTCCAATATTTATCCTAGTTGGACCACATTTCTGCTCGTTGAACTTTTAAGAAAAATGCCAATCAATATCTCATCTCTGTACAAAGAGGGTTCATTTTTAATAACACGTCTGTTTTTGATTTTATTGAAGGAGCAAGCTGTTTATGACGACCAGGGAGTAAAAACATGTAGACGTAACATTTAAAGGTCAGGTGGGTCGTTGGGAGTGGACTGTGCATTGTTTGATTGTTTGAAACAAGAGACCAGAGCTCAGGTCCAGAATTAGACTTCAGATTAGTTTTATTGCTGTGGCCGCGATCTTCTGATATGTTCAACGTGAAGAGAAGCTCTAGTTTGTAGAAGGTTATGAAACCGACTGACACGTATGTTGATGCCTCTTTAGAACTAAGAAAAGACAACAGGGACATGATCGACGTTTTCTGTATAGTTGATAATAATGCATGTCACAGCTGCAGCCTTCAGTTCGGTGTCCAATGAGGCGAGTTACGAAAACAACAGCGAGTTACTGAAACAGTCTATTTTTTTAAAATCTATTTTGCAACATTCTCCGAGCGATAAGTTTAAAGTGAAGAGACGGCGGCTTTACACAGCAGCCTCTACCATCAGTGTGTGAATGTGTAGGTGTGACCTGCGGTGTCAAAGAGCTTTGAGTAGTCAGAAGACTAGAAAAGAAATAACCAAGCTCAAGTCCATTTACCATTCACCATATCCCAGAATAGCGCCCATTTATCTGTTAAGTCTCAGTTCAATACTAGAATGTTTGTCATACAGATTAAAACATTTAATTGCGAGTAATCGCAAAATTTCAATCGTTAATCATATTTTAATCGCATGTTTGATGTTTCATTGTTCCGCCTTTAAAAATACAAATTGTGAGGCTTTTATTTTGAAGTTTTGTACTGTCTTAAGCTGAGAGTACTTTACTTTCTGTTTTAATTCAACAGTGCTTTTATTTTGAAATACAGTAAGGCCCTTCTGGTGGATGGTAGGTTAGGACATGAACTTCAGTACAGAAACAGGAAGTGGTTAGGGATCACAAGCTAAAGTTAAACAGCTCAAAGGGCGGCGCAGATGGCCTAGCGGTTAGGTCCCGCCCCATGTACGGAGGCTATATTCCTCCAAGCGGGCGGTCCGGGTTGAAGTCTGACCAGTGCCTTCCCGCGTGTCATTCCCTGCCTAACCCGATTTCCTGCTCCATCCACTATCCTATTAAATAGGCAAAAAGTCCAAAATAAATCTTTGAAAAAAAAGGGGGAGAAAAAAAGGGGGAATAAAACCCTCAAAGGAACAGTAACAAAGGTAAATGTTTGATGTCATAAGGTGGATATGACTTTGGATTCGTCAACAGAGTTTTTTAAAGTGAAATGAGACATTCAAAGATGCAGCAGTGTCCTTCTTTAACATCACTGTGACTACAGGGAGACACTGAGGACGACTATCTACGGTGAGCCTAAAGGGACAAAATAACATGACATTAATCTTGATAAAAAAAAATGATGCATTCATTCCAAACCTAATTAATTGTGATAACTAGTTAACACTGTCAAGCTTAGCCTGGTATGTCCTCATGAGAAGAATAAAACAACTTTTAAAATGTTTGTTCGACAAATGGAGTTCAGAATTATCATTTATGACGTGAATCTAAACGCTGATTGTTGTGCAAGTTTAGTTTGAAGAGAGAGAGAATCCTGTTCTGGTCTTGCGTCGTAAACGGTTCTGTCGTACAGTGTGAGCTGACATTTCGCCAGGTTTTTTCTAAAATCGTGCAGAGTACGCCGGCTTAAGGAGAGCACGACTGTAAATTTACGAATAATAGCCTTTACAATGGATCTGAAGTTTGCACCAAGATGCATGTTTGATCTGAAATCAGGTTGGATTAAAAAACTCTTCATAAGCCGAGTATAACTGTGATGCAGTTAGAGGGTTTATATTCCCTCTTTAACAAGAGCTGGCGGCTGTGTTACACTGTAATTAATACATCGTGGCAGAAAGTCACAACTTCAGAAGCAGAGGCAACGCCTGAGTCCCTGAGAGGAAAACGAATAATTTTTCATCCTTTGAAAAAATAAGCTGGACGGATAGAATAACCTGGAAATGTGCCAGACGGGCTCTTACAGAAACACAGAGCAGGTTTGGTGCATGGTAAACATGGCTGCTTGCTTAAGAGACTTTGAATGCCTGAAATTACTTTGACTGCTGAGCATAACACGGAGCTAACTGAGGATAGCTTCACAGCTAAGAATGCACATACAGGGTCCTGCTACAGAGGTGACTTCTGATCCTAAGTCTGTGGTGGTAACATGTATTTGAGTATCACCCGTCCCTGTGCGGTTAGCGGTTTAGAGCTTTTTGAAGAATGAAGTGGACGTCGGAGAGCGAGAGCTGGATCATTAATACTCTTCATTCCCCGGGCGTGGGGAGGGGGCCCCAGGAGGATATGCAGGGAGCATGATGGCAGCGGTTATGTGTCTATTATCAACGCAGCTGATTTGTGCCCATGACCTCTGCAGTCACAGGGGAGGGGTCGCTCCAGGGGAAAGATTAAATCTCCCCTCACACGTCGGACGCAGGAAGCCCAAATGTACACAGCAGTCAATTTGTCATGGGCGTGAGAGGCGACTGATTAGAGCTACAATGCTTTTGCTGATGTTTGTTGTATTTTTTTGCACTTGTGCTTTTCGACACATCTGGCTGAAAGCGAGTGATGCTTAAAATCAGAATATTTCACTATCGCGTCAATATTTTATAGCGCTTGCTTTCAATTTAACCTTGACCTCCGTTGGGTTTCCTCCAGAAGTATTAGAATACAGATTAGACAGGAGCGGTGTTGGGGGATGAATTTGTGATTACACGTATAAGAGCGGGGCGTAACAGGGGGTTCAACACAGCAGAAAATCTCCACCTTTAATTCTGCTGGGACTTCTCCGATTGGTTTTCCAATAAATCAGAGTTTCAGACTCGCCACAGGAGAAATTCACTTGCTCAGATATTTGAGATGGACATTTTCTTCAGTGGGTGGGTGGGGGGTCTGTGGCCTGGAGGAGCTTAAATTACAGCTCCAGAGGATGTGGGGATTGACAGGCCTGATGGGTCACAAACAAGACTGATAGTAAATTACAGCTCCATCATGTGAGGACAGCCAAACCCTCTAACACACCAAAGAGTATCAACTACATTCAAGAAATAAGCCATTTAAATCGGTTAGAGACACAAATCTAACAACCAAAATGCTTTGCCGTACTCGTTAATGTTCCCCAGTAATAGCTGGGTACACAGGATGTACACCATGAACTGCCCCCCAAGTGTTTTCTTTACAATAACGTTAGCTGGCCCCATCTTTCTTTTTTTCCTTCTTATTTGCTAACAAAGGGTTCGAGCAAATTAGACCTAATTAGCTTCTGTATGCTATACCGTTTTGGCATCACACATCCCTAAATCACGTAAACGATTGATTGGGATGCTCAATGAGAATGAGTGTGTACTTCTTTGCATGTTGCATTGATGGCAAGTTAAAGAGTATAATTTTAAACAGTGATAAATAGGGATGTAACAATACCTCGCAGTACAATTAAAAATCTAAATATTGGGGTTCCGGTTTATGGAAGCTATTGTCCTCAAAGCGGGCGGGTTCAAGTCCGTCCAAGTAGCAGCTGCTTTCCCGCATGTCATTCCCCACTCTCTCTCTCTCTCTCCGGGATTTTCTACTCTTTCCACTGTCCTATCCGTCCATCCATCCATCCATTATCTATACCACTTATCCCGTTCAGGGTTCCAAGGTGGCTGGAGCTGATCCTAGCTGCCATTCGGCAAGATGAGGGGGTACATCCTGGACTGGACACTAGTCAATCACAGGGCTGACATATAGAGACAGACATATGTTCACACTCACATCTACCGGCATTTTAGAGTCGACATCTAACCTAACGAGCATGTCTTCAGACTGTGGGAGGAAGCCAGAGTACCCGGAGAGAACCCACGCATGCACGGGGAGAACCTGCAAACCCTATATAGAAAGGCTACCACCCGGCAGGGGATTCAAACCAGGTATACCTTTTTGCTGTGAAATAAATATATACAAAACAAAAAAATAAATACAATTACATACAATTTAAATCGATTAGATTTTTAACCTGCTCCTTGCCTGCTTACTAAAAAGGATATTTAGCATTGTTATTTTAAGCATTAAAAAAAAAAAAATGTGATTTTGATATACTTTATTAATCAGTGAGGGAAATTCTTATGCTTCTCAAACACATAGGCCCGAATCGCACACAAGCACAAATAGAACGTGCATTACTGGAGAGATGTCAGACAAGGGAGCAGTTTGGGGTTCCTTGCCTTGCTCATGGGCAGCTTGGCAGTGCTCAGGAAGTGCTCTGGCACCTCTCCAGCTACCAGACCAACTTCCATATTATGGTCCGCATCGGTACTTGAGCTGGCAACCCTCCGGTTCCCGACCCAAAGTCCCTACGGACTGAGCTACTGCCGCCCCTAAATAAAAGATTCATATTTATTCATGCATCGACTTCAAACTCTTTTTAAATAAAGATTAGGAAAATGTAGAAACATGTGAACCCAGTATTGTGACACATATCGTATCATGAGTTGAGTGTGTTGATACATCCTTAAACAGATAAATAAAAACAGTGATTAATAAATCAAAACTCAGCAGCAGCAGCAGCAGTAGAGTTAGATTTAGGGTCTGTCTTCATGCAGAAAGCAGGGTCTCTAGAGTCTGCTTGAATCAACACTTTGTACTTATAGCTCTTTCAAAATCTAACTCAAGCAGTCCTTCAAGATCCACATCTCTTGTGTTTTTCCTCAGAATGTGAAATACATGTTTATAGTCCTCCAAGGGAGTCCTCAGTAACCCTCTGAGGTCCATGTGGAAGTGAAGAGGAATACATGTTTATTATAATTCAGCTGCACAGTCTGCTACAGATAAGGTTATTCCATTCTGATGCTTTGACAAAGACCAGCACCCCTGTGGAAGAAGGACATCTCAAAGAAGACACAGTCCATCATTCTCAGCTGAATACACTCAGGTGTCTGAACGCAGCAGGTTTCCATCTTTATTTCTCATTTCTGTGTAAAGCAGTAACAGTTAGGCCCAGAGTGCCTTTGCCCCATATAAAACCCCGAGAGGAAATCAAATGCTTCTGTATCGACTGGCACAGGCGATAATTGCTGTACAGCAGCAGCCATAACACTCAATAAGTGAGCCAAGCCAGATCTGCAGATTTGTAATCTGTCGACTCTGCCACACATTTCCTTTTTATTCGAGCTGTTTTTTTGGGAGGGAGGGAGGGAGGCTGGCAGGGGTCCCGTCCTGCAGCAACTGGGAAACAAAAGAGGAAGAGAGCCTCCCTTCTCCACGCTGAGAGGCCCAGGGGAGACACTGCAGCTGCTTCCTGCGCTTCAATCTGAGGGCAACACTGCCCTCTAGAGTGTCTGCTGCTGTAACTGCAGCCTGAGGAGGGGGTTGGGAGGGCTGCAGACCACAGGCTGGTGTGTTGCCATGGTGGCGGTGCTGATGGTGGTGGTCGGGCTGACAGTGGTGGAGAATGCTGATGATGATAAATCAGAATGTTTATCCCCAGCGGATCTGATTTAGTGCTTTGTTTTCTCGTGCAGATGTTGACTCTGAAGCAGCAGCAGCGTCTTGGTGTCTGTGTGCATGTCAGGGGTGTGTGTGATGTGGTTGTGTGAGTTTGTGTGTGTACGTGCTTTATCTGCTATTCATTTATTGATTGGATCAAAAACAAAAGGAGATATATTCCAAGAGAAGAAGAAAGCCTTCTTCTCACTTTGACACCAACAAACACTTCAGCACAATAACTCTAATATGAATACCCTTGATAGAAATACAATATTGGTGTTATGATGCAATCCTCAAACTACAGATCAAAGAATGTGTTTTATAGCACCGAAAACATTAAACAACTTTTATACTTGTTGCTAATACTGCTGTTCAATTTGTTGGTGCAAACAGAGAAGGTTCTTCTGATGTTAGGGGGGAAACATGTAAATGATCGGTAATACATTTCATACTTTGCATTAGAATCATGTTTTTAATCAGTGTTTACATTACAGTAAATTGTCCATTTTCTTAAAGGAAGAATGTGCGACTTTTCAATCCAGTAGATGTCGCCCTTGAGCACCAGCATGAAACCAAAACAAACTGCTGTTTGGCGACACGTCCGCCATACTGAAGCCTCCAACCCCCCTCCACTCGAGTTCACACAAAGGAGTTATCAAATGGGACAGACCATAATTAAGCACCATCAAGCGCAAGCGGCGGACAGAATTGTCCTCGGCTCCCGCTGCATTGTTGTGTTAGCAGGCTAATGTTAGCGCTGTTTTATTAGCTCGTAGCTTCACATCGCACACAATGACCATTATTTAAAAACACTTAGGTGACATTCAAATAAGCAATGAGTATGTTCTTCTTCTTTTCTCTAGTGCTCGACTAAAACAGCTTTTATGTATACTCCAGGGTAGGAGCAGGCATGTCCAGACAACAACACAGCAGGACTCGAGCTTCTCACTCATTGTAGACAGTCATGACTCAGAGACATTTACACAAGATATACTTGATTTTTGTGTAAAATGTCGTACATTCTTCCTTTAAAGAAACAATACAGTAGTAATATAGAGACTCTTTGTCCGTAACACATGTGACACATCATGAGTGATGAGTGAGGGTCAGGTGGCCAAGAGGCAAAATTAGGTGTTCAAAAATGACGCTAATAAGGAAGTGCAAAATCCTGCAGTTCTTCGAGTGTCCACTTGAGGCTCGCTGCAGAAGCACAGGAAGTCACATACACACCCATTGAAAAATGCCTGTTTTTTTACAGCAGAAATTAACATGTTAACAGCCTGGAGCTGGTATCATGTGGTTAACGGCACACACTGGACGGGGGGTGAATTATTTTAGAACTGAAGGATAAAAGTTATTCTTAATAAGGCGCGTAAATGACCTGACTTGTGGGCTGGCATTTTGTAGCTGTTTATCAGGAGGCCTAACCCAGAATTACCACAAAGTCCGTGTGTTCCGTCTGTGCTATTAACTCCTGCACTATTCAATGAATGTGTTTCCACAGAATGCACCGTGGTCTGTCTCCGGAACGTGCCAGCATCGCGCTCTGCTTTGTTTCAAATACACACAAGTCTATTTTGGACGAAGCACACAGCCAGCATGCGTCAAGCTGAACAGAGTAGATCGACCAGGACAGGAAGTCACACATCACTTTATCAACATTACGTCAAAACAGGCCCCGAATGAAAAACTAATCATCCTCAGAAAGACAAAGCAACATGTTGATTGCACTTTTTTCTCTTTATTCCCGCGTGATCTTGTACTTCTCCTGTGAATCCGTGAGTACATCTGGTCATGTCTGCACTCACGCTCTGATGTGAATCACGACAGAATATTTCAAACTAAACCAGAGATGTCCAGAGCAGTCAACACTGAGGTGTGAGTTCTGGAACTATTTCCGGACGCGTGCTCTTTCCACCCAGTGTTCAGTGCCGGTATTACACTCAAATACAAATTCACAGTGTTGTGTTGGGTTTCTTGCAAAGATCAATAAAAACAAGCATTGTGGCTCCAACAATGATTTAACCAATCTGTATCAGAACATTTTAGTTGATAACTCAATAAAGTTTATTTTTGACACAACACCCAGTGTTTCGTTAGCGACCAGTATTTTGTTTGCATTGTTGTATCAAATTCCCTCAACCTTATTGCTCAGTAGTAACTCATAACATGCCTTATGTTGGGATTAATACAAACAATTTTATTATTTATTTTACATTGAAAGTATCAGTTGAGGTGGTTTGGGCATCTAATTAGGATGCCTCCTGGGCGCCTTCCTTTGGAGGTGTTCTGGGCACGCCCAACTGGGAGGAGACTTGGGGTAGACATAGGGTGCGTTCGGATTGTCCCTCCTATCTCCTTTCACTATCCTTTTTTCCTTAACCCCGGAAGTATTTAAGTGGCGGCCATGATAAGAGCCGTTCGAATTCTCTAAAAGCTAAGGAAAGGTGGGTCAATGCTTCCTTTATAACCTCCTTTAGCATAGGAAACACTGGACCATCCTTTACGAAAGGAGATGAGATAATGCCGCCCCACAATTCCTTGCGGCCGCAACATTTAAAGCGACTCGCGCATCCGACCGTTCAGGAAAACTAACGATCTGTTAGAGGAGAAATGTGGAGACAATCTGCATTTGGTTTATATATTGATTTGACTTAAAATGTGTTACTGCCTTTTATTTTATTTCTTTATTCATATTATGTGTGTGTGAAGAAGGTGAATAATGTTTAGTGGAGATGCTTTGCTGTTAATGTTGATTCACACGAGAAATTGTTAATAGCCTATAAAACATTGTTAATAAAAAAAGAAAAGAAAAAGGAAAAGGGACTCAGATCATGTAAGTTACCAAGCTGCAATAATATGCCTTGAACAACTTTGAACAATCTTAACCCAGAGGTGAACTATGAACGTGATGCTGATGTTGTAAAACGATCAAAGTGAAGTATCCTGGTAGATTATATTCCTTTTATTTTAATTCCAACCTCGTGGTTATCAGGATTATTTCACCGGTAAGAACGCACAGGGGAAAGATTTTTAGATGAGCTTTTAGTAGTCCATTTTCGTAAGATTGTAGTTTCACCATGGCAGACTCACGTCACTAACCTCCGCCGCCGTCGCATTATTACGTCGTTAAGTTACGTTACATTAAGTGGAAATGTGGTCGGATTGTCAAAACAACGCGATCGCCTTTCCCTAAGTCCTTTATGAATTCTCCTAACACCTTTCCTTAACCCCATGACGTTTTCACGGGGTTAAGGTAAAGTGGATAGTGAAAGTAGATAGGAGGGACAATCCGAATGCACCCCTAGAGTCTAGCTTGGAACGCCTCAGAATCCCCTAGGACAGTGGTTCTCAAACTTTTTGAACTGCGTACCACCTCCGAAAATATTTGGCTCTCCAAGTACCACCATTATGGTAGATGTTAAAATACAGTGTAGGCCTATTTCTACACACATTTCACGCAGGAGGCAAATGTATTCATAAAAGGAATATTATTTATTATTGACTGTTGGCAGCCACGCTGTAGGCCTACTAAGGGCTAGCGCTAGAACTGGCACTTTAAACTCCACGCAACTCTGACATTTACCCAAATCAAAAAAAGGGCAGAACAATAAAAATGACAACTTTATACCAACAACCTGTTTGAAAATATTTAGTCTCCAGTGTTTCCCACACACAGACGATACCTGGGCAGGCTGTCCAAGTACATTTATGGACGTCAAAATATATTTTCGACCTGTTCTTATTTAATTTTTCATTTATTCATAAAATTGCTGCGTGTGCGTGAGAGAGAGAGAGAGAGCAGGGGAGAGAGAGAACACACG